>JAPDVU010000011.1:34131068-34731068 GCA_026230045.1 Corynorhinus townsendii
TATCATCCTGCTTATGAAGGAATCAGTGAGTTGTCCTTCCCAGCCCTTTATGTGGGCTCCAGCCTTCATCAATACCAAAAGCCAGCCCTGTGGGATCATAAACTGCATCCACAGGGCTTGCTAATTCTCCCACTTGCTTGCATGCACACCCCAGTTCCAAGATTTCTGCCAGTTTTGCACACCTTTGAAGGCCAAGTCCAGGTTGTCATGAGGATCAGGCAGGGTCTTCTGCCTGAGTCTCACGGGTGCATTCTGTGTGACCCTCTTATGTGCTCTGCAAACTGTAGGTACAGCTACTGGGTCCCTGTGAGCAGTAGTGTAGCCTTTGGGCCATCCCAAACTCTGCCTCCCCAGTGCAGATGCCGCCTGGCTTGTCTTTATGGATGATGGCCAAGGCCCAGCCACCACTTGACTTCCCTGCCCCTGCCTGTCCAGGCCCCCCTACCCAAGGGTTCTGAAAACTTGGGGGTTGCAGAGCAGAGCAGAGATAGACAAGTAATTACCCAGGTACTAAAATGATGTCTTGGCATCATCAAATAGGAAATCAGCAGAATCTGTCAGGAATAGGAGCCGTCTCCAAACCCACTCTCCGCCTCCCTTGATGTTTTTTTGGCATTTCTGATGTAATGACAATCTCACTCTTTCAGTTGGATATATTTTTTTAGGCTTAATTATTACTCCAGAGATATTTTCCAGTCTAATGAGACTTCACAAGTTTTATTTTTAGTTCAGCATAGCATTCCATCATCTTGCTCTGATGTAATCGGATATAAACATTCTTCTGTAGGTAGCCATGGGGTTTGTGCTCAAATATTCACATTTCTCCTATTACCCTCTTGATCACGTGCTTGAGTGACTTACCCTCTGGGAGCCTCAGTTCTTATGTATAAGATGGGGCCATATAATTATCTGCGGGCCCCAAGTGATCTAGGAGGGTTGACTAGGATACCACATGTGAATGACTTAGCACCAGGCCTGGCTGGAGCTATCCAGGAGGATGCCAGGTGTTAGTACCCTCACTCCACTGTCTGAACTCCATGGAAACCTTATGGATCATGCAGAAATGGAATTGCTGTGTGGAAGGCTCTGAAGATGCTCCAAATTCCTGTTACATGTTGTCAGTTGGTTGGTCCTTGTGTACAGCCTGCCAGGGCAGGTGAATCCCGCCCCCCATGCTCCTGTTGGCCCTAGTATTGGCCTTGGTGAAGGCAAGACCAGTTAGCACAGTGGTTCTCAACCTTTCTAATGCCGCGACCCTTTAATACAGTTCCTCATGTTGTGGTGACCCCCAACCATAAAATTATTTTTGTTGCTACTTCATAACTGTAATTTTGCTACTGTTATGAATCATAATGTAAATATCTGTGTTTTCCGACGGTCTTAGGCGGCCCTGCTAGCTGTTCTACAGGTCGCAACCCTCAAGTTGAGAACTGCTGCTGTAGAGCCTAAGACCATTGGAAAACACAGATATTTATATTACGATTCATTAACAGTAGCAAAATTACAGTTATGAAGTAGCAACGAAAATAATTTTATGGTTGGGGGTCACCACAATATGAGGAACTGTATTAAAGGGTCGCGGCATTAGGAAGGTTGAGAACCACTGAGTTAGCACATGGACTGTGGGTTAGCTCTGATTCTGTCACTTACTAGCTGGGTGACTTTGGAAGGGTTTCTCTGCTTTTATAAGTCCCAAACCTCTGAAGAACAAGGAAAATGTTAACACCCATCTCCTAGGCCGTTGTGCAGATTAAGCAGTGATTATACAGTGCTAACACACAGTAAGCCAGCCCTGGGTAAATATTAAACTGATTCTTATATGTGCTAGGCCCCTGAGTTTTTCCTTATGTATATATACGCTGTAAGATTAATTTATAGTAAACATGTATTTAAAAGTTCTTTGTTCTAAGTAATTGGGTCTGGTTGGTATTCCTAATGACTTTGGCCTTTTCATGCAAAGTAAATAAGATTAGGACTATTCACAAGCCATCTTCTCTATGGCACTTAGCTCAAGTCTGATTATTCACCATGGCAACATTGAAATCCTTGTTCATTACATTCACTTGCTTCCATTTTTATTTGTTATTTATCTATTTTATTTTTTAAGGACCTTTATTCCATGAGTTGAGCCATTTAAGTGGAAGGTTTTGACTTTGGTGAAGTATAATTTGACAAATTATTTTTTTATGGTTATTTTTTCTGTGTCCTAAAAAACTTTACCTATCCTCAAGTGAGTCTCTCCTCTCTTTCTCTCTCTCTCTCACTCTTCCCCTCTCCTTCTCACTCCGTTCCACTCTAAAAATCAATGGAAAAAATATCCTTAGGTGAGGATTAACAAAACAAAACAAATCAGCTGACCAGATAAATGTGGGTCTGATTCCAGGCTCTCTGTTTATATATTTGTCAGTCCTTATGCTCATACCACCATCTCAATTACTGTAGCTTTATAGTAAGTCGTAACATGGGCTGGTGTGGGTCCTTCAGCTTTATTCTTTTGCAAAATTGCTTTGGACATTTAGGTTTTTTAAATTTCCATATGAATTTCAGAATCAGCTTGCTCGTTTCTACAGAAAGGCTATCCTGGTAGGATTATGATTGACATTGAATGTTTAGGTCAGTTTGTAAATTGCTGGTTTAATGTGGAGTCTCCAGTCTGTAGAGACTTCTCACTATTATTAGGCCTCTTTACTTTCTTTTAGCAGTGTTGGCATTTTCAGAGTGGAGATCTGCACATATTTTGTAATATTTATTCCCAAGTCCTGTGGTTTTGTTTTGTTTTAGGTTATTGTAAATAGGATTAAAAATTTTTATTTTACAATTTTCTGCTGCTAGTATATAAAAATACAGTTGATTTTTATATATTGACTTTGTAGTTCTAATAGTTGTTTTGTTTACTCATTAGTAATTTTTGTTCTTTGCCAGATTTGGGCAGTAGCGTACTAAAGCACTTGACAGATTGTAGCTCTTTTGTTGTTTTGGTAAATTGCTTTCACTTCCATTTATAGAGCTAATTCTAGATAATCATTAGAAACACTATATTGAATTAGGAACTCAGTTCTGTGGATTAAGTTAAAAGTACAGAATGAAGCAATTAAGCACTAACTATTCTTCCCAGTGTTTGATTCCATAATGAATTATTGAGCTTTGGGAACTTTTTGCACATGCACTTACCAAACATACAACATTATTATGAAGGCACATTTGAGAAAGGAAAATCCACCCACAGGCCCTCGACCCAGGCTGTCCCATGTTCCTCAGCAGCAGCTGCAGAAAGCACCTCTGGCCACCTCACCAGCACCGGACTTGGCAGCCAACCCTGCTGTGCTGCTACTCTCCCAGAACCCTGAGAACTAGGCTCAGAGGCTGTGCAGTGTCAAGCCAGCTCAGCATAGACACCTCCTGGTTCATGGGCAGGAAGTGAAGCTCATGTGGCTGTCCCTGGGAGCTCTGGGCCGGGACTGTGGTGGCCCCAGCCTCACCTGAAGGGACCCCTGCTCCTTCCCCTGAAGTCTGAGCTCATTGTGCTCTGGGAAAGCAGGGACCAGAGCCCATTTTTCACTGGTGGCACGCCTAGCAGGAAGGGAGGCCAGATGCTGGGAGACCAAACACAGGGCAGCTCCCCATTCTCCTGCCCAGCCCTGTCTCCATCTGTCCACCCAGGTGGGTTCCTTTGTCACAGGTGTGCCCACAGTTATAAAAATGCTGCTTTGCCCAATCAGGATCACAGGTGAGCAGGCTCCATGCCCCTGTGTCATGGTGGTTTTCACAACCTGTGTTCTCTTGGAAGGAATTCCGAACATGGCTGAGGGAAGAATGGGGGCGGACGCTGGAGGACATTTTCCACGAGCACATGCAAGAGCTCATCCTGATGAAGTTCATCTACACCAGTCAGTATGAGTAAGTGCAGCCGCCCTCTGTGGGTGCTGAGCACAGTCCCTCTCTGTGGGTCCTGTGAGTGCAGTCTCTGTGGGAGAATTGTTAACTCAGTACCTCCCTCTCTCGGTACTCCTGAGCAGTCCCATCCCCACCTCCCCACCTGCACCCTGTATGTTTTCCATCTTTACGAGCCTGCTGTATGTGCCTAATCCTCAGGGTTGTTTTCCCTCATCCACCCTGGGAGGCCTGCTTTCTCAGCCTCTCTGTCCCTGAGACCTGTCCCTGCAGCCCGTTTAGTCCCTTTGCCATGTCCCTTGCGCAGTCTTGGGTTCCTGTCCCAGGGTGACAGAACAGGAGTGGCATTCTCTTCCCTCCTCTGAGAGCTCCACTCCAGCTGCCTTGGGGGGCCCAGCAGAGACATATGAGCCCGTTAAGCCTTGTTGGAATCAGAGGAGGTGTGAGGGTGCCATGCACCTGTGGGTAGGGTGAGCATGGCTCAGGAAATGGGGTGCCCCTGCTCCCCACTTACCTGGCCATGCTCATCTGCTTGCCTTGCCCACCCCCCGGGGTGGGACAAGGAGGTATGGGCTCTGCACTGCTGCAGCTCCGTGGGACTCTGCCATGTTGTCACACTAACCTCCCCCCGCCCCCCCCCCCCCCCCCCCACAGCAACTGCCTGACCTACCGCCGCATCTACCTCCCGCCCAGCCACCCGGATGATCTCATCAGGCCAGGCCTCTTTAAAGGCACCTACGGCAGCCATGGCTTGGAGATTGTCATGCTCAGCTTCCACGGAAAGCATGCCAGGGTCACGAAGATCACAGTAAGTCCTGGGGTTACCTGCCGGGTCCAGCCCTGTGTGGACTTGCCAGGTTGGCTGTGGCAGGGCGCTTGGGCTGCACCTTGGCTACTTGATATGGCTGGGGCCTATGGCACCGCTTCACCAGGGAGCTGGTTGGGAGTGCAGATCCTCAGGCCCTACCCGGGCCCACCCAGCCAGACTCTTAGGGGATTTTGAGTACTTCCACTTTCCTACAAGGCTGTTTTCCTGGCTGCACACTGACATACCTTGAGAAAGGGAAGTTGAAAAAACACTAATGCTCTTGCCCCACCCTACAAATTCTAATTTAAGGGGGAGGGGGCCGGGTAATGGCTTCCAGCCGCCCAGGTAACCCCAAGGGCCAGCATATTGGAGACCCCCTGCAGTAGCACATAGGCCCCACTGCCTGTCCTGTGCTCAGCAGCTTGTGAAAGCAGTTGGAGGGTTGTTGAGCCACGTAGGCCCTGTGTTGCCCGCTCCAAGGGCCGCCAATCATTCTGGGCTCACCTGTCATTTGCGTAGTTGGTGGGGTGAGTTTCTGGCAGATATACTAGAGCATCGTGAAGAAACAGCACCACTTTCTAGTCCTCACAAAGCATTGCTCTTGAACCTCTGTCTGCCGGGATGCCTCTGCTTGGGGAAAGCTCATGTGAATGAGAGCCTAGAACCAGGGCTGCGTCCCTGGCACAGGGGCCTCTCTAGCAGGGATTTCGGCATGCTCCTGGGGCTCATGGAAAGCTGCAGGGCCTGGGGGATCTCCTGGGGTACAGGCTTAGGAGCTTCTGCGTTCCAGGCAGACCTATCTGGGTTGGCCTCTCAGGCCTGCTGCCCTCTGCCTGACCCTCGGAGAGGATGAAGTTCTCTAAGCCTTGGTCTCTTCAGCTGTCACACAGGCTAGTTTCCACCTGTGGTCTTTGAATGCAGATGAGCCACTGTGCTGGGTGCCTGCAGACCCTCAGCAGATCACTAGTCAGTGTTGTCATTTTCTGTCCTCAAAGATCCTTTCACTGATGGGGCTGCCTCCTCTAGGCACTAATTTTTTAAGGGCTTCTAAAATGGTCCTACTTCTCAAATGGTTGCTGCTAAGTCAGTAGGAATGCTGAGTAAGCTCATCTGGCCAGAGGTGGGATCTCAGCTGGAGCGTGTTTCTGCTGCTCTCTGAGGCCTGCTGACCACCATCCACTTGATGCACAGGGTGACCCCAACATCCCTGCCGGGCAGCAGACAGTAGAGATCGACCTCATGCACCGCATCCAGCTGCCCAATGTTGAGAACCTCTGCAACTTCAACGAGCTTTCGCGCATCGTCCTGGAGGCTCAGGAGCAGGTGCGCCAGGAGCAACAGCAGCAAGAAGGCAGGACTGAGAATGGCGAGGGTTCCGGGCCGCCCCCTGAGGTCAGAGAGCCCGGGAATGAAGGGGCCGCAGCTTTGAAGGAGGAGCCTGTCCAGTTTGTTCTGCCTGTGGGTGTGAGCTCAAGGAATGAGAACTACCCCCGAACCTGCAGGATGTGGTAAGGACAGGAGGGTGGGTGAAGACCCAGTTTTGGGGTGGGACCTGGCTCTGACAGGCTGGCGGTGGGGCTTGCTGCACCAGAATGGGAGCCTCTGATGGTTGGACCAAGCCCCAGCTCATACCTGAACAGATGGCACTGTTTCCTGGGCTGTACAGTCAGCTGTCACATCCCTTGGGGAGCCTCAGACTGGGGGTATTAGAACTGCCAGTTGTGAAGACTCCTCCCAGAATGCCTTGCATCACATAGTTACTAAGATAAAAGGGAGACAAGGCAGGATGTCAGGCAACATTGAAGCAGACAGTGAGGAAGTGGACTCTCCCCTGGCCCACACTTCTCCCTGTAGAAAGCCTGCTTGGAGTTCGCCCGGATGTCCTTGCAGGTAAGGCCTGTCGTGCGTTCTCCATCCATCTCCTAATGAAGGTAGTTCTGAAGTTAATTCATTATTTCTTCCTATGATTTCCCCCCTCCCTCCCTCCCTCCCTTCCTCCCTTCCTCCCTCCCTCCCCCCCCTTTCCTCCTTTCTGCCCTTCTCTGCTACTTTGGCCAGCACTGCAATGGCCACCAAAGTGAACCCCAGCCCAGACAGCACTTGGAAAGGGGCTGGCATTGCTGCTTCCCTCCCTGCAGAGGTCCCGATCCCTGACCTTGGACAAAGGCCTCCCCCAGGCTCCCAGTTCTTCACCTGACTTGCTGTTATTAGGATTTTGTCTCAGGCCCCTGCTTTCAGCCACTCAGGCCCACCCCTGCCATTCAGGCCATTCCCTGGTAGATGAGTTATGAGACCCTTGCCCTCAGTCCCCTACACTCCAGGGCTATTTAAGTTTTGCTAAAATGAATAAAATTAAAAATTCAGGTCCTCAGTTGCACTGGCCACATTTCAAGTGCTCGGTAGCTGCACGTGGCTTCCGGCTACCACATTAGACATGCAGATCTAGAATATTTCATAATCACAGGAAGTTCTCCTGTATGGTTGCCTTAGTGGGCATTTTGAGGGAATAATCTGTCAGTCTCCTGGCATTACAGCTGACCCTCTCCACCATTTTCAGGTTATGTATAAAGGTTTGTTTCCCTTTATTTCTGGGCCAGCTGCTGTGTTGTGTGTCTGCAGTGGCTATTTGCTAGTACTTATAGACTAACAGTGTGGGCAGCTTGCTGAGCTCCCTGAAAAGGATTTAGGTATCTACATGGGCTTAGCAGAAGAAAATTATTACATTTTCTTGTTACACAGTTATGATAAAAGTGACTGAATTTCTTTTTCCCAGAGGAAGACATATAAATAGCATTCTAATATAATTTCACCTGATGTAAATATTTTTGTAAAGTTTTAAAATTTTTTATTAAGGTATAGTTGACATGTAATGTTATATTAGTTTCAGGTGTATAGATCACATCTATATACCTTATGATGTGATCATCACAATAAGTCTAGTAACCATCTGTCACCATACCAAGTTATTAGGATAATGTTGACTCTTTTTCCTATGCTGTACATTACATTCCCGTTTGAAAGGCCATAAAAGAAAAAGGCTCTGTTATTCCTGTAAATCTTGACAGGTCCTAGTAGCTCATGGCCAGCTAGGAGCCCATTAGTAGCTCACCTGGATGTTGGGTCCAGCCAGTTCGGAAGCTCCAGTCCAGACCCCTGGCCGAGCTGTAGGATGGTCCTCCACCCCCATCCTGAATATCAGGGGCTCCATGGCTTGGGAGGGCCTGCTGCGATCCTTCCCTGTCTGGTTTGCGAGGCGTTGCCACAGCGCCCGAACAGGAAACATTTGCTTTGTGTTCTCTAAGCCTTTGCCTCCCTGTAGGTTCTGGTCCTTTTTCCCTACCCAGGAAACTCTGAACCACAGGCTGCTCTCCCTTCTTCAGCCCAGCAGTGTCTTAGCGTGGCCGGGAGTTTTGGGGGTCTCTGGCACCATTGCACATGCTAGGAGATTCAGGCCAGCCTCTGACTTCTTGACATCCATCAGAAGCAAGAAAGATAAATGTGTTTCAGCCTCATATATAGAGATCGCAATACTTGGCCATATGATATTTGAAAGTTTGACCTTCTGAGTTAATGTTAGTTGCATGACAATAAGTCTTTATTGATTATATTTAAATTGTTCAAATGTTGACATAGCTACCCCAGGAATTAAGATTTTTGTTACTTGAGCCTGCATTATGAAGATACATGCTTTGGGACAGAGTTGTGAGGTGGGGCTGCTTGAGATCCTCCTCCTTTAGTTGGGTGAAGTGGTAGAAATCAACGTTTGGTGGGGTGATCCCAACCATCTGTCTCCCCACACGCCAGAGCCCTGCACCTCTGCTAGATGGCTTGCTGCCTGGACATGGAGAGTTGTGCAGGGCCTTATGAAGACAGGCTCTCTTGATACCTGCTGATTCCTTGCTTCTTGCTGGTGAATACAAAATGTGGTTTGAATGGGATGAAGGGTGTTTTAGACACCCCAGGAGGACACAGGGCTTGCCTGGGGCCAGTGCAGTGCCTCGAAGCTCCTCTCACTCTTCTTTCCCTTGTGCTTTCCCTCTTTCTTTGTTCAGTTTCTATGGCACAGGCCTCATCGCAGGCCATGGCTTCACTAGCCCCGAGCGCACGCCCGGGGTCTTCATCCTGTTTGATGAAGACCGCTTCGGGTTCATCTGGCTGGAGCTGAAATCATTCAGCCTATACAGCAGGGTCCAGGCCACCTTCTGGAATGCGGACGCACCGTCCCCACAGGCCTTCGAGGAGATGCTGAAGAACATTCAGTCCCTGACCTCATGACGGCTCCTTCCCCGCCGGGGGCGCGGCTCCAGACCCTGTGACCTGGGAAGAGCAGCAGCATGCACTTTGGAGATTTGACCTTCTGACCAGAGCACCCACCTTCTTGTAGGCGTCTCGGCCCGAGATACTTTCTATAGAGTGTGCAACATATGTCTACATATTTATCAGTAGCTGATGAGAAGGCTGAGCTGAGCATGTCTTATAAAAAAAAGAACTGGAGAAATTGAGTTTGTCTTTGGCTCACTGACAGTTTTCTAGGAAAAACAAAATCCTCCTTCAGGGAAGCTCATGACATAACTGAGTCTTTTGATGTAAGGGTCCAGTGTGTGGGGTGCCAGCTCCACCGTCTACTCTGCAGGAAGCATGTGAAAGTGGCCATGGACCTGTGAGGGCCTGGCGAGGTCAACTTCTATGCAGCCTGGGCAGGTAGTGAGGGTAGTGTTTGTGGAAAGAGAGCCCCAGGGAGTTGGGGTGTCAGTCTCAGGACCCAGGACTAAATTTCCATTTTTCTTGTTTTTATTTTGTTTTGTCTTGTTTTCTTTTTTGTGAATTCCCATTTCTATACTGACTCAGATTTTGGACAAAAGCACTTCACCCCCATCTCAGTTTCTGAATCAGGGAAATGGGGCTGGTGATATGGGTCACTAGAGAACGTCACTGCAGGCCTTTGAGCAACTTGGAGGCCCTGTGAATACCACCCCTGGGTCCTGGTCTCTGTGCAGCACCTATGTGCCTGCCCTGGCCTCTCTCTGGCATTAGAACTTTCCCTGCAACCAGTTCCTGTCAGTGCTCATTGTGTACCGCCCCTCGCCCCCCCCCTCCCCCCCACACACATGCTCTGATGTTAGAATCTCAAACTGCAGCCACATGTCCCAGGACTGGACAGGGCTATATCTTTTTATGACCCTGCGTTTATTCCATCTGCACGATGTACACAGGCGCTGTTCTGGGAAGTGTTACACCACATGAGGACTGCAGCCCCTTTGTGGGCAAGAGGGCGCTTTCTAGAAAAGTCACACTGTACGAATCAGGGTGCCCTTTGGAGACCAGGACCTCTCCAGGACCCTCCCGTATGGAGACCCTGAGCACTGACTCTTCTACTGGTGGTGTGCCCGTGTTGGGTTGACACCTGCATTTGGGGAACCCCCTCTGAGGTCCTTGCTGATCTCAGTATCTATTGAAGAACAGAGCCCTAAATGCATGCTAGTCTCCAAGGACATTCAGCTCTTCCTCCAGCCTGCACAGAGCCATCTCCACCCCATCTGCCCAGGTGTGCATTTCACGGGGGGCAGGGCGGTGTTTGTTCCCCTGTCTGTTACTTTTCCTTGTTCGGTGGATTGCACTGAGCCCTCACACTAGAGACGAGGGACCCCAGGGAAGGGGGCAGCTTTGTGGTACTTTCATGTAGAGACCAACCTGAGCTGTCTTGTGAAATGTGTCCTCTGTTTTCCTGATTAATTTCTCTCTGGCTTTTTTTTTTTTTTTTTAAATAAAAACATCCCCTCTGCCCTAGCTTCAGTTCGTTTGGCAACTTTGACCTTTTGCTTCCCAGTATCATAGAATTGACAAGTTCTGGGACACAACCCCTAAATGGCAAACCTCCTAAGAGGTTCTGTGGAGACCCGAGAGAGACAAGTGGAGAAGGTGAGGTCCCTCCTGGGCAGCTGTGGGTTCACCTGACTGGCGCTGTCAGCTGAATCTCACCAGAGATGCATGCCCATTGCTCACCTTCCAGATCCTTCTAGCAGGTCATGCAGTCAAGTTGAGGCATGGTTCCAGTTTCCACGTCTTTGGTAGGACTGAGCCTCAAAGTGTTGTCACTGCTCCTATCTTGCAGAATGACTTTTACTCTCGTGCCAAGTGTGGCCGGCCCGGAACCCTCGTGATAATTGTGGACGTGAAGCTTTGAGGAAAATGAAAATGAAGGACAACTGGGCATGCAAGCCCTTGTTCTCTATGTTTCACTATTGCTTAAATGAAGTCAAGAAAATGCCTATTTTACCTAGAGCCTGAGGCTTGCTCTAAGGCAGGGGTCGCCAGACCACCGGTGGTCCGTGAGATCCGAAAGGTTGGTGACCGCTGCTCTAAGGAACTCCCATCTCCAGCTGACGCCTCCCCTAAGCATTGTAAAGCTCACGCAGATTGAAGATGAGTATTTCTGATTCAAAACCAATCTCAAATCTGAATGATGTAACCTACCTCCAGTGTTTGGGTCTATATATGGCTTCTACAAATACTTACCAAAATAACGCTGGGCTGGGGGCTGTTGGCTGCGTTCACATCAGGCCTGTCTCTGGTGTGAGGTGAGGGCCCAGGGCCTGTGGTGTCTGTCCTGGCAGTGCCCGCAGTGACGCCAGGCAAGGCCAGCACCAGTACAGAGCATGTGTTGTTTCCCACTCTGATATGTCTTCAGCCAGCTAGCTCTTGGTTTCCAGTTCAGCAGAGACCCAGCACCAGCTGGGTTCCTTGGTCAAGGGAATGGTCAGGCAGCTCATCAGAACTTCCTGCATGAATTAACTTCGGAAGAATTAACTAGACCTGAATGACCCATTTTAGGGACCAGCAGTGCCCATGTGGTGCTTGATTTGGGAAAGGTGGCAGGTGGGCTTAGGAGTATCCTTAGACATTTTTCCATCGTTGGCGCCACCTTTGCTTGCCACCTTGCTGCTGGGAGGTTGGGTGAGGCACATCTGTCGTGTGGACTGCAAGAAACACCTGCATCTGTATACTTGGACATGCTCTGTTCTCTGCTACTCAACTGAAGAGGATGTGATTGGAGATTTCAGGCACAAATCATTGGAGAGTCTTCTATATCAGGACTGGATGTTCATTGCAAATGACCTTTTTTTCCCCCAGCTATGTGACATAGGCCTGACGTATATCCAGTTCTATCTCCTCATCCAGTTCAGACTCCAGTGTCTACTGCTGAGTGTAAACAGGTTTGGAGGCCACCTAGCCATGGGAGAATTCCCGACTCTGCAGTCCAGACTGGGACCTCCCTTTCTGAAAACATGCCCAAGTCTGGGCACCTGGCTCACTATGGCTGGCGCTTGCTGCTCTGCTCCCTTCCTCCCGTGCCCTTCTGTCCTGACCCCAGCTCAGGCTCAGGCAAGTCCTCCTGGCCAGCGTGGAGAGCAGGGAGTGCACATAGTGGTCTGACTAGCTAGATGCGGTTGGGCCTCCATTCCTGCTTCATGCAGATCTAGCTAAGGGGCCAAGTTGACATGACAGGCTCTTCTCTCCGCCTTCCTTCTCCACCCCCCCCCCCCCCCCCCGATCTTTAGAGAAAGAGGAAGGGAAGGAAGAGGGGGGAAAGAGAGAGCCACGGACATGAGATAGACACATCAATTGCCTCCTGCAAACAACCAGAACAGGGCCGTATCAAAGCTACAACCAAGGCATGTCCCCTTGACCAGGAACTAAACCCCAATCATTCAGAGCGCCAGCCAACACTCCAACCACTGAGCCAAACCAGCCAGAGCTATAGACTTACTCTTTCACTGAGAACTTGGAGTTGACTCCTGCAGCCAAGACTGATTCTCTCCACCCTGACGACACTTAAGGGCTGGTATTCAGTTTATGGATTGCCTAGGTGTCCTCGCACTGCCAGTGAGTCACTTTTTAGTGCTCCTGAGCAGTGGCGAAGAACAGACACCTGCTCAGTCCCTTTGTCATTTAGTGAACTTGGTGACAGGAATCGAAATTTCCTAAGTTCCTGTGACCACGGTGTCTGGTGTATAGACTCCGAGCAGCCAGATGTGTGGCTCCGGATTTGGAGAAAGCAGTCGTGTGCTTTTGGAGCCTTTTATTCTGTTCACTGTCTTGGTGTTCCAGCTGTTAAGAGTGCTATGGGAATGTCGTTTTTTTCCTGACCTTGAGGAAAAAATACCCCAATTTATGGGCCTTCCAAGAGTTAATGTAGGCTAACCTCTCTGTCTTTACTTTTGGGAGAAGAACTGGAATGTAATCTGACTAAATGCTCTCAGAAGTATTTAGAGAGTAGAAGAAAGCCACTATTAGATAAGACAAAGATCCCAAAGTCTGGGCAGTTCTTAATATTACTAAATGCTATTGTTGCTAAATGTTAAAATGTACAGTATTTTGCAGAGGCAACTTTAAAGGATGAGCTTGAGCAGAACCCAACCTGATAAGTTTAGGCAACTGCCAAGAAGAAATGACTGTGTAATTAACCAAATAGTGTATACAAGTAATGGCTAAGCTCCCCTCCGGGGAGACAGAGCTTTGGGTGTCAATCTCCTTTACTTGCTACAAGTAAATAAAACTAACAACAACCACATCTTGAATAGGACACCCTAGGCAGCAAACCCTTTGAGTTGGGTAACACCACAATGCCATCAGTTTGTCTGAAACTGTCATTGGAAATGGGATGTACACACGTGTGATTGTATTCACACAGGCACAGATCACACGGCATCCTTCGGGCCTTCCCACACTGTGAGGAACAGGGCTCTACCTGGGAGCCCCTGGAGACCTCTGATCAGGCTCAGAAGATGGCTCTGGCTGTCATATTGAGAAGGGACTGCAGGTGGAAAAGGTGGTGGGAGATGTCCCCAGGAGGCTGCTGTGGGGATTCTGGTAAGGGTTGACATGGCCTGAACCCTGGAAAATGACAGGACTTTGGGTAAGGAGTTGTGGGTTTCTGGACTGGGTGGGAGGGGTGAGAGAGAAGAGCCGATGCCGCCCTCGCGCCTCTGTGCCACTTGCCCCAACGCTGTCTCAAGACCCGCCTGCTAGTGGCTCAGTGCTGGAGCCCACCTCACAGAGCCACTGTGACCACTCATCGGGCCGCAGGTGCCTGGACACAGCTCAGGGTAGCTGCCATACCAACATGGAGCCCAGGCAACAGGAGGAATTCACAGGTCGCCTTTGTTCACACATTCAGAGCGTGTCTGCTGAGCACCTTGTGGACCAGGCCAGGAGGCAGGCGAGGACCTAGACCCAATTCCTGTCCTCTTCTTAGGCCCCTCCAGGATGCAGGATGGAGCTAGGGGCTGGCTGAGCCTGGTGAATGCCCCTCATCACCATGGCACTTCTCTCTGTTCTCAGTGTTCCATGGTTGGATTGGCAAGCTTCCATTGGGCACCACAGGCAAGTGAGACACTTCTCAGAACCCCTCTTCTACTGAGGACGCTTTGGTGATCTCAGGGGAAGCACTAGGATGTGGGTGCGTGGTGTGGAGGGGTGTGTGTGTGGGGAAGGGGGTGCAATGGTGACAGAAGCATTTGAAAATGAACAAACGCTCCGAGCCTGGCTGGCTGGCTTGGGCTGTGCCCCTTTCACAGCGCTCTGATGACAGGAGGAGGGTGAGAGTGGGCTCCATGTCCCACAGCAGGAGGATACAGTGAAGAAGAGAAGGGAGACTGAGATGCTGAAGTTACACAGCTCACTGAAGAGAGAACGCTAGAACGTCACAGACTGAGAGGCGAGGAGAATAAGGGTGACCATGAAACCCGTGATCCCAGGAGGAAAGGGTAAGAGTTTGGCAGCAGAATTGCACATGATGTCCACCAGTGGGCACCGGGCACATAACCCAGGCCCCAGTATGGGTGAGAAAGTAAGCATCCTGTATACAGGAGCCATTATCACAGAACACACCAACGCAAATCAGTGGCGCCTGGCGTTATCTTAACCCAGACCCACTACATGACCTGACTGGAAAGGGATACTTTCACTTCTGAGACTCGGAAGGCCCCTGATAAGGAACATGAAATCTTAAAAATTACAGTTTTTAGATTTGATTTAAAAATCATGTTTTAACTTAATCCAGGATTTAGATTTGTAGACTCCTCTTCTACGCTTGTGGCGGGCCAATTAGGCTGAGCATAGGCTAAATGCAGGCCCCACTCGTGCTCTCAGGCAGGGACCCTTGGTTGGTGAACATACTGCACAGTAATTGCACCATGATTCAGAGACTCGGAGCCCTCACTCTGCTCCCCCTTCCTTTTCCTGGGAACTTTGGAAACAAAAGCCTGGCACAGAAATGTTTGGCAACCACAGGCTTCTCTAGTCCCGCTTCCCTCCTGTGACAGTGGCAATGAGCCAACCCTTGCTTGAAGTGGGACAGGAAAGGGAAATATGGGGGGAAATACACTCAGGTACTGACAGTTCATGTGCCTGGCTCTCCAGCACCTTTCATGCTCTGTCTTACCTCATCTTCTCAAACTTCCTGTGGGATCGGTTCTGTGGTTATTACTAGTTCACCTTTGAAACTGAGGCTTGGAAAGGTTAGAAGACTTGCCTGATATACACGGGATTTCACAGGTTGCCCTTGCTCAGTCATTCAGAGTGTGTTTTCTGAGCACCTTGTGGACCAGGCCAGGAGGCAGGCAAGGGTTGGGATCAGGCTCTTGTTATTCTGAACCCTTGGGGTAGGGTGGGTGGGGTGTCCCTTGGATCACCAGCTGGCATGGTAGATTTGCTTTCCTGGCTTTGAACATCGTACAGGTGGGATCACATGCACATTTTGGGGTCTGGCTTCTCTGTGTGCTTCATTCATCTACTTCGTTGGGGGCTGCAATTGTGTGTTTGTGTCCCATGTGAATGTGCCATAAATAGTTTTAAAATTTCCTCCTATGGACATTTGGTTCATTTCCAGTTTGGAGCTGTTAACAGAAGATTGCTGTTTTTGTCCATGTCTTCTGGTGGACATATGCTCTCATTTCTCTTGGGTGTATACCTGGGCAAGGAACTGCTGCTTATCCAATATTCCTGTTTAAGTTTTATAATACTGCCAAACAGTTTGCCAACACAGTTGTATCTATTTAATGAGCAATGTAT
The DNA here is from genome assembly GCA_026230045.1 of Corynorhinus townsendii. Lineage (NCBI taxonomy): Eukaryota > Metazoa > Chordata > Mammalia > Chiroptera > Vespertilionidae > Corynorhinus > Corynorhinus townsendii. The sequence goes on from JAPDVU010000011.1 coordinate 34,146,841, forward strand.
GCGGGTTCCACCTGCCACATCCTCAAAAACTTGGTATCTTCAGTCCTGTTAATTTTAGCCATCCTTGGTGGGGATAGGGACAGCGATGAGCTGTTCTTAACATGAAAGGACAAGACGGTGTCTCAGTGGTAAGGACCAGAGCTGGGGAGGGTCATGAGCCTGTCCTCCATGCTATAGCCATGTTCCAGTGGGCTTAGGGGAAATAGCAGGGAAGCCAAGAGCACTCCAAGGTGGACAGAAACAAGACAGCTAGCTGTAAATGAAATGCTCGGCCAATGATGAGTCCTGGATAATTTTCTCATTAGCTATTAAGAGGCCAGTGATGACACAACCACAGATACAGGGGGTAATGTTTGAGATATTTAGCAGCTAATACGGTAGGGGCACTGCCCAGTCAGCATGGGTGCTGGCCAGGAGAGCATTCATGTGTGTACTGCTCAGTCCTGCTCACAGTCACCACCTTAATGGTTAAGGAGCAGAGCCAAGAAAGCTGAGTAGTGCCTGGGAGCACCCTTATTTGCTCCATGGTTAGAGTGCAGCACGGGGGTGGAGGGTGGGGGGTGGGCACTGCCCATCAGGGCTACAGTTCCTTTTATGATGGTTTGGACAAATTACTGATATTGAGAGTATTAAAGTCAGCATGAAAATAGTGAAAAGAGGGTAAAAACAAGTTTCCAAAAAATACAAATTGAAGTTTGTGAGAAAGGAACATATAAAGGCAGAAAGTACTTGGTTTTAGGAAAATGTGAAGACATAATCCTGTTTTCATTTTAGCAACTGCCCAGCGCGGGCACCCGTGCACGGAGTGAAGGTGGAGGAAGGGGAGACTAAAGGGCAGAGGAAAAGAGGCCAAAGGGTTCAAAACAGCAGCTGGACCCTCGGGGTGGCAGCCGTTTTGAATTCCACGGCCTTTTAAACCTCAGGTTTCTCAAACACACATTTCTCTAAAAGCCACAATTTGAGCCCATCGTTAGGGTTGTCAGATTCAGCGAGTGAAATGCGGGGTGCACAGTTAAGTCTAAATTTCAGAAAAACAATGAACAATTTTAAATACAAGTATATGCCAAGTCCTGCGTGTGATAAACTCATGCCGAGATGTGTCATAGCTCCCTGAAACCAGCCCTTAGCCCGCATCCGCGCGGCCCTGCAATGGTCGCACCTACTTCTCTCCTTCCGGTGGACAGACCCCTCTCCCGCCCTGACCCCCGACCCTCACCCCCAACCGCACCCCCACCGCTGGGACGTCCCGCAGGCTATCCATCGGAAATTGTGAGTGGGCATCCCCATGGGGGTTGCTGGGCTTTCCACTCCAGGACCACCCAGTCCCACCAGTGACCCGCCAACCCCGAGGTCAGTTCCATTAGGAACTAATCAGCCGCCAGCTAAATGCACGTGCCTAGAAGGTAGCGCTTTATTGGCTGGAGATGCACCAATCAGCGGGGCGCGCAGAGGGGCGGACCCAGAACAACGGCTGGCGGAAAGGGGCTTGGTCCGCGGTCCCGGGAGGAGTATGTGTGAGGGAGAGCCAAACCGCCTGCGAAGTGCCTCGCGTGTTAGTCTCCGCCTTCATCACCACGTTTCAGTGAGCATCACCACTCCTCCACGGCCGTCTCTCAGCCGGCCTCTAAGCCGGCCGCCCCTGCCGGAGCCCTCGGCATCCGTTGGGTCTGTTAGGGCGCGTTCACACCCGAGCGCCGGCGGCCCGGCCTGGGCGTCCCGGGTCCCTGCGGCCCTGCCTTCGCAGTGGCTTGTATCACGTAGGCAGGGCAGAGACCACACCTGAGCACAGAATGTAAGCACAAAAGGGCAGTTTGCTGTTTCGCTGAGGATGTCAGTGGAGGTCTTCAGGCGTGATTGTATCCAGGTGCACAGGAACTGCGGCCAAGGATGTTGTCTTGTCTCCCAGCTTTGCTTTTCTGCGTGCTGGCCTTTCTCAGAGGAGCTGGGCCGAACTTCCTGGCCTGGGAGGCGGGGCTTTCAGCCCATATGCACCACATGAACTGAGTTGGTTGTGGCCCTAAGGAAGCAGGGTGCTTGGGTGCTATGCAGGGCTCTGCCCCACATCCTCTGTGTTTTCAAATGTTAGCTGGATGACCTGAAGCTGTTGTAATAGCAATAATAACTATGGTAATAATGAAACACAAAAACACTTGTATCACTCCTCTGGTTTTCAGGTTATTGCTCTGATAAGGTAGCAATAATGAGGATAATAATGAAACTCAAAAACATTTGTATCATTTACAGTTTCCATATTACCAAACACTTTTGATACATTCCATTCATCACACTGGAGATTCCATTCTACAATTTGTTGGGGGGAGAATGAGGAAGAGTAAGAGTCACCCCAGAGACCAGGTACCCAGGTTTTTATGTTGGAAGGAATTTAAATGTGATTTTGACAATGTTTTCCTTCAGTATTCTAAGCAAGCTAGGAGGTGACAGAAAGCATCATAGGTGTGTTTGGCAGCTCCGTGTCTTGGAAAGTTCGCACCAGGTTGGAATGTTCCTGTCTTCCCCAAAGGGCCTAGCTGGAGTGTGCCAGAGCAATAGGTTCAGCAGTGCAGGATTCCATAATAACCCAACATCCAGGAGCCCCAGAGAGCACAAGAGCCCACGCACACCTTTTGTTATCACCCCAGACCCCCTCTTAGGCTTAGAAGGAGGACCCCTTACCCCCTGGGGTTTAATGTATGAGCCAGTTCTAAGAAGGCAGCCCAGGCCCTCACCCTAGCACTCCTGTATCCAATTTACACAAAGCCCAGAGCTTTCTAAACCCCATGCTCTTTTTTTCCCCTAGGAAGAGCACATTTCAAACCCTCGGGAAAGAAGTGTGCCTCACAGATCTTTTGGTAAGGAAAGCAAACCATCGGCTGCTTTACCCCAACCCCACATACCCCTGTGGGGTGGGGAGAGCAGAGAAGGTGGGTTCAGAAGTAGCATTCATGAGTGGATATGTCATACACAGGGGTTCATGGTGTAGGGGCCTTCTCCAAGCGGCCCAAATCTCTATATAGCGTCACCCACTGCCTATCCCTAGCCCCCAATTCCTCATGACACTTTGAGACAGGGATTCAAGAGGCCTGGGAGAACCAACACTGCCCTCTAATGTACCTGCTCTGGGCATCTGCCCTGAAGAGGATGCCTTCTCTCCTTCCTGCTCGTGGTTGGGCAGGATCACATGGGATGGATGCGGAAGCCTTTGCAAGTGGAAAGCACTGTATGCAGATTGACACGTAATCAGAGCAATCATCTCTCTGCTAGAGCTGATTGTATTTCTCTGGCAGTGCGGCAGTAAGCGGTCACCAATCCCAGCACACCTGTTCTGCAGGCTCTGGCAGTGTCCACTAAATGACTTTGGAGGGCAAGCCATGGTACCTGCCTCTTTCTGAGCTGCAATAGGAAATGAGGCCTTGTCCCTGCCCTTGGACACCTTGCCTCAACCCTGGTTCTCTCTGAGCATTGACTTACTCTTCCAGAGAGTTCCTTGGCCTATGTTACAAATGCAGCATCACATTCAATTGTCTTTTCTGGCTCTTGCTCAGATGTGTCCTGTCCCCAGCGCTATTCACCGAGAGCCCCTCTGCTGTGAGTACCAGTCCAGATTTGGGGGCCGCCTACCGGTGCCCAGGGCTGAGGCAGCACTACCTTACTGGGTCCCTCTGTCCCTGAGACCCCAAAAGCAGGTAGGTGACTTGAACCAGGGGTTCTTCATCTGAGTCCAGGGTAAATTTCAGGGGACCAGTCACTCAGGGCACATTACTGGGCTCAATGGGTCCAACTCTTAACCAATGTATTCTTTTCCCAGGCTAGACTGACAGGTTATGCTCACCATCTTGGCTCCTACTCACATGTGCTTGCCTCCACTTTATTATTCTAGCCTGTTCCCTGGGGAGTGTATGAAGCTGCAGTTTCCTAGGGAAGCAAGCCTATGCTCCCTAGTTGATTATACATAATACCGTCTGATTCCCTCGCCCCTTTCCTTTACTAATATCTTGCTACCTAAGCTAGCATATTCTTTCACTCGTGATGTGTAATAAGTCACCTAACTCCTGGCTTGAAAGAGCAGTCACTGTTGTTATTTGTGTGTCTGGGGGCAGCCCAGCCCCATGTGTATCTGATCTTGAGGCTGATGTACCCCCAAGACCATGCTTGGGCTTGCTCAGGCATGGTCTTCTCGTGGCAATGACAAATGAGTAAGAGCAGCTAGAAACCTCTTGAGGATCCTTTGGCCCAGGTCCAGATCTGGTTTTCCCTTCCTCCTCATTCTGCTGGCAACCCTGGTCTAACCAAAGTTGAGGGGTGGGGTCTACCCTGTCCCTGATGAAAGGAACTGCAGAGTCATAGGGCAAAGGGGGAGGCTGTGGGGAAAGGGTGAAGAATTGGATATGGCCCACCACAACTCATATACAAGCAATGTTACACATATATTCTTTTTAAAACTGCAAATGGTACAGTGATGTGCTTATAGTGCTATATTTCCCACTTCATATCGTGTCTGAAGACTAGATTACGTTGTTGTTGCCAAAGCCTATCCCATTTCCTCTGTCCCCTCCTCTCATCATTTATTGTTCTGTTTAGATGGGCATTCAGGCTCTTCGGTCACAACAGCCAATGCTGCAATGAGTGTTCTGTGCACACGCTTTGTAAATGTACACAAGTCCTGGGATGCAGTCTCAGGAGTCTTTGCTGGATTGAAGACTGTCATTTTAGATTCTGATTGATGTTACCAAATGCTGGGAAAGTCTTCTTTATGGCTGAGAATGCTGACACTTAGGAGGGCTGAATGTTGTGTTCCTAGAGGCCACCAGGCTCAGGACAGAGCCAGGTCTCTCGGCTCCAACCTGTGTGTCCTGCCCCTGCACCACTCGCCATTCAGAGTCCCACTGCATTCAGAGGTGCAAGTGGTGGGTAGTCAGGGCAGGGACCATGGAGATGCTGGTGCCTCCTGCCCCAGAATGTCTTGAAGGGGAGACCTGCTCCCTCAGCTGGGGCATTGGCGTGTGCTTGTGGGAGGGATGTAGAGAGGAGCTGACCAGGCTCTGTCCCTGAGGCTAAGTTTGGGGCACAGCTCCATCCACCTTTGGATCTTCCCTTCCTCTCTGTTAGATCCAAAATATGGTCCAGACTGACATCCCCAAAGCCACCAAGTTGTGCCCCTGCCCATATCACCACTCTGAGGGCTATCTCCTGGTGCCTCAGGATCAAGTTGTGATGCCCTACTGGGTGCCCCGGGTCCTGAGGTCTTATAAGAAGGTAAGAGGGAGGCTCTCACAGTAGGGAGCCTGAGAGTGAGGGCGGGCCTTCAGAGGGACCCAGAGATGAGGGGGAAGGTGCTGGGTTCTTTCCACACAGAGGCCTCCATTGACGTCCTGTGGGGAGGGGTCCTCTGAAAGCCATGGCAAAGGAGCACAGAGGTGGTGTGTGGATGGGGCCAGGTCTCATGTCCTGGTGGAGGTTGGGAAGGGGGTACACTGCTCTCTGAGGAGGTGCCTGTCTCTGCTGCCCTTACCACCATTTCTCCTACCATCTTAGCACTAGCCAAGTTTAGACTAGGTATTATGGTCAAACATTAGGATCCAGGGATAGGATTAAGGATCAGTCATCCACGTGGGTAGTCAGGGCAGGGGGAACCATGGAGCTGCTGGTGCCTCCCACCCCAGAATGTCTTGAAGGGGAGACCTGCTCCCTCAACTGGGGCATTGGCGTGTGCTTGTGGGAGGGATGTAGAGAGGAGCTGACCAGGCTCTGTCCCTGAGGCTAAGTTTGTCTGGAGCACAGCTCCATCCACCTCTTCCCTTCCTCTCTGTTAGATCCAAATTATGGTCCAGACTGATATCCCCAAAGCAACCAAGCCATGTGTCTGCCCAGGCCACCGCTTTGGGGGCTGCCTCCCAGTGCCTAGGGATCAGGCTGTGATGCCCTACTGGGTGCCCCGGGTCCTGAGGTCTTACAAGAAGGTAAGAGGGAGGCTCTCACAGTAGGGAGCTTGAGAGTGAGGGTGGGCCTTTAGGGGGACCCAGAGATGAGGGGGAAGGTGCTGGGTTCTTTCCACACAGAGGCCTCCATTGACGTCCTGTGGGGAGGGGTCCCCTGAAAGCCATGGCAAAGGAGCACAGAGGTGGTGTGTGGATGGGGCCAGGTCTCATGTCCTGGTGGAGGTTGGGAAGGGGGGTTACACTGCTCTCTGAGGAGGTGCCTGTCTCTGCTGCCCTCCTTACCACAATTTCTTCTGCCACCTTCTCCTCTTCCTCTTCTCCTTACCCCTCTTCCACCACCTTGCTTGCTTCCTCACCATCTTGTCTTCTCCTTTCCACTACCTCCTCCCTCACCCCCTTCCAGCTCTCTCAGCCTGTCTGAATTCCTGTTCTTATAGCCACATCCCTGGCAGGCATGGAGGGTGGTGGCGGGAGGGAGGGTATCGGGGAAGGACCATTGCTCTGAGTTTCTGTCCTGGCTCTTTGCTTTGTTTGGCTCCTTCAGGGCTCTGGGTGACAAGACAGTGACTGCAGGTTGGCCAGGTCCAGCCCTCCTTAGCCCCTGGCACCCTTATCCCATGGGTGTCCTGGGCGGTATTAGAGGCTTCCTTCTGCCTTCACCCACATTCCAGTTGCAGGTTTTCCACCATCAAGCAGTAAACTGTCCCCAGAATTAAGACCCAGAATCCTTTTGAAAGGAGACCAGGGCACGGATGTTTTGCGCTGGCCATGGCCTCTTTGGTGGTTTCAAGACCAAATCCCCCTTCCCACCCATGGATCACCAGGGTGAACACATTTGCCCACGTGCTTTTCTTTTAGGTGGTGAAAAGACAGCAGAGTTTTAAAAGCATCAAAGGTAAATCTCCCTTGGGAAGGAAGGGCGTTTTCATCACCATCGTGATGGGGATGGGGAGACTTCTCTTATCCCAGATGCCTGTAACACAAAGACATCCACAGACTGGCACACATAGCACTTCTACCCCTGCGCTCTTGCCAGGCAAAGTTAATCACCCACCGTCTTTTCCCAATGAACCCAGGGAAGCCTCAGACTTGACCCAAATATCAGCATTTTAAAAAAATTCATTTTTATTGATTGCAGAAAGGAAGGGAGAGGGAGAGAGTGATAGAAACATCAATGATGCATGCCCTATACTGGGGATTGAGCCCACAATCTGGGCATGTGCCCTGACCAGGAATTGAACTGTGACCTCCTGGCTCAACCACTGAGTCATGCTGGCTAGGCCAGCATTTTTAAAAAAATAATGTATTTTATTGATTTTTTTACAGAGAGGAAGGGAGAGGGATAGAGAGTTAGAAACATCGATGAGAGAGAAACATGGATCAGCTGCCTTCTGTACACCCCCTACTGGGGATGTGCCCGCAACCAAGGTACATGCCCTTGACCGGAATCAAACTGGGACCTTTCAGTCCACAGGCCGACACTCTATTCACTGAGCCAAACCGGTTAGGGCAGCCAGCATTGGTTTTTAAGATGAACCCAATTTGCGATCTGGAGTTAGATGGTATTTAAAGTTTTTTTTTTTTTAAGCTTTAATTGTCTATAATTTGTGACATACTGTGTGTGTTGTATATACATATATTTATGATAGTATATTTATATATTCATAAGATAGTACACATTTCTCCTTTGTATATTGATAATATTCTCTGTTCATGATATCATATTTATGCATATATTCATTACACAGTATCTTCATACATTCATGTTTGTGACCTAGAATATACACATTCATATATTCATGACAGAGTACATACATACTCATATGTTCATGAAGTAGTACATATTCATGACAAAATATATATCCATCTGTATTCAGTTATGCACTCATGTCATACTATACAAGGGTGGCATCTGCACCCTGACCGTTACATCCATTGTCTCTAAAATGAGTGGGTTGGATTTGCTCTTGAAGACCCTTCTTGGTGCTGATGTCCAGCACGTCTGTTTTCTCCACATTGTATGTGAGCAAAGGAGTGGATATGTCTTGTGAGCTTGTAATACGTCCTCCCCTTGGCATGCTGTAGCCAGGCTCTGAGAAGTGAGTACACCTTGATGGAATCTGTAAACAGAGGAGGAAATGGATGGATAGCGCGATAGGTTGGATGCCCGATTCCAGGGTTCCTGTGATGGGCGAGTAGTTTGAGCGGCCCTCTCAGAGCCCAAGAGAAACTAGGTGGCAGCATGCTTGGGAAGTGACGGGCCACTACTCTACATGCCCATCTCTTCATGTTGTAAAAGATTCATATTTTTTCCTGATTATAAAAGTAGCACAATTAGGAGAAGTGTAAATTATCACAGCCTTTGCCAGGGGGGCAATTTGGAGGTGTCTGTCAAATTTCATAATATGCATAACCCTTAACCCAGCAAGCCCACATTCGGTCATGTCTGTAAGACACTCCCACATTTACCCCTGTATGTAGCAGTGATTTCCAGGGCAAAATATTGGAAGCAATATTTTGGGAGGATGGACATCAGTGGGGGTGTATTTGAAACATGGCACTTGCCACCTAGAGAATGCAGCTGTTAGGGACAACGAAATGCCCCCCCCCCCCACCCCCCCCTGCCGAGAAAAAACATTGTGACATGGAAAAACAAAAGCAAGCCCATACAAATTTAAAAGCAAAAGCTCTGGCCCTGGCCAGTGTTACTCAGTGGTGAGAGTGTTGACCCACGCAACCAAATGTCGCAGGTTCGATTCCTATTCAAGGGCACCTACCTGGGTTGCACATGCAGCAGGCAACCAATCGCTGTCTCACATTGATATTTCTCCCCATTTCTTCCACTCTCTAAAAATCTATGGGAAAATGTCCTTGGGTGAGGATTAACAACAAAAAAAGAGTAGCAGGTTGTCCTACTGTTATCCTACTGGTATGGAGTTTTTTAAATAAAGTGATTTTTAGCTTTTGTATCTGAAACTAGAGCCAATGTTTTGCTTTTTGTTTTATTCATTATGCACCCCCATTCCAATTTCTCTTTGCAGGGCCCTTACCTACCCTCTTCCTGCCCTCATAGGTTACCAGTGACTGTCAACTCAGACAGACATCACCCAGCCCTTACCTATATCCTAACAGAGCTTTTGCTTTTTTGTTGTTAATCCTCACCTGAGGATTTTTTCCCATTGATTTTTAGAGATAGTGGAAGGAAGGGGGAAAACATCAATGTGAGAGAACACATTAATTGGTTGCCTCCAGCATGTACCCCAACTAGGGCCAGGAATTGAGCCTGCAACCTGAGGTATGTGCCTTTGCCCAGAACCAAAACCCGGACCCTTCAGTTTGCGGGCCGACGCTCTATCCACTGAGCCAAACCAGCTAGGGCCAAACTGCTATTCTAACTGTATAATGACACACATTTATGGGTTTATTTTTATTGGTTGTTTTTGGCTTTTAATAATACTCTGCATCTTTAAGAAAAGCCAGCCCGGCCGGCGTGGCTCAGTGGTTGAGTGTTGACCTATGAACCAGGAGGTCACGGTTCAATTCCCTGTCAGGGCACATGCCTGGGTTTCGGGCTTGATCCCCAGTGTGGGGCATGCAGGAGGCAGCCAATCAATGATTCTCTCTCATCATTGATGTTTCTATCTCTTCCTCTCCCTTCCTCTCTGAAATCAATAAAAATACATAAAATAAAAGAAAAGCTAAACACGCAGTTAGTTTATTGTTGAATCATATATGTCAACTGATACATTGATAAAAAAACAGTTTTTTCAGTGGTTAGAGTGTTAGCCACCCACCAAAGGGTCATGGGTTTGATTCCCGGTCAAGGGCATGTACCTTGGTTGCAGGTTCCCCAGCCCAGGTAGGGAGGCAACCAATCGATGTATCCGTCTTACATCAATGTTTCTTTCTCTCTCTTTCCCCGCTTCCTTCTCCTCCCCACTCTTTAGAAATCGATGGGAAAAATATCCTTGGGTGAGGATTAAAAAGCAACAACAAAAACAGTATTATTTTTTACTACAGCCATTGTTTTATAGTTCAGGCAGTTAATATTAATAATTTTTAAAGCCCTCAAACCCATTCAAGCCAGAGGTGTTCACTGGAGAGGATGGAGAGGGCAGTCTCACTGTACAAGGAGAATTAGCATGTATCTCTTTGAGAGCTTCATACAGAGGAACTTGATTTTTTAGAGAATGGAAGGGAGGAAGGAATGGGAGGGGGAGAGATATCGATGTGAGAGAGACACATCGATTGGTTGCCTCCCACACTGCCTCCTGCAACTCAGGTACATGCGCTTGACCGGGAATTGAATCCAAGACCCTTTGGTGTGTGGGCCGATGCTCTAACAACTTGAAAACACTGGCCAGAACTGATTTCTGTTTAAAGAGAAAATGCGTATTATCTTGTATTTTCCTTGTAAAGAGGGGGCTCATGTACTTCTCTTCTCTTTGCTTTAGCTTAGAATTTTTTAAAAGGAAAATATATTTGTTATATTTTATATTAGTAATGCACCTTCATATCAGTATAGTTAGAATGTATGTTTTATAGTAGTAATGCATTAGTAGTATAGTAAATACATGAGTTGTATTATCAGGAGGGCGCGTATTTACAAAGTAGGTGTCTAGAAACCTGAGATGGTCAAGGAGATGGGAGCATGGGAATCCCACTGGTGGTTGTGATTACTGTTAACTTTGTATTATGGGAAATTTCAAGAATCCAGATAAGCCCCATGTTTCATCACTCAGCTCCAACTATCCGTTCCTTGCCAACCTGGTTTCATCTGAGCTTCACCCACCCTGTTCCCCTCTCAAAAAAAAAAAAAGAAACAGATCCATATCCTTTCATCCATAAATGTTTCTGTACGCAGCTCTAAAAGATAAAGACTCAAAATACAGCCAGGAGGCCCCATGATCCCCATGGAAATAAGTAAACAGCCCTCTTCATCTTGATGAATGTTGGCTCAGTGTCCATACCCTGGGGCTGTGACCCACCTTGTTGGGGCACTTGGCTTCCTGCCCTGGGTTCTGCAGGGTTGTCTAGTGTGCAGTGTACAAACTTAGGATGGGCCTGTCCCCACACCCAGGCTGGGCCTGACTCGCTTTCTCTGCCTAGAATCCCCCCTGGACTCACACTCCTGGCACAACCGCTGGCGGATCTGCTGCAGCAGACACCTCCTTCTCAAGTGGCTGCAGCTCCAGGCCCTTTACCAGGAAGGGCAGCTGGCCCTGGAGAGGAGAGTGATCCCCCAGCCCTCCTTCCTGCCTCTCTGCCTCAGCCTCCTGGCCTTCCTCCAGGCTGTCTTGAGGGCCATCTCGTTCTTTCGGTAAGCAGGCTTGGGTGGGACAAAGGTGCCTCAGGCCCAACTCACTCCCTGGGGTGTAGTTGAGTCAAAGATGTGGGAGAACTTGGTTGTAGTTCAGCAAAAAAGTGAGAAATGGGTATGGCCATGGTTAGTGTTATGCGTTATCAAGTCCAGAGTCTTGGTCATGCCCAGGGCAGGTGTGTGTTCTCTCTCATTCCATTGCTTAATGGAAAAGTAATGAGATATGGTAGAGCTGATGGTGGGGACCAGGACACGTTGGGCCTCCCACCTTTCTTCACCCCTTTTCTGTCCCAAGTTCTAAAATCCTCCTGCCCCCAAAAGACCACCAGTTTTAGTTCCCAAGCTAGCCCTCTGGGGTTTGAGCACACTTTTGGGGTGGGACCTGCTGCCTCTCCCTGAGCCCCACCCCAGTCATTGAGGCTGCATGTTGGAAAGCTCTTAACCAATCTGGACCCCACCAGCCTCCACCAGGCCCCACATTTCTCACCTGGAATCCTGCTTAGTCCCTCCTCCAGGAATCAAGCCTCCAGGGTAACTCTAGGGTTCAAGGGACGCCTCCACTTACCCAGCTTCTTCCTTTAGTTTCCTCTGAAAAAAAGCCTTCCTCCTCCAAATCCCCCCCAACCTCTGCCCCGGTTCACCCATTGTTTCCTAGCCATTACCTCTATCCAGTCCAATTCCTTTTCATCACTCATCTATGTATATAGAGACATGCAAATACATATTAATAGGTAAATGTATATAATTCTAATTTACATGTATTGACTTGTTTGCTTTGTAATTTTCTGTCTCGTACATGTAAGAGAAATATTCTAGGAAATGTCCAGCACCCCAAAACAGTTGTAGGTGTCATTTCCCCATTTTCCACTTGTTGGTGGCAGGAGCTTTGTCTTTGTCTTTCTTTCATGGCCAGAAGTGGGAGTCCCTTTCCCCTGTGTCCCACTTGTCTATCCTCGTGTTGGATCCCTGGGATGATAGACAACCCTGTGAGGCACATTCACTTACAAGTGAACTGGGGCTCAGCCTCTCAGGGCATGTGCTCCCAGGAAGGGGCCCAGGCAGGGCTTCATCAGCTTGGAATGGCCTGTAAACATGAGTAGGACAGCGTTTTGAGATTTTCCTTTGCTTTTCATGAAGATTCATCTTTCTTTTTATGCTTGCCAACTCGATGTCAAATTTAGTTGGGCTCCTTTGCACCCACTCTGGGAAGAGCAAAGAAAGAAGCTTGACTGTTAAGTAGATGGTCAGGGTAGGCCCAAAGGAAAATTGCTGATGCCTTTACAGGTGTTTGCATTTGAGGCAGGCTCTTAGGGCAGAGGTGCAAGCACCAAGCAGCTGTTTAGGAGAGATATCCTACCTGGCTGGGGTATATGTGGGATGCCCTGTGAGATACCCCAAACTACACAACCAGCTTATTTGAGGAGAAGCCACTGGCTGCCTTTCAGTTGGCCTGGCAGAGACTTGCTAGAATTGGAGAGACCTTGGGAGGGTGGGCACGCTCAGAACCTTCCTAACAGGGAGCCTCAAGGAACAGTGACTAAGTCAGGTGCTTGTCTTCTTGATCAGACGTGCTGTAGCTTTCATTTCATTCCATCCCTTTTCTAGTTCTGCAAGGCTGGGACTCTGTCCTTGTTCCGGGAGGAGAGAGTGGGCTCTGAGAGGTTGCGTGACTTGCCTGAAGTCCCATAGCTGAAAGTGAGCCAGCTAGGATTGCACCCTGGTGTTGCCTCACTGCACCCTTCTCCTGCCTAGACTCCTCAGGACTAAGTGCACTGAGCACCTGGATAGCATTCCCCTCCACTGTGGGGACACCCTCCACTCTCCTCCCCATGAAGGCTTCCTGACAGGCCCTGCAAGGGCAGTGTGGGCTCAGCTGGAGGACATTCCTAGTAACTGCCTTTCTCTTTGCTTTTCAGCCATTTTTGGGGGGTTTGAAGCTGGAATCTTCAGCTAGTGTCAAGAACATCAACAAAAATTTCAATCATAATCAAGGTCTTTAATGAAAGTTGTCAAATCAGGAGGAGTCTGTGATAGCCACTCTTTACTCAGATCACATAATTCACACCCAAGACTCAATCCATGTTATTTCTCATGGGGGGATGCTTAGTCGTACAGAGTTGCTGTGAATGCGGGTGAGATTCTGTTATAAATGTAATCAATAAAGGTTATTTGTGAATCTCTAAAGTGGCCACTTTCTTTTTGATAATGATTTCCCCTCATGAAGGAGTGACTTGTTTTCTACCTCTGTGTCCCTGTGGGATAGGGGCCATTTCCAAGTTTCTCTTCCCTCTGCCAAGGACAGCAGAACCTCTGGACAAGGGACCAGAAATGGTTTTAGCATCTGTTTCAGGTGGGTCTCACTTTAAATAGCATAAAGTTGTATGTGAATTGAATTTTTAAAACAGATACCATTCACATACCATAAAATACACCTTTATTTGTTTGTTTGTTTATTTTATTGATTTTAGAGCAGAAGGAAGAGGGAGAGAGAGAGAGAAACATCAATGTAAGAAACATTGATGAGTTGCCTCCCATACAAGTCCTGACCAGAGATTGAATCCACAACCTGGGTATGTGCCCTGATCAGGAGTTGAACCCATTACCTTCGGTGCATGAGACGATGCTCTAACCGACTGAGCCACACCAGCCAGGGCTAAAACATACCTTTTTAAAATATATTATTCAGTGCTTTTCAGTATATTTACCACTACCTAATCTAATTCTAGACCTTTTTAGTCACCCCCAAAAGAAACCCTGTATCTACCAAGCAGTCACTCCTCCTCCCCATCTTCCCCATCCCCTGGAAACCACTGACCTACTTTCTGACTTTTCCTATTCTGCACATGTATGTGTAATAATATAACACGTGGGTCTTCTGTGTCTGGCTTCTTTCACTTAGCTGAGTGATTCTTTGTTTTTTAAAAATTTTTAAATTGATTTCAGAGAGGAAGAGAGAGAGAGAGAGAAACATCAATGATGAGGGAGAATCATTGATTGGCTCCTTCTGCATGCACCCTCCTGGGGATCGAGCCTCAAATGAAGGCATGTACCCTCACCAGGAATCGAACTGTGACCTCCTGGTTCATGTGTTGATACTCAACCACTGAAACACACCAGCTGGGCATTAGCTTAATGTTTTTATTTTCATTTCTTGTGGGTATGTACCTAGGAATGCTGGGTCGTATGGCAACTTTCTCACCACAGTGGAAAACTGCACCATTTTATTTTTTATATTCCTGTTAGCAAGACATGAGGGTTTGGATCTCTCCGTATCCTCCCCAACACTTAGTATCTGTCATGTTGCTACTAGCCATCCTTGTGGGTGTGAAGTAGTATCTCGTGGTTTTGATTTGCATTCCCCTGATGACTAAAGATGTTGAGATTCTTTTCATATGCTTACTGGCTATTTGTATATCTTCTTTGGAGAAATGTCTATTCAAACCCACTGTGTATATTTTAATTGGACTATCTTTTTTATTGTTAAGTTTGTGTTATGTATTCTGGATATTATATATCAGAAAATATTTGAAAATATTTTCTCCTATTTTGTGGATTGCCTTTTCACTTTCATTTTTAAAAATTTCCTTTTCACTTCCTTTTTTAAAAAAATCCTCACCTCAGGATATTTTTTCTACTGATTTTCAGAGAGACTGGAAAGGAGAAAGGGAGAAAGGGACGGGGGGGGGGGGTGAGGAGGGAGGGAGAAAGAGAGAGAGAAGCACTGATGTTAAGAGAGACACATCGATTGGTTGCCTCTTGCATGAGCCCCAGTTGCGGCTCAGAGGATCAAACCTGCAACCAAGGTATGTGCCCTTGACTGGGAATCAAACCTGTGACCCTTCAGTCCTTGGGCCAATGCTCTAACCATTGAGCAACTGTCCAGAGCTCACTTTATTACTTCTTACCTGGGAATGGAACTCATCACCTTCTGGTGCATGGGACAATGCTCCAGCTAACTGAGCCACACTGGCCAGGGGCCTTTTCACTTCCTGATGTCCTTTGACAAAAATTTTTATTTTCAGTGATCTTAATTTTCTAAGGTTGCTTGTTTTCTAGGTCATATGGTCATTTCTAAGAAACCATTGCATAATCCAAGTTTACAAAGATTTACCTATGTTGTCTCTTAACGGATTCATAATTTATCTCTTACATTTAGATTTTTTACCTATTATGAGTTAATTTTTGTAATATTTTTATATGGTGTGAGGTAGGGTTCTGGACTCATTATTTTGCATGTGGATATCCAGTTGTCCTACATAACATTCATCAAATGATAAAATTATAGCTATGGAGAACAGATTAGTGGTTGTCAGGGGTTCAGGAGCGGTGAGGTAGGAGGGAAATGGGTGTGAATATACAAGGGCAACATGAGGCATCCTTGTGATGGAAATATTTTATATCTTGACTTTTATCAATGTTCTGGTTGTGATATTGCACCATAGTGTTTTAAAAATATATATTTTATTGATTTTTTTACAGAGAGGAAGGGAGAGGGATAGAGAGTTAGAAACATCGATGAGAGAGAAGCATTGATCAGCTGTCTCCTGCATAACCCCTACTGGGGATGTGCCTGCAACCAAGGTATATGCCCTTGACTGGAATCGAACCCGGGACCCTTCAGTCCCCAGGCCGACGCTCTATCCAGTGAGCCAAACTGGCTAGGGCTGCACCATAGTTTTACAAGATGTTACCAACTGGGACAAACTGGATGAAGGTAAGGGGCTCTCTATTGTTTCTTATAAGTATATGTGAATCTGCAATGATTTCAAAGTAAAAGTTAGAAAATTAGAAAAGCAGTATAGTTTGCTTTGGGAGATTTTGAGAATACAGGAAAGTACTCAAATCCCCCACCCTGAGCTAACCTCTGTTGCTGCTCTGGAGGAAGGAATGGACAGATTCCCACAGGAACAGACTCTGGGATGTGTGAACGGGTGTCCATTTTAGAGACTGGAAGAAGTCTAGTTGAGAGGACTGGTTGCCACAGACATGCAGGACAAAGACGGCTCAGTCACGGCCCAGTGGCTGGCCCTGCAGGGAATGTGGGCACATCTTTCCCTCTGAGCTGGCTGTGGTGGCGGGCCTCCAGGCTCCCTGAGGGAGGCATAGCTGCCTTCTGGTTGCATCTTCAAAGTCCCAAGGGCTACATAGGCATCAGGCATTCAGTCAGCAAACTGTGTTGCCTATCATGTGCCATGCATTGGGGAGAGAGTATAAGAAGATGTACCTGAATCCCAAGTTGCTCTCAGGCTGATAGACAATGGTGTTAAGAGTGAAGTACAGTTCTTGGATAGGAAAAATGGCGGCGGAATAGACAGACGTGTTCCAAGCCTTGTCCCGGAGCAGAAAGAAAGAACAGCTGAGGGTCACACGAGGAGTGCAGCTAAACTCCAGGAGAAGGTGGGGGACTGCTAGACGGGGTTCCCTTGACCGGGCAGCCCCCACTGTGGCTGGGTTCCCTCCCGGAGCTATGGGCTCGGGTGCGGAGACTGCGACATCTTGATAGGGAAAGTAGAGCTTATTGGAAGCCTGAAAATCCACAACTGCAGCAACCACCGAACAGTTGCGAGCCCTAGAACACTGGTCCCCAATTGGCACAAACTCGCGGATTCAAAGGAGCTCTTCATTCCACCACAGAAAGGTCAGATTTTGCCTGGGATAAGGTGAGGTCTCTGGTCCCAGCGGGAGAGAGAAATGCACGTTTTGTGGAAGCTGGAGGACCAGGGAAGTCTGTGCCTAGAAAAATCCGTGGCTGTTGGGGCTGGCGTGATCCGTGAATGTGGAAGGGGGTCCTCAGAGCTGCTAACAGAAGGGATCTCTAAAAAGCAACCCATTTTGATCTGATGTGAAGGGACAGCCTAAGAATTTCAAAGGTGTGCCGGCTGCTTAGACTTGCGCACAGACCCATTGTTCGCACACTTGGGCTTTTTACTCTTCAAATCCTTGCTTCTGATTACTAAGCCCAATACATAGGATAACCCAGTTGGGGACACCCTGGGAGACTGCAGGGGAAAGTTGTTTTTCTGGAACCTGGGGATCAGAGTGGGGAGTAACCATCGGAGAGCCAGCTCTGAGGCAGCCCACTCCCACAAACCGGTATTGAGTGCCACAGGGATAAACACAGGCTACAGAGGCCATATATAGACCCAGAAGTCAATCCAGAAACACTGCTACCCAGGGGCTGAATCACAAATTTACTCTTGTGTAATCCAAAATAAAGGAATACGAGAAATTAAGACACTGCCTGCTTAAAAATCAGGACTGGCTTACAACACTGAGGAACAGTAGAACGCAGGGAACTGCAATACTGTCCGGACTGAGAAACAGGCATGCCAAACAGAACAATAGAGGAAGTGAATGACCTTCACTATTGCACATTATATATTTTTTATTTCTTTTATTTTAATTTTTTGTATCTTTTACTTAAGAAACTATTTTTTCTTTTTTACTCACTTGATTTTACCTTTTTAATTATTACATTTTTATTTTCAATCAGTATTATTACTACTACTATTTTACCATTTTATTTTTTAAAGTGTTATTTTATTTTCTCTTTATTTTACTTTGGGACTAGTGTTCTACATTCTATTTTCATCTTTCCTTTGGCATCATTTTACTCTATCTCAACTCTACCTTTATGCCATCACTCTCTTCCTAACTTTTCCCCTTTTGGTGTCCTGTTTCTCTTACCCCTTTCCTGCTTTAGATTTTCCCTATTCTTTCTGTTTACCCCCTGTTAAAATTTCACACTACATATATATTTAATTTCCAATCCCCTGCTCCAAGTCCATACACACCTCTCTCTTCGCTGTCTTAACTACCCCAAAAATTGTTTTTCTCTCTGTCCTTTTGTTGTTGTTTGCTTGAATGTTGATTATATTGAACTTTTATGCTTTTTTGTGAGATTGTTTTGCTTATTCTTTTTGTTTGTTTGTTTCTTTGTTTTTGTTTGCTTTGTTTTTTTGCTTCTGTTTTCCCTTGCCTTGCTTGATATTAGTTGGTATTGTAGTTTATATTAATCCCCAGGTACTTGTTGCTGGCATTTGCTGGATTTAGTGGTTGCTCTATTGGATTTTTCTCCCCATATATATAGTTTGTTCCCCTTTTCTCTCTTAGTCTCTTTCTTGTCTCTCTTATTTTTTTTCTTTCTTTTCCCAATTTCATTTTGACACTCCTTTTTTTCTTTCTTTCTTTTTCCTCTTCTTCTTTCTCTCCGGTACCCTAATTTGCCTTTCTCTGGTGGTCACTTTTATTGGAGGTTATTAATATTGTGAATACATTTCTGTTCAGTGCCTTGTGTGTTATACCTGGTTGTGTTGTATTTTGTGCCTTTAAGTCAACGCAGGAGATAGAGAACCACATAACCAGACATCTGGAGAGAACATGGAGAGACGAAGAAACAGCCAGCATATGAAAGAAAAGCAGGCATCACCAGAAAAGGAAGTAAACAAAATAGAGGCAAGCAACCTGCTAGAGAAAGAATTCAGAGAAATGGTCATAAGGTGGCTGAAGAGAATGGAAGACAAATTCAACAATATGAGTAAGAACCAAGAGGAAATGAAGAAGAACCAAGAAGAAATGAAGAATGACATTGGTGCTGTAAAGAACTCAATAGAAAGCATCAAGAGTAGACTAGAAGAAGCAGAGGACCACATCAGTGAGCTAGAAGACAAGATGGAAAAAAATACCCAAGTAGAGCAGCTTCTAGAAAAAAAAAATTAAAAAGCAGGAGAGCCTAAGGGAACTTTGGGACAACATGAAACAAAACAACATCCGCATAATTGGGGTTCCAGAAGGAAAGGAAACTGAGCAAGGAATAGAAAACCTGTTTGAAGAAATAATGACAGAAAACTTCCCTGATATAGGGAAGAGAAAACCCATCCAAATCCAAGAAGCTCACAGAGTCCCAAGCAAAATGAACCCCAAAAGACTAATGCCAAGGCACATTATAATTAAATTGGCAAACACCAACGACAAAGTAAGAATCTTAAAAGCAGCCAGAGAGAGACAGAAAGTTACATACAAAGGAACCCCCATTAGGCTAGCGACTGATTTCTCAACAGAAACTCATCAGGCCAGAAGGGAATGGAATGAAATATACAACGTCACGCAAAGGAAGGGTCTGAATCCAAGAATACTGTACCCAGCAAGGCTATCAATCAAAACTGAAGGTGAGATCAGGAACTTCACAGACAAAAAAGGACTAAGGGAATTTATTACCACCAAACCAGCAATGCAAGAAATGCTAAAGGGTTTGCTGTAAAAAAAAGATATAGGAAGTGAAGAAGGAACACAGGGGTAAAGAATAAAAATGGCGACAAATAAGGACCTATCAATAATAACTTTAAATGTAAATGGATTAAATGCCCCAACCAAAAGACATAGGGTAACGGACTGGATAAAAAAAATGACCCATATATCTGCTGTCTATAAGAAACCCACCTCAGAAAAAAAGACACACACAGACTGAAGGTGAAGGGATGGAAAAAGGTTTTCCAGGCAAATGGAAATGAAAAAAAAGCTGGGGTAGCAATACTTATATCTGACAAATTAGATCTCAAAGTGAAGGACATAACAAGAAATAAGGAAGGCCACTTCATAATACTAAAGAGAGAAATCCAACAAGAAGAAATAACTCTGGTGAACATATATGCACCCAATACAGGAGCACCAAAATACATATAAAAAAAAACCTCCAGGAGGATAGCAAGGGAGAGATTAACAGCAATACAATCATAGAAGGAGGCTTTAATACCCCACTATCACCATTGGACAAATCCTCTAAACAAAAAATCAGCAAAGAAACATCAATCCTAAATGACTCACTAGATCAGATGGAATTAATCGACATCTTCAGAACATTTTACCCCAAAGCCACAGAATATACATTCTTCTCAAGTGCACATGGGTCATTTTCAAAGATAGACCATATGTTGGGACATAGGCAAAGTCTCTTCAAATTCAAGAAGATAGAAATCATATCAAGCATCTTCTCAGATCACAGTGGCATAAAACTGGAAATCAACTACAATAAAAACAATCCAAAGAAATCAAACACATGGAGACTAAACAGCATGCTATTAAACAATGACTGTGTTACCAGAGAGATCAAGGAAGAAAATAAAAAACATCATGGCAACAAATGACAATGAAAACACAACAATCCAAAATCTATGGGACACAGCGAAAGCAGTCTTGAGAGGGAAGTTCATAGCTCTACAAGCCTACTGCACAAAAACAAGAAACAATGGTAATAAATTACCTAACCCTACAACTCAAAGAGTTAGAAAAAGAGCAGCAAGAAAAGCCTAACATAAGCAGAAGGAAAGAAATAATAAAGATCAGAGTGGAGATAAATGACATTGAGACCAAAGAAACAATACAAAAGATCAACAAAACCAAGAGCTGGTTCTTTGAAAGGATAAACAAGTTTGATGAACTTCTAGCCAGGCTCACCAAGAAGCAAAGAGAGAGGACCCAAATAAAATCAGAAACGAAAAAGGTGAAATAACAACAGATCCCGCTGAAATACAAAGGATTGTTAAAAAATACTATGAACAACTCTATTCCAACAAACTGGACAACCTGGAGGAAATATTCCTAGAAAATATTCCTAGGAAATATTTCTAGGACATATTCCTAGAAAAATATAACCTTCCAAAACTCAATCAGGAAGAATCTAAACAGCTCAATATGCCAGTAACTATGGAAGAAATTGAAGCATTCATCAAAAAGCTTCCTGCAAACAAAAGCCTGGGGCCAGACGGCTTCACAGGAGAGTTTTACCAAACATTCAAGGAAGAACTAAAACCTATCCTCCTCAGACTATTCCAGAAAATTCAAGAGGAAGGAATATGTCCAAGCTCATTCTATGAAGCCAGCATCACCCTAATACCAAAACCAGATAAAGACAACAGAATGAAAGAAAATTACAGGCCAATATCCCTCATGAACATAGATGCCAAAATCCTCAACAAAATTCTAACAAATCGGATCCAGCAGTACATCAGAAAGATCATACACCATGACCAAATAGGATTTATCCCAGGAATGCAAGGATGGTACAATATCCACAAATCAATAAACATGATACATCACATAAACAAACTGAGAGAGAAAAATCACAGTCTTATCAATTGATGCAGAAAAAGCATTTGACAAAATCCAACACCCTTTCTTGATAAAAACTCTCAACAAGGTGGGAATAGAAGGATCATACCTCAACATAATAAAAGCTATATATGATAAACCCACAGCTAACATCATACTCAATGGGCAAAACTAAAACCATTTCCCCTAAGAACAGGAACAAGACAGGGATACCCACTCTCACCACTTCTGTTCAACATAGTACTAGAAGTATTAGCCATTGCAATTAGACAAGAAGAAGAAATAAAAGGCGTCCAAATTGGAAAAGAAGAAGTAAAGCTGTTCTTATTTGCAGATGACATGATATTGTACATAAAAAACCCGAAAGACTCTATCAAAAAACTAACAGACTTAATAAATGAATTTGGCAATGTAGCAGGATACAAAATTAACGCCAAGAAATCTATGGCATTTCTATACACCAATAGTGAACTTACAGAAAGAGAGACTAAAAAAGCAATCCCATTTACCATCACACCAAAAAAATTAAGATACCTAGGAATAAACTTAACCAAGGAAGTAAAAGACCTATACGCGGAAAACTACAGGACACTGAAAAAAGAGATAGAGGAAGACGTAAACAGATGGAAGAACATACCATGTTCATGGATTTGTAGAATCAACATCATTAAAATGTCCATACTACCCAAAGTAATCTATAGATTCAATGCACTCCCTGTTAAAATATCAAGGGCATATTTCACAGACCTAGAAAGAACTCTTCAAAAATTCATCTGGAATAAAAAAAGACTCTGAATAGCCACAGCAATCCTGAGAAAGAAGAATAAAGTAGGAGGGATCTCAATACCAGATTTCAATCTGTATTACAAAGCCACTGTTCTCAAAACAGCCTGGTACTGGCATAAGAACAGACATATAGATCAATGGAATAGAATAGAGAATCCAGATATCGACCCAAACCACTATGCTCAATTAATATTTGACAAAGGAGGCATGAACATACAATGGAATCAAGACAGTCTCTTCAATAAATTGTGTTGGGAAAATTGGACAGATACATGCAAAAAAATGAAACTAGATCACCAACTTACACCATACACAAAAATAAACTCAAAATGGATACAGGACTTAAACATAAGACGGGAAACCATAAAAATATTAGAGGAATCCACAGGCAGAGAAATCTCAGACATATGCCGAAAGAACTTCACTGATACTACCCCTAGGGCAATGGAAGCTAAAGAGAAAATAAACAAATGGGACTACATCAAAATAAAAAGCTTTTGCACAGCAAAAGAAACCATCAACAAAACAACAAGAAAGCCCACTGTACGAGAGAACGTATTTGCAAATGTTATCACTGATAAAGGTTTAATCTCCAACATCTGTAGGCAGCTTATACAACTTAATAAAAGGAAGATAAATGATCCAATAAAAAAATGGGCAATGGACCTAAATAGAATCTTTTCGAAAGAAGACAGAAGGAAGGCCAAGAGACATATGAAAACATGCTCAAAGTCACTAATTATCAGATAGATGCAAATCAAAACGACAATTTGGTACCATCTCACACCTGTCAGAATGGCTATTATCAACAAATCAACAAACGACAAGTGCTGGCGAGGATGTGGAGAAAAAGGAACCCTCGTGCACTGCTGGTGGGAATGCAGACTGGTATAGCCACTGTGGAGAACAGTATGGAGTTTCCTCAAAAAACTGAAAATGAAAATCCCATTTGACCCAGTAATCCCACTCCTAGGAATATATCCTAAGAAACTAGAAACACCAATCAGGATATATGCACATCTATGTTCATAGCAGCACAATTTATAATAGCTAAGATCTGGAAACAGCCTAGGTGCCCATCAGTTGATGACTGGATCAGAAAACTATGGTACATCTACACCATGGAATACTATGCTGCCATAAAAAAGAAGGAATTGTTACCATTTGTAGCAACCTGAATGGAACCGGAGAACATTATACTAAGTGAAATAAGCCAGTCAATGAAAGAAAAATACCACATGATCTCACTCATTTATGGATAATGAAAAACACATTATAAACTGATGAACAAAAAGATAGATACAGTGGCAGTAAAGCATCAAACAGACTGTCAAATTACAGGGGGAAGGTTAGGGAGAGGTGGGGGAAATAAGAGATCAACTGAAGGACTTATATGCATGCATATAAGAATAACTAACAGATGCAAAACACCGGGGGGGGGGTGAGGGCATGTATGGGAGTGGGGTGGGGGTGGGGCAATGGTAAGATATGTACACATATAATACCTTAATAAAAAAAAAGGAAAAAAAGGAATGAAGTACACGTGATCATGGGGGTGGGAGTGCAGGGAACATTGTCCATGACACATCCTGCCCACATGCCCATGTTGCCCCAAGGACCAGCAATCTCTGACTGTAGTGATCTTTGGCTGTGGGAGTCTGTGCAGGAACAGGTTGGATGTGTTTGGGAGTGACACTCCAGGGTGCAGCCTCAACCAGTGCTGGTGGGAGATGTGGATAAACAGCCTCTTCCCCCTCTGAGCTGTGTTCTGTACTGTCTCCTGAGGGTCCCAGCAGGCTGAGCCCCAACTGACACAGTGGTCACCTTCTTGGAAATGTCCTTTGTCCTGGCTCCTTTCCTTCCCTGTCTTCCTTCCACACTTCCTCACAAGACTCCCTGGATTAACACATTGGCACTCAATCCTTGCCTCAGTCTGATTGGGGAACCTCAGATAACACAAGGCATGTTGACTGGGTCTTGAGGGTCAGGGAAGGTTCCTGGGGGCGGGGCCATCTGAGCTGAGACTTGAAGATGAGTCTGGTTATCCCAGCAACAAAGGATGAGGACAGAATGTCTGGGCAGAGGCACACAGTGTGAAGGCCTCCAGGGGTAGTCTGGGGTGTGCAACCCACATAGGAAGCTCATGTTTGGGAGGGGACAGGGATAGAAGATGGAGCAGAGGCTAGATGATGGGAGATTTTTAAGATCACAAGTGCATCAGACTTGCATTTAAAATGACACAATGGCTGACCCAAGTTGAATGGAATGGAGGGGGAGAGTGGACGCAGAGACCCCTTGGAGGCTACAGCAGAAAACCTGGCAGGGCACAGTGATGTGAGGGAGGACAGTGCCCGGACCTCAGTGGTGGCAGCTGTGGTTTCCTCCCAGGTATGGAGGAGTTTTTGGCCCATCATTCTGAAATCTGACCAGAGGTGCTCCAGTGGAGTGACAGCTACCTGTCCTTAATGCAGTGACAACTTTGCTGCAGTGGCCCACGCTGGACATGCTGTGCGGTCACCAGACCGGAGCCCAGGCACTCCCTGCCTGCGCGAGTTTTCTTGAAGGTGCCATGAGGAGCCACGAGAGAGCATTGCCTGAAAGTCTTGGCCTGGCATCCTCCCAGAGGAGCCAGAGGTCAGGACTGGCAGCTGCTCCACCGCCTTCTGGAGCTGCTGATTGCTGTCTCCGGGAGAGGCCCTGGAGTCTGCGACCTCTGGGCAGAACCTGTCCCAAGTTAGTTGAAGGGGTTTGGGGAAAGATGTTCCTGTGCCCTGAGGCACCTCAGACTCAAGTCGGGGAGCACAGAAACAACTCCCCACCCCTCCTCTTCTCCACTTCCCCTTTCCATCTCTCTGTCCCATAAAATCTACTGAGCAATTCCCATGCAGCACAGCTTCATCCAGGAGAACACGCCCTGATGGCGTGGTGTAGACCTGCACCTTTCCGGACAGGAGCCACGAGCCACGTGAGGCTACTGAGCACTTGAAGTGAGGCCACTGCAACTGAGGTTCTGAATTTTTAAAAAATATGCTTTTATTGATTTTAGAGATGGGGGAAAGAAGCAGGAGAGAGAGATAGAAACATTGATGAGAGAGAAACATTGATCTGCTGTGTCCTGCACACCCCCTACTGGGGTTGAGCCTGCAACCCAGGCATGTGCCCTGACCAGGAATCGAACTGGTGACCTCTTGGTTCATAGATTGATGCTTAACCACTGAACCACCCAGCTGGGCCTGAGTTTTTTAAAATCCTCATCCAAGAATATGTTTATTGATTTGAGAGAGAGAGAGGAGAGAAACATTTATGTGAAGGAGAAACACTGCACATTTGTTCTCCAGCCCCAGTTGGGTCATCTGTGGAAGGTAATGCACCTCTCTCTCTCTCTCTCTCTCTCCCCCTCTCTCTCTCTCTCTCGATCTGCCCCCTCCCGCCCTCCCTTCCACTCTAAAAAAATCAATGGAAAATCCTTGGGTGAGGATTAACAACAACAACAACAAAAGTCAGGCTTTTAAAAGTGCAAATGAAGGGCCCTAAACTACTGACCATAATTGTATTCTTAGGACAGGAAAGGATCCTGCAAGAGCCAAAGAATCTCTTCCAACCTCTTGTCAGGGAGATTCCCTAAATTCACCTTCCAGAAAAAGTCCTTTGCAGCCAGTTGAGAGCTGGCCCCTTTGCTGCAAACCCATTTCCCTCGGCTTCCAGAACAACTTCGGCCTCTTCCTGCTCTAGGGATTCCTGTATTTGATGAGCCTCTCATAGCTCTGGGATGAAGCAGACACCACTTTCGGGAGCAGGGTGGCTGCCTTTCCTATCGAGTGAGTGCTTGGCTCATCCTCAGTCATGAGAACCCGGCCACACTGTCAGCTCGGCCCATCAGCTGCTGCACGGAGCAGCTGCGAGCTTTCTGCCCGTGCGATGAGCCCGGAGATCACAGAGGTTACTTGACAGCAACCAACTCTCCACAGTCTGAAATGCCACAGTCTGAATGGAAAACCACCTTGGAGCTCTCAATAGCCACGGAATCTACCGAGATTCCAGGCTAAAACAGGCTCCCGTGCTTCTGCTCCACATTGGCCAAGGAAGCAGACAGTGCCCAGACTTGGGAAACACACAGACTGGGGAACTAGCATCCAAACTCTGAAGGGCTATGACCATCAGGTGCCTTTAGTGATAGGTGTTTCTGGTTGAGTTTTCCCCACCACAGAACTCAATGATTTATCTACTTTGTTATCATTACTTGTTCAATAGCCCTCTCCCCCCATCAGGTGTCAGAGATGAGGACTCGGACATCTTCCGGGGGGACATCTTTTTGCTGACCACAGCTCCCTTGAAGTAGCCTCCCCTAAGTCTCGAAAAGCACATTCACTGGTACAAATCTTCTGAAAGGTTCTTATGCTCTAAGCCAGAGACCTGCTACCCCCGGCTCTTCTGCCTGCTCCAACTTGATGATCACATGGGATGCCCTGTGGGGAGCCTGGGAGTGCAGATGTTATGTTGGGCCTTGATGCCCCTGCTTTACACTGGGCTCCACACTAAGGACAATAGAAGAGTGGATGCTGGGAAGACCATTAGCAGTCTCCACCAAGTTTAATCTTGGGAACAGCCCAACAAGACAGCCATTTCATCATGCCATTTCAAAGATGGGGAAATGGAGCCTCAGAGAAGTTAAGTAACTTGTCATACTTTTGAATACCTGAAAATGAAGGGATTCTGTGGGCATGGGAAGTAGGTAAGTTACCGAGAATGCAAGAGTGACTGGTAAGCACAGAACGTCCCACACATGGAAATCACCTGTAAAACCACAACGGAGCTCGTGTACAGGTGCTGGAGGGAGAATGCAGTCTGGGTCCTGGATAGTGTGATTTGGGGTGTCTGAGGCATGGAGATACTGTTGGTCACTCCTAAAGGTCTGGGAGGACCATTTCTATAAATGTAATATTTTACTGACTTACATGGACAACTGTGACATAGGGAGTCACCTTCTGCTACCCACGGCTCTTCTGCCTGCTCCACATTGATGATCAACATTGAGTTCAGTGCTGTCGTGCCCTGTGCGTGAGACATGGAGCTGGGCTGGGGCCAGCTGCTCGGTTTCCACATCTCTGGGTAGAAGGTGTGGCCTCAGAGGCTGTTTCATAAGGTGACCTGTTTTGCACCTTATCAAAATTAGAACTCTTTGATGAAGAAGCTGATAGACAAATCGATGGCTGTAGTTCTCCAGCATCACATCCCTGCAGGCCGTCTTCTCAACACGGTCCAGCTACTGCCTCTCCTCCTGGGTGAAGTCCACGGCCATGGCCTTGAAGGACACTGGCCCCTGTGACAGCACCATGGTCGGAACTGGGTGACTAAGAGAAGGCATCTGGGGATAAGAGCTTACCTAGCTCACTAGTAAAGTCAACTATGAACACTGTATATATTTTTATGTCACAGGTTGTGGAAGGAAACAGACCATATTGGAAATGCATGGCCTTTGCATTCCTTCTCAGGTCAAAAACAAAAAACCCTCACCCCCCCCCCCAAAAAAAAAAAAAAACACCACCCTGAGTTCTGATTTTGTAACTGAAATGTCTGAGTTTGGGGGTTATAAGATGAGTAAAATATCATTTCTGCTCTCAGAAAGCTGATGTCCTGGCAAGGAGATGCTGTGTAAATGAACATGCCCATTTTACCTCTTGTCATTTTCTTCAGTCGCCTTTGCTGGTGGCTCCTCTTCCCTTCCTTTTCTGCTGGTGCCCAGACTCCCTGGTCTGCTCCTTCCCACAATTAATGAATTGTAATGTAAATATCTGTGTTTTCCGATGGTCTTAGGCTCTACAGCAGCAGTTCTCAACCTGTGGGTCGCCTAAGACCATCGGAAAACAGATATTTACATTATGATTCATAACAGTAGCAAAATTACAGTTATGAAGTAGCAACGAAAATAATTTTATGGTTGGGGGTCACCACAACATGAGGAACTGTATTAAAGGGTTGCGGCATTAGAAAGGTTGAGAACCACAGTTCTAGAGGATGAAGGTGGAGGAAGAGGATGAAATGTGAGAAGTGCTAATGGCACAAAGGAAGCCCTGTCAATGTTAGGAGGTTGGCATGGGGCAGAGAGACCAGGAGGGCACTTCATTAAGGACAGCTTTGTCATGGTAAGAACTGATTCTAATTCAAGAGAGTTAAACATACACAATTACTTTCCTGCCTAAGGCAAACCCTCAAAAGTCCAATTCAAAGAAATAAAACAAGTCCATTCTCACGGGAGTACTGGTATCCTCTGACGTTACCAACAGCAGGGATTTCTTTGAGGACATTTTTTTTTAACTTGTCTTTTATTATTATTATTATTATTATTTTAAAAAACCAATAATAGAGGACATTCTTGAAATACAGAGTAGATGAGAAATCAGAGCCGCGGAACACACTTTGTACAGAGCAGGGGCTGGGACGAAGCACAAATGAACAGCAGACTGGCCTTGAAAATCTCCAGTACCGGGACAGCGGAGGCACCATTGTGCGCGGGTGCGCGGGGTGTGCAGAGCCATCTTGGCTCGGAAAGGCGGTGGGGAGCCCAGCTGAGCGGGGGTGGGGGTGGAGGGGGGAAAGCCTGGGGGCTGGAGACCTGGGATGGACTGAGAACAGTCATGGAGCCACAGGCAGGGCCAGGGCGCGGAGCCTGTGAGGACGGCCTGGGTTCCGAGGAGCCAGGCCTGGGTGGAGTGCCGGCGCCTCGGAGGTAGGTGCATCTGTGCCCCTGCCCTTCCTCCCCCCACCCCCGCCCTCTCGGGCGGTAGTGACACGTGCGGCAGTGGTGGCAGGACCGTGGCTGAGCGCGCCAGCAAGTTGGTGCTGGAGGTGGCCGGCTCCACGTGCTTCATGCTCATTCTGTACCAGCACGCTGGCTCGGGGCTGACCTCTTCCCCGCGCCCGACCCGCACTACGAGAAGTCCTCCTGTCCTGCTGTGAGCTGGTGCGCTCGCTGTGCTTCCACATGAAGGGCGACGAAGCCATCGTCTTCTGCACGTCCAGAAGACGGGCGGCCCCACCTTCGGCTGACACTTCCTGCAGAACACGCCTCCAGGTGCCCTGTGCCTGCCGGCTGGGCCCACCACCCCAACCGCCCCAACCGGGGCGACACCTGGCTCTTTTCCCACTTCTGCTTCTCTACCGCTGGAGCTGGGGCTGCACTGGACTGAATCCAGCTGCCCAACTGCGTGCCCCGCCTGCTGGGCCGACCTGACCGCGCTGCACTGCGCACGCCCAGGACCTTCTATTACCTCTCTGCTGCGGGGCCCTGTGCCCCGCTACCTGAGTGAGTGGCGGCCCGTGCAGGGTGGGGCCACCCGTGTGGTGGGCGCACAGCCACACCCGAGAGCTACTGCCTTGCTATGAGGGCATGGCCTGGTCAGGCTGCGTGCAGCAGGAGTTCATGGACCGCCCTCCCACCTGGCCAACAGCCGCCAGGTGCGCATGCCTGGTCCCTGAGTCAGGTGCGCTGCTGCAGCCTGTTCTTCATTCCCGAGGGCGCTGGCCTCTGCTGCTGGAGAGGGCCAAGGAGAACCTGTGGGCACGGCCTTCTTTGGCCTGACAGCGTTACAGCGCAAGACGCAGTACCTGTTTCAGGGACGTTCAACCTCAAGGTGACCCGGCCCTTCATGCAGGACAACAGCACCAGGGCAGGCGGCCTGGAGGTGGATAAGGACACTGTCCAGTGCATGGAGGAGCTCAACGACCTGGACGTGCAGCTCTCTGACTCCGCCAAGGGCCTGCTCCAGCAGCGCTACCAGCTTCCGGAGCACAGGGAGCAGCACCCCAGAAGCCAGTAGGAATGCCCGCTGCACGGAGTCAGAGAGGTGCTGCCTTGGGAGGGCACCGAGGAGCCAGGCCGTGTGCCCCCTGAGGACATGAGCCTCATCATCAAGACGTGGTAGTGGCGGCCCCTCAGGAGCCGTGGGGCGAGGCAAGGTGAGATCAGATAGATGGCTCACAAGGGGCTGCCCAGGACTCGGATGGGAAGAGAGTCCCACATGCGCTCACTGAGGGTAGGTGCATCCTGAGCAAAGACTAGGGGTCCGTGCTGGCCCAGTGGGGCTGGTTCTCATGGTGTCTCCCAGGCCTGAGGTCTGAGGAAACAGCCTGTGCCACTGGCTTAGTGGAAAGCGAGTTTGAAGGGTGCCCAGTCAGGTCTGCACAGACCGCGGCAGGTGGCATCCCTGCTCTCCAGGGTCCCACCTCACTTCACAACAGCTGAAAGTTTGAAGACAAGAGACAGTGGAGCTGAGAGTGGGGAGTGGCCCTGCCAGACCAGGGGCATGCTCCACACCCACTGCACATACCCGCTCTGCTTACACAGGCCAGTAGGGGTTCTTCAGGCTCAAGCGATCCCGCTTCAGGGGTGCTTCAGGCTCAAGCATGCATAGCTCTTTGAGGTGTTGTCAGGAATGGAGCGCCACACTTGCCCATCTTCAATGTCAGGGCCACCCGTCTGAAGCCAGGAAGACTCTAGTCCAGCCCCTGGGAAGCCCTCCCTCTCTGGCTTCCTGCTTTGGGTCAGGAGATCAGGGCACACCTCCTGACTCCCCACCCCCTTTCCGAAGTCATCAGAGGAGGCTGTGGGGAATGTACCCAAGAGTGGGAAGCTGCACCCGAACTGGCCTTTGGGGTGACCACCCAGTCAGCTGGGTTCAGATAGTAAGGGGGATTGTAATTGAGGGCCCCTACCCTGTTCTCCTTTCTGACCTCTGGTACTTGTTAGTGGACTGCCCTGGCCCTAAGCCCATCACTTGCACATTTATTCAGAGCCCCTGCCCTGCTGCTCCCACCACCCCAGGTATCAAAGTCATTAAGCCTCTGTTGACAGGAACATGGCAGACCACAGCTGCTGCCCACGAGCCATTCGTCGTTGGGACATGGTTCTGGGTGACCTGGAAAGGAAAGCCAGACTTTCAGATTCGCAGCTAGGTTCGGAGACATGGCTTTAGTCGACTCCCTGATACCCATATTCACAGCCAACCCCACCCTGAGTTCGCCCTGCGTTTCCCTGCACCCTGATCCCCAAAAGCTGGCAGGCCCTGTTTCCAGCTGCCCTGCAGATTGGAAAAGCCATGTTCCAAGGCCAGGCCAGTGTCTGATCTGAGCATGTCATCTGCAAATGAGGCCCCAAACTTGGGTCTGGGGAACTGAGAGTGAGCCCACACTGAGGTAGACAGGGGCCCCTCTCTCCAGGAAAGGAAGCACACGTGCCCAGAGGCCGCAGGCCTGCCTCCAGGAGGGCAGTGGGGCCATGGCCACCCGGCCAGGGGCCAGCAGGGGCAGCAGTCTCACAGGCAGATCTGCCAGTGGTTCCCTGCCACAGGCTCCCTCTGTCACCCCAACTGTCCCACCAGAGATTGAGGGGTGGGGGAGCCAGGAGCCTTCCATGGCACAGGAAAAGCTGAGTTGGTGTCAAATAAGGTGGCTGGCTGCCCAGGAGGAAGTGGCTTTAGTCTTTGCTTGTCTGGCTTTAGTCCTTTCAGCTTTCTGCACTGGCCACTTCATCCTGGGTCCAAAGGCAGAGCAGCCAGCAGGCCGGGTGGGCATTGTGCCAGCTCAACCCAGGACCATGCTCAGGAGTGGGTGGTCATGCTGAGGAGGCGAGCACCCAGGTGATTTAACGGCTCCTTTAAAGGAAAGTGAAGGGCAGCGTGGCAGGAGGGGGTGGTGTCTGCTCTGATGCTCAGCACTTGGGGCCGGTGTGCTCCAGGCAAGGGGATGGCTGTGCTCCTGAGAGCTGGGGAGGTGGCTGACTCAGGGTGTGAGTGGAGAGCTCAGGCCCGCTCTGCCCCAGCCTTGCAGTGGTTTCCTGGTGTGTGAGCCTGAGCGTAGGTCCTGTTCTGCAGGTATTGGAATGTTTTAAAGTATGGCTTGTTGCTCCCCTTCCATGGAAACATGGGTCTCTCCTCAGTTTATTTGCTGGGTCTGGAAGGCGGTCCTGCCTCAGGCCAGCACCAGGCTGAGGTGCCCAGAGAGGTGCCAGCTGGCAGTTCCCCTCAGCCCCTTTGGTCTCCAGTCTGGCACTTCCCACGAAGGCCACCTGCTTTTGGGGGAAGGTTCCTTGTGCCTACAGCGTCTCCTCTCCTCCGATGCCAAGGGCTGGGCTCCACAGATGGCTGGGGGGCCCCACCCAGGGACTTCCCAGGCCTGAGAGGACAGAAGCAAACACACAGTGCATGAACCACTCCCTCCCAACAAGGCCTGCAATGCCCTCTCCTGGGGGAGGAAACAAGGACTTCCTGGGAACCGGAAGTGTTTAATTTGAACCCAGGAGCATTTAAAGCTTTATTTATTTATAGGTTCTTATTTTTTTAAAAGTGTTGAGAAGAAAAAGAAAAATAATTAAAAGTAAGAAAAAAAGAAGTCCCCAGGCCCATCAAAAGGCTCCTGTGGCAGTACAGTGATTGGCTGACTGGCATCAATCACAGGATGACCTGAGCGGCCTGAGCGGTTTCCTGTTTTCAGTACACGGAGCAGCCAGATGAATGCTGGCGCTGGTAGCAAGCCTGTGGCCAGGACATAACAGAGTGCAACACACTCCAGACCCCCATGATTAGGGCGATGGCACAGTCACTGTCCAAATGGAAAACTTCTGTCTGGGAAAAACCGTAAGCCAGATGGAATACCAGGAAATGCAGGTGTAATTCAAGACGATCTCAGGCAAACTAGCACACATAGTCAACTCAATCCATGCTGGACCTGGGGTTTTCCCTAAACTCTCAGAAAACTACACTCCACATAAAGCCACTGGAGCAACTTCACCATGGTTACATAACTAGTGTTGGAGAAACCAGACCCTTGTGCACTGTCGGTGTTCGAAGTTCCTGTTTTCTAAATGTTTGGTTTGTTCTTTTCAGTCAGGACACGACTAGAGTCATAGGTTTCAGGTGGCAGATGGGTGTTTTAAATCTTTTAATAGTAGCTCTCCTTTATGTCTCTTGTGTTATTTCCTTGCAATCTGTTGTTTGAAGAAATTGGGTTGTTTATCCTCAGTTTCCCACAGTCTGGATTGTGTAGATTGCATTGCCATCTGTTTAAATTTTACTTTTTTAAAAATTCCCTGTACGCCTTGTAGGATTGGTAGTTAGGTGGGAAATGACTCAGACCAGGCTCAGGCTCTGTCCATGACACGTGTCCTCTTTCTTCTGGAAGCCCGTTTTATCCTCCTGTCTTTGTCTTGTGAGGTTAGCTTCTGTTGATTGATACCCATTACCGTGATCAAATGATTCATTAGGCAAGACAAAGTGGCAATGTGCTTCTTTACCCTTTCTTCTTCTTTTTTGAAAATACATTTTTATTAATTTCAGAGAGGAAGGGAGGAGAGAGAGAGAAACATCAACGATGAGAGAGAATCATTGATCAGCTGCTTCCTGCATGCCCCCTACTGGGGATCAAGGCCACAACCAGGGCAGGTGCCCTTAACTGGAATCGAACCCAGGACCCTTCAGTCCACAAGCCGACGCTCTATCCACTGAGCTAAACCAGCAAGGGCTACCCTTTCTTTTTCATTTACTTGCTGGGCTACTTTTCTAAAGAAAACACCTCCTCTCTACGTGGTTCTGTGTTTCATACAAGAAAGACAATTTCCAAAATATTGAACGGGATTTTAACTTTGTTTCATTTTGTTACTGTTATGAGCTCATAGGTTTAAAGGACGTTTAAGTCCATTGGTAGATTGAAGTTATTTCTTTTGATGTGTAAGTGGGTTTGTCAGTGAATTGCTTCTTCTGTCCCTTTGAATCATTTCCTATGGATTTGATAGCATTCTTTTTTTAAAAAAAAGATTTTTATTGATTTCAGAGAGAGAGGGAGAGGGTGAGAGAGATAGAAACATCAATGATGAGAGAATCATTGATCAGCTGCCTGCTGCTTGCCCCTACTGGGGATTGAGCCCGCAACCTGGGTATGTATCCTTGACTAGAATTGAACTCAGGACCTTTCAGTCCGTCAGCCCACACTCTATCCACTGAGCCAAATCAGCCAGTGCTGATAGCATTCTTTTTCATTCAACATTTTATTTTGAAAAAAACTTTCAATTTACAGAACAGTTACAAGCATTGTACACAGAACTCCCATATTACTTTTGCCCAGACACTGTGGAGAAAACTCGTCATCTGAACACGGGACTCCAGCTTCCCCTTAATTTAAAGGAATGTCTGTACTGTTGCCGCTGCACGACGTGTGCCCTCGCCCTGATCCTTTCCTTACCTTGAGAGCTTACGGCTTAGAATCAATGACCACAGGAAATTGACAAGTGAGGGAAAGAACGAGGTGTATCATGCTCACTTATATGTGAAACATTTAACTAAAATATTAGTGTAGAGAGTTCTGCCATAACATCACGGACTGTTTGCTTGGGATACCTCCCTACCCCTTGTTGGGAAAAAGAAACCCACCCCAACACACAGACATGCTTCCTCTTTGGCTTCTCCTCACTCAGTTGCCCCGTGTCCCGAATTGATGCATATCCTGAGCTCCTCCAGAGGCCTGTGAGCACCCCCTTGTTTCACTCCTCACGTCTTCAGCGTACCCATCTCCGCTGCCACAGCGCTGGTCTAAACTGTTCCTGCAGCCACACCTGTTTCCCTGCCCTGACCACCGGCCATGCTCAGGGTGTTGTATCATGAACACTTTGGCTGGTCCTTGTCCTTGGTTCCTTGGAAGAAGCCCTTAAATCCTCAGAATGTCCTGAGTGACAGGGGTGTGTGCGCCCCATGCTGGGCCCTGAGGAGCACAACTGGGCTTATGCTGAGGACGGGCCTCAGGGCGTGGGCCAGTCAGGCCAGAAAGACCAACCCTGTGCTTGCGGGTCAGGGATTAGGCCCAATCTCTGGGGAGGAGAGGGCGCTGGAGACTGAGTTCTAACTCTGGGCCAGTGATTGACAGGATCATGCTTACATATTGAAACCCCAAGGAGAACCTAGGTCCCGAAAGCTCAGGTGAGC
This sequence comes from Corynorhinus townsendii, assembly GCA_026230045.1. Lineage (NCBI taxonomy): Eukaryota > Metazoa > Chordata > Mammalia > Chiroptera > Vespertilionidae > Corynorhinus > Corynorhinus townsendii. Next base: position 34,181,958 of record JAPDVU010000011.1, read on the forward strand.
TTCTCTGATGGGTGAGGCACATCTGAGTACTGTGAGGGAGGCCACAGGCTGAGGACCTGGAAGCTTGGTGTGTGGGACTGCCCAGCATTCTCTGACCATCTCATCTCCCAGGAAGCTTTCCTCCACAATTCACTGTTCATGGCAGTAGTTCCTCCTTCACCAGGCCCCATCTCCCTTAACAGCCTGAACTTGTCCCAGAAATTTCCCCAGTACCCTCTTTTCTTTTTCGTTTTATTGATTCAGAGAGGAAGGGAGAGGGAGAGATAGAAATATCAATGACGATAGAATCATTGATTGGCTACCTCCTGCACACCCCCTACGATGATCGAGCCCGCAACCAGGCACATGCCCCCAACCAGAATCGAAACTGGGACCCTTCAGTCCATAGGCCAATGCTTTACCCACTGAGCCAAACCAGCTAGGGCTGCCCTCATTTCTTTTCCAGGGTTCCTGCTTCACCAGAGGCTCTACGTGTTCCTTCTACCATCTGATACTGTTATCGGAGGTTGTGAAAAGGACTCCCCTTAGGGGTAAAAGAGTGAACACTGTGTGTTCTCTTGTGCCCAGGGGTCCCCTTGTCACAGCCCATTTTCAGGAAAGCTTGTATTTGACTTTGAATTTCTGGTCATTGTCTGGGTACCTGGGATGTTTTCTTCCTTCTCTCTGCTCTTACCCATTCTTCTACCTTAATATTGTCCCCTTCTTTCCGCTCTCAGACTCTAGCTTAGGATCTGCCTCAACTTCTATTTTTTTTTTTCTAATATGTGGAAAAAAACTCAGGATTATTTTCAGAGTTAAGAAAGTTGTTTGAATAATCACAACCCCATTTAGCTACATTATCATTTGACAGTGAACAGGGGAATCAAACTGACATTATCACACATATCACAGAAGTGAGAATTCATCTTTATTATATTTTTTCAAGAGATGCATAGCCCTGTGTTCTTTAATGATCTAAAATAACATACACACATGTCCCCCAGGCAAGGTAAAAAATTATACCTGAATTCTCACAATTCAATAATATAGACCAAAAACTAACTAAATAAAAATTACATTTACAAGAATACAGAGCAACTGCTCACCTAGCTATAATTGATATTATATAAATATAATAGATAAAACCATAAAAACCTCTCTGAATATGGAAACAAAATTATACAGTATTTACATATGTATTCCAGCTATAACATTAGAAACTATTCAAAACTACCTAACATAAATACATAAATATTAAGTACTAGAGGCCCAGTGCACAAAAATTTGGGGGTGGGGAGTCCCTCAGCCTGGCCTGTGCCCTCTCGCAGTCCAGGACCCCTCGGGGGATGTCCGCCTGCTGGTTTAGGCCTGCTCCCCACAAGGGAGCAAGTCAGACACCCCTCTTGCAGTACGGGAGCCCTTGCTTCTTACCACTCTGCTCACTGCTCCTTAGCACTGCCTCGGAGGCGGGACAGGCTCCTGCCAATGCCGCTGCGCTTGCCCGGCTTCCAGCTGAGCGGTGCTCCCCCTGTGGGAGCTCACTGACTAACAGGGGGCAGCTCCTGCATTGAGCATCTGCCCCCTGGTGGTCAGTGCACATCAAAGCGGCCGGACATTCTGCTATTCATTATATAGTATGAGAATAAATATAACAACCCTATGGGCAACATTTTCAAAATAAACCAATAGAATGTATGGCATGCATTCAGCTATCACAAACTTAGGGCTCTAATTATATATTTTTCAAGTATTTCCCACCTTCAGATGGCTCTGAACTGTTGCACCCAAGTGTAGAAAAAATAGGACCTCCAGCTTCTGCCTCAGGGGAGATTGGAATTAAGCAATGTGAAATTTGGGATGGAGCCTCAGGAAGGGATGGAATCTGAAAAAACCCTAGTTCCTTATTGACCTCCTACAGACTCCTAGAAGTGCTCCTAGGGACAGACAGACATAGCTATTGAGCTTGCTGGAGATCTTTCTGGGCTCTTCTGGATGTTTCCCTTCCTCCTGTCTCTCCTGAGCATCTGGATTGACTTCCTGCTGAAAAGTGGAGCCTGCCCTGGGCTCAGCGATCTGGAGGTAAGAGGAAGAGACAGGATGTCACATTCCAAACAGGCAGCTCTCCACATGTAAAGATGATTAAATCCCCAGGCAATTCTAACGGAGCTTAGACTAACCTATAGGCCCCATTTTATCTCCAGTCCCCCCTTCTCAACCCCACTCCGGAACCACTGTTTCCAAGTGTGATGCTTGGACTTTGAAGACCCTGAGTACAAACACTCCTTAATATACCCAGCGACCTGCTTTATAGCCAGGACTCTAGGTGACTCTGTTCGGGGGCAGCACACTTAGGGAGAGAGCTGCGCTAGCTCACTCACACCTTGGTCCTTTTGTGCTCCTTCACATCTGAACTCCCAGCCACACTGCAAACATCACTGACACATCAGCACCACAGACCATGAGCCCAGGGGCCCCATCCCTGCTCCTAACCCTGGATCCTGATGTTTAACCATCATGCCGAGTCTGAACGAGGCTAGTGCTACGGTGTGAGTGTTTGTGTCCCCCCAAATTCATAACCCCTGAGGTGACGGTATTAGGAGGTGGGGACCTTTGGGAAATGGTTAGGTCACTGGGTGGGGCCCCTAAGAATGAGCTTATTGTCTGCCCTTAGTAGAGACCCCAGAGAGATGCCTCGCCCCTTCCCCTGTGTAAGGACATGGTGACATGTTGGCGTCCTCAGCACAGAAGACGGTCCTCACCAGAACCCCACCGTGCCAGCACCTGACCTCAGCCTTGCAGCCTCCAGAGCTGGGAGAAATAAATGTCTGTTGTTGATCAGCCACCCCGGCTGTGGTATTTTGCTATAGTGGCCAGAATGGACGAAGCTAGGTCACAAGATTTTAACCAAAACTTAATCCTCTGCCACAATCTGTAACTCCCATGTGTTGATCCCAGTAAGCCAGGCTGGAGCCAGTATTTCTCAACCTTAGTTCATTCTGACAAACTTCCTTGACCATAAACTTGAGGGGAGACGTGTAATGGTGCAAGAGTAGAGACTGGTGAGCCAGGGGAAATGAAGAACATACTGGTGATCTGGCCACAGGTGATTTGTTTGCATGTAAACTTGGATGAAAACATAGCTAGTCAGGATTTATGTACTGATCTTTGGATACAGAGACTGTTCCATCTGATATCCTATTGTTAGACATTGACTTAGTTGCAGAAAGTCCCTATAGTTGGCATTCCTGAGGGATGAAAGGCCCAAGTGAGTGAACAACAGAAAGGCACAATATATGGAAAAAATTGGAAACTTACTCACTTTTCACAAAACTCAACATTTCAATAAAGCTCTTATTTGGACCCATTTGCTCTGTTTAAAATGATTCCACCAAATCTTGAGGTCTGACCCCCACACATCCCACTGAGGTGCCTGTGTGTGAGCTCTGGCTGGGAGCTGAGTCAGTGCCTGGCTGTGTGCCTGGCGGGTCCACTTCAGTGTGTGGAGGGGTGATGGGGAGGGGGAGGATGAGCGTGGGTCCAGCCATTGGATTCCTGGGATTTTTTTTAAAGAGACAACAAACCCTTCCCTCTGTACCTGTGAGGACACAGACCCGCCTTCCTTCAGACCTACCTTAGGCTCGATGGCCTGGGAAAGGAGCGCGCGATCTCGCCCCCACACCCAGAGCTCTGGATCAAAAGCCTGGATCTGGAAGGACAAACAGCCCCCCTGAGAAGATGATGACTCTCCAGGTGGACCCCATCCTGTTCCTGGTCCAGCCTCCAATTCTTTGTCATCCCTAAATCCCCAAACCGACCCCCACAGTCCCCTGTCTCTCCAATCTGGCCCCCTCTCCCTAATCCCACAGCCCACCTACCTCTTCGCACTCTTCTCGTGTGACCCTCGCCCTCCAGCCCATGGAACAGAAGAAGTGGAATCGCAGTTTGTGGAACAAAGGGCGTGGGGGGCAGTTGTTCTCCCCATAGAGGAAGGACAAGATGGCCTCTTTAGGGGCGTGGTAATTCTCTTCCATGTCCAGGGCCAGGTAGCTGAGGAAGGACATTAGGTTGCCCGTCAGGAGCAGGGCAGGAAGGACCCTGCCTGTGGTCAGCTTCCTGGAAAGCACACAGGCTGGGTCCTCCTCACACAGGCACTAGGGGGCCCTAACCGTGTCTCTGAGTGCCACCCAGGCACCAGGAAGCTGAGCGGGACCTGAGGGTGCCTCTCAGACCTTGACAATGAAGATAAAATTCAACGGGGAAGCCGGCCCCTTCCCTTCAACCTGTAGTGTGTGTGCACACACCTGCCTCCCTATAGTGTCAGTGCCCACACAGCTCCTGCGGGCAGGGGCCGACCCATCCATTTCCATCTTCATCACTTTCCTACCAAATGACTAACAGGCCCATTACCTCAACAGCACTTTTAAATTCTCTCCCCATCCTCACATTCCCTGTCCATGAGATGGACTGTATAAGGCTGCACAGAATGAATGAATGAGTGAATGAATGAATGAACACTTTTCCTCACAGTCAAGTGGAAAACTGATTATCTTACAGACTCAATATAACTTGAACATTTGCAAAATAAAATTGTGCAGAGTGTTTTAAGAGCCCATTGATGTTTTGACGAGTGCCCTCCTCAACAGGTGTCTAGTTTAATGGGATTAGGGAAGGAGAAGGGGAGGGATGAGAAATAATTGTAACCCAAAATATCACATTGTAACAGGATTTTAATTAAAGTGCTATTGGCCTGCAGAAATTGTAGGGTCAGAGACGGTAACTGAAGATTCTGATGTTTGAATCAATTTTAGGGATATGTCTTTTTTTTCAGATACATACATGTAAAAAAATACCTAGACAGAAAACATAAGAACACAGGGAAGGGTGTTTGGGAGAGCAGTAAACAAAGGATGGGATATCAGGGTGGTAAGCAAGTTTGATGGAGATCATAAAGAGATGATTTCAAGCTGAGAACCCAGGCCTTCAATCAGAAGGTAATTAGCAAATGAAATTGTGGGGTGGTTGGTGAAGTGGTTAAACCTGTGTTTTGGAAGGATATTCAGGGAGACTTGTAAGAAACATCCCTGGGGAGCATTTTACAAGAGATCTGTTTTATTGCTTGCTTGCTTGATTGATTGTTAATTCTCACCTGAGGATATTTTTTCCATTGATGTTTAGGAAGAATGGAAGGAAGGAAGGAAGGAAGGAAGGAGAGAGTGAGATACCCATGTGAGAGACACATTGATTGGATGCCTCCCTCACTTGCCTGACCAGGACCTGGGATGGACCTGCAACCTGTGTATGGGTCCCGACTGGGAATCGAAACCAGGACTTTTTGGTGTAGGGGACAACACCCGTAACAACTGAACCACCCCAGCTGGATCTGTGTTACTGAGTGAGAGCTGGAGTTGAGGAGGAAGACCATGACGTTTGGATTGTTATAGGGGTGAGAGAGAAGGAGAGAGAGGGAATTAATAATGACTAGTCCCAAGTGTATTTACTTGGGAGCAAAGTGGTGTTAATCCTTTATGACGCTTTTGTGTTTTCTTTGGCTTTGATCAGTCTTTTCACTGTTGGCTTTAACAACGAATAGCATTAAAAAACATTATACTACAATCTGTCCGTTTACACACAAAGGAAACTACAAATAGGTTAAAAAAATACGTGAAAGGTCAGAGACCCCCTCCTCTCCCTCCATCTCCCCAAGGTAAGAATATTTACTGATGAGAATAAGCAAAATACTCACAGGGCCAGGAAGAAATGCGTTCGCTGGTACTGCCAGGAGAAGAGGCCCACGCGGCTGAAATAAGCTATCACCATGGACAGGAGATACTGACGGAAAGAGAACAAATATAAAAGATCCGGGAGGAGCCAGGGCTGAGGCAGGGCTGCCATCCACACTGCAGGAAACCCTTTGGTCCCCAAAGGGCAGGGGTGGAAAGGCATCAGGTTGGAGAGACAACTGTGGGCTCAGAAGGCTCTCCCCTGGCCCAGGATAGAAGGCAGAGCAGGAATACTTCTTACCTTGTCAGAGAGCCTCAGATTTGTGTCCCAGGCCAGGAATCTTTTAATGACAGGATCCTCTGTGAAAGAGGGTGTATGTTAGCTTGAGGACAGCAACAGGGTTGCCATGGGAGCATTCCAGGGCCAAGGGCAGAACCATGGCCCTCCTGGGGAAGTTTCAGGATAGGCTGAGGCCAGTAGGAAGAGGGATAGAGGAGATTGTTCCTGGGACAAGGAAGCAGTGGTGACCCCTGAACCTTACCCACCCAGTTGGGGGCGACTGAGTGACAGGTAGGGTGTCAGTCACATATTTGCAAGATTCAGAGCTTAAATAATCCATCAACATGCATGAATGTACCCCTGCCGATGCCATGGCCATCGTCAATGGACAGTCCATCAGGGTGGGAAGGAGGCCTTATTGTGCCCTGTTACACAGATGAAGGTGTTTAGACTCAGAAGGCCAATCAGAGCTGAGAAGTCGCAGAGGGTGCAGTTGAAACCAAGCTGCCTGATCCCAAGTGCAGACCCATTTGAAGTGTGGCCTAGTCCTCCATTATCTCTAAGTGCCCCATGAGTGATTGATACGGAGCCCTCCTAGGAGAGGAAGCTCACCTGGCAGGGAATTCTTTTCTATTGGGAAAGAGTAGTTATTGGGAGGTCCTTTTTAAAGAGTAGGATTGGAGGGTGCTCTCCAGGGTCCCTTCCTACCCAGCAGCCTGGTGAAGGCCTGATGGTGCTCAGGTCGCACTGAAGACACCCACTGCCTCTTCAACTTCTTGAGCCCGCACAGCCTCTCCACGACCCAGAGGTCCTGAGCCCCAGGAGCAGGCTCCTCCTCTGTGGGCCACGCCCTCTTCCTCTTCAGGCTAGCGGATTGAGGCAGGGCGCTGCCCTCTGCACAGGGGCCTGCGTAAAGGAACCAGGTTACAATACACAGCATTTGCCTCTGGAATTCAGCTGCTGGTCACATAAATCCCACCCCTACTCCACCCCATTTATCCCCCTCAAACACAAACCCCTCTGTTCTCTCCAGTCTCATAGACTACTGGCCTTCTCCTCAGCCATCTTTCCATCTTTCTATTCATCTTGCCATTCTTCTATATCTCTGTCCTCAAAACTTGTCCTTGTTAGAGATAATTCCTCCACTGTTTCCTCCCTTTCCTTCTCCCACCCTTGGATCTCATCTCCTTGCCTTCTTCCTAGCTTCCCAGGCTGTCCTTTCGTGGGGATTTCCTTGTCCCCAGCTCCTGTGTTCTCCTCCAATCCTGGGCTTTCTGAATCTCTCTTTCACACACACCCTACTCAGGTCCTCCTTCCTTAATGGTCAGCCCTCTCAAATCCCTTCTGCCCCCAATCTCCTCACCTGATGGTCCTGGGACGACTTCAACCACTCTCACCTCCAGGGGGCACCCTGAGCAGCTAGGCTGTGGTCTCTGGTTCTCACGCTGGAAACTTGGGCCACAACTGGCCATGATTTCTCCCAAATCTTCCCTTACAGGACACCTAGACTCTGATCTGTTCAAATTCTTGGAGAAGATGCTGTTGCCCACCTCAGTTGCCAAGCACCACGGAATTTGGTCCTTCCAATCAGGAAGGTCGGAAGCCTCTGATGTCATCGGTCATTCCAACAGCTGGAAGGATCCAAACCCATGTAACTGCCATGTGTGCACTGCTCCTGGGAATCAGGGGCCAACCATACCTCCTGCCACTGACCCAACAGCCTCTGTCCAGCCTCCAACACCATCCTCTACGGCAGTGTCACTCTTTACCCCTCCCTAGGAGATTCTGTGTCCTCTCCATTCTGAACTTAAAATAGGCTGCATCCTCTCCTTTCCCATTTCTATTTCAGAGCTTAGTCTGGTGGGAGAGGGAGGTCACAAGGACAGTTAGGGGAAGGAGAAATGCTCAGACCTTACAAGAATGAGATACGTGTGTAAAAAAGATCCCAGGCACACTGACTCCTCGTATTAAATAGTTACTTAAAACACTCCAGAGGAGAGAATCCAAGATGGCGGCGTAGGTAAACACCTAAACTGCTGCCTCCCACAACAATTTAAACTGCAACTAAAAGACAAAACGTCTATCTCCCAGAACCACGGGAAAGCTGGCTGAGTGGAAGTTCTACAACTAGAAGGAAAGAGAAAAGAGCATTGAGACGTGCACGAGCGCTGAAAAGCTGAGGTACGGAGGCGCGTGATCTGGGCTGGCGGAGGGCGACTGGGTGCGTTGCTTTTTTCAACCGAACGGAGACAAGCCCCCGATTACTCTGAAATCCAGTCTCTGGGGAGACGTGGGGGACCCAAACCCCTACGGGGAGAAGCTGGACTGTCTGCCAGCGAGCGTGGCTTGCTTGCAGAGCTGCACGCAGGAATAATTGTTTACTGCACTGGGGCACGGGACTCCAGGACACCTTCAGGGACACAGAGCCAGCCAGCTAGCAGCCATTGCTGTTTGCCACGCCCTAACCTAGTGACGCCCTGAGACCCCGCCCCGCACAACCTACAAACCCACCCAAGCTCCAAGCAGCCGAGTTAGCATAAGAAAAGCCTGCCCTATCGCAGCTTAACCTAGAAAACTTGCAGCCCGGGTCAGACAGCTCCAAAACCTCCAAACCCCAAGCAAAGAGGAGAAAACTGCAGCTCTCACTGTAGCTCCTGCTGAGTGGCCTCAGACAGTAGTTGACCTGCACCCCATTGGAGATCCAGAAGCCAGTGTACCTAGAGGTCAGTGTGAGACACCAGATTTCAACTCCTCACATCCATAAGTGACACATTCAAGAGGCAGACTCAGTGAGCACCAAAGCCCCACTGAAACAAGTCCTGCCCCATAAGCGTGTCTTCAGTGCAGCAGTTCTTCCATTATAGACACAGGGAGTGCTCACAGCTAATTGCCCTGGAGGTCAATTCCTCCCAGCGTACTAACAGCAATTCAGGCTTAACTACACCAAGACTTTGCACTCAGCCCACAAAGGGGTGTACCAAGAGCATCCACATCAGGTGATTGGGGAGGCTGAGCTACTGCCCCCTATAGGTCACCTACCACACAAAGCCACTCTATCAACACAGGGAAGCAGCCAAAATGCGGAGACAAAGAAACATGTCACGAATGAAAGAAACGGAGGAAAGCAAACTACTTGATGACATAGAGTTCAGAACCACATTTATAAGGTTACTCAAGAATCTTCTTAAAACTGCTGAGAAACTTGATGAGACCTTCAAGGAGCTTAATGAGAATGCCAAAAAAATGGAAAAGGATCAGTCAGAAATGAAGCATACACTGTCTGAAATAAAGAATATACAGAAACTCAACTGTAGATCAACATACCCCAAGAATCAAACCAAAGATCTGAAATATGTGGAAACAAAAAACATCCAACCAGAAAAACAAAAAGAAAAAAGAATCCAAAAATATGAAGATAGTGTAAGGAGCCTCTGGGACAACTTCAAGCGTACCAACATCTGAATTTTTGGGGTGCCAGAAGAAGGGAGAGAGCAAAATATTGAAAACCTATTAGAAGAAATAATGACAGAAAACTTTCCCTACCTGGTGAAAGAAATAGACTTACAAGTTCAGGAAGCGCACAGAACCCCATACAAGAGGAACCCAAAGAGGATCACACCAAGACACATCATAATTAAAATGCCAAGGGCAAAAGACAAAGAGAGAATATTAAAAGCAGCAAGAGAAAAACAGTTAATTACCTACAAGGGAGTACCCATACGACTGTCAGCTGATTTCTCAACAGAAACTATGCAGGCCAGAAGGGAGTGGCAAGAAATATTCAAAGTGATGAACAGCAAGAACCTACAACCAAGATTACTCTACCCAGCAAAGCTATCATTCAGAGTCGAAGGTCAGATAAAGAGCTTCACAGACAAGAAAAAGCTAAAGGAGTTCATCACCACCAAACCAGGATTACACGAAATGCTGAAGGGTATCCTTTAAGAAGAGGAAGAAGAAGAAAAAGGTAAATATAAAAATTATGAACAACAAAATGACATCAAATACATACCTACCAACAAGTGAATCTAAAAATCAAGTGAATGAAAAATCTGAAGAACAGAATGGACTGGTGAATATAATAGAATCAGGGACATAGAAAGGGAGTGGACTGACAATTCTCAGGGGAAGCAGGTGGGAGGGGTGCGGGAAGAAATTGGACAAAAATCTTACTCCTATGGATGAAGACAGTGGCGGGGGGTAAGGGCCTGGGGTGGGGTGGGGAATCAGGTGGAGGGGAGCTATGGGGAAAAATAAAAGAGGAACACCTGTAATAATCTGAACAATAAAGATTTATTTAAAAAAAAATAAAATAAAATCTCAAAAAAACAAACAAAAAACACTCCATTTTCCAAAGCTCAATGGTTACAGACACGATGTTCAGGATTCTGTACTGGAGGACATGCATCTCCCAGCCTTAGGCATCTTTTAGTCCAAGAGACTGTGAGAACCTAAAATCCTAGAAAACTACACATGTGCTCACACACTCAGGTGGTGTCTACAATTTCAGGGAGTCTCTGGATTGCCCAAAGCCTGCCCTTCAATTGCAATTAAATGCTAGCCTACATATTTTCAGCCTGTGTATCATTCTTGACCCAGAAATTTCACTACCTCTCTGTAGAGAGAGCCTGGGAAGGCCCATGGGCATTTCTTTAATTATTGTCAGCTGAATCCTGTGGCCTTGGCAAAGCCACATCCTGGAAACACACTTTGCTAGAGGCAGGAGTCTTGTCAGCTTGACCTTCAGCCCAGGTGCCAGGGTGTGGGTTTTGTTATTTAAATCCAGCCAAGCACCAGGAATGAATATGACTCTGGCCCACCCACGAATGCACATAATCTCCTTTGTCTTGACTTTTAGTAAAACTTCTTGTTTTTTGCTGTATAAAATAAACACGCTGTATTGGCTCAGGGTCACTGTTCCTGTCCCTGTCCATGTCAGAGGACAGTGGTCCCACCCAGCCCCAGCTTTTTCCTTCTATCTCTGTTTCTGTCTCTTTCTTTCATTTCCTCAAACCCCAGCAGCCCCTACTCAGGAACTGGATCACTCTCTAGCCACTCTGGACACAGAAAAGAGAGAAATATTCACACCTCTCATGTATCCTATGAATGAAATGTCCCATGCACAGAAATACTATGTGGATTCCAATTCAAGACAGGACGTGACTTTCTCTGTGTAGGAGGGGAGTACAGCTGCAGAAAAGAGACTAACTACCTCAGTGTCCCTCAGGACCAGGTCCGGTTCCCCTGAAGCACCTGCCTACCTCATGTGTCTGCTGTTCACCTGGGCACTGGATCTTTTCCTCCCTTCCTCCTCCCTTCCTCTCATCCCTTCCCTCCCTTCCTTCCTTCCTTCCCTCCCTCCTTCCTTCCCTCCCTCCTCCTTTACTCCTTCCTTCCTTCCTTCCTTCCTTCCTTCCTTCCTTCCTTCCTTCCTTCCTTCCTTCCTCCCTCCCTCCCTCCCTTCCTCCCTTCCTTCCCCCCTCCCTCCCTCCCTCCCTCCCTCCTTCCTTCCTTCCTTCCTTCCTTCCTTTCTCCCTCCCTCCCTCCCTCCCTTCCTTACCCCCTCCCTCCCTCCCTCCCTCCCTCCCTCCTTCCTTCCTTCCTTCCTTCCTTCCTTCCTTCCTTCCTTCCTTCCTTCCTTCCCTCCTTTCTTCCTTCCCTCCTTTCTTCCCTCTCTCCCTCCCTCCTTCCCTCCCTCCCTTCCTTCCTTCCCTCCTTTCCTCCCTCCCTCCCTCCCTCCTTCCCTCCCTCCCTTCCTTCCTTCCCTCCCCCCTTCCTTCCTTTTTGTGGTAAAATAACATAACACAATTTAACATTTTAACCACATTTAGGGTTAAATTCAGTGGCATTGAGAACATTCACATGGTTGTGTTACAATCACCATCCATCTCCACAACTTTCCCATCTTGCCAAACTGAGACTGCAGCTATTAAGTACTGACTCCCTATCTCACCCCAGTCCCTGGCAGCCACCATTCACCTTTCTGTCCTTATGAGGTTGACCACTCCTGGCCCCTCATATAAGTGGGATCAGACAGTATGTGTCTCGTTCAGTCAGCATAATGCCCGCAGGGTTCATCCATGTTGTAGCCTGTGTCAGGATGTCCTTCCCTTTTAAGGATGAATAATAACCATTATAAGGGTCATATTTTGCTTATCCACCCATCGGCTGATGGACAGGTGCTTGTTCCCATTTCTTGGCTCTGAGACTTGCTTTTGACTCATTGTTTGAACTTTGATGAGAAATTCTAGATGTACTCAAACTTTTATTTTTTTTATTTTGATCACTTAATCAGCCCATACTAAACATGAGTGAAGTCAAATCAGCTCACCCAGAAAACAGTATGGAGGTTCCTCAAAAAATTAAAAATAGAACACTACATAATGCAGCAATTCCAGTTCTGGGTATTTATCTAAAGGAGTAGCTAAGATATGGAAATGACCTGTGTCTACCAGCTGATGAATGGGCATAGAAGATGTGATCTATGGGTACAAAATGGAAAGTGATTCAACTACGAGAAAGAAGGAAATCCTGCCATTTGTGATGGATGGACTTTGAGGGCATTATGCTAAGTGATATAAACCAGACAGAGAAACACAAATCCTGCGTGGTGTCTCTAATGTGTGTAATTTAAACCTGGAAAAAGAAGTCACTCATAGAAACAGACAGAAAAGAGAGTTTGCCAGTAGCTGGGGTTGGGGGCTTAGAGGGAGGGTGGTAAAGGGCACAAACTTTCAATTAAAGATGAATAAGGTCTGAGGATTTTATGTGCAAGTAAAACTGTTGTATAATTGACATTTGCTAAGAGTACAACTTAAGGGTTTTCACCAGGAAATAAACAGTCCTAGCCAGTTTGGCTCAGTGGATAGAGCGTTGGCCTGCAGACTGAAGAGTCCTGGGTTCGATCCCAGTCAAGGGCACATGCCCACATTGTGGGCTCGATCCCCAGTGGGGGGTGTGCAGGAGGCAGCCAATCAATGATTCTCTCTCATCATTGATGTTTCTATTTCTCTCTCCCTCTCCCTTCCTCTCTGAAATCAATAAAAATATATTTAATAAAAATAAACAAACAAATAAATAAATAAATAGGAAAATAGGTGAGGTATTGGATATGCTGCCTGGATGGAGAGAATCCTTTCATAATATATACATACTAGAGGCCTGGTGCATGGATTCGTGCACGGGTGGGGTCCCTCAGCCTGGCCTGCACCCTCTCGCCATCCAGGACTCCTCGGGGGATGTTGAAGTGCCAAAATGACAGGTGGCCAGGGAGGAGCCCCAGCCAGGCCAGGCACAGCTTTGCTGCTGCTCATCCTTCCCCTACTGTGCCTGCTGCCACTGCTGCTTGGTAGCACTGCCGTGGAGGTAGGAGAGGCTCCCGCCGCCGCAGCTGCTCTCGCCAGCCATGAGCCCAGCTTCTGGCTGAGCTGCGCTCCTGCTGTGGGAACACACTGACGACCAGGTGGCAGCTCCTGTGTTGAGTGTCTGCCCCCTGGTGCTCAGTGCGCATCATAGCGACCAGTTGTTCCGGTCATTTGGTCATAACAGTCACTTAGGCTTTTATATATATAGATATCAAATCACCATGATGCTCACTTAAAAAATATCATAATTGTATATGTTAATTATACCAGCTTCCAGGCCAGGCTGTCCTAGGATGGCCCGCCGAAGGGAAGGGCACTGCCACATGATGACCTGTGTCCCATTGCTGTGCAAGGTCTACCCTTGGGAAGCAATGAGTCAGAGGAGACTGACTACAAATTGTGTAGACGGGTGCCAGTTATCTTAACAGAACGGACGCATTACCCAGAACACACAACCAGGAGGAAACACAGGCAACTAAAGAGACAGTCAAGGGCGGGAAAGCCTTCTTCAGGGACAACGTCAAAACAGGGGGAAAGCGTGAGGAGAAAGTGGAAGATCCGAACACAAAATAAAAATGCCAGAAAAGAAAAGAGAATTAAGTTATGAAAGATGGATGACAAGTTGGGGGAGATACTTGCATTTCCTACTAATAGGAAAAGGGAAAGCTGTGTATTCTCGTGCCACAGTGAAGCCACAGGAAGAGGTGGGCCTCTGCTGCTTCTGGCCAAGAAGGAATCCCGGGGTCCAGGTTACTCTCCCAGCTGGAACGTGTTTTCTAAAAGGGAGAGACACTTGCAATGGCAGTTTTTAGCCCTTTGGAGAGAGAGGTGAGCCCTGAGAGTGGCCAGCTCACTGTGCAGACAGTCCAGGCCACAGTAGAGGGAGGAGGGTCAGGCGAGCCCAGCGGGCCTCTGAACTGAAGGGCCAGAGTGGGCTGTTGAGGGGGCATAGCAGCTGAGGTTCTCAGGGCAGAGACCCTGAGAGGAGCAAGGGGTGGAGGGCACGCGGTCTTCCAGTGCCTGCAGGTCAGTGCTTGTTGCTGTTGTGGATGCCCACTGGCTTTTATGAGTAATAGGACAAGTGCTTGTCTTTGGGAACTGCTTTTTGAGTTTCCTGGGCCATGCGATGACAGTGTCTTAAAGCAGCATGAAGACTGTTGCCTCTTTAAGAGTTGTGAGTCTCAAGTAGTGTCCTGAGGGGCCAGGTGCTCACATCTGCCGGGCATTAGGGCTGTGGCACCCAGAGGACAGCACACCTGCTGAATAAGGCCCCCACGGAGCTCGTCTCAGCGGTGGGGGAGGGGTTGGCTGGGCCCTGCTGGTGGCTGTCCTATATAGAGGGGGCACCTGGGCACGGGGTGGGGGTCGGGGAGACAGGCTGGCAGTGTTTGCACACAAAGACCCAGGGAAAAGCCCCAAGATGAAAAAAATCTACCTCCGTAAGTGAGAGCAGGGAAAAGAGGGAAGAAGGAGTCCGGCCACTCCTGTCTGGTAATTAATGGGGTTTATTAGGGGAAACTCACAGACAAGGCACGTCATGGGCAGCTGCAAGGTGAAAGGGAGCCTCACACCGCTTGACAGGCACCAAAGAAATATATGGGGTAGAGGGGAGATATCACATACTAGTACGTGAATGCTACCAGGTGCCTCAAGGCATGCCCCCCCCCCCCCCACCCTGGTATGGCTGGTGGACCTCAGGACATGCCCCTCATCCTGATCCAGGCCAGGGGACCTGAGGCTATGCCCCCTGCCCAGTGGGGCTTGACAAGGGTAGGACTGGCCGGGTCTGAATCTAGCCCAATTGGGGGGGGGGGGGGGATGGCTGGGTCTGGGTCTCGCGCGATTTTTATGTGCATGTGGGTAGGTGGGAATTTGACTCTGGGTCCCATGGTGCACCCCAGACTCTGACAGGAGGAAGGTTTTCATATACATTTTACTAATTTCCTTTCATCTCTGACACTTCTATTATAGAGAAAGGGCAAGTAGCAATATTAAATTATTTCCTCCAATTAATCCCCTTTTAATGTGCACAAATTTTGTGCACTGGGCCACTAGTGTTTAATAATGGAGGATTGGCTGAAACCAGTTCGGCTCAGTGGATAGAGCGTCGGCCTGCGGACTGAAGGGTCCCGGGTTCGATTCTGGTCAAGGGCATGTACCTTGGTTGCGGGCACATCCCCAGTGGGGGGTGCGCAGGAGGCAGCTGATCGATGTTTCTCTCTCATTGATGTTTCTAGCTCTATCCCTCTTCCTTCCTCTCTGTAAAAAATCAATAAAATATATTAAAAAAAATAATGGAGAATTGTTTCAAAGGCTGTGCTATCCACTCACAAATGAGAAGTATCCACTGAGTCACCACATAATCACGTGGGAGTTACAGACACACAGTTGGGTGCTCCCTCCTTAGCATTCTCCCAGTCACTTCTAAAGGTTTATTTTATTTTTATTTTTTTATTGTTTAAAATATTACATATATTAGTACATATATCTCCTTTTTCCCCCCCATTGACCTTCCTCCTGCCTCCCCTACCCCCTGTCGCATGCCCTCATCACCCCCCCCCCCCCGTGTCTTGTGTCCATTGGTATGCTTATATGCATGCATACAAGTCCTTTGGTTGATCTATTTCCCTCCCTCCCCAACACTCCCCAGCCTTCCCACTGTAATTTGACAGTCTGTTCGGTGCTTTACTGCCTCTGTATCTATCTTTTTATTCATCAGGTTACAATGTTCTTTATTTTCCATAAATGAGTGAGATCATGTGGTATTTTTCTTTCATTGCCTGGCTTATTTCACTTAACATAATGCTCTCCAGGTCCATCCATGCTGCTGCAAATGGTAAGAATTCCTTCTTTTTTATAGCAGCGTAGTATTCCATGGTGTAGATGTACCACAGTTTTCTAAACCACTCATCTGCTGATGGGCATTTAGGCTGTTTCCAAATCTTAGCTATGGTAAATTGTGCTGCTATGAACATAGGGGTGCATATATCCTTTCTGATTGATGTTTCTAGTTTCTTGGGATATAATCCTAGAAGTGGAATTACTGGGTCAAATGGGATTTCCATTTTTAGTTTTTTGAGGAAACTCCATATTATTCTCCACAGTGACTGCACCAGTCTAAATTCGCACCAGAAGTGGCTGAGGGTTCCTTTCTCTCCACATCTTCGCCAGCACTTGTCGTTTGTTGATTTGTTGATGGTTGCCGTTCTGACAGGTGTGAGATGGTACCAAATTGTCGTTTTGATTTGCATCTCTCAGAATAATTAGTGACCTTGAGCATGTTTTCATATGTCTCTTGGCCTTCCTTCTGTCTTCTTTCGAAAAGATTCTATTTAGGTCCATTGCCCATTTTTTTAATTGGATTATTTATCTTCCTTTTATTAAGTTGTATAAGCTGTCTGTAGATGTTGGAGAGTAAACCTTTATCAGGGATAACATTTGCAAATATGTTATCCCATACAGTGGGGTTTCTTGTTGTTTTGTTGATGGTTTCTTTTCCTGTGCAAAAGCTTTTTATTTTTATGTAGTCCCATTTGTTTATTTTCTCTTTAGCTTCCATTGCCCTAGGAGTGGTATCAGTGAAGAAATTGCTTCAGCATATGTTTGAGATTTCTCTGCCTGTGGATTCCTCTAGTATTTTTATGGTTTCCCGTCTTATGTTTAAGTCCTGTATCCATTTTGAGTTAATTTTTGTGTATGGTGTAAGTTGGTGGTCTAGTTTCATTTTTTTTTGCATGTATCTGTCCAATTTTCCCAACACCATTTATTGAAGAGACTGTTTTGATTCCATTGTATGTTCATGCCTCCTTTGTCGAATATTAATTGAGCAGAGTGGTTTGGGTCGATATCTGGATTCTCTATTCTATTCCTTTGGTCTATAGGTCTGTTCTTGTGCCAGTACCAGGCTGTTTTGAGAACAGTGGCTTTGTAGTACAGCTTGAAATCTGGTATTGAAATCCCACCTACTCTGTTCTTCTTTCTCAGGATTGCTGTGGCTATTTGGGGTCTATTTTTATTCCAGATGAATTTTTGGAGAGTTCTTTCTAGGTCTGTGATATATGCTGTTGATATTTTAATGGGGAGTGCATGGAATCTATAGATTGCTTTGGGTAGTATGGACATTTTAATGATGTTGATTCTACCAATCCGTGAACATGGTATGTTCTTCCATCTGTTTACGTCTTCCTCTATCTCTTTTTTCAGTGTCCTGTAGTTTTCCGCGTATGGGTCTTTTACCTCCTTAGTTAAGTTTATTCCTAGGTATCTTAATTTTTTTGGTGTGATGGTAAATGGGATTGCTTTTTTAGTCTCTCTTTCTGTAAGTTCACTATTGGTGTATAGAAATGCCATAGATTTCTTGGCGTTAATTTTGTATCTTGCTACATTGCTGAATTCATTTATTAAGTCTATTAGTTTTTTGATGGAGTCTTTTGGTTTTTTATGTACAATATCATGTCATCTGCAAATAAGGACAGCGTTACTTCTTCTTTTCCAATTTGGACGCCTTTAATTTCTTCTTCTTGTCTAATTGCAATGGCTAATACTTCCAGTACTATGTCGAACAGGAGTGGTGAGAGTGGGCATCCCTGTCTGGTTCCTGTTCTTAGGGGAAATGGATTTAGTTTTGCCCATTAAGTATGATGTTGCCCGTGGGTTTGTCATATATGGGTTTTATTATGTGGAGGTATGATCCTTCTATTCCCACCTTGTTGAGAGTTTTTATCAAGAAAGTGTGTTGGATTTTGTCAAATGCTTTTTCTGCATCAATTGATATGATTATGTGATTTTTATCTCCCAATTTGTTTATGTGATGTATCACGTTTATTGATTTGCGGATATTGTACCATCTTTGCATCCCCGGGATAAATCCTACTTGGTCATGGTGTATGATCTTTCTGATATACTGCTGGATCCGATTTGCTAGAAGTTTGTTGAGGATTTTGGCATCTATGTTCATGAGGGATATTGGCCTGTAATTCTCTTTCATTGTGTTGTCTTTATCTGGTTTTGGTATTAGGGTGATGCTGGCTTCATAGAATAAGCTTGGAAGTGTTCCTTCCTCTTGAATTTTTTGGAATAGTCTGAGGAGGATATGTTTTAGTTCTTCGTTGAATGTTTGGTAAAAATCCCCTATGAAGCCATCTGGCCCCAGGCTTTTGTTTGCCAGAAGCTTTTTGATGACTGTTTCAATTTCTTCCCTAGTTATTGGCCTATTGAAATGTTTAGTTTCTTCCTGGTTGAGTTTTGGAAGGTTATATTTTTCTAGGAATATGTCCATTTCCTCCAGGTTGTCCAGAGTTGGAATAGAGTTGTTCATAGTATTTTTTAACAATCATTTGTATTTCGGTGGGGTCTGTTGTTATTTCTCCTCTTCCATTTCTGATTTTGTTTATTTGGGTCCTCTCTCTTTGCTTCTTGGTGAGCCTGGCTAGAGGTTCATCAGTCTTGTTTTTTCTTTCAAAGAACCGGCTCTTGGTTTTGTTGGTCTTTTGTATTTTTCTTTGGTCTCAATGTCGTTTATCTCCGCTCTGATCTTTATTATTTCCTTCCTTCTGCTTACACTGGGCTTTTCTTGTTGCTCTCTTTCTAACTCTTTGAGTTGTAGGGTTAGGTAATTTATTACCATTGTTTCTTGTTTTTTTGCAATAGGCTTGTAGAGCTATGAACTTCCCTCTCAAGATTGCTTTCGCTGTGTCCCTTAGATTTTGGATTGTTGTGTTTTCATTGTCATTTATTGCCATGATGTTTTTTATTTCTTCTTTGATCTCTCTGGTAACCCAGTCATTGTTTAATAGCATGCTGTTTAGTCTCCATGTGTTTGATTTCTTTGGATTGTTTTTATTGTACTTGATTTCCAGTTTTATTCCACTGTGATCTGAGAAGATGTTTGATATGATTTCTATCTTCTTGAATTTGAAGAGACTTTGCCTATGACCCAATATATGGTCTATCTTTGAAAATGACTCATGTGCACTTGAGAAGAATGTATATTCTGTGGCTTTGGGGTGAAATGTTCTGAAGATGTCAATTAATTCCATCTGGTCTAGTGAGTCATTTAGGATTGATGTTTCTTTGCTGATTTTTTGTTTAGAGGATTTGTCCAATGGTGATAGTGGGGTATTAAAGTCTCCTACTATGATTGTATTGCTGTCAATCTCTCCCTTGATATCCTCCAGGAGTTTTTTTTTAATGTATTTGGTAGCTCCTGTATTGGGTGCGTATATGTTTACTAGAGTTATTTCTTCTTGTTGGATTGCTCCCTTTAGTATTATGAAGTGGCCTTCCTTATTTCTTGTTATGTCCTTCACTTTGAGATCTAATTTGTCAGATATAAGTATTGCTAACCCAGTTTTTTTTTTTCATTTCCATTCACCTGAAAATCCTTTTTCCATCCCTTCACCCTCAGTCTGTGTGTGTCTTTTTTTCTGAGGTAGGTTTCTTATAGACAGCAGATATATGGGTCATGTTTTCTTATCCAATTCGTTACCCTATATCTTTTGATTTCTTTTGATTAGTGCATTTAATCCATTTATATTTAAAGTTATTATTGATAGGTCCTTATTTGTTGCCATTTTTATTCTTTTTTTTTTTTTTAAATAAATCTTTATTGTTCAGATTATTACAGGTGTTCCTCTATTTTTCCCCCATAGCTCCCCTCCACCTGATTCCCCTCCCCACCCCATGCCCTTACCCCCGCCATTGTCTTCATCCATAGGAGTAAGATTTTTGTCCAATCTCTTCCCGCACCCCTCACACCTGCTTCCCCTGAGAATCGTCAGTTCACTCCCTTTCTATGTCCCTGATTCTATTATATTCACCAGTCCATTCTGTTCTTCAGATTTTTTATTCACTTGATTTTTAGATTCATTTGTTGGTAGGTATGTATTTGATGTCATTTTGTTGTTCCTAATTTTTCATTTTTATTCTTTACTCCTGTATTCCTTCTTCGCTTCCTTTTCTTTTTTTTTTTTTTTTTTTTTTTTTTTTTTTTTTTTTTTTTTTTTTTACAGCCGACCCTTTAGCATTTCTTGCATTGCTGGTTTGGTGGTAATAAATTTCCTCAGTCCTTTTTTTTGTCTGCGAAGCTCCTGATCTCACCTTCAGTTTTGATTGATAGCCTTGCTGGGTACAGTATTCTTGGATTCAGACACTTCCTTTGTGTGACTTTGTATATTTCATTTCATTTCCTTCTGGCCTGATGAGTTTTTGTTGAGAAATCAGTCACTAATCTGATGGGGGTTCCTTTGTAGGTAACTTTCTGTCTCTCTCTGGCTGCTTTTAAGATTCTTACTTTGTCGCTGGTGTTTGCCAATTTAACTATAATGTGCCTTGGCATCAGTCTTTTGGGGTTCATTTTGCTTGGGGCTCTATGAGCTTCTTGGATTTGTGTGGATTTTTTCTTCACTATATCAGGGAAGTTTTCTGTCATTTCTTCAAACAGGTTTTCTATTCCTTGCTCAGTTTCCTCTCCTTCTGGAACACCTATTACGTGGATGTTGTTTTGTTTCGTGTTGTCCCAAAGTTCCCTTAGGCTCTCCTCCTGCTTTTTAACTTTTTTTTTCCAGAAGCTGCTCTACTTGGGTATTTTTTCCTACCTTGTATTCTAGCTCACTGATGCAGTCCTCTGCTTCTTCAAGTCTACTCTTGATGCTTTCTATTGAGTTCTTTACAGCAGCAATGTCATTTTTCATTTCTTCTTGGTTCTTCTTCATGTCCTCTTGGTTCCTACACATATTGTCAAATTTGTCTTCCATTCTTTTCAGCCACCTTATGACCATTTCTCTGAATTCTTTCTCTGGCAGGTTGATTGCCTCCATTTCATTTACTTCCTTTTCTGGTGATGCCTGCTTTTCTTTCATATGTGGGCTGTTTCTTTGTCTCCTCATGGTCTCTCTTCTCCAGGTGTCTGGTTATGTAGTTCTCTCTCTCCTGCATTGATTTAAAGGCATAAAATACAACACAACCAGGAACAACGCACAATTCACTGAACAGAAATGTCTTAACGATATTAATAACCCCAAATAAAGGTGACCACCAGAGAAAGGTAAATTAGAGGAGAGGAGAGAAAGAAGAAGAGAAAAAAAAAAGAAAAAAAAAGAAACGAGTGCAAAAATGAAATTGGGAAAAGGAAAAAAAAGTAGGAGAGAAAAGAAAGAGAATATGAAAGAAGAGGGGAACAAACTATATATATGGGGAGAAAACTCCAAAAGAACTGCCACTAATCCCAACAAATGCCTGCAACAAGTACCTGTAGATGAATACAAACTACAAACAAGAACTAATATCAAGCGAGGCAAGGGAAAACAGAAGGGAAAAACAAACAAAAACAAAACAAACAAACAAAAAGAATAAGAAAACAATTTCACAAACAAGCATAAGAAATCAATATAATCAACAATCAAGCAAACAACAACAAAAAGACAGAGAGAAAAACAATTTTTTGGATAGTGAAGACAGAGAAGAGAGAGGTGTGTATGAACTTGGAGCAGGGGATTGGAAATTAGATATATAAGTATAATTTTAACAGGGGGTAAAAAGAAGAATAGGGAAAACCTAAAGCAGGAAAAGGGTAAGAGAAACAGGACAACAAAAAGGGAAAAGTTAGAAAGAGAGTGATGGTATAAAGGTAGAATTGAGATAGAGTACAATGATGCTAAAGGGAAGATGAAAACAGAATGTAGAACACTAGTCCCAAAGTAAAATAAAGAGAAAATAAATGATACTTAAAAAAAAGGCAAAATAGTAGTAGTAATAATACTGATTGAAAATAAAAATGTAATAATCAAAAGGTAAAATCAAGTGAGGAAAAAAGAAAAAATTAGTTTCTTGAAGTAAAAGATTAAAAAAAATAAAATGTGCAGTAGTGAAAGTCACTCACTTCCTCTACTGTTCTGTTTGGCACGCCTGTTTCCTAGTCAGGACAGCATTGCAGTTCCCTGCATTGCACCACTCTTCAGTGTTGTATGCCAGTCCTGATTTTTAAGCAGGCAGTGTGTCTTAATTTCTTGTATTCCTTTATTTGTGTTTACACAAGAGTCAATTTGTGATTCAACCCCTGGGTGGCAGTGTTTCTGGATTGACCTCTGGGTCTATAGGTCCTCTCTAGCCAGTGCTTAGATCCTGCTTTCCCTATGGCATTCAATACCGGTTTGTGGGAGTGGATTGCCCCAGAGCTGATTCTCTGAAGGTTATTCCTGGCTCTGATCCCCAGGTTCCAGGAAAACAACTTTCCCCTACAGTCTCTTAGGGTGTCCCCAATTGGGTGATCCTATGTATTGGGCTTAGTAATCAGAAGCAAGGATTTGAAGGAAAAAGAAAAAACAACAACAAACAAACAAACAAAAAGTGCCAGTGTAAGTGTGCGAACTCCAGGGCTGTGTGCAAGTCTGTGCAGTCTTCTTTTCCTCCTTGGGTCTAAGCAGCTGGCACACTTTAAAAAATTTTAGGCTGCCCTTTTGTGTCAGATCAAAATGGGTTACTTTTAAGAGTTCTTTTCTGTTAGCAGCTCTGAGGACCCTCTTCCACATTCATGGATCACGCCAGCCCCAACAGCCATGGATTTTTCTAGGCGCAGACTTCCCCCGGTCCTCCAGCTCTCCTGCCGGGAGCAGAGACCTCACCTTATCCCAGGCGAAATCTGACCTTTCTGTAGTGGAGTGTAGAGCTCCTCTGAATCTGCGTGTTTGCGCCAATTGGGGACCAGTGCTCTGGGGTTCGTAGCTGTTTGGTGGGTGTTGCAGTTGTAGATTTTCAGGCTCCCGATAACACCCACTTTCCCCTTCAAGATGGCGTGGTCTCCATGTCCGAGCCGGTCGCTCCGGGAGGGAACCCAGCAGCACTGGGGGCTGCCTGGTCAGGGGAGCCCTGTCTAGCAGTCCCCCACTGTCTCCTGGAGTATAGCTCTCCCTCAACTCACCAACAAACACTCCCCAGGCGACCCTCAGCTGTTCTTTCTATCTGCTCTAGGACAAGGCTCGGGACACGTCTGTCTATTCTGCTGCCATTTTTTCCTCTCCCACTTCTGAAGGTTTAAACCAGGGGTGGGGAACCTTCTTTCTGCCAAGGGCCATTTGGATATTTATAACATAATTTGCAGGCCATACAAAAATTATTCACTTTGAAATTAGCCTGCTATATTTGGCCAAACATTTAATTAACTCAGCCCTAATGCCTTGGCAGAGCCAGACCAAGTGATTTTGTGGGCCTTATATGGTTTAAAGGGACAGTCTCCCATAGGGGTCTTTCATGGAGTTCTGGGTGAGTACTAACGCGGGAAGAGTATTTCCTTGGCAGGCCGGTCACTCGTGACTTCATTTTCCTTCTCCAGGTCTCCCTCCCCTTCCACAGTCTTCCACATTTTTCCAAGAGCAGCAGGAAATGGATAACCCTCCGGTGAGTTTTTCTGGTTATGCCATCATTCCCTAGTTTGTTTTAAAATACACGTTAGGAGGTGAATAGTTCAAACTTTGAAGTGGGAAAGTAGAGTCAGGCAGAACAGGCAACAGTCAGCGCCAGGCATGTCTGCCATGTGCGTGTGTGTAGGTAGCACTATCCTTTCGGGCTCTTGAAGCCAAAGTACACATGTGCCTCATGCTCTTGGCATTCGTCGCCAAAAAAATGACAAGAACCATCCATCACTTGATTTACACTGATCAGGTGAAACACTTGTTTTCTTGTGGGTTTTAAAGATTCTGTTGCCTGTTCCACTGTAATTGTGACTACCCACAAGAAAACAAGTGTTTTGCTTGGTCAATGTAGGTCAAGTGATGGATGGTACTTGTCATTTTTTTGCAACAAATACCAAGAGCCCGAAGTGCCCTGGGTGCCCCTGTTCACCCCTCCCTCCCCGCAGCTCCTGCCGCTGCTGCTGGCGTTACCCTCTGCATTGTGCCCTTTCCCGCACAACCTATAGAGGAACGCTGCCCTCCGCAGCCTTTCGGATGGGCCATTTCTGTCTTTGCTGCCTGTCTTGCTATCATGACACTGGCTTGCTTTCTTTTGCTTTTCGCGCTGACTTATAACTTAGTCTTAAATGTTTATAAATTTTTCCAGTTTGGGTCATGTTAGTAAACATTTTCTTCCATGTTTATTTGTCACTTTAGTTTATTTTCCAGGATTATCATGTCATTCTGTAGCATTTGCGTTTTGAGAAATTGAGTACTTTAAATTTGAGCAAGCTTTTGTGGGTGGGATTCCTAGTTCAAGAGCACCCTCTTCAGGGAGTCCTGGGGTATCGCGTCTCTCGTGGTGGGGAGGTGGGGAGTTCCTTTCATTTCTCTGGGTTCATAGTCTCACCTTCCTGGCTGTGGCGGCCACGTTAGTAACTATCTTTGGACAGGCCACGAGGGTGGTGTGCCGACTGCTGACTCTGAGGCTTTGCATGTCCGAAGGTGTCTTTCTCCACCGCCCCCCTCCCCCAACGATGGGCAGGAGGACTCTTGCTGGGCCGGGCCTCCTTGGACGTGGCTGGGGCCCAGCAGGTTCCCAGCTGTCTTTGTGATCTGGTCCCCAGAGATGCCTGTGAGATCTCTGACACGGAGCCTGTGTGTTAAGGTCTGCTCAGGTCTTTGCCATTTACAATCCTCTGTGGGATACTCTCCTCTCTGTTTACATGAATGGAACTCCAGCGCTTCTTTCCTCGCCAGTCAGGGAAGGCCTCGCCTCCGAAAGGCAAGGAGCCCTGTGCTCCCTCCCCCACGGCAGGGGAGCGAGCCGTGCCGCACTGTCTGCAGAAAACCTCGCTCTGAGAGAGTGGGGACTGTGATGGTCCCAGAGCATTGTCACACTCGGCCTGATGCTGGCGGTGAAACGTGCAAGCAGTTCTGGTTCTGTGATCACAAAGCTGTCTGGGCAGTTCCTGCACTGAAGAGTCTCTTAAGATTCACCCTGTGGCTTGTTCCATTGTCCTTTCTAACTACCCCAAAATCCCTAAGTATCTGCAGTTCTGATTTGTTTCTTTTCTTTTTTTTAAAACTCTTTGTTGACTTCAGAGAGGAAGGGAGAGGGAGAGATAGAGAAACATCAATGATGAGAGAGAATCATTGATCGGCCCCACACTGGAGGTGGAGCCTGCAACCAGGGCACATGCCCTGACCGGGAGTCGAACCATGATCTGCTTCATAGGTCGACGTTCAACCGCAGAGCTATGCCGGCCAGGCTGACTGGTTTCGTAATTTGTTGTCCAGGTTGTCTGAAACCTACTTCTTGAGGTTAGAAGTGCTCATAAGCTTCCGTTTTAAGCCAGAGGAAGAACAATGTGGTTTCCCCTTCTCCTTATGCCTGAAAGTGAACCTGGGCAAGCTTCTGAAACCTGCCATCAAGTCCAAAACCAGTCTGGAGCAGCCGTGATAATGCTATTTTCAAGCACAGTACATGACAAATAAATACAAATTGTTACGGACAGTTCTTGTGGCGGCCCGGGTCAGACCAGCTGTAGGCTTACGCTGCAGGAAAATAACAGAACGAGGGTGGTCCGGCCGGCATGGCTTAGTTGGTTGGAGCGTCATCCGTGCACTGGAAGGTTGTAGATTTGATTCCTGGTCAGGGCGCATGCCTGGGTTGCAGGTTTGGTCCCCATTCAGGGGTGTTTGGGAGGCAACCAATTCATGTATATCTCTCACATAGATCTCTCTCTCTCTCCCCCCCCCCATCTCTAAAATAAATTTTAAAACTACCGAAAACACCTCCAAAAGCCAAAACTGAGGTGGACGTTACCCAGCTTGCTTGTTGCCTTGGTGATTGTGGCAGACACTGCAGACTGCCCTCTGTCGGCTGCAGGAGGAGCAGGCTTGGCAGGAGCAGCAGCTGAATTTCAGGCCTGTGGAGTCTGAGATCTGGGACCTATGTATCTGGGATTTGGGGAGAAGTCTGGGCTGCTGATATACATTTGGGAAATGGCGATACTTAGTTGGTAATTGAAGCCAGGAGGCCAGATGGGACCATCAGAGCAGTGAGTGCAGACAAGAAAGAAGACAGGACCAGACCTGAGCCCAGGGTCCTCTAACTCAGGATGGCATGGAGGAGAGAGGAGGCAGCCACGGAGACGGAGCTGGACCGGCCGGGGAGCAAGCGCAGAACCAACATTGCTCATGTTCCAGAAGCAAAATGAAGGAGCAGAGTGCACCCTGTGTTTCTTGACTGCCCCTCAGGCCTGCGCTCCTCGGGGCAGGCCTCCCTTCCTCTCTGAAGAGTTTTAAAAAAAGAAAAGAAACAAATCAGGCCTGTGTCTGCTGGGCTTGTGTCCCCAGCAGCCAGGATTGTTCCCCGTTCTCAGAGCAAGACAGCGCTTCCCTTTTGTGTGTACACGGAGTGGACTCTGTCAGTGTCTGTCTGATGCTTTGCTTTCCTCCCACAATCTGTAAAAGGTACAACAAAAAGGTATACAATGTTCATAGTTGACTTGGTTACCGGTGAGCTAGGTAAGCTCTTGCCCAGATGCCTGGTGATGCTCTGCGTCACCCAGTTCCGACCATGGCCAGTGTCCTTCAAGGCCGTGGCCATGGACTTCACCCGGGAGGAGAGGCAGCAGCTGATCCTGTTGAGAAGACAGCCTGCAGGGAGGTGACGCTGGAGAATTACAGCCATCGTGTCTCCTGGGCGAGGAGAACTTGCTCTCTGAGTTGCTAAGAGTGATGGGATTTCCCTCATATTTACTGACTAACTTTGAATTTGATGGGACAAATGTGAGCACTGTGCTCTGGGCACCAGGCAGGGCATGTTGCTCTTTACCTCCCCCAGGAATGGTCCTCATTTTGGCACAGCTCGGATGGGCACTTCGGTTGTGTGGCTTATACAGCACTTTCCTCAGACAGCAGAGATCTGGAAGCCTCAAGTTCTCTTTCATTTCTATTAACAGGGTGTCACATGATCAAACCAGAGGTATCATTTGGTTGGAGCAAGGAGAAGAGCAATGGATAGTAGAGGGAAAATTCCTACTTCAGACTTGCCCAGATGTGACAGTGGATGCAGTAAGGAGGTTATTGGTAACTTGGCAGTGTTTTTCCCAGGAATTTTTTTTTTTTTTAAATCCTCACCTGAGGATATTTTTCCATTGATTTTTAGAGAGAGTGAAAGAGAGAGGGAAAGACAGAGAGAAATATCAGTGTGAGAGAAACACATTGATTGGTTACCTCCTTCACGAGCCCGACCAAGGCCCAGCTGGGAGGAGCCTGCAACCAAGTTACGTGTCCTTGGCCAGAATCAAACCCGGGACCCTTAGGTCCACCGGCTGACACTATCCACTGAGCCAAACCAGCTGGGGCATTTCCCAGGAATTTTAAGGATCCCAAACCTGTGGAAGTGACTAGGGATAGTTACTTGTATGCTTTAGCTCTCTGATGTCCAAAGATGTCTTCCTTCCCCACAAAAACTTACGTTTGTAGAGTTTTTCCATGCTTACCTCCCAGAACCAAAATCCAGTCACTTCCTTCTTCTTCTCAAATCTTGGGTCTCACTCGCTCTTACCACATTTTCAGTAACCCGTTGTCATAGGTTTGTTTTTAGGCATTCATAAGTTATGTTCTTTTTGTTGTTAATTCTTACCCGAGATATTTAAAAAATATATATTTTTATTGATTTCAGAGAGGAAGGGAGAGGGAGCGAGAAATAGAAACATCAATGATGAGAAAGAATCATTAATCGAGCCCTCCTGCACACACTCCACTAGGAATCGAGCACGCAACCCGGGCATATGCCCTGAGCGGGAATCAAAACGTGACCTCCTGGTTCAAGGTCAATGCTCAACCACTGAGCCACACCAGCTGGGCTGAGGATATTTTTCCCATTGACTTTTTAGAGAGAGTGGAAGGAAGGAGGAGAGACACAGAGAGAGAAACATTTTGGTGAGAGAGAGACACACACACATTGCTTTGTTGCCTCCCGCACACACCCCAACTGAGACTGGGGATCGAGGCTACAACAGAGGTACATGCTCTTGACCGGAATTGAACTCGGACCCTTCAGTCTGCAGGACAACACTCAAACCACTGGGCAACACCGGCTAGGGCTTGTAAGTTATGTTCTTATTACGTTTCTTTTTCCTGTACTGTGTAATGCCTCAGACATGTTTTTGTTTCCAGTTTCACTTTTCTTAAAAAAAAACAACATGTTTTTATTGATTTTAGAGAGAGAGGAAGGGAGGAGGGGGAAGAGAGAGAAACATGGATTGGCTGCCTCCTGCACGTCCCCCACTGGGATCAAGCCTGCAACCTGGGCATGTGCCTGGCCCAGGAATCGCACCAGCGACCTCTCTGTGCATGGGATGGTGCCTAACTAAGCCACACCGGCCAGGGCATCACTTCTCATTCTTTGAAGTCGGGGCCAAGCCCCTGGCCATGCCTCAGCCAGGCAGTGCTGCTCCCCTGGGTTGAGGTGTGCACTTGCTCCGTTATTCCTGAGGTCCAGCCCTGCCGAGTTTGGTGACAGCAGGACAGGATCTCCCTCTTTTCCCAGGCGCTGGGTCTCTTTGCCTCTCAGGTTTACTGTTCTGTTCGCAGTGCCTTCAGCAATGCCCTGCCGCAGCGAGTAAGTGTGATGCCCAGGGAGGAGTCAGGACCCACGTATCCCCTGCCCCCCACCAACATGCCCAAAGGCTCTGCTTCTACCGCCACAGTTTTTCTTGAAAGGGCTCCTCCCGTCTCAGGTGTCGGGTTTTCGTTCGTCTGTCTGCGTGGCGCTGTCCGCCTGTCCTCTGGTCCAGTGCTCCCCACGACACAGGACAGCACCCTTCGTCTCACTTGGATTTGCAGGAAGTGTCGTCTGATTCCAGCTGATGTCCCTTGTCTCACAGGGTGAGCCCACAGTGAGTCCCTGTTAGTTTGAAGGGAACTTAAATTGCTTGTGCTCTAAGAGTCATAGTATTAGCCCCGTGTTGCCTGGAAACATACATTTTTTTTGTTGTTTCCTGAAATGCTGCTAAACTCCTTTAGTCCTTATTCCTAAATGTGTTCTGTTCATGTGACTATTGTCCCTACAGCTTTGCATTTCAGTGGGGTGTGCTTCACTTGGCCAGATGGCACATTCTTTTTTTTTTTTTTTTTTAAATATACTTTCTATTGTTGATAGTATTACAGATATCTCCCACTTTCTCCTTTGCCGCCCTCCTTCCAGGCCCTACTCCCCAGATGACACATTCTTTAAATCTGAGCTCAGGTTTTGAAATCTTTCCCTCCTTGAAGTTTCACCTTCCAACTTTTATCATGACGCCAATCCCTTCCTTCTCTCAACTTTGACTCCGCCTCATGGTGATACTTTAGAAAGGTTAGATGTGTCTGATCAAGGAATCTATTATTTGATAGCATATATTTTTTGCTTGAGGCTTGCTCCTCTCCTGGATTAAAATCCCACGGAGTAAGAGCATGTTCTCCCTCACCATGGCATGTATCCGACAGTACACGCTTATTCTCTGAGGAGCCAGGCAGGTGGAAGACTTCCTTGTCCATCCATTCAGAAATAATTGACAGGCAGTTTTTCTGAATATTCGTGTCTGGATCACATCCCCACACACTGTGCAGGTACGCGGACGATGCCCATGCGGTTCAGATTCTGCAGGACCTTTTCCTATGCGGGGAGATGTGATCCCCATGGCATTGTGTGTATGGAGGGGGAGGGTTCCTGATCCTCAAATACTATGACTGGCCAGTACCTTCAGGGGCGTCAGCCTGACCTCAGTGAAGCGTCACCTAGTGGCTTTAGCAACCCTGACAATCAGGGATTAATTCATTATTTCAAGGGGGACTGCGCTATGTGGATTGCACTGTATGACATTATGTACTTTCATCCTGCGACCTCATTTGATTCTTACAACACCTTGGAAATGGAGATGATTCGTTTCCTACTTTTGCAGACAAGGAAACTGATGTTCAGAAATGGCCTTTTGCAAAGGGTCACACAGGGTCACCTGGGACCACACGGGACCAGAGGGGACTGCACAGAACCAGGATCGGTCCCAGTACTTTTCCTTTTTTTTTAAAAAATCCTCACCCAAGGACATGCTTTTTAAAAAATTGATTTTAGAGAGAGAGGAAGAGAGAGGGGGAGAGAGAAACATCGATGGGAGAGCAAACATCGATTGGTTGACTCAAACCTGCAACCTGGGTATGTGCCCTGAACCGGAATTGAACCTGCCACCTTTCAGTTTGCAGGACGAGGCTCCAACAAGATGAGCCACACCAGCCAGGGCAGGACTTTTCCTTTTTAAAGCTGACACTTCCCAGCCTGCACCTCAGCTTGCTCTCAGTGGGGTCCACGGAACACGCCTGACCTGAGATGCTCTGGAGGGCTCCGTTGTCGCACATGTTTGGGACTATGTGTTGTATACGTGTGTCTGAATAGAGAACCCACACGAGGCATTTCCGCACCTGCTTGTGGATCACGTCTGCTCTGCCAGCGAAGGCGTGTGTTCCCACTCTGTGCTGCGTGTAACACTGCACAGACAGGTCTGACCGTTCTCAGAGGGCCACACCATGTGAGCGCAACAGCTGCAGCTATCTCCCACACCTGCACCAACAGCGTTCTCTTCGGAACGGGAGCCAACAGAGAGGTAAAAATGCTGCTGCTGTCATTTTTTAAAAATATACTTTTATTGATTTCAGAGAGGAAGAGGGAGAGAGAAACATCAATGATGAGAGAGAATCACCGGTTGGCTGCCCCCCGCACGCCCTCTACTGGGCGGATCGAGCCTGCAACCTAAGCATGTGCTCCGACTGGACTCGAACCCGGGGCCCTTCAGTCCACAGGCCAATGCTCTATCCACTGAGCCAAACCAACCAGGGCTGCTGCTGTCATTTTAGTTAGCTTTATCTAATTCAGACACGAGCAGCTTCTCACACATTTGCTGGCGTTTGCACTGCCCCTGTTGCAAATGGTCTGTCCATAGCCTTTGCCCATCCCTCCCACCGCCTTCCATGGTCCCAGCTGAGGACGCTGACGAGGCCAGTGAACACACTAAAAAGCAAAACAAAAGAGACCGCTCTTTAAAGGAATCCCCTTGGACTCCAAGTGTTGTAAGAGGGTGTTTCTCTTTTAGGGGTGATCTGATGGGGGCTGAGGTCCTAGACCAGGGCATGTGCAAAGCATGGAAAGTCGCCACGGCATAAAACACACCCCCCGGGGAGCCCCAGGGTCTGTGAGCGTTAGTGTGCGTGAGCTGAGGAGGGATGACCAAACTACCACGTGCGTACCTCTGCGTATCACCTGCCAGCAGAACTGGGGGCTGAGACGTGATGCGGCATAGACATTGGTCCTCTCCTGTAGGTCTTACTCCACTGGATAGTGAAAGCCGACACACACGTATAGACAAGTGCTCGCCCTGTGGTGTTGGGGAAGAAAGGTGGGTGATGGGGGGGGGCGCTTTCTGAAGGGGGCACTCTGGACAGAGGATTGACAGGGAGGGGTGGGATTCTGGGGGGACTGCCTGGCAGAGGGGTGGCAGGGGCAGGGGCCTGAGGGCAGACTCATGATGAGTGTGAGGAATGGCAGGAGCCCATTTTGGCTGGTGTGGAGAGAGTAGCTGATGGTGGTCAGGAATGGAGGCCTGGAGGGGTCAGCTCAGGCCTCCCTGTCACGGGAAGGACTGGGGAAGCCCTAGCGGGCTCCAGGACGGAGTGACTGGCCAGGTTTGCATTCTAACATGCATCCTCTGGTGGCCATGCTGAGAATTGGCTTGGGAGGTGGGGAGGTGGGAGGGTGGGAAGGAGCCCTCCATCCCCGTGAATTTTGCAGATGGAGAGGACAGGATTTGCTGATGGATTGGTCAGGGTTGGGAGCAGGAGAGGAGCTACCTGCGAACCTGAAGTTCCATTTACTGAACTGGAGAGGGCGGGAAAGGAGCAGGTCCTTGGTGGGCAGTGCTGAGGAGCCACTGGCTGTTAGCACTCTGAGTCTTAGTGGAAGGGAGAGGACAGTGCTGGAGGTGTAGATCCGACTCACCAGTGACTTCTTTTGGAGCCAGGGGCCGGATGCAATCACTTGGGTGTGTGTGGGGGGGCAGAAGACAGAGACTTGGGAGAGGGAGGGGGCTGCGGGTCCTGTTGCCTGCATGCGCCAGGGCATCCGGGCACCAGCAGATGGGATGTTCTCTCCACCAGTGGCTCTGGGTGACAGGGAGAGCACGTGCTTTGCACAGAGACCCACGCTGCTGGGACTGTAGGGCCATGACTGTTATTAAACGACACTCTTGGTTCCTAGGTTGAGTATGTGCCATAACAGCACAAACAGGTCTGCTGTCTCACAGGCCTGGTGACATTTACTTCCATGTCCCGCTGGTGGTGTGCCCTTGTGTTAGTGATGTCACCTCCCCGAGCCTTGCTCTCCACATCTGAGAAATGGGCACTGGGTTTCAGTGAGGATTCAGTGAGATCATGTGAATCAAGCACTTGGCAAGGTCCTGGAGCGAAAGTGCCCATAACCAGTGGCCTCTGCATTCTCCCTCACCACTTCCCCCTCCTCCTCTCCCATTTCCAACCCTCCCTCCGCTTCTCTCCCTGCCTGTCTCCTGGTCATCTTTCCGTCATAACTGATCACGTACTAAGACGCTCTCTACAGCCCAGGGGACCCGGTGTTGGGAGCCACAGCCTGAGTGCCCCGGGTGCGGGCCAGGAGGACCCTCTCTGTGCTGAGTTGCTGGGGTGCTTGAATTCCTGACCATGGGAGCTGCCTCTCTGCCTGTCCTGGGCTCAGGATGCAGGCCTGGCATTTGCAGTTTACTTCCTGGGGCCTGCGAAGGGGTGTTATTTTATTAGAGCTTGAGAGCCTTGGGTGTGAGTGGAGGGGACACTGTCGTTGGCCTTCCCAGGCACCTCCTCCACTGGAGGGAGCCAGCGGCTCTTCTTGGTGTTGCCCACCTGAAGTGCTAAGGAGTTAGACACTAGCCGTCGACCTTCTCCTAGGAACCTTTGCGGAAAGAAATGAAAGACAAAAGTAAATGGAAAGACACCTCATGCTTATGGATCGGAAGACTTAATATTGTTAAGTTGTTAGCAATCTTACTACCCAAAGTAATCTACAGATTCAACCTAACCCCTATCACAACCCCAATGATGTCTTTTGTAAAAAGAGAAAAAGCTACGCTGAAATTCATAGGGAGTTTTGGGGGATGCCGAATAGCTAAAATAATCTTGAAAAAGAATAAAGCTGAAGGTGACATACTTCCTGATTTCAAAACTGACAATAAAGCTATGCAATCAAAACAGTGTGGTACCAGCATAAAGACTGACATATAGACCAATGGACTAGAATAGAGAGCCCAGAGAAAAACCTTGCCTAGCTGGTTAAACAATTTTTCAAGATCATTCAATGGGAAAAGGGCAGTCTTTTTAACAAATGATGCTGGGGAAACTGGATATTCACATGCAAAAGAATGAAGTTGTACCCTTAGCTAACACCATAAACAAAAATTAATTCAAAATGTTTCTTGTATGTGTCCTGACCAGGGATCAAACTCGCAACCTTGGCATATCAGGACAATGCAACAATCAACTGCACTACCCAGCCAGTGCAAAATGAACTCAAAATGAACAAAAATTTAAATGTTATAGTGAAAACTATAAAGCTATTATAAGAAAACATCAAGAAAAAGCTTCATGACATTCCATTTGGCAACAATTCCTTGATAATGACAATAAAGACTGGCAACAAAAGAAAAAAAATAGGTAAATTGGACTTCATGAAAATGAAAAAAAGTTTGTTAATCAAAAGATACAGTCAACAGAGTAAAAAGGCAACCTACATGATAGGAGAAAATAGTTGCAAATCATATATCTGGTAAGAGATTAATATTCCTGTATATAGAGAACACTTAAAACTCAACAACAATAAAAATGAACAACTAATTCAAAAATGGGCAAAGGACTTGAACAGGCGTTTCTCCAAAAAAGAGAAACAAATGGCCAATAAGCACATGAAAAGATGCTCAACATCTGCCCTAGCTGGTTTGGCTCGGTGGCTAGAGCGTTGGCCTGTGGACTGAAAGGTCCCAGGTTCGATTCCAGTCAAGGGCATGTACCTGGGTTGTGGGCACATCCCCCGTAGGAGGTGTGCAGGAGGCAGCTGATCAACGTTTCTCTCTCATCCATGTTTCTAACTCCCTATCTCAATAAAATATATTAAAAACATTAAATTAAAAAAAGAAAAGATGCTCAACAT
The DNA here is from genome assembly GCA_026230045.1 of Corynorhinus townsendii. Taxonomy (NCBI): domain Eukaryota; kingdom Metazoa; phylum Chordata; class Mammalia; order Chiroptera; family Vespertilionidae; genus Corynorhinus; species Corynorhinus townsendii. Next base: position 34,216,442 of record JAPDVU010000011.1, read on the forward strand.
CACGGATTAGGGAAATGCAAATCAAGTGTACAAGGAGATACCACGTTACACCCATTAGGATCATATATGTACACAGAACAGGAAATAACAGGTGTTGGCAAGGATGTGAGGGCTAGGAACACTTGTATACTGTTGGTGGGAATATAAAATGGTGCAGCCAACCATGGAAAACAGTTTATCAGTTCCTCACAAAATAAAAAAAATAGGATTACCACATGATCCAGCAATTCCACTTCTGGATATCTATTCAAAAGAATTGAAAGCAGAGCCTCAAAGAGATATTTGTACAGCCATGTTCATAGCAGCATTATTTACAATAGCTAAAATGTTGAAGAAACCCGTTTCCACCGACAGATGAATGGATAGAGAAAATGTGGTCTAGACATGCAGTAGGATATTATTCAGCCATAGAAAGAAAGGAAATTCAGATACAACATGGATGAAGCTTGAGGACATTATATAAGTGAAATAAGCTGGACACAAAAAGGCAAGTATTGTATGATTCCACTTATATGAGATTTCTAGGGTAGTCAGATTTATAGAGACGGAAAGCAGAATGGTGGTTGCCAGGGGCTGGGAGGGTGAGGAATGTGGAATTAGTGTTAAGGGGAACAGGGCTTCAGGTGGAGAAGATGAAAAAGTTCTGGGGATGGATGGGGTGACCGCAGCACATCATGCATGTATTCAATGTCACTGAACTCTACCCTGGACATGGTCAATGTGGTAAATTTTGTTTGTGTATTTTACCACAATTAAAAACATGGAAACCAATAACGGAACCGTTGGCAGTTATCATTGGTGTAGTATCACGTGCGCTGTGTGCTCACAGTTGTCCTCAGCTCTGAGTATTGTATTTTTGTCTCATGAGGCCTAGGGTACCTGAGGAGTGTTATCCAAGATGGAGCACGTTGGGGGAGTTGGCTAATCTTGGGACAGGGGGATTCTTTTGGCTTCTTCTACGTGTTTTATGAGGTGCCTACTATGTGCTAGGGGACATGCCAGTCCCCCATGTGGTTCCAACACCCAGTGTGAGGCCCCTTAATTGGCTTCAAATGTAGCCACAGTCTTCCTGAGCCACTTAACGACCCTGGGTAATGAGCTGCCTCACTCTCAATATTTGTTTAATGCTTTAATCATGGGCACAAGTCCGTGGTAACATTAATTCCAGGGGAGCTTTAATGATGTAAGTGTTCAGCGAAGTCCCCAGCTCCTGACCCTTAGGTGCCGGATCTCTTTGGGGCCACGTGAAATGTTTTGCGTCACTTGCAAGAAAGAAAAAAGAGATGCTGTTTTTCCTCAGGAAAAGAAGAGGTATTTCCCAGTCCAACCTTGTGGGATATTTGTCAAGGACTGTGGAAAGCAAACACATGGAAATTTCTAACACTTCTTTAAAGGAAGGAGTCGGGATTGTCAAAACCAGAACAATTATCCTATTCCTCCATTTGCTAATCTTTTCATCCACCACCCACCCACCAATTCATCCATTCACCTTTCCATCCATCTATTCCAGTGGTCAGCAAACTGCGGCTCGCGAGCCACATGCGGCTCTTTGGCCCCTTGAGTGTGGCTCTTCCACAAAATACCATGGCCTGGGCGAGTCTATTTTGAAGAAGTGGCGTTAGAAGAAGTTTAAGTTTAAAAAATTTGGCTCTCAAAAGAAATTTCAATCGTTGTACTGTTGATATTTGGCTCTGTTGACTAATGAGTTTGCCGACCACTGATCTACCCTTTTTTTTCATCCATCCATTAAGTTTCTATCCATTCACCTAACCACTAACCCATCCATTCATCCTTCCATTCATTTATACATCAAACCACTCATCATTCCATACTTCCATCCATTCACTAGCCACCAACCCATCCATTCTCCTTCCATTCAGCTACCCACCCATCAACCCATCCAATCAGCCTTCCACCCATTTATACATCGTTTGCCCCATCCATCCATCCATCCATCCATCCATCCATCCATCCACTCAGCCCCCCATCTATCACAGGCTGAGGTCCACTCTATTCTGCCAACTCTGGGGTCAGTGTGTGTGTCTAGCCAGCTGGGAATGGCCAGTGACTTCACCTTTCTGAACTTCCGCTTCTTCACCTGTCAAATGAGACCATGTTGGTGATACATTAAGACCAAAGCCTGGTCCAGAGCAAGCAAGTATTTAATACATGTCAGCCACAGCTATTGTTAGGAGTAATGAGAACACACTCGGGAATAGGTGCTGTTACCCTCATTTTACAGAGGCGGAACGGAGGCAGAGCACTCCGGCTCTGTTGCCTCTCAGAACACAGACGTGAAATGCACAGGCACCTAGCTGGGCCCAGGACCTGCCCTTGTTACCTGAGTTGCTATGACTTCTAGATCTTTGGGGGCCTCTTAGGGCTCAGGTCCCAAGGGCTCGCTTGGGAGGAAGCCAGAGCTGTATTTTTCTAGCTCTGGAAACAGTGAAAAGATTAAGAACAAAAAGATCTCCACTTCATTATTTATTTCCTATAAAAAGCTACTTTCCTCCCCGCTCCCCTTAAACCATTTTGAACAAAGTTTGCTTGGGGTTTCCAGGCTTCCCTCTTATTTCTGTCCTCCCAGGTGAGAGAGAAGCTGATTATGGCCCGGTCTGGCACAGATGGACCCTGTTTGTACAGTCCCGAATTCTTCCTTTTTAAATAAAATTGAAGGCCCTGTGCAAAGACCTGCAGGACTGACCTCCGGCTTTGATTCTTGGTTGAGTTTCTGAAATGCATATATGAGGCTGCTAATGCGCTGACATAATTACCCTTGGCGAGAGGGAGGTGTTAATGCCTTAAGTGTTCGCCTGCCAGTTGTCTTGCAGTTAGTGAGGAATGTAGCGTCAATCTCTCTGTTCATTTGCTATCAAGTTGCCAGCCCTGTTGTTGGTCCTGCTTGATGGCAGCCACGTGATGATGGGCCAGAGGAGGACACGAGTGCCTCCATCTGTGCTCCCAGGTGGTGTCCTGGGAAACAGACTTCAGACAGATCGTGGTAGCCAACCTCCAAGATGCCCAAGGGCCCCAGCTTCTGAAATTCACACCCTGTGAGTCTCCTCCCTCATTGCACCAGGGTTGGTCTGTGTGACCAATAGAATCTACAGAACGAATGCTATGTCACTTCCAATGTTAGGCCATAAAAGATACTGCAGCTTCCATATTGGTGTGTATCTCTCTCCCTCTCTCTATCTCTGTCTCTCTGTCTGTCTCTGTCTCTTTGTCTATCTGCCTGTCTCTGTTTCCCTCTCTCCCTCTCTCTGTTTCTCTCTTCTCCTTCTTTCTCTGTGAGGTCTTTTGCCCTGGGGAAGCCAGCTGCAATGTCATGAGCAGCCCTCTGGGGAGGTCACATAGTAAAGACCTGAAACCTCAACAGCCATGCGAGTGAACTCAGAAGCAGGTCCTCCGGCCCCAGTAGAGCCTTCAGATGACCACAGCCCCAACTGTCAGGTTGGTTGATTTTTGCCACAGGAAAATATGTTGGATCCAGGGAGAGCTGAAGATGTTCACTGTCTTATGTCCAACCCAGTGGATGGGAAAATGATCACTTAAGCTCTGGAATGTAAGAAGATACACGAAATGAGCTAGAGCCCTGGCCGGTTTGTCTCAGTGGATAGAGCGTCAGCCTGTGGACTGAAGGGTCTCAGGTTCGATTCCGGTCAAGGGCATGTACCTTGGTTGCAGGCACATCCCCAGTAGGGAGTGTGCAGGAGGCAGCTGATCAATGTTTCTCATTGATGTTTCTAACTCTCTATCCTTCTCCCTTTCTCTCTGTAAAAAATCAATAAAATATATTTAAAAAAAAGAAAAGAAATGAGCTAGAGAGCCGTCTTTGCCACAGTTTAAATCACTATAGCAGAATTTTTTTCTATGGTAGAAAAGAAGAAGGGAAGTGGACTGGTTGCTTTTTTTTGAGTGCCAACAATAATGGCAGTTACTGGGCACTGCTTCTGACCTGCCATCTGCTCCACAGACGTTTTACATGCTTGATCTTAATCCACTCTGCCTTTAACAGATGAGGGAACTGAGGCTCAGAAGGTGCTGGGACTTGCCCAAGGTCACACAGCTCTGCAGCAAGTGAGTGTGGGCTCATCCCAGGGCTGTCTCCATGCAAAGGGATAAGTAATGAATGGGTCATATGAGGAAGGGACAGAATCTCAGCGCTCAAAGCCACCAAGGTTCTGTAAACTGTGATCATGTCCTCAAAAAAAGTAAAATTAAGACACACAGACTAGCAAACTATCGTTTCCTAGACATGAACTTAAAAGGAAAATTTAAAAAAAATATTCAGATTGAATCCTATTTAAGCATGTGTTTAATGCATTGTCTGTTTTGGAAAGGAGAATATCATGAAGCGGAACAAAAAACTATTCAGAAATGTTTACACCTGTTGATGTTAGTCAAAATCAAGTCTGAATACTGGCATGGGATGATCCTGGAAAATTGGGCACATGTGACTGTCATGGTTATGTATCCCAGGTGAGCTCTGGGAATCAAAGCTTCCATCGCCCCTTCCTCCAGATGATGTAGTCAGAGAGGTTTCAGCTCCTGGCTCTTCCTGTGTCCATTACAGTTCACATTCAACATTATTTTGTATTAGTTTCAGGTGTACAGCATAGTGTTTAGAAAATCATATACTTTACAAAGTGTTTCCTCCCACATTTCCAGTACCCACCTGGGCCCATATATAGTTATTACAATATTACAATATTATTGACTGTATTCCCTAGGCCAGTGGTTGCTTCTGGAACTGAATCTGCAGCCCTGGCATACCAGGATGACATGTGGCTCGCGAGCCGCAGTTTGCCGACCACAGCCCTAGGCTGTACTTCACATCCCTGTGACTATTTGTACTTCTTAATCCCGTCACCTTTTCCACCCAGTCCCCCAACCCTCCTCCCCTCTGGCAACCATCAGTCTGTATTCTCTATGAGTCTGTTTCAACTCTGTTCTTTTATTTTGTTCTTTAGAGTCCATGCATAAGTGAAATCATACTATATTTGTCTTTCTCTGTCTGACTTATTTCACTTAGCACAATACATTCTAGGTTCACCCATGCTGTTGCAAATGGTAAAGATTTTATTCTTAAAAAATTTTTTTTAATTTATTGATTAGAGAGAGAGAGACAGAGAGAGAGAGAGAGAGAGAGAGAGAGAGAGAGAGAGAGAGAGATTTGTTGTTCCACCCATCCATGCTTTCATTGGTTGCTTCTGGAACTGAATCTGCAACCCTGGCATACCAGGATGATACTTTAACCAACTGAGCTATCTGACCAGGGAAAGATTTCATTTTTTTTATGGGCAAGTAATATTCCATTGTATATATGCACCACAGTTATTTTATGCACTTGTCTGTTGATGGGCACTTGGGTTGTTGTTTATCTTGGCTATTGTAAATAACGCTGCAATGAATATAGGGATGTATATATTCTTTCAAATTAGTGTTTTAGGTTTCTTCAGATATATACCCAGAAGTGGGATCACTGGGCCATATTGTAGTTCCATTCTTAATTTTTTTGAGGAACCTCCATACTGTTTTTCATAATGGCTGCACCAATCTGCATTCCCACCAACAGTGCACAAGGGTTCCCTTTTCTCCAAACTTTCGCCAACACTTGTTAGACTATTTTAAAAGTAAAATTTTATTTATTTTTATTTATCTTCTCCTGAGGACATGCTTTTACTGATTTTAGAGAGAGAGGAAGGGGAAGAAAAAGAGAGAGAAACATCAATCGGTTGCCTCCCATAAGTGCCCTGACCAGGGATCCAACCTGCAACCTAGGTATGGGCCCTGACCGGGAATCAAACCTGAAACCTTTTGGTGAACAGGATGATGCTCCACCCAACAGGGTCACCCAGCCAGGGCAGTAAAGTTTTATTATGTAATAACTTTAGATTTATTAAAAAGTTGCAGAGATGATACAGATTTTCCCAGGTACTAAGTTTCCCCTAGTGTATCTTATATAATCGTGGCATTTGCCAAAACTAAGAAACCAAACCATTGCTATTAATTAAATTCCAGCTGACAGTGGATTTCACCAGTTTTTTCACTAATGTCCTTTTTTTTTTTCTGTTATAGAATTCAATTGAGGAAACCACAGTGTATTTCTCACATTTTTTTTTTTGGGGGGGGGGGGGGTGAACCTGAATTTGCTTTTACAATCTTGGACTCCAGAGCTGAAGCTTTGCTGGCTAATCAGGAACCCACTCAGCATGTTCTAATTCCTTCTTGCAGTTTAAGCCTATTCGCTCCCATGGGTGGAGGTCTCCGTGGGTAGATACATTTAATCTTCTGGCCAATTTTGATTTGTTCATGGGTCTGCATGGAGCGGGGTGTCAGAGCAAGTACAAGATCACATCTGAGCTCTGTGATCCACTAGCAATGCCTGTCCTGGGCATGGGAGTAGTGTGATTGTGTTGAGCACCTGCCATCTGGCACCAGAATGTTTCACATTTGAGCATTCAGACCCCATGTCCAGGAGGGGAACCTGCATTTGAATGTGGGTGTTAAATGGATGTTTCCACCATCATAGCCACACTTAGTCATAAGGTGGTGGTGGTGGTGATGATATAAAAATAACCAGGTACCATTTATTAGTAGCATTTATTGAGTGCTCATATGTTCCAGGCTCTGTGTTAACTGCCACGTAAGTATTGCACTTAAGCCTGATAAGAGAGGTAGGGCACAGTTGTCCTTCCCATTTTACAGATGACAAAACTAAGACAGGTAAGTTCAGGGCCTTCATCTAGTCCCACAGCTTCCTTGCAGAGGAACCGTTGCTCTCCAGGCGATGCAGTCTTCGCCACGCCCTGGCTGCTCAGATGTTCTCCGCCTCAAGCCATGTGCCACACCCTGAGAACTCATTGGTGTGGAGCTCCGGCAACCACAGCGCTCTGTGGGATTTTTCCACAGGCTTTGGAGCAAGAGCAGGTTCAAGTGCAACTTCATGGAGGTGACGGGCAGGCAGGGCCACACAACTGCATGCCCCAGAGTTTCTGCTGGATTCCGTTCAGAAACTAGTTCCTTAAGTGGGTAATGCTGTCTGTGTCAGTGATGCAAATTAAGTTTTGGTTTCAAAGGAAAAATGATCATCCCCCTAAGGGACGCCTTCATGACTGCAAGAATAGATATTTAGGTAAAGTGCTCAGTAGTCTGGGTCCTCCTGACCTGTGAAACCCTTCTCTCCGAGTCCTCTCCTGGCCCCACACACGGCCAGACCAGTCCACTAGTTAAAACACACACACACAGACACACACACAGACACACACACACACACACTGAGTGGCCAGATTATTATGATCTCTGAATGCATAATAATCTGGCCACTCAGTGTATTTGTATCTCAAATGGGTACCAAAAGTGTTCAAGACTTTTGCTGGAGATCAACCACCTATTTGCCCTGAACTTTCTATCAGCCAGTGCAAAGGGGAAAACTGATCAGGTGCACGATTTATAGTCTTTGATATCAAATAAATGAGGTACTCAAGAGAAGTACACTGAGTGGCCAGATTATAATGCATTCAGAGATCATAATAATCTGGCCACTCAGTGTATATGTATATATTTGTATTGATTTCAGAGAGGAAGGGAGAGGGAGAGAGAGAGAGAGATAGAAACATCAATAATGAGAGAGAATCATTGATCTGCTGCTTCCTGCACATCCCACACTGGGGATCAAGCCTGCAACCTGAGCATGTGCCCTAACTGGGAATCGAGTGGTGATTTCCTGGTCAAAACTCTACCACACAGCCACACCGGCCGGGTACGGGCACTAGTTTTTATTTCCATCCTCCTTCCTTTGCTCCGCTCCCTCTCCTGCCAGGAGAGCCCTCCCTACCTCCATTTCTCTGCTCAGAGACCCTTTTCTTGTGGATGCTGCTCTGCAGTCCCGTGTCATCCTTCCCGTGCCCGCCTTCCACTGCCTCTAGCCTGGACGTCTCTGGAAGGTGGCACTGCGTGTCCATGTTCTCTGTGCTCAGCCCAGTGCTTGCAGTAGAGATGGGGCAGGAAGGTTCCTGAAGCATGAGCAGGTCTCTAACTGAGAGGAGTCATGTCTTCCAGCTACTTCTCCAGAATTGCAGGAGCTTCTTATGCAATGTCTGTGGCCAGAGCAATGATTCACAACATCCCATGTGCACTGCACTCTTTTTTTTTTTTAATATATATGTCTTTATTGTTCAGATTAAAGGTGTTCCTCTTTTTGTTTTCCCCCTATAGCTCCCCTCCACCTGATTCCCCACCCCACCCTACCCCATGCCCTTACCCCCTGCCACTGTCTTCATCCATAGGAGTAAGATTTTTGTCCAATCTCTTCCCGCACCACTCACACCCACTTCCCCCTGAGAATTGTCAGTCCACTCCCTTTCTATGTCCCTGATTCTATTATATTCACCAGTCCATTCTGTTCTTCAGATTTTTTATTTACTTGATTTTTAGATTCACTTGTTGGTAGGTATGTATTTGATGTCATTTTGTTGTTCATAATTTTTATCTTTACCTTTTTCTTCTTCTTCCTCTTCTTAAAGAATACCCTTCAGCATTTCATGTAATCCTGGTTTGGTGGCGATGAACTCCTTTAGCTTTTTCTTGTCTGTGAAGCTCTTTATCTGACCTTCAACTCTGAATGATAGCTTTGCTGGGTAGAGTAATCTTGGTTGTAGGTTCTTGCTGTTCATCACTTTGAATATTTCTTGCCACTCCCTTCTGGCCTGCATAGTTTCTGTTGAGAAATCAGCTGACAGTCGTATGGGTACTCCCTTGTAGGTAACTAACCGTTTTTCTCTTGCTGCTTTCAAGATTCTCTCTTTGTCTTTTGCCCTTGGCATTTTAATTATGATGTGTCTTGGTGTGGTCCTCTTTGGATTCCTTTTGTTTGGGGTTCTGTGCACTTCCTGGACTTGTAAGTCTATTTCTTTCACCAGGCAGGGAAAGTTTTCTGTCATTATTTCTTCTAATAAGTTTTCAGTATTTTGCTCTCTCTCTTCTTCTGGCACCCCAAAAATTCGGATGTTGGTTTGCTTGAAGTTGTCCCAGAGGCTCCTTACACTATCTTCATATTTTTGGATTCTTTTTTCTTTTTGTTTTTCTGGTTGGGTGTTTTTTGTTTCCTCATATTTCAGATCTTTGGTTTGATTCTTGGGGTACGTTGATCTACAGTTGAGTTTCTGTATATTCTTTATTTTAGACAGTGTATGCTTCATTTCTGACTGGTCCTTTTCCATTTTTTTTTGGCATTCTCATTAAGGTCCTTGAAGGTCTCACTAAGCTCCTCAGAAGTGTCATCAAGTTTCTCGGCAGTTTTTAGAAGATTCTTGAGTAACCTTATAAATGTGGTTCTGAACTCTATGTCGTCCAGTAGTTTGCTTTCCTCCATTTCTTTCATTCGTGACATGTTTCTTTGTTTCCACATTTTGGCTGCTTCCCTGTGTTGATGAAGTGGCTTTGTGTGGTAGGTGACCTATAGGGGGCAGTAGCTCAGCCTCCCCAATCACCTGATGTGGACGCTCTTGGTACACCCCTTTGTGGGCTGAGTGCAAAGTCTTGTTGTAGTTAAGCCTTAATTGCTGTTGGTACGCTGGGAGGAATTGACCTCCAGGCCAATCGGCTGTGAGGACTCGCTGTGTCTATAAGAACTGCTGTGCTGGAGACACGCTTATGGTGCAGGACTTGTTTCAGTGGGGCTTTGGTGCTCGCTGAGTCTGCCTCTTGAATGTGTCACTTATGGATGTGAGGAGTTGAAATCTGGTGTCTCACACTGACCACTAGGTACACTGGCTTCTGGATCTCCAATGGGGTGCAGGTCAGCTACTGTCTGAGGCCACCCAGCAGGAGCTACAGTGAGAGCTACAGTTTTCTCCTCTTTGCTTGGGGTTTGGAGGTTTTGGAGCTGTCTGACCCGGGCTGCAAGTTTGCTAGGTTAAGCTGCGATAGGGCAGGGCTTTCTTATGCAAAAACCGCTGCTTAGAGCTTGGGTGGGTTTGTAGGTTGTGCAGGGCGGGGTCTCAGGGTGTCACTAGGCTAGGGCGTGGCAAACAACAATGGCTGCTAGTTAGCCGGCTCTGTGTCCCCAAGGGCATCCCCGAGTCCCGTGCCCCAGTGCTGTAAACAATTATTCCTGCGCGCAGCTCTGCAAGCAAGCCACCCTCACTGGCAGACAGTCCAGCTTCTCCCCGTAGGAGTTTGGGTCCTCCGCGTCTCCCCAGAGACTGGATTTCAGAGTAATTGGGGGCTTGTCTCCCTTTGGGTTGAAAAAAAGCAACGCCTGCCGCCAGCCCAGATCCCGCGCCTCCATACCTCAGCTTTTCAGCGCTTGTGCACGTCTCAATGCTCTTTTCTCTTTCCTTCTAGTTGTAGAACTTCCACTCAGTCAGCTTTTCCGTGGTTCTGGGTGATAGACGTTTTGTCTTTTAGTTGTAGTTTTGAAATTGTTGTGCGAGGCAGCAGTTTAGGTGTTTACCTACGCCACCATCTTGGATTCTCCTCCACTGCACTCTTGTTGCATGGCGTGCGGAACATATACCATATTACTTCGCCTGCACGGTGACCCTCTGGTGGGTGTCTCATCCTTTCCTATAGCAGTTATGGAAACTTATGTTATGTGCCCAGGGCCACAGAGCTGCCAGGAGTTGTTGCTGAGACTTAAACCCGGCAGTGCCCGGAACACAGGCTCCGAACCGGGAAGGATCACTAGGGCCAAAGAGATGGTGGGGTAGGACTGCAGGGTTTGGGCAAACTCCTGCCCACACCACCTCACGTTGTCTCCCTGTTGCCCATCACCTGCAGCCCAGGCTGCTGTGTGCTGAGCTCCTATGCACCTTTGCCCCTTTGCTGGGAGTTGCAGCCGCCCCCACGGAGCTAGCCTACTCCTTAAAATGCTACTATGAAGACAAAATAAAAATCAGTTACCTGAAGCTTTGCAGAAATCTCCTAATGCATTAACACTATCCCTCCCAATAGCAATAGCTGTAAACAGTATAAAGAGATAAATATTTGTTAAATTCCGCAAGTTAGTTTGTCACTGAGCAAATTAATTCTGTGGGACAAGTGCTATGAGACCAACTCACCCCAGTCAGGACTGCTGCTTAGCTAGCAGCGGGCGACGGGCGCTCCTGAGGAAGTGTGCAGGGTGAACTGAGAACCTATCCGCTGGGGCCGAAGGGGAATGTGGCTGCACCGGCTCTGGCGTTGGTGAAGGGCAGTCGCACAGGGTGATGCTGTGGTGGTACTTTTATGATGGGATGGGCTCCTGGAGGCTTCCTGGACGCAGTGGCAGAGAAGCTGGGCAGAAAGCAAGACCCGCGCCGTGCAACGGGCAAGGTGCTGCTGGCTTGCATCTGTGCACAGCTGGCTGCTGCAGAAACTGCTGGAGCAAGATGGTGGGCTCAGAGGCTCGCACATGGGGCGTGAAATGTTCAACACGCCAGCCTCCAATTCCCACCAGTTCTTCCCCAGACATGCCTGGGCTTTCCCACTGCCTCCTTCCCTCCAGGGGTTCCTCTTGCTAAGCCAAGTCACGCGTGTCCCAGGCAAAAATGGAAAACGGATAAGTCCGTGGACCAACATCCCATTTAAAGACCTTTCCATGAGTATCATTTACTGCTCTCAGCCTGGGATTCCGGCACAAAGCCTAATGGAAGTCATTCCATTCATAATAATATCTAATAGTTGACTTATTAGGGTCACAGTATTATTTATGTGTCATATTTGCTGGTGGTTTGCTATAGAATTTGTGCATGGCTTATGCATTCATCTCAAACCAGCCAGACTTCTTGGGCTCTTCCCAAGGTCAAATACAGAAGTGCAAATGCTCATTGCAAGGTAAGTGTGCATTACAGATGTTGGGGGATTAAAACATTCCTTTTTTCAACATGAGCAGTTTGTGGTTTTCTTTGTCCCTTTCTCTAGATAAGTTTATTTTTCCTGACTGCCAGGGCTACCTAAACTCTGTGCCTCACTTACAAGCTCCAGAGAGGGGAGCTGAATTTCTGGAGGTGCAGTTGATTATATTACAGAGCAGGGCTTGAACGCACAAAGCTAGTTGGCACTTAACCCACTTCCTTGTGAGCCCGGTATAGGAAGTCTAAGTTCAGCTTTCTGAGTTCTCTGCTTTGGAAGGAATCCTAACTGTCATATAGTGGATGGGATGCATGCTACTGAACACTCATTCATTCATTCATCCATCCATCCATCCAGTCATTCAACAGTCATTTCCCAAGCACTTACTCCTGTCAGGGTTGGGCTCGATAGCAGACATGTAGGGGCAAGAAGGAAGCAGAGAAACGAATTTCCCATTTTTATGTGCTTATCTGTGCCTAATAAAAGTATGCTAAAATGCCAACTAATAATGTTACAGGGGAGATGAAAGAAGCACCACTCTGCAGCCATCATGGTAGTAACTGATTCAGAGACAAGAGTCAGTAGTAGATGCTAAAGCCAGTGGGTGATGGTTTCTTTTCTTTTCAAATTTTATGAGTTTATTTGAGCCAAACTGACAACATATGCCAGGGAGCAAGACCTCAAATGCTCCTGAAGTTTCCTTTAGTAACAGAATACTTACGTGGTCTCAAAGAACCTCCCCGCAGGACACTAACTACGAAGGATAAAGAATAACTTTATAGTAAAGAAATGTGCCAGACACCACCTTAATCAACAGTAACATCATCAGTAACGGACAGTGGACTTCATGGGCCTCTTGATCCGACAGAATGAGACACAGCCTCACTTTGTGGAGTTCCTGTTCGAAATGCACACCCTGAATCTAGCGACCTGATATCAGACAAAACCAACCCGAAGGACATTCTGCACAGGAACCGGCCCAAGAAAGACCAGAAAGACCGAGGAATGTTCCAGATGAGAGGGGCCCAGGAGACAGGACAACGGAATGCAGTGCGTGGCCTGGGGTATTCTTCCATGCACACGACATTACTGGAACAGTTGTTGAGACCTGAGTAAGCCTGTAGATTAGATCGTGGCATTGCAACAAGGCGAATTCCTGATTTTGAGGTACTGTACTAAGGACTGTTGTTGAGAACGAGAATGTCCCGGTGCTAAGGAAATACAAATGGAAGCACGTAGGGACCAAAGGCTCATCATGTCTGCACGACAACTTAACTCTTAAATGGCTCCAAGAACAACATACAGAGAGAAAATAAGGCAGATGTGGGGAAATGTTAACATTTGAGGAACCCAGGTTAAGGGTATATGGGAATTTTTTATACAATTCTGAACTTTACTGCAAGTCTGAAACCATGTCAAAATAAAAATTGTAAAAAAAGAGAACACTCCCCTTAAATATGACGGATTTGAGAACTGCAGTGAGCGTCATGCAGGCTGTTTGATGCATGGGTCACTGTCTCGCTGCCTGGCTGCCGGGCCTTCTCTCTCGTCACCCCCAGCCCAGCACCCTGCACAACCATCAGAGCAGTTTTAACACCACCCAAGCCCCTCCTCCGGTCCTGGCCCCCTGCCTGTGGGCCTCCTGTCCGCCCCCCTTGGGACTTGCTGCCTTTCCTTCTGAGCTACTGATAAAGCAGCCACTACGCTTAGCTATGTCCAGGGTGTCAGGTAATTTTAACCTTCGCAGCGACTCTACCCTCATCTCTGTTTTATAGATGAGAAAGCGGAGGCTCAGAGGGATGAACTGAGAGCCGCGTTTGAAGAGCAGGTCTGCCTCCCCCTCCCCTGCATCCCGTTCTCTTGTTAGCTAGTGGTCCCCGTCTTCCCCGCATCAGCTTTCTCAGGGCAGGGCCCTCATTCTGTTCTGCTCACTGATGTGTCTGGAGAACCTGGCTCAGTGCCCACCCTGTGACAGGAGCTCAGTAAATAGTCCCCGGGTGAAGGCCCATCATGGGGCTTAGCTCACTTAACACGTGGGCGTTGGGGTTAAACCTTGGCTCCCATTCTTGGTCTGCCACTGAGAAGCGGTGTGACCTTGGATAAGTTAGCTAACCTCCCTGGAACACAATTTCTGAATCCGTAAAGTGCATATCCTACCCCTACCTCATAGGGGTTGTGGCGAACATCTAATGACACATGCATGTAAGTGCTTATCGCAGTAGCTGCCATCACGTAGATGCTCAATCTATATTTAGTGAATGAATGAGAGAATGGATGAAGGAACAAGAAAGTTCCCGGTGGCCTCGATCTCTAGGAGATCCCAGCTCTGCTTATTGGAAGCGATACAGAGGGACTTACCTGGAAATATGACTTACTGCAGCAAACCATGTGAGACTATTATCTGTTTATTTATTCGTGTGTGTTGTCTCCCACTCCCGGGTCAGTGCTGGGCACAGGCGGATCCTGCCTGCCTCGTGCAGGCTGCCTCCTGGCTCGTGGCACACAAACTATTTGCTGATTGACTCATCTCATTTCGCTCCATGACATGTTTATTGGGGCTCAGCCCTGCCAGGTCCTGTGCTGGGCAGGATCTCCTGCCTGTCCTGACCTTGTCTGCCGCGTGCCTGGGGCTCACACCTGGCTCACCGTCTTAGTTGTGATCCTCCATTGGCCTACCAGGAGGCGCGGCATTCTCTGGCCCAAGGCCAGTTTGGTACCTGACCTTTGAACATGCTATCAGGCAGCCCTGGGAGCCCGTGTCATTGCAGCTCCAGCCTCCTTTTCCCATGAACACCTGTGTCTGCGTGTGTTTCCTCTCCCAGTTGGGACGGAAGAGGCTAAATTTCTCATGACGCAAGAGCAGCCTGCTCACTGGATACTTCCACGCGGGCCAGCTGTCCCGCGCCTGCTGGCCAGAAGGTGGCGCTGTCGCACATTTTATGGGAGCCGGTAAAGGAGAGAGAGAAACCAGTATTTTAATACTACTTTAAAATCAAGGCAAAATCATGGGCATTTGGACCAGTTATCTGGAAGAAAAAAATTCTGAAAATAAAACGAGTTAAAGCTTCCATTCAGTTGTGAGTTCTGCTCCCACGAGGACCCGCCCTAGAGGTTAGAAGAGATTTTTTAGCTCTGCCTGGAACTCTTGCAGGAAAGGCTGGTGGGGCTGAGAACCCAATACTGTTTTTCTGACTAATTGGGAAGGTGGGCTGTGGGCTGTGGCCCTGGCTCTGTGTCCTTGGGAAAGTTACAAGGACTCTGAGCCCTGGCTCCCTCATCTGAGAAGCAGAGATAAAAGTCCAGATGCCAGAGGGTGGCTGAGAGGCTATGAGATGGTGAACACAGAGTGCTTAGTCCTGGGCCTGCTGGGAATTTCATGGAGGGGCTTTGTGGGGCATGCACACCCTCCCATTGTCCCAGAGAAGTCAAATTTACAGCGCATCTACTGCACAGGGAGCTGGGCATACAAAGATGAGCCCCCGGCGGCCTCTCGGACCTGGGGGGAAGTGTGTGACAGTCTTTCTGGAGATTCTGGCCAAGGCCCCTGGAGGAAACTCGGGCAGGGAGGGCCTTGTTCTGCCAGCGCATTGGCATAGGCACCAGGAGGGGGTGCAATGAGGGTTTCTTCAAGACAGGACGTATGGGAGGAGCATTTTGGCAGAGGGCACAGCCTAGCAAAGGCGTGGAGATGGGAAGGCTAAGGTGTGGCAGCGGTGGGCCAGTTTGGGGGGAAGGACAGTGGTGCAAGGTGGGTCCATGTGAGTGTGGGGACTTCACTCCGGGCCCGTTGGTTTTGGATGGGCCTACAGCAGGGATTTTTAAACCAGGACTAAGGAATCCCTCAGAGCTGGGGACAAAACCAAACGGGTGTGTGTGCTTTCCTGAAGCATGACGAGAAGGTACGGTGGAGGTTCCCAGTAGTTCTCTGAGCCCGAGAATTTCAGCCTTAAACTACATAAAAGGGAAAGAACGATCCAAGTCAGTAAGCCCCATGCTCCTTCCCGGTCCCTCATTTCCTTCTCAGGGTCAGGCCTCTCCCTTTCTCCCCTAAGGCGCATCCCAGGTCCTTACGCAGCAGATGCCTTGGCACGCTGCCCTTTGCATTCGTCTCCGGACCCAGAGATGTGCAGGTTGTTTTGGGTCCCCAAGGCTTTGCCTTCCAGCCTCCCTGCCCCTTCTCCCTCCTGGATCCCCACCTGGCCAGTGAAGCTTGTCTGAGCCCTTTTCGAATCTCCAGGGCTTTATCAGGATCATCTGTATCAAGCATGTCAAACTCAAAGGCTAACACGGGCCAAATAAACAAGGTGTAAGTTTAAGTAGGCTGCAAAAAAACAATAACAAAAGCTTCAATTTTCATAGAAACGTAGGTTTATTTCAATAGAGACATGTTGAATACAAAGGGTTGAAATAAATAATTGTTAACATAAAATAATAGAACACTTTAATAAAAATTAATATTTTTCCCTTGAACATTAACTTACCAGACACTGAATAACTGCACAAATTAATAAGCTTAAAGCAAAGAAACCTATTTTTCTTGTTCTCTGAAAGCGAAATATTTCCTGTTGCGCACAACAAACAACTCAAAGACTAATGACGTCGCCATTGGCTGCTAAAATATCTGCTACTAGTATTAGTGGAGAGAAATGGTGTGCCTGCGTGTAAGGGAAATGAATGCAACACAATTATAGTAACCAGTCATTAGCGAACATTGTAGTTCGTTATTAATAAGTATGTATAACAGGATATTGTAAAAATTAAGTTACGAAATTTTTTAAAA
The DNA here is from genome assembly GCA_026230045.1 of Corynorhinus townsendii. NCBI lineage: Eukaryota > Metazoa > Chordata > Mammalia > Chiroptera > Vespertilionidae > Corynorhinus > Corynorhinus townsendii. Next base: position 34,233,060 of record JAPDVU010000011.1, read on the forward strand.
AACATTTCTTATATACCGTTATATTGGCTGGACTGCAAAAATATTTGTTGTGGGCTGCATGTGGCCCGCAGGCTGCGAGTTTGACATGCTTGCTCTACATCGTTTCTAAGGCTGATGGCTGAACTCAATCAGCAGATGCGGGGGACTCTGGGATCCCTGTGACTTACGTTCATTCCCTCCTTTCTCCCCAGGGTGTGAGCCAGCCAGCAGTGCGCACTGTTCTATGGGGCTCTCACTCTGAACTCACATGTGGTCCAGACTCGGAGCCCCCTGAGTTGACTCTTGCACGCTGGCCTTTGGCTTCCTGTCCAGGGGCCGGCGTCAGTGGTGGCCATGTTTGATTTACTTGATTTACTCTGATGGGGACAGAGCCAGGGGTGTTTGGGCTGCAGACCGGGGACGTCATGGCTGCCTTTCTAGGTCCAGATGGGGACAGGAAGGGACCCCTGGGTGGAAGCACCCTTGAATGTCACTGTTTTGAGGTGAAGCAAGGGCTGGGCGACCCTGTCCCTCATCACGGAGCATCTCACCGGAGCCTGGGGGAGGAGCACGGTCCAGCGTCGGCCCCACAGAACAACATTTTGGTTTTCACACTCGACACTGAGAAGCCATTAAATGGAAAGGAAACCTGCGCCCTTCCTCGCAAGCACGCCAGCCGCAGTCCCGGCCCTCACAGTGCGGCTTTTGTTCGGGGGCCGGAGTGTAAAATTGGAGTGGCAGGTTGTCGGTGCGTACACTGCGAATTTCCTGGCTTTCATCAGCTGCGCCGCTCAAATGACAATATTTAATCCCAAATGTTTCCTTCCCTTCCCTGCCCCTCCCTTTTCACAGACGAGGGGGCTTGCCCCCTGATTTGCAAATTAGACTTCGTCTCTGTTTCTTCAACCATAATGAAAAGTATATTTATGATTTTTCTCTCATATATGTGCAATTGCACAAAACCCTCCTGAACATATTAAGGGGCCTTTCTTAGGAGAACTTGACTTCCTGGTTTTCAGTTTTTGTATGTTCTTGCTGATTTCTCCATCTGCAATGACTGTTTTACTTCTAGGGGTCAGATCTTGCATGACAATTCCATGTTGTTTTAATATATATGTACACACGCACACACACACACACACACACACACACACACACACGCACACGCCTGTGTCCTGGTGGTTCTCTTCCTCTGGGGAACCCTGATACTGGCTGAGCTGAGGAAGGCTTTCAGGCTTGAGCTACAGGAGAGGATGGCAGTCCCAGGCACCAAGCATCTACAAACACTAGAAATGTGCGCTGGCCGGTGTGACTCAGTTGGCTGGGCATTGTCCTGTGCACCAAGGGGTTGTGGGTTTGATCCCCAGTTGAGGTGCATGCGGGAGGCAACAGATTGATGTTCTCCCTCTCCCTCCCTTTCTCTCTAAATATCAATAAAAATATTAAAAAAATAAAAACTCAGAAATGTGCTTCTCTGTGCCTCTGTAGGACCTTTTAGGAATCCTTTTGGTTTGGTTTTGTTAATCTTCACCTGAGGATATTTTTTCCATTGCTTTTCAGAGACAGTGGAAAGGAGGGGAGGGAGGGTGGGGGGAAAGGGGGAGAAAGAGAGAGAGAGAGAGTCATTGATGAGAGAGATAAGCATTGACTGGTTGCCTCCTGATGTACTCTGACCAGGAGAGGAGAGCAAACCTGCAACCCTTCAGTTTGTGGGCAGATGCTCTAACCACTGAGCTACATCATCCAGGGCCCTTTTAGGAATCTTGAGCTGTTTTCCAGACAGCGTGTGCGTGTGGGGGGCAGTGAAGTGTGACATGGACACGCAGGATACTCATCCCTGCATGTGTGTTCTGATGGCAGACATGCCCACCTTAGTTGAAACTAGCGACCACACCCATATTTATGGCCATGGGCAGAGGGTTCTGGGAGAAGGTGCTGTGGACAGCGGACTTCTGGGGTAGACCCTGGTTACTTCTTATGGACAAGGGCCAAATAAGTATTGAGAGTTCAAAATATATATCAGAGTTGATGAAGGTGAGGCTCTCAGAAAATGTCCCCACTCTGGGACACCATGAAAGGACATCTGCTTTCATGATTAAGGTGGCAAGTTTCAGCTCTGTGGTCATTTGCAGTTGGGCTCATGCCCCAGCTCTGCGCACACAAGCTCTGGGGCTTTTGGGACGTTCCTTCACCTCTCAGCCTGGTGTGCAGAGGGGAGGGGCGGAGCTCGAGCCGCCTTATAGGCTTGCTGTGATGACTAAGGTAAAGGACGTAGGAAGCGTCCGTGGTGCCCTGCCCCGCCTGCAGGAAGCCCTGCGATTTGTGTGTTGTCAGGCCTGGGTTGAGGAGAGTGGGGTTTCCAGCTACACAATGTAGGGGGCATCCACCCTCAGGTGCCAACTCGGCACTTGCACAACTCTTGACAGTGAGCGCCACTCCCAATGCTGCACCAGGGCCCCTGCTTCCTCACCCTAGTCCTGGCCCTCGCTTTCTGCAGGTAAACGTCATGCCAGCTTTGTCAGGTAAGGGGGCCCCTCATCTCACAGAGATTACAACCCACACAAGCCCTCCTGGTAGTGTGAGCTCTTGGAAGACAGAGACTGCCCCCATTCATGCCATGCAATTGCATGCTGCACCCTGAACACAGTAGGTGCTACATAAATGCTTACAAATGTGGATTGAATGAAGGGGAAGACGAAGGATTCAAACTTTGACTCGGTTTCCCATGAGTGAGGCCATCTGCTCCAGCTGCCACCTCCCCCTGGGGTTGAGTGCTGCTTTAGGATCGCCCTACAACTAGATTTGGACGAAAGGTTAGAATTGTATGATTCCACCTACATGAAATATCCAGATAGATAAATCTATAGAGACAGAAAGCCAGGGTGCTGGGGGTAGGAGGAGGGGGTGGGAGAGGCTGCTAATGGGTATGGGGTTTCACTTTAGGGTGATGAAAATGTCTTGAAACTAGACAGAGGTAATGGTTACACAATCCTGTGCATATACTAAATAGCATTAAATTGTACACTTTAGTAATGGTTAAAATGATACATTTTATATTGTGTATTTTAACACACACACACACACACACACACACACACACACACACAGGATTCGTCAGGACTCTGGAGGTGTCTGTGGCAGAAACAAGATTCATGGTTTATGGATTGAAGGTGGAGTCGAACAACCAAACTACAGGAAGGTCACACCCTGTCGTGACCCCATTTGATTTCTGTTTCTGCTTCTCTGTGCTGTCCCATTCTCCATGACCACCACCAGCTGCCTCCACCCCCTGGGAAGTACGGCCATCCACACCCTGTGAGTAGTGGCAATCCTCCAACAGCATGGCAGCGTCTAAGGGGCTATGTGGTTGGTTTTGGGGACGAGTGGGCCCCAGGAAATACCCCATATCTCAGATCTCCCCCCACCCCATCGTTAGTTGACAGGTGGTGGGGCGTCGGGTCACTTGTCCTTAGGAATACATGTTCTGAAGCAATGTCACAGCTTCCCATGGGACTTCTCCATCTGTGTCTTCTTCAGGCCCATTCAGAGCAACTACCATTTCCTCCTCTCTAAGCCCACAGATGCCTACAGAAAACCCTGCACCAGGTGGCAGAATTCATCAAAGAGACCGAGGTCCCAGCAAGGGGATGTGTTGGGAGATAAGGACCGCACACCTGGGAAAGCTGTCATGCACGGTGGAGCTTGGAATGGGCCTCATGGAGAGATGCTTCCAAGATTAAGCTCGAGTGTTCATGTCAGGGCAAGACTATGGAGTAGGTCCCCACAGGACAATCCCTGCAGCCCAGGGGCTGCGAGTTCCCAGGAGAATTAGGCAATTAATAATGGCTATTCGGGGCCACGCGGACTGGCAGTTCTGATCATCTGAGTGATGTGATACCAAGTGTGTGACCGGGGGCGGGGGGGCGGGAGGGGAAGGGGGGCCGAGCGTTCTGTGGGTTTGCAAGTCCACACGCTCTGACTACATAATGGGCTTGGTGGTTGGTTCTCTCGTTGCCGGAACATCTGTTCAGCTTTGGACTGAAAGCCGGCGGAAGATCTCCTTGCTGATCCCCAAAGATAGCTTCATTCACAGTTCAGGAGAGAGGTTGTGAGAGCTCGAAAACAAACAAACAGGACCCCCACTTCAAACGTCATTGCTGTCCTGGGGGAGGTTTCTTTCTCACCCTTAATTTTGGGATTAATTTGTTTTAGAAGTTCCTTGGGTATGCATGCATGTGCACGTGTGTGCATGTGTACGAAAAGAAAGACCAGGAAGAAAGGGTGTCATGTTCTTCTGAAACCAATTAACTTCCTGCATTTCCTTTCTGTATCCTGAGACGAGGCCCAGCGTGGGGCACCTCTGCCGCCTCTGCAGTCTTCTTTGAAGAGGCTTTGGAAATATGAAAGGGCTTGGGCCACCCCCGAGCCTTGTTCCAGAGTGGCTCCGAGCCAGGACTGTCCTCACCTCTGCATTCTGAGTGTTTTATTATTAACCCAAAGTGGTCTTGGTTGATACAAATATAGAAGCAAAAGCTGGGAGATCTCTGATTTCCAGCTCCTGGGCCTGCACTAATAGTGAGAGTCAGACACCATCACTCACTGTTCTGATGGTTCCACTGGTTGCCGCTCCTGCAGGTGGGGATGCAGTGCTGTGCAGCGTTCTCCTCCGAACTTACTAATTTTAATTTCAAGTTATGAGTCACCAAAGACTCTTTTTAAAAATGATTCCCGAATTCTCATGATTCAGTAGGTGTTAGTCATACACGAGTTTCTTTTTTTCTCTCTCTTTTTCTTGGGGGGCGGGATTGATGGAGGGGGTGTCTTTATTATATTATAGATTACTTTGAAGATCACAGTCCTGCTTGAATACAGTTTCCAAAACAGAGTCTTCAAGTTCAAGGTCTCATGGCATCTTCACTACCCACCTAGGAAGCAGGTGCTGATAGTGCTACAGACAAGGAAACTGAGGCCCAGAGCGGTCAAGAGGCCGGCCCAGGGGCAGACACCTCGGGAAGCCGCAGGGCAGAGCCTCCACGTCAGGCTTTGTGATGCTTATGCAAGAACCTTTCATTTCAGCTGCGTCTGGAGTTTGGCTTGTGTGCTCCAGGTTGGAATCTCTGGGAGTCACATGACTCTGAAGAGCAAACACATTCATCTCTCCAGCCTTCGACTGGAAGCCGGGCCTTTCCACGCCCACTGGGCGATGCCATGCCTGGAACAAGGGCATGTTCCTGTTCCAGGGGGGCTAGGCCATGGCTGTCTTGGAACGATGCACTGTCATAGTTTGCACAGCTTCCAAACGTCGCTCGTCAGCATCTCCCGCAGCCCTGACATCTGGAGAAGTGAGACTGTCCCCGAGGAGGACAGATGCCCCTGGGAGCATGCCAAGCACAGGTGAACTATTTTTCTTGAAGGCGAACACTTTTCAATAGTCCAAAGCCAGGAGCCAGCACCTGCTAGAGCGCGCGACATGTTGCTGTTTTAAAAATGAAGTACGTGGAGTTTGCAGAATGGACACGGCCTTTCAGTTCTTTAATTAAAGGTTCAAAAAGTGCTCTTATGCTGTGATCCTGGGGGATGGGAAAAACTCTTTGTCCTGTCCCCGGGCCTCCAGGAAATCTGGCCAGACCACCTACGGGAAATTAGCCTGAGACCTCAGCTTAGCTGGGAGGTGACAGCAGCAGACAGCAGCCTCTTCGGGTGCTGCTGTCCCGGCCACGGTTCACACTACATAATCTAATCTTTCAAGGCTGTTTTCCTCTGGAGAGGCAGGGAGCTGAGTAACTCAACAGACACAATGCTGCTAATCCCTCTTTCCTGAGGCTGAAGGGTTTAACTCCTTGCCTTCTGTTTTAAGCTGTGAGCTCAGAGTGGGCGGTTGGGATCAACATCAGAATTTTACAAAAAGCATTTGGTTTTGTATTCAGTGCCAGTGGAATGATCACAGCGGACGCTGTGCATTGTCCCTGGTTCTTCTGTTTGCTTGGCGCTGCTCTATGCACTTCAAATAAAGTAACTTGGTTACTCCCATCCTAGGAGGTGGATACTATTATTGCACACAGAGATGTTAAGTTACTTGCTCAAGGTTGCACAGCATGGAGGGAGTTGGGGGCTGGGATTCAAATCCAGGTTGGCTGCCTCAGAGTCCACGGTCTTGACCCCCGTGTTCCTCATTAAAGGGGAAGGGCTCAGAATAACTCGGAACTTCCTGCCTAGTCAGTTTTATGTCATTCATTCATTCATTCATTCACCCATTTGCATTTAACACCTGCAATATGCAAATGCCAAGGTGATTTGGATTGTGGCACTCATTGTGCCCCCAGGAACTGGCAGCCAGACATGGGAATGAATAAACCTAGAAATAATTATGATGCTGAGGCCAACATTAGCTGTGCATGGGCCAGTGTGGGGGGCAGAGGAGAGAAAGGGAGCACTGAGCTCAGATGGAAGCAGGAGAAAGTCAGAAAAGATTTCTCCAGGGGCCAGGAGGAGATGGCAGGGCATTTGCTGGGAAGGGGTGATGATGGACTGCACTGGGGGTGGAGAGAACATGCAATGCCTTCTGGGAAACTCTGGGGTGTGGTGGCCAATGTGGATGAATGTGAGAAGGAGCAGAGCAGAGGCACAGAAGAGCCTGGACTTGGTTAGTTTGGTCTGGGCAGGGTCTTAATCAGAATCTCTTGATTTTGGGGGCGGACCATGTGAGTAATTCCATTAGACCTGGTTGCTCAGCATCCTAGAAACCTGTATGTGGAGGTGGCATGTGGGGTAGAGGGGCCTGCTGAAACCATGGGATGTAAGACTCTGATTCTGCAAAACCAGCAGCTCCCACCTGCTCATCAAAATACCCAGAGTGCCCCTGACAAAGGCTTCTTAACGGCCCAAGAGCTGCTGCTGTGGGGCTCAGCCAACTTCACCCCTCCCCCAGGGGACCAGGGGCTCTAAGTAAAGCCCACCCCTAGGACACAGGTCAGGGGCAGGTTCTTGACCCTCATCCATCACAATATGACTACTGGCTGGTGCAGGATGTGAGTGGGTTCCAGTTGGTTCCATCCCAGTGACAGTAGACAAACCATCCTTGCATTTTCGCTTGGCAAACCCAGCCTGGGGCGGCACACGGAGGGACCCCTGTGGAATGGCCCTCTCTTCAAGCCCAGGCTGAGATGTTTCCTCTGGCTTGGAAGAGCCAGTGCCGAGAGCACCAGCTGGGTTCAGAGGGGCCCTGCAATGGGAGAACACCAAGGTATTTGGAGCTGGAAATTGCTGTCCACTGTTTTGAAAGGTGCAAAATGTTTAAATAATTACTTCCAAACGTGGGACCTCCTTCCTCTCCTTCACCTGAACTCTGAGTTAGCTTCCTCTTGTCAAGCTTCTGGTAGTCTCTATTGTCTCCTCCCCTCCATTTCCTTTGCCCTTTGCTACCCTCCTCTATTCACCACTCCTATCTGGGGCCTGGCGTGAGTTCTAAGAGCACCTCATTAACGACTTAGATTTCTCCTGAATACTTCTTTCCTTGCTTGTTTGTTTTCAAGCATTTCTCTTAAGTAACCACATAGAGAGGGGGCCCTGTTTGTTTTCCTAGCTTAGTGTCTCCCTGTCAATCAGTTCGGCACCAAACAAAGGCTGTGTGATCCTTCGTCCTGCCAGGACTAGTGGGAAGTGAGAGCTACCACCCTTCATTCCCACCAGACACACCTGCTCTGGGGAAGATGGCTCATTTGGAAGGGCTGCCTGCCAGGTGATGGTGCAAACAGAAACAGTTCATCTTTGTGTGCCAGTATAATGCCCATTTCATAGATTAGGAACCTGAGGCACAATTAGTTGCTCAAGGTCACACAGTACATTATGCACATGGGTACGAACCCATGGTCTAGCTAAACCAGCACTATCTGTAGAAGTATGAGGCACACATGTAATTTTAAATTTTCCCATAGCCACATTATAAAGAGTGAAAGTGAAAGTAATTTGAACAATACACTTTATTTAACTCAATATACCCAAAGTATTATCCTTTAAACATGTAACCAATGTTAAAAATACTGAGCGTGATGGACTGAATGTACCCCCGCTCCCCCCAATGCATATGTTGAAGTCATAACCCTAAAGCTGTAGTATTTGGAGGTGGGGCCTTTGGGAGTGACTAGGTTTAGACGAGGTGATAAGGGGGGGGCGGGGCAGGATGGAATTAGTGTTATTCCAGGAAGAGGAAGAGACCAGAGCTCTCTCTGCTGCGTGAGGACTCAGCCAGCAGTCAGCAAACACCACTAACCAGGCTCCCTGATCTGAAAGCCAGTTGTTCGACAGTTCCCTTGCAGAGCAGGTGAGCCACACCTTTTGATTTGAGGAGAGAGAGCTGAGGCAGTGCGACAAGTTCAAGTTAAACCTAAAGCCTGCCCATGACTATTGCAATGTATTTTTATTATTTTACTTAAAAAAAAATCCTCACCCAAGGATATTTTTTTATTGATTTTAGAGAGAGAGGAAGGGAGAGAGAGAAACATCAATGTGAGAAAGAAACATCAATCAGTTGCCTCCCGTACTTGCCCTGACCAGGGATCGAACCCACAAGCCAGGTATGTGCCCTGACCAGGAATAGAACCTGTGACTTTTTGGTACACAGGACAGCGCTCCAACCAACTGAGCCACACCAGCCAGGGCTCAATGTATTTTTATAATCGAGGAGGTAAAGTTAATTTCAGACTCTTCACTTGTCGAAGGCAAAGGAAAAAGCTGTCATACAGGTGCTAATCTCTTGCTTCTCTTTGCTTAGAATGACCATGTTTTCTTTTCTTCTAGAACTTTATTATGTTTTTTAATAGAAAAAAATTACATTGGAACAATGGGGAAATATTGAAAGCATATTATAAAAATACTAAGTTGCCCTTAGAGGCAAATTTGCACATATGTGGATTAGTAGCGTATATAAAATGTATAATGGAGTTATATTGTTTTCAATGCTAATGAAATACCTCAGCCACTGGAAAACTTAAAAAAAAAAGCTTAGTCCTTTATGTGAACTCACTTGACCTCTGTTTATAAATTGGGAAAGCAAGAAAGTGGGAAAAGAGAAGAGGAAACAGGGTTCAGACTTTCTGAGTTTTAACATCATCGTTGGAACAGGAGATTCCGCTTGCTTTCTCTTCATTTATTAATTTGTTCAACACATATTCGAGTCAGATCCTGAGCTAGAACTGGGAAAACCAGAGGACCAATGTGGTGTCCGCCCGCCCGGGCTCCCAGGCCAGCGGGGGAGACAAATAAATACTGTAGAACCACAGAGTGGTTAGTTACAAGGAGGCGGTGCAGGTGAGGGGCGTTTGTTAAAAGGGCGGGGGGGGTGTACAGGGAGGTTGGCCTGGGAGTTGGTGCTTATGCTGAGGCCTGAAGTTGGGGGAGTTACAGGTGAAGGACAGACAGGGACGAGGATGGTGCAGGCAGAGGGGACAATATGTGCAAAGGCCCCAGGGCAGGAAGGAGCGTGGGGATTTGACTCAGGCCTGTGCCCTGACAGAGGAGACTGTCTGTGGGAGAGCCCAGCTGTAGAAAGGGGCCTCATAGTGCCCCATCCTCACCCCACTGCACCGCAGGCAGGCTCAGCACCCACAGTTGCCCATGTTGCTAAAAGTCAAGGGAAAGTCTCATCCGGAAAGCAGCCCTGGAACTGGTGTCGGGGACCTGGGAGCTCCTGGAGCGAGGCATTCTTCCTGCTCCTCTTTATGACCACGGTAGACTCCGGCAGCACCCTGCCTCCGCTTGGCACTGCCCCCGCTTGCATTTCTGTTACACTTCCCAGCTTCTGCTCCATAGACCGAGCTTAGTGCTTGTGGCACACTCTGCACCTTTTCCACCAGAACCCACCCTTCCTTTCCCTTTCTACCAGAACTCTGACTTAGTCCAGGGCGCCCAGCCTCAGCCCCGTCTACACCACCTCTACACCACCGGGGCCAGCACGCTGCAACCCGAGGGCTGCCACCTTTTTGTGTAAATAAAGTTTTATTGCAACACAGCCACATTCACAACAACAGGGTTGGGTAGTTGTGACAGATGCCGAATGGCTTGCAAAGCTGAAGATAATGTCTACCTGGTCCTCCACAGAAAAAGTTTGCCAACGCGGGTTGAGGTGAGTCCCTCCCTTCCCAGCTTCTATTACCGCTGGTGGGGGACCCGGGCTGTGAAATGTGGAGCAAGTCAGGCAGCCTCTCTGAGTCTCAGTTCCCGGTTTGCAAGCACTTTATGTCCATTATTTCATTTAGTCTTCCCAACAGCTGGTGAGGTAGGTACTCTCCTTATCTTGGAACTGAAGGACAGGGGGAACAGAGAGGTCCAGTGACCCACACAAGATCACACAGCTGGAGAATGGTGGCGCTGGAATTGGAATCCTGTCTGGCTTCCACATCTGGGTCTTAACATCAGACCCCTGGAGCTGAGGGCTGGTGGGAGTGGGCAGAGGAGGACAGCGGTGTGGATACCGATGACCCTAATTAGCATTCACGATGGAGAGTGAACTTGTTCACACCCTGCTCCTGTCCCCTTCACATGTAGCTTAGAGGCGGGGTTACGCATGTAGGCTTGGAGTCCACCTGCCCGGGCTGAAATCTCAGCTGTACTCTCACTGAGCTTCAGCCGTCCCATCTGCCTAATAGGAAAACAGCACTAGTAATCATGGGGCTCCTGGATGGTGTGTGTGTGTGTGTGTGTGTGTCTCATATGGGCAAGTGTGTGGTACACAATAAGTGCTCATTCCAACTGGCCATCATCATTCACTCAAAACCAGCCTTTGTCAAAGGGCAAGCCACACGCTTCAACTTAACCATTTGGTGAATCAATTATTAGAGAAGAATTGGGAGGAGAAAGTGAAAACCATTGCATGGGATCCAACGTGGGGACTGACCCTTGACACATGAGTCCAGTTTTATCGCGCTCAGTCTTGCTGAGAGAGGTGCTTTGTGATTCTGGTGTTTTGATGAGGAGAAGGAGGCTGGGAGAGGAGCGTTCCCCGGCTCACAGCCCTCACAGTCCTCCAGGTGGGCGGCCGCTGCATGGCACTGTCTGCGGAGCCCTCAGCTCATTCTCTGTGCCCGGATGGGGTGCAGCCGGTGCCATGTGCAGTCCCACTAGCCAGTGACCAGCACCTCAGAATCCAGTGATTTTTAACTCTCCAATAAGAAGTGGAAATCCAAGCCCATGTAACTCCCCTGGGATCACAGCGGGTTTAAGCTGGGCCTGGATTAGGCTCCGAGCGGCTGGCTTTCCAGTCTGAGGCAATGTTACTAGCTCAGACCTCATTTTTTTGGCCCATGAATTTCTACTGAGTCAGTTAAAAAACAAATGGATCCATTTAAGTGAAAATGCTTAGAGGCAGGGAATTTACTCAATGACTTTTTTCTTTTCTTTTTTAACTATTGAAATTAATTAAAAAATAATTTTGAACATGTATGGCTGACACCCTGCCAGGAACATGTCATGCAAAACATTATTCCTCTCTACATCATATGTTCATAAATCCTGACTGGTCATCTGTTTCCATAAGACCATTTGAGGCCCACCTTCAAGGGATTTTTTTCCAAAGAAATTAAGACTTGAAACTTTTTCCTAAGGAAAGAAAATCCTGATGTATATATGTATACACACACACACACACACACACATATACACACAACATACATATCCATGTATGTATGTTGTTTGCATGTATATATATGTGTAAGTGTGTATATATAGTGTATATGTGTGAAAGTATGTTTATATATAAATATGTCTTATGAATATATATGCAAATTATCTTGGTATAGTTTTTAAGCTAGCTTGTAGTGAATGATCAGAAATAGCTAGATGTCAAAGCTGACTTTTAAGTCATAACCTCCAAATGACATTAGAACTGATTTGCGCTTTGGGGTCACTTCTCTGTCTCTCACTTTTCCCACCTGCTGTATAAGACATAGGTACTCGTTAAAGAAATATGCCTTCATCTCTTCAGCGCCAAATACAACTCTGTTAAGTGTGATGTATTTCTTTCCAGTGTACATATAGTTTATGTGCCCCAGTTAGTGCGTGTAAGTGCAATGTTGTATTTTGCTTTTTTTTCACTTGAAATTATGTTGTAAGCATTTTCCAGGTATTACATAATCTTTACATTATTTTTGCTGGCTGCGTAGTATTTCATCCACCCGATACTGAGGTTAGTTAACCACATTCCCATGTTTGAACCTTGCGGCTATTTATAACTTTTTGATCTTACTAATAAAACACAGCCATGAACAGCACTGTGTAAAGTCTTACCCCCCAGCACCAGTAAAAGCAGCCTCACCGGCTGGCCCGGCAGGGTCCTGGGGATGTCCTGTATCACCCTCTTGAACAATGCTGCTCCTGCTTACTTGTCTGCACCCCCTTTAAACTGAAAGTGCTGGGGAGCAGGTGCTGTCGGCCAGGCCTGTTGGAATGTCCTTGTCCCCATGGCGGCCTCAGTCCCAGCCAGGCGCCTGCCTCGTAAGGGGCATGAGCCGAGAGCCTGGACTCGGCACCCCACGGCCAGGGCAGGAGGTGCCTCAGGCATGGGGGAGCTCTGTGCTCAATTTTCTGTAACCTTGCAGTGCTCTAAAAAATAAAGTCTATTAATTCAAAGAAAAAATCTTTCCTCGGCTGTTCAGGATCTTAACCAAACAAGAGCCAGTTCAGATCTCAAACAAAGGAGGTCTTATCAAGAGAAAAGCTTATCTGAGATATTTGCAACGGACTGGCCCAGGAGAGCCTGGACAAATGTGCAGAATGCTCCGCTCTCCTGAAATACATGGCGGTAAGCCCTGTTCGCAGCTCCCTGCGAGGAGAGGGAACCCCCAGGGGCGTCCACAGCGGCCACGGTTCGCCTCATTGAACTTGACTATTGAAATGTTTGTCCTCTTTCCCTGTCCCTCGGTTTCATAGATTCCTGTCTTTATGCAGCTCGGCTGGGCTTGTTTCTCTGTTTCCCCGTGTATATGAAATGCTTTGCACCAAAGGAAAATTATACAGTATAAACATTTATTCAGAAAAATGGTTTGCAGTGTTACCTCCCTGGAGTGCTTGGCCGAGAATGAAAGCCTGGTACATGCGCCTGCTGGCTGAGGACAGGAAATGGAATCCTTTGCTCAATATATTTCCAGCTTTTATGAGGCAGCGTTAGTGGAGACGTGTCAACTTCTCGCCTGAAGTACAGGCTGCAAAGGGCCCTACCCGCAAAGCCAGACAAACACCCGGGGCGGAGAAGGGTCGAGGAAATCGGCCCAGAAGTCTTGGCGACTCAGGGGTGCTCTTAGCAGCTTTCATTGGAGCTTTGAGTGGGCCCCAGAATTTCGAGGGTCCAAAGGAGATGGTGATCATGCTGTCCTGGCCTGCTAAGACCCTAACACTGTCACCTTTGGACACATAGCCACATGTTGTCCCACCCCACAACCTCACCTCCACTCTGGCACTTCCTTTTTCTGCTTTATTTTCTCCAAACAGAACTGTGAGTTGAATTGTAACCCCAGGTACCTGTGAAGGTGACCTTATTTGGAAATAGAGTCTCTGCAGACGACCAAATTAAGGGAGGTCATTGAGTGGACCCTAATCCAATGACTGGTGTCTTTAGAAGAAGAAGGGGACGCAGAGACACAAGGAGAAGGCCATGTGACAGTGGAGGCAGTGATTGGAGAGATGAATCTACCAGCCAAGGACTGCCGGCAACCCAGAAGCTGAGAAGCCTGACCAACACCTTGAATTTGAACTCCTGGCCTTCAGAACCACGAGAGCCTAAATTTCTGTATTTTAAGTCCCCAGTTTGTGTACCTTTGTTATAGCAGCCACAGGACACTCATACACACAGAACAACTTATTACTGATGTTTAGGGCCTGCCTCCTCACCCCATCTCTGGGGGACTGCCCCTGTGTCCACTACAATCACTGCTGGATCCTACGTGTGGGATCCTCAGGAGCTGTTAGCTGAATGAGTAAATTCTCATGGATGGTCAGCACACTTTTCATGGCGCAATCTGGGGGACTTCCTGAAGCTTGCTTTTTGGGCCTTGAAGCCACACTGAGAGGAGACTACCTGCTGCATTCCCTCACTGGAATGTGCCACCCAGCCTCCCTCACACATTCTCTCCCAGCTCCTCTGCAGAAGGAAGAGCCGCGAGCATGCAGTGAGGGCACGGCTCTTCCTTCTTTTTAAATGTTTTCCCCTGCCCTGGTCCAGTTGTCATTCTGAACTATGCATTTTCGCTCGAGGAGCCCTAGAGAGAGGAGAAGAAAGGGGGACACACAGGAGAAAGGAGGTGACGGGAACATTTCGGTGATGCATCAGAGCAAAAAAAAACAAACAAACTTTAAAACAAAGACACCAAGATCCAGGAGGCAGCACCTCCTCTTTCACACACAGAAGTGAAGACGCTCTGGTACTGACCAGGCTGCAGGCTGCCTGAGCTCAGGAGGGTCCCGTCCCAGCTCACGGCGTCTCTGGCTGGACACAGCCAGGACCTCGGAAACAGATGTCTAGGGTTTCCCCCAGGCCAGGGGTTCCTCCTGTGTCCTGTGGAAGATGGAGAAACATTTGCTCTGGGAGTGGGGGATGCCCCAGGACCAGGGGACAGCAGGCCATGCCTGGGCCTGGAGACTGAAGCCTTATAGCATGGTTGGCTTTTCAAAGCAGAGTCCTGTCCTTACCTGCCAGGCGTGGCAGCCTCTCACAGAAACTCCTGCCACGTGCAGGGTTTGGGACAGCCAGGGGCAGCCCCTGCTTACTCTCTCCTGTGGCCCGAATTGGAACAGGAAGGAGGCAGAGTGCAGCAGGGTTCAAGAGGTAAAAACGCAGGATGTGATCCCTCGGGGCCCAGGGAGGTGACAACATTTCATGGAACTGGAAGTGGGACCCAGGTGATTTTTTTTTTTAAATGATTCTTTATTGTTTAAAGTACTGTTTAAAGTATATGTCCCCCTTTTCCTCCCATTAACCCCTCCAGCCCTCCTCCGGCCTCCCTCTCCAGGCCTTCACCACCCTATTGTCTGTGTCCATGGGTTATGAATATATGCATACAAGGTCGTTGATTGATCACCTCCCACCTACCCGAGATTCTGCTCTGTTTCATGCCTCCATGTCTTTGGATCCACTCTGTTCATCAATGTATTTTGTTACTTAGATTCCACATATGAGTGCGATCATGTGATACTTGCCTTTCTCTGACTGACTTATTTCACTTAGCATGATACTCTCCAGTTCCTCCTGTGTTGTCTCAAAGGGAAAGAGATTCTTCTTTTTTACTGCTGCATAGTATTCCAGGGTGTAAATGTACCACAGCTTTTTTATCCACTCGTTTACTGATGGGCCCTTGGGCTGTTTCCAGATCTTAGCTATTGTAAATTGTGCTGCTATGAACATAGGGGTGCATATATTCTTTCTGATTGGTGTTTCGGGTTTCTTAGGATATATTCCTAGAAGTGGGATCACTGGGTCAAATGGCAGTTCCATATTTAATTTTTTAAGGAAACTCCATACTGTTTTCTATAATGGCTGCACCAGTCTACATTCCCACCAGCAGTGTACTAGGGTTCCCTTTTCTCAACACCCTTGCCAGCACTTGTCGTTTGTTGATTTGTTGATGGTAGCCATTCTGACAGGTATGAGGTGATACCTCATTGTTGTTTTAAATTGCATCTCTCTGATGATCAGTGACTCTGAGCATTTTTTCATGTCTCTTGGCCTTCTGTATGTCCACTTTGGAGAAGTGTCTATTTAGGTTCTTTCCCATTTTTTAATTGGATTGTTTGCCTTCCTTTTGTTAAGTTGTATAAGTTCAGATCATTTAACAAAGACTTTTTATTGAATCTCTTTGCATAATCCATTTGTCCAGCATACATTTACGGAGCATGTACTAAGTGCCAGGCATCATCATTCATACTGAGCATTGAAAGAACCCAGACCCCACCTGTGTGGGGCCCACGGCCCAGTGATTAATAAAGGCTCACACTGAGATGGCACTTGGGTCTGTATTCACTCTTTCGTCCTCACACCATTTGGTGAAAACCAGACGGGGCTGGGAGAAGGACTGGCATTAGTCAGAGAGAAGGCAGGGCACTTCTGGCTGAGCACAAGCTGAGGAGAATGTGGGCAAGCGGCTGGGGCCCCAGAACCTCCAGACCATCAGAGCAGCAGGGAGGGAGCTGTGCTGTGAACCAACACCCCCAGCACCTGCCCTGCCCTCCCCCAAGTAGAGCAAGCTGCAGCCGGACCATGCAATGTTTTGTGCTGATGGCTTTTAAATTATAATGTCATGAAGAGAGGCCCATGGCTGAGGCCTGGGGATGAAGCCTGCTCAGCTCAATCTCTGCCGGATTCTGCTCTGCGTGATGGGGTCCAGCTGTGTTCTCAGCTACTCCAGACCTGTGCCCTCAGCCGAGGACTTCTCCTCCCCCTCTCCCATCGCCACCCTTTCCATCCTCCTTGTTATCTTGCTGGTTTCTCCAAATGTTTGGGTTCAAATCCCCTTTTCCCCTTGTGGCTAGAAGGGCAATTTGCTTACTTTTTATGCATCTCGGCTGGTGGATGCTGACTGGTGCCTGACCCCTAGAGGGCGCTCAGCAGAGGCTCGGTGTCCTCCAAGGAGCCCAGAAGGACCGAGGGCTGCCGGGGTGCTGTTCCTCCAAATCAGCAGGTGCCGCCCTCACTATGCGTTCCTCATGCTAATTCAGGGGGGCCTGAAATCCCCCTTAGACAGTGTTGTGTGAAGACAGAGAGAAGAGACAAGGGAGATTAAATGGAGAAGACGAGACCATCCCAAAGTGAGGCTGGCCCTGCAGTGTGACGCGGTGCACAGCTGAGGGTTGTGTCCCAGCTTATACGAAGCTCCAAGGCCCGTCATGTTTGCCTTCTGTCACCGTGGCCGATTGTAGCAACAAGTGCAGGTATAGCGGCGCGCATTTTCTGCTCCAAGCCAGAGGGGCCGGTTTAACCATCTCACCCCCCCCCCTCCCCCGGCGCTGACCAACGCGGAGGCTCCGTTGCCTTATTTCTGAAAAACGTATAAGAAAGCAGTGGTTGGAGTTGCTTTTCCTCTTGGGATTTTCAAATAAAATCAGAGCCTAATCCCTCCTCTAATACTAATTTAGTAAGGGCTGGGTTAGAACGTAGTCAGCTCCATTTATGAACACCGGTTAATATTTCTTTATAGAAAGCTATACTATTTTCAGAAGCATTTCAGACAAACATCCTAAGAAGACTTAGCGGGCTCAAGATGTTTACCTTGGACCCGAATCTTATTTCTAATTAACCGAGTCTTCAACAGTCCATCAGAGAATGCAGTTACCTGCCAAATTTCACACCTAAGGGGAAAAATATTCCCAATAAAATTTTCCTTAAAAAAAAAAATCCACTCTCTTTTTACCACTAAGACGTTCTCAGCATATTTAAATCAATCCCTCTCCACGAACACAGAGAACTCTAATGTCCCAGACCCCAAGCCTGCTGTTGTGGGTCCCAGATTTCGGGGAAACCATTTAACTCAGCATTAAGTTTTCAGCAGACACTAACGCGGGGATTCCGCGAAGACAGAGGGGCTGATGTGTGGGGCAGCGAGTCCCAGCTTTCCAGGCTGCAGACACGCATTCCTGTGATACCGCACGCTCTGGGAGAGTTTAAATGACCGTGTTGTTTAATTCGCCTTACGAAAGCAACTGCTTATGGAAACGAAGGCTTTCCTTCTCTCTGTTCAGAAGGATGGAGAGGCTGTGGGGTTTTCTCTTGCTTCAATATCCAGCAGTTTAGCGTTTATTTCACGGTACTAGGTTGGACATACAAGTTTTTTTCCCCTCAGACATCAACTTCCTGGTATAGGACTTTGAGCTCCACAGGGGTTGAAACTTTAACACTTTTTCTGTTTTGTTTACTACTTCTCTCCCCTTCATGGCGTGGGTACCTAGGCGGCTCTTGTTGGATACTGATTGAATAAAAAAAAAGTGCATTGAATAGGTGTGACAGCTTGTTTTACCAATAATTCCCTAAATTTTAGCTATAAAGATTCTTGGGTTTTAGTTCATCTGTCTTACTTCAACAAAGATACCTGGACACACACACACACACACACACACACACACACACACAGCTTGTCGGTGAGTAGAAACTAACCCCCTTTAAAATTTTTAGCTTTTAGGCTGGCCTGAAAAACCTAAACCAAAAAAACCCCTCATGTTGGTGAATTAAATTCTCAAGTTCGTTTCATGTGGTTTGATGGAACTAGGAAAGATATTTTTGAAAGAGCTCAGATCTTAACTTCACCGCTCCCAAGCTGTGTAGCTTTGGGAAAGTCAGCTACCCTCTCTGGGCCGCCCTCAGTCTCCTTATCTGTGAAATGGTGGGACTGGAGTTGCCGTGCTCAGCAGTCTCACCAGTTCAGACACCCTGGAGGGAGAATGTTTTCTTTGTGTTTCTGAAAGGTTGACCAATAACATACTGGCTTTCTTTTGCTGGCGTTTTTGAGGAAAGCTCTTTTTATATTTACTTTGCGTTTTCCTTGCAATCGGCGATCTGTCATCAAGTAATTTTGTTACTCATTTTGGTTTGAAGTTTGAGAGAGCCAGTATTTATTTACTTTAGTATTTATTCTTTACCTGCTTTCAGAAGGAATTTGAAATGATTTACTTAAGCATAAAATACAAAGCATAACAACCATTAATTCAGGAAAAAAGGGGCTAGAGTGAAGAGAGTAAAGGTGCAGAGATACAGAGAAATTACATAAACAAACCCAGATACAGGGGAACTATGGAAGCAAAACTCACAACTTAGCTCCAAGCTCCCTAGCAGCCAAGGCAACGAGCAAAGCTCAGAGGATGTTGTTATCACTGTGAATGTCGGGAAGCAGAAACCCAGGAAGGGTAACAGTCTTCGATTGCTTCACCAAGATGACCCTGTAAACGTTCCTGAAATATCCTTGATCCCAGTCAGAAAGCAAGGTTTTTGCGAGTGTTTGAAATCTTTTGCTGAAGTTCAAATCCAAGGGGCTGAAAGTTAGTGACCTTGAGTTCCAGGTGGTTAAAAACCTTATAGTTTGCTGACAGAAGTGTAGATGATATTTGCTCCAGGAATTAAGAACAGATAAAAACAAGTAAATGTTACTAATAGAGAAGAATATGAGAGATGAAAAAACCCCCACAAAATCCTCAAACTACGGGGTGGAGGTAAAGAGACCTGGATTTGCGTCTCAGCTCTGTCTTTGGGAAGGCCCCACCGCCTCTCTGGGCCTCAGTTTCCTCATCTGTCAAGTGAAAGTGTACACTTGCATCCTTTTAGATACCAGATACAAAGTTCCACTCATGGGACTATCCGGGGTATCAGGTGGAACATTTTTCTGTCTTCTGAAATTAGGCCTGTTGAAGCACAAGCCTTGTGTATCAGAACTCTCTGAGACCTTCATGTCCAGCGCCCTTGGAAGTAAAATGTCCCCCTTCTAAATTAACCTCTTGAAATAAAATAAAAGATTTTTTTCTCGTCATGCGGAATTTTTCCAACAGAAGCACATTTCTGGGATCCCGGCGTCCACCTCTGGCTGCAGGTGGGGCGGCCAGCATGGCCGGTGGACGCGCGTGCCCACGGCGCTCAGGTCCAGCAGAGCTGTCACAGGCTGAGACGCTGCAGAGATGTTTTTTCCAAGAAATGTTCCCTGGGCAAAACGCTGCCCCTTTCAATGGGGGAAAATGGTTTCAAAGATTGGCTTTTGTTTTTATGGAAAATGGTGAAAAATTTGAGGGAAAAACCACAAACCCTTTGCTTTTATTGAAACCGCAAAAATTGATTAAATTTTTCTAAAAAAACCCCCAGTTTTTGCTGAGGGCTGAACTTTCTTCCTTGAAAGGCTCTACTTTACTTTTCTCCTTTGGAAAGGTCTCCTGAGAGCGCCATGAAAGGTCTTTCTGTTAGCTTGGCCGCGCCGAGCCCCGCGTTCCGAGGCTCCACACACAAGCATAGTTTTGAGCCCAAACCCTGCCTTTTGGGGATGTCTTCTTGCTCCGATCTGCAGACACTGGCTTAACTCTTCCCAGGTTTTCAGGGGGGCACAGTGCCCGTGAAGCCCGTGAGCCTCCCAGCAGCCCCTTGGGAAGGTCTCCCCGCATCGCCTCTCCCTGCACGAATGGAAAACTGTGCGTAGATGCTGCCTTTGCCAGTGGGGCCTTGAGAACTGACTTCATGAATTAATTGGTCCCCCACCTGGTGGCTGGCGAGGTTCTGTCCCTGGGCCGGAGAGAGCTGTCTGTCCCAGCTGAAATCTGTCTTTCTCTTTGCCCACAGGGGATGCACTGCCAGCTGGGCCAGGGTCCCGCTACCTTCATATCGCATTTAGTTTCTCTTAATAAAAGCAGCCGAGGAATTCTCCTGTGCCACGAAGAGGCCGTTGGTTTCTGGCTACAGGAGAGATTTGTCTTAAAGCAGGTTGGAAGGTGCAGGAAGCAGAGCCTCCTGGGGGCATTTTGGGGGGCCCCTAACTCAGCTCAGAGGTGGAAATTCTGACCTGGTGTGCTGAAGAGCCCACTGATGGCTGAGAGGCCCCCTCTGAGCAGGGGGCACACACCCTGCCCCTCTTTGCTGGCCGGCTCTCTCCACGGAAGAGACATTCCATTTCTGGAGCCGGCCTGTTGGGCTCCAGTCCTACTTGTTTGTATCTCCTGGCAGGTTCTCTAGCCCTTTGGGCCTTGACATCTCCACCTGTCAAATGGAGACAATGACAGCACCAACCACAGATTTGATTTTAAAAAAAATATTTTTATTGATTTCAGAGAGGAAGGGAGACGGAGAGAGATAGAAACATCAATGACGAGAGAGAATCATGGGTCGGCTGCCTCTTGCACACTCTCTACTGGAGATCGAGCCCAGCAACTAGGGCAGGTGACCTCCTGGCTCATAAGTCGATGCTCAACCACTGAGCCACACAGGCCAGGCCACGTAGATTTGTTTTGAGGGTTAAATAGAGCAGGGCCTGGCATGCAGTAAGTGCTACAAACTATGATTTAAATATTACAAAAATTATATTCCTACCCTTTCTACTACTTCAAGAAACGGTTCTCGGCAGCCTCCCGCTATCCTATCGCAAGCCCATGTCCAGCTTGCGTGCTTCACTTTGCTACGGCCGCTGGGTTCAGTGCCAGCCAGTGTAAGTCTGGCCCAGAGGGATGGAAACCCCTTGATGACAAGGGACCTCAGGGTTGGGAAGATGAGCCCACCCAAGTCAACAAACAGAAGCTGCAAGAATTTGAGCCCCGACTTTAAAATCTCTGAGCTCAACCCAAGTCCTATACTCCTTTGTGGTCCCTGTATGTCTGTTTTATTTTTTATTGATGTGCACAGTGCCTGTTAGTTTCAGGTGTGCATCATAATGATTCAATATTTATAGACATTGTGAAATGCTCCCCATGATAAATCTAGTTACCATCTGTCACCATAGAAAGTTATTATAATATTTTTCACTCTGTTCCCTATGTTGAACATTATACATCCCTGTGACATTTCTTTTATTACTGGAAGTTTGTACCTCCTATCCCTTGATTTTAAACCAAGAGAGTTGCATTATTATGTAAAAACACAAAAACCAACAAAGCAGAGGTTTCAGTCTGAAGCATTGTTCCGCTCTATCTCCATAGCAGGTGAGACTTACCATGGTTCAGTTGCCTGTCTAGGGAAATCTCCTCAGCCTCACAGAGGTATCGAGGGTATGGAGTGAAGAGCGGATGCCCTCCACTGGCCTGCCCAGCTCGTGACATGCATGACAGCCTGGGGTGTCAGAATCCCAGAGCCCCAATTCCAAGTCATGCTGGCGCCCAAGGAGTGGCCCAGAATGCTTCCCTTCTCTCTCTCATTGAGATCTTCACCCTGAAAAAGCCCCCCGAGCCTGGATCTGCTCCCAAAAGCTGACCCTTCCCCGTTCTATTCTGGATTATTATTACTCCAAACACAGCCGGCCCATTTGTCCCTGGCTAAGAAGAGTGCTAACAGGCAAACACCGCTCCCTGGTCATTGACCTGTAATTTCGTTAGCTTTTACATTTAACGTAAATATTGTATGATCATGGGCTTGGGCGCAGCTCAGAACAAGTCTTCCTTTTGCTTTCTTATCTGATTATCTTTTAAGAAAACACCTCATTGTTCACATTCAAGAATAACAAGTTTCCCCACATCCAGTCCTCTCAACTCTTCACATTTTTCTTCCTTCTTGCTGTCTTATTAAGCATGGTTTAATTACAGAAACATGCCTGTGAGCAATTTGCACATCTGATAATCAGATTTCCTCTGTCCGCTCCCACCCCCACCCCACTCTGCCACATCTGGAACAGTCCCCTGCCACTCCATGCCCAACTGACTGCCGAACTATTTCCAAATCACATCTCTTTTCCGGTCCTGGCGGCCTGACATGCTTAGTCATAAAGTACTCAGATCCTCAGTTCTGTCATCGCTAATTCCTCTCAGTGCAGACAATGGGGAGCAGCGCCATGGTCTCCTTTCTTCCCTTCTGATTCAGTCACGTTAAAATATAATCTTCAAAAGATTAAATTATGACTTTCAAAGTATAAAATGAACCCGTAGAAGAGATTTTACTATTTAGATCACTGATAAGTTGGTTGGACATGGAAGCTGGTTCAAAGGAGAATGTGAAGAACAGACTTGTCTGTAGGCAATCAGGAAAACAGAAGTGGATTTCCTCAGAGGGACACGCCCCAGTTCCCCTCCGTAGGTGTGTTTGGAATCATCTTGTCTGCAGACAGAATTTATTTGCACGTCTGTGGACAGCATCATGTGCATCCAGCAGGACTCCACAGTACACAGCGGTTAAGTAGCCACTCCAAGCCCAAGGTGGCGCTGAGGGTTTGCTGGACAAGTCCCCTGCATTCCAATGAAGTGTCCATCGATATTTCAATTCAATCAATCAATTTCATCGATTCCAATGAACTCCAGTAATCCTTTTCACCTATTTCAAAGTGTTTCACACTTTTTCTGAACAGTCCCTTTCTGTTGAAATCTATTCTGAATACCCACAGGGAAAGACCACAATGTCCACACCTTGTTTTAGGAGAAGCTTAGAAGAACACAGGCAAGGGAGGGCAGGTCACTAGTTCAAGGTAAGTCTCCTAAAAATGACACTCTAGTCCAGGAAATGCTTGGCACAAAGGCCTCCCACGGCTCCCCATTACTTGTGTGGTAATTTCCAGATACTCCCACATGGCACTTAAGCCTTTTCACAACCTGGCCATGATATATGGTTAAGTGTCCTAAAACATTTGTTAAAATAATACATGGATATGGCAAAAAATTCAATGATTACAGAACCATATAAAGTGAAGACTAAAAGTTTCCTCATCTCTCAAATCTTTAGCATGGGCACAAGAAAAAAGACTAACTGGTGGACAATCATTGATTCCCAACTGAGGGTCAACTTGAAGTTGGTTTGAAAATCACTTAAACATTTTATCAGAAATGTCAATTTCCTCCCACAAGGAGGTTGTGAATGACATCACGGCTTAATTTTGTTTAACTTGCTTTCTCCAAATAGATTTAACCATGGAAATCCTTTCATTCTTTCCCATCCAGTATCTTGAAACTAAGGTTCTATAAAACACACTTTGGGAAACACCCTATAAATTAATTTGTTAACAAAAAAGGCGGGAAATAGGCAAGAGGAATGCGTGTGTCCACTCAGCGTGGTGCTGAGACTGTCCCAGGCCCACGGAGACTTCCTGGCTTTCCAGGGCTGAGTACTTTTGTTTGACTCCCTGCTACTATTTATTTGGATATTTTACATATCAGAGCAGAGTCTAACATGAAAGAAACTGATAGAAGTGAAAATAGAAATCCATTCAATGTTAATGAGTTTATTAGAAAAGATGACCCCCAAACTGGCTTAATTTTGTTTAACTTGTTTTCCCCAGATGTCTTTGCCCACGAATTCTTGTAAAAAAATTATCTTTTTAAAAAATATATATTTTTATTGATTTCAAAGAGTAAGGAAGAGGGAGAGAGAGATAGAAACATACATGATGAGAGAGAATCATTGATCGGCTGCCTTCTGCAAGCCCCCCACTGGGGATCGAGTCCACAAACTGGCCTGTGCCCTTGAACGGAATCGAACCTGGGACCTTTCAGTTCACAGGCTAATGCTCTATCCACTGAGCCAAACTGGCTAGGGCAAAAATTATTATCTTTTTATTGATTTCAGAAAGAGGAAGGAAGAAGGAGAGAGGTAGAAACATCAATGATAAGAGAGAATCATTGATCGGCTGCCTCCTGCACGCCCCCTACTGGGGATTGAGTCCGAAACCCCGGGCATGTGCCCTGACCGGGGAATGTAACCATCACCTCCTGGTTCATGGGCCAATGCTTGACCGCTGAGCCACATGGCCTGCGCCCACAAATTCTTTATCGTATGATGAAGTAGTCAGTTTATCGAGTGAGTCCTTGAATGCCATTCTCTCTGCCCCCTACTGCTCCCCATTAAACCTGCTCTCTCAACAAGTTGTTTCCTCTCCCCCAGGTGAAATCTTGGGCAAGTCCTTCCAGGCATTAAAATCCAGTCCAGGATAATGTCAAAATCCCAAACCGTAATCCAATCTGAGATTTCTCTTTTCCCAGATCAGGCCCCCTCAGGCCTGGAAGCCTGCAAAGGGGCAGGTGGGTCCTGGTTGGCTTATTCACTTTCTCTTCCCCTCCTCCTCCTCTCTCTAACTCCGCCGCCCTTCCCTTCCCCCCCCACCTGCCCCGGTCAGCATGTGGGAGGAAGGAGAGGGAAGGCTCCGGAAAGTTCTCACTTAACTGGCTTGCCATTTGGATTTCCTGCTGAGGCCTTTGGAATAAGGTAGGTCCACATGCTGAGCTGTGCATGTGGGTTCTTTGACCCCAATCACGGGGGATTTTCACCCAGAGCTCCCTCATCACAGGCTGCTTCCTTTGACGAGGGAACATAATTAGCAAAACAACAACCTAGTCTATCTGGGTTGCATTTGTGGGGTATCTTGTAGGAAGCAAGAGACAATAGTGGTGAAAAGTGGGGACTCAGGAGGCCTCTCATAGGTTTAAAACTGGCTGTATCACCCAAGCAGAATGGCTCAGTGGTTGAGCCTTGACCTATGAACCAGTTTGGTCAGGGTGTATGCTGGGTTGTGAGCTCCATCCCTCCTAGGGGGCATGCAGGAGGCAGCTGGTCAATGATTTTCTCTCATCACTGATGTTTCTATCTCTCTTTCCCTCTTCCTGTCCCTTCCTCTCTGAAATTAATAAAAATATATTTAAAAAAACCTGGCTGTTTCTCCTCCTGGCTGTATGGTTGTGGCTGAGGGGCTCCACCTCTCTGTGCCTTTGCTTCTTCATCAATAAAATGGGCAGGATACTAGAATCTGGTGGGACGTGTGGCTGATAACCCTTGCCAAGTGCCTGGAGCAGTTTCTGACCTATCAGAGACACTCTATATGAATTGTTCTCATACCATTTGTTATCACACAGTTTAGCTCTGAAGGACTCAACGATGCAGATTTGTTGTCTTAACAGGCAAAGTGGAAGTAGTGGGGGAGGATCACTGATTTATTGTGATAATTTGCCTAGCCTCCCTCCTTGGCCTTTTTCTGTGATTGGGGTCTGCCAGCTGCAGTACCTGCTATCCCACAGTCTGTGTGCTGAGTCTTGTGTTTCACTGTGGCCTGGGGACGGGAGATTAGTCATCTGGTAGGGATGTGGCTAAATATAAGATAAATATTTTTCTCTATGCTGCTGAGTTTCCCAGGGCTGAGGATGGAAAAGCCAGAGGAGGAGCTGAGAGTCAAAAGGGGTTTTGGATTCTTTAGAATAGAGTCCTGGGTAGATGATGGAAGATATCCTTGGCAAGAGACAAGAGATGGAGAATGGAGACTTAGGCAGTTAAGCTACCAAACTCAGGTGGCCTCCTCATAGCCGCCCAGTGGCTCACCTGAAACTTAACCTATCCACACCTGATTTGCTTCTTTGCCTAAAGTTCATTAAATTCCTGTCTGCCTCCCTTGTCTGGATATTCATGAGGGCAAAGACCAGACCTCTTTTGCTCATGATGGTGTCCCCTGATCTAGCACGTGCCTGCACACAGTAGGTGCTTAGCGTGTATTTGTTGACTACTGGATGTGGGAATGACTTCTAGGAGGAGAAAACGAGCCAGGGGTGACTTCTTTTGTGATCCTGGCAATGAGGACTCGGGCTGGCGGAGAGATATATGACTGCAGGTTGGCCAATCACATTCTCTCACTTAGATATTTGGGATTCAAAGGCACCACTCTCTGGGAGTGGCTTGAATGATGGCACATCAATTGGGAGCCACGGGGCATTCGTGTTCTGCCATGTCCACAGAGAACCAGAGAAAGCAGGTCTGGAGTGGGGAGGGGCAGAAGACACCCACACGAGAACATGAGAAGCATGTATGAGGACTCCGTGGTGGTGGTGGTGGGGGGTGCTGGGGAGAGAGGGAGAGACGGCGGGTGTCTGCCCTGACTTATGAAGGCCTTTGTTCCTGGTTTATTAACCTGAGACCCGAGAGTCTCATGAACCACCCATGTCACCAACAATAAATCCCCTCTTTGGTTCCAGCTAATTCAAGTCCGTTTCTATCCCCTTAACTCCCAGAGGCTTTACCAGAAACTGGGGCAGCTTCACCTATGAGCGAGGCTTACTCCGTCTCAGGTGAAAGTCCTCCTTCCTCTCACTCCGAGGCAGCCAGCAGTGAAAGGGGCTGCTTTCTCCTGGAAACCCATGGTCCAGAAAGGGATTTGCAGGGCTCCATAAAGAGACAGTGCAGCCCAAAGGGGCAGGGCATGGACACACATTCCACCCAGGAATGGCAGGGACTCCCCAGAGCTGGGCAGACCTCCTTCACGGTCCCCCCGGGCCAGGCCGCCAGGCCGCCCCAGAGTTTTTATGGCACTAACTTTCCATTCAGACCCGCGTGACTGCTCCAAGCTTCCCTCCAGGATGGCGCTGACTCCCCCACAACATTTACACCCTATAAACCACCACCGTGACCCAACTGGGGCTGCTTATGGGAGGCGATGCTCGGCCCCTGGTACCGGAGAGTAAATAACTCGGCAATGTTTCCTCGCACTTTTGCAGCATTCGCTCAGTCTCAGAAGAAATAAAACAACGAACTTAATGGCGTCCTTTAATCTTCTGCACCAGTGGCTTTCTTTACAAGGTGTTATACAGAGTCCGTGTAAATCCAAACTCGGCAATGGGGTCAGTGTTTCTCAACAGGTGCCGGGTGGGTTTGGGGGTGAGGTGTGCTCCCCCCCACCCCCAGCCTCCTGAACAAATACAGAAGCAGGGTTTACTTTCCAACAGAGCTCTCATTTACAAGCCATGGAGCCGCTCATGGCCAGCTGCTGGGACCGCTCCCCCACACCCTCTTCCCACCCCAGCTCGACTGAAATTAGGTAAAAATGGGGATTTATTGGAAGGATGAAATCTGAGCCGTGGAAAGGGCAGGAGCGGGCCTGGGTCTCCGTATCAGCTCAGCCAGGGGATCGTGAGGCATGTCTCTCTCTCTCACTCATTTCTCTCTGCACATCACTCTTCTCTCACTCTCCAAATGGCTTCCTGCACTGGGGGCAGAGGGACAGCATGG
Source organism: Corynorhinus townsendii (assembly GCA_026230045.1). NCBI lineage: Eukaryota > Metazoa > Chordata > Mammalia > Chiroptera > Vespertilionidae > Corynorhinus > Corynorhinus townsendii. The sequence continues at coordinate 34,260,655 of JAPDVU010000011.1, forward strand.
GAGCCAGTCCCCTCACGGCCATCATGGCCCCCAGCAGAGGGATGCTCCGGCTCTTTCTCCCAATACTATGGAAGCACTCGGATTGGGTCATAAGCTCTCCCCTGGGCCAATCAGCTGTGGCCATGGAGCAGAATCACAGAAGACTGTGGCTGCCCCAATAGAAGAAGGAGTTGGAGAAAGGAGAGAGAAATGGTTTGCTGAGGAGGTGGGGTCATGCCTGGAAAGAAGTAGGGGTACCAGGATGACAAGACTAGAGATTCCACCTACTGCCCTAATGTGGTCCTACTACCACCTGGATCCAGGGCCTTAAGGGAGGCTGGAGCCCACAGAACCTCCAGCTGGTCCCTCAGCAGCTCAGGGCCCCCGATATTGCCTTGGCAATGAGGGTATGGGCGAAGGGACCAATGGTGGTAAAGACCTTGTCCCCATCCTCATCTCAGCTTTCCTGGACTCTGCAACTGCCCAACTATCCACTCTGTCCAGCAGAGTATCCAAGCTTGGGCTCCTAGGCCTTGTCTGTGAATGGGTGCAGGGACTGTGAAGGCCACTTGTTGGTCTGATGTTCTTGTCACCAGGTCCTATACCACACAAAGGATGTGTGGTCTGGCTGATATTTACACTGCCAGTCCACACACCTTTATGTGCCAAATCTCAAAAGGTCTGAATGATGAAGCACTTTTCTAAGTTTGCCGCAAACTGTCCTACGTCCTCGCTTCATGTCACGGATCGGTTCTGTGTCTTTAAGTGAGACAATGTATATGGAAGCTGTTTTTACACTTATCTTGTTTTACAAACAAGAATTAAGTTCCTACGGCAAGTCATCATCACTGAAGTGCAACAGTGATGAACAAGACAACGTTATTCTAAGGCCTGCGGTAACGGGGTGGCAAAATCTGATTTGAACTGATGCGTGTATGCAGGTCTTTGTTTAACCCACTCAGCGGGGGACGCCCAGATGTCTTGCTGTGGAAGTATCGATGTGCTTAATGGCGGGTGCTGCCAGACCCTGTTGGAGCGTTAAAACAATACATGGCATGTACCTCCTTGCCTTTCTAAAAGCCCCCAATCTCTGAACCTGGAAACACGTTTGCCCAGGGGTTTCAGACAAGGGACTGACTGTGGGCCAGTGATAGTCAGGCATGCTAGAAACCTTACATGGGGTAAAATTTGGCCAGTTCCCCTAGGGTGGTTGTGACACAAAATTCAGTAAGACAGAGAAAGCCTAGAGCTGAGTGCCTGGAACAAAGTCATCCGTAAATGTCAGCTCTTAGCATTGCATGCTCTGGGCTGTCAAAATCTTTGCAGCACTCCTCTGAGGCTTGGGTCTCATCACCACCCCATTTTACAGATGTGAAAGCTGAGGCCTGGAGAGGTGAAGTAACTTGCCTAAGGTCACAAAGGTAGGAAGCAGCACGGCCATGATTGGCTGACTCCAGCACAAAACACTTCTCATTGCCCAGGGTCTGCTAATCCACGGTGTGCCCACTGGGCTTCATCCCTATCCCATTCAGGTTGAGGAAGAGAAGTTAGCATTTCTTGTGCCAGCGTGGTTCTGAGTAATTCCTACATATTGCTGTTCTTGCTACTCCCCTAGGAAGGGGGTGTAGCAGGAAGACTGAGCACAGAGAGGGCAGAACGCTTGCCCTGGGTCACACAATCGGAAAATGAGAACGCCTTGGCTGGAGGCTTTCAGTGTTGCCCAGGGCCTGTGAGCTGCCTCTGAGTGTGGATGAAATGCCTTTAAAAATGAGCCCTTCCCCCCACTGCCCCACAGAGTTTCAGCCTCCAGAGTGTGTTCGGGGGGTCAGCGCCAGGGGAGGGCGTTATTCTGTGTGAAGGCTGCTCAGACAGGCCTGCCCATGGCTAGCAGAACGGCACACCGCGAGTGCGTGCCATCTCCTTGCGCTTCTGGGGCTCATGGAATCAAGCTTTAGGGAGCTGGAAGCAAAGAATTAAGGCTGCTGAAAACTTCCTGTGATCACAACCACCCTGTGTCTGCTATCGAAGCCAGGAGCAATGCCTAACACATTACCACCATTACTATCAGCACTAGGTGTCAACACAGTGAATATCACAGAACAAGAGACAAAACACTTTTTTTTTTTTTTAAAGATTTTAGAAAGAGTGGGAGGGAGAGAGGAAGAGAGAGAATGAAACATTGATGTGAGACCAGAATACTGATCAGCTGCCTCCTGCACACCCCCTACTAGGGACTGAGCATGCAACCTTACCATGTGCCCTGACTGGGAGTTGAACCAACAACCTTTTGGTGCATTGTACAACACCCAGCCACCCAACCAACTGAGCCACACTAGCCATGGCTAGACAACACACTCTTTTTTGTTGTTGTTGTTAATCCTCGCCTGAGGATATTTTTCCCATTGATTTTCTTTTGTAGAGAGAATGGCAGGGAGGGAGGGTGGGGGAGAGCGGGAGTTAGAGAGAGAGAGAGAGAGAGAAAGAGAGAGAGAGAGAGGGAGAGAAACTTCGGTGTGAGAGAGACACATTGATTGCTTGCCTCCCACAGGCGTCTTGACCATATGTGCCCTTGACCGGGAATGAAACCCCCGCCCTTTGGTGTGTGGGGAGACGCTCTAACCACTGAGCCACGGGCTGGGGCTAGACACTCTTGATGAAGAGTCTCATAGGCAATCTTGCCTGAAACATCAAACCTGAACTTGTTAACCACCAATTTACAGGCAACACAAAGGACGGAAGAATAGTTTGTAACCAGCCACACCCAGGCTGTGGGAAACCCTAGAGGACAAATGACCTGGGTTCTCCAATTACTCTCTCTTTCTCAATCATTCTCTTACTCTGTCCGTACAAATGTGCATACCCAGGACAAGTTACCCAGACTCTATGTGCCTCAGTTTCCCCATTTTTCAATGGGGTAAACAGATCACCCACTTCATACACACACACATATGCAGATATATACACACACATAATTATACACACATATATGTACATGTATACATATCCATGTGTGTATATATTACATAGAAAGAATTAATAATCTGTATAATAAAAAGAACTAAAAGTCATATCAGAGGATTGTAATTTGTAGCCCTTTTTTGGATTATGATTCTAACAATCATTAAAGGTGACTTATAATGTTATGCAAAGTTGGAAATGTGAATAGACTAGACATTTGATGACGTCACGCACTTGTTCCTCTTTAGGTGTGATGGTAGCACTGAAATCTGTATGGGTAGGTAGAGAGGAAGCAAGATTGGACAGGAGTTGATCTCTTTTAGATTTTTTTCATTTACGGTTTACAATATCATTTTTGAAGCTGGAAGCTGGGCAACGGGCACATTGGGGTTAATTGTTCTGATCTTTCTGTTTTTGCACACACTCACATTTTTTACAACAGAAAGTCAAGGAAGAATAGATTTACTTGCCTAAAGCAATATCGCTTTTGGAAACAATTCAAGCAATATTAAAAGCTAAGTAAAACATAGAAGTTTCTCATTCTTCCAATTTGTTCCCCATCCAGGTAACCACAGGCTGAGCTTGATGTATATCCTTCCAGACTTTCCAATGTCTCTATAAACGGTCACATATATTTATACATTTTTACATCAATGGGATTATGCTATACTCACAGGTCTGCAACCTGCTTTTTTCATTCAATAATCTATCACAGCCAGTTTTTCATGTTATAGCTCCATGTCTTTCTTTTTACTGCACAGTATTCCTTTGTATGGATGTACCATAATTTATTTAACCATTCCCTTTGGGTAAACTTTTAGGTTGATTTGAGTCTTTTGCCGTTACAAGACCTGCTTCAGTGACTATCCTCACATGGGTATTTTGGCGCATTTGTGCGAGGATTTCTGTAGGATGAATTCCTAGGAGAATTGTGGGCTCGGACATGTACTGCCAAGATGCCCTTCAGAAAGATTGCTCAGGGTCTGCCCACAGGAAGGAGGTGATGTGTGTCCCTGCTTTGCTTCAGAAATACTATTGATTTTCTCTCTGATCCGATAAGCAATGCATGCATTCTGAAGGAATTTGGAAAATACAGAAAAAGGAAAGAAGTAATCACATCAACCATATTGCACACTCAGTCCCTTTGCTGTTTATTTAGATTGTTTCCATTTTCTTTTTGCTATTGAAAGTCAGGCTGCTGTGAACATCACTGTGAATAAATCTTTAGCCACCTCATGCTCATTTCTTTAGGAGATATTCGAACAGCAGGAGTTATGGGTAAAACCTCTGGGCTAACTTTAGAATTCTTGCACCGTGTCGCCAAAACAACTATGAAAACGTATACATTATTTTTGACGACCACATGCAAGGAATACAATAAACAAAATGCTTGTTAGCATTAATGAGCTATCTTTTTCTCCATTGCTCGTTTGCAGAGAAAGTTAGATTGCGCTCCTGACTTTTTCTCTTTTTGATTAGTGACCCTGGATGAGGGTTATGGATTTACTAATCACTAATGTGGTTAACGACTCAGGCCCTGACCTCAGGCTACCTGGTCTCACATCCCAGCTACGCCTGATGGCTCCCCTTTTTGGAGCCCCAGTTTCTCCTCTTCAAAATGGGGAAATCACTGGGTGTCTTTTATGAAATGAGATAATCCACAGGAAGTGCTGGGTACAGTGTCTGAGCACAGGGTGGGTGCTGAGCTGTGGTGACAGTGATGCCATCTCTATGAGATTGGTACTTTGGAGCATAGGATATAGCTGAGAAGATAAGAAATAAAAATGAGAGATTAGCTCAGAGACAGGAACTCGGGGGCAAATGAAGCCATGGAGGTGAAGAGGAAGGAGAGCTCCTGGAGGGCTTCCTGGCAGAGATGGCAGTTCAGCAGAGCCTTGAAGGATGAGTACAGGGAAACAGGAGAATAAAGCCAGGCAGGAACATGAAGTGTGGGAGGGGATGATGTGCTTCTCGTCCGCTCTCCAGCCTGAAATTGCTTACTCTGGGCATCCATCACCCTAATGAGGGCCGAGGGGAGAGCTGGGCGGAGACAGGAACCACTGCACAACAGGAATAAAAACACTTGGCCCTCTGGTGGGATGAATTCAGTCTCACTGGGCAGTTTTGTTTTGAATAATTAACTAACATAGCTGGGGTGATTTCATAACAAAGACAGAAAAATATGGAAAAGTACTTTGCAGTGGGGAAAAGTATGAGAGTTTTCCCCTAGTTTCATTAGCACTGACAGGAATACAGCTCATAAATGTTCCACAACGTTTCTCAGAGGCAGCTCGCACAGTGAGCGTGCAAAGCACGAAGAGCGGGCGGTGAGAACACTGCGTGTGCTCTTCCACGCAGGCCGGACCGGGGTCCAGGATCAACACTGCCGTCCTGAGACGTCTCCCAGCAGCTAAATATGCCCACGGAGCTGTCACGTGGCAGGCGGCTTTCCCAGGAGAAGGTACCTGGATGGGGCAGCTCGGGCCTCTGAAAGGGAGGGAGGCTGCAGGGGACAGCGGTGGGCTTGCTGGCTCTAGCGGCACAGGGATGCTCCCCAGGGCCACGATGCCCCGATGGGCAGAATGGGGAGACTGACAAGGTTATGAGCAGAAATCAGGAGTAACGCAGATGCTTTCTGGAGATTTGGTGAAGGGTGGGAGTCTGAGAGTGGGAGTTGGTGGATTTGTCTGAAAATTAGGATTTTTTTTTGGGGGGGGGGGTGCGTGTCAGAGGACCAGCCAAGCTGGTTTTGAATAGTTAGTGTGGTCTTGAACAAACTCCTTCACCTCTTAGAGTCCGTGAAATGAGTATAATATTGCTCACCTCACAGTGATAAGAAAGAAAAGAACGTATGTCAGGTAGCATTCTAGTCGTCAGGTGCTACATATCAAACCATCCCCAAACACAGGGGCTTAAAACAATAGCATTTTCACTGAGTCTCGTGACCCCGGGGGCCAGCTGGGGCCCAGCTGCATGGCTCTGGTCCAGCTGGCGTCTCTCAGGAGACCCTGTTTCCGTGTCTCCCTGAGGTGGCAGCAGGGGCTGTGGCAGGCGAGCAGTGTGGCTCCTGGGCGTGGCCTCTCTCCACGTGTTTCATTCTCCAGGGCCTCTTCACATTCTTTCCTGCAGCAGATCCAGGGCTGCAAGGCCAGGTCTTTCTAAGCCCTGGGCTGGGGCCACCTAGATGTCACTTGCTCCACAGTCTGTTGGCCCAGCAGTCACAGGTCCAGCTGAGTCAAGGAGATGGGCACACGCTCGCCATCTCCTGGGAGGGCCGACGTGTGCACACAGGGTGGGGCAGAGTTGTTTGGGGGCAGATCCTCTTGCACAGATGCTGCCACATAGGCACAAGGCACAGGGACATGACTGAGGTTAAATATTCACATTATGCCCCCCTCGTTCATAAATAACCACTGGCCAGAGGCCCCGGTGCCCTCCTCTTGCCCCTGCCATGTCCCCAGGACCACCCCTTCCCAACCTCCTCATGACTCAGAGACTAATGGGTAATGTTTGGCATAGAGGGGCTTCTGAGACCTGTTCCAGTGTGTTCTTACCAGCGGTGTCTGTGGCTTGCTGTTGGCTGAATATTTTTAATATCACTTTGCAGGACACACTCTCTCTAATAGTTCAGTAAAGGGGGACTGCCTTCATGATAACTAACGCTGTTTTGTGGATGTTTTAAGGTGAGGTGTGAGTGTATGTGTGTGTGTCCAGAGATTGTGCCTTTGGAAAAAAGAGGCGACACTCACAGCCTCCAAAGGGTCAGCATGGCTCAGCGTTCCTTTTGCAAAAAGCCCCAGTGACCACATAGGAAAAGCAAGGCTTCCTGCTGGATTTTCTACTCGGTAAGGGCCTCACACTGCAAACTGAGAGAGGGCAGGCTGGCATCAACACAGAAGGGACCTCTGTCCCCGTGCAGCCCGTCCACGTTCCCTCCGACGGCGTGCTCCTGGGCGAGCCGGTCCAGACCTGGGCCTGGTCCCAGGCCTTCCAGCCCATTTCCTGAGCTTGCTGACAGAGCCGTCTGCACAGCGCTCGGCGCGCATTCCAGGCAGTCTTGACTGGGAGGCTGCTTCTCTCGGCCCAATTTCAACAAACACAGACAGACCACCACAATCCACTCTCGCCTTGGGGCTGGCACCGCAGCCCTTGGCGATGGGGAGCGTGAATTGCTCGTGGCCAGGGCAGCAGATGTGGGCCTTCCAAGAGCGACAGCTCCATGAGCTGAAGGAGAAGGCGGCCTGGGGAGCAGGTCTCGGTGCCAAGGAAGTGGCCGCGGCAGGTTCCGAGTGGGGGTCCCTCCCCGCTGGCCTGGGTGAAGTCGTTATGTCGGGGAACTCACTGGAATGTCGCGGAGCTCTCTGTGATTCCCATGGCCGCGGCCCAAAAGCAACCTCCAGGCAGATGGGAAAATCTGCCTTTTTGTAGGAACACGAAACATTCTTTGAAGCTTGCACATCTCTCTGTCCTGTTTGGAAGAGTAGGAGGCCTGAGAAAATAGAAACGCCCATTCCATGAGGGTATCTCGCCTGGAGTAGAGAAGGAGGGATGGAATTTGGGCCTTCCCTGGAAAGTTCACAAGAATTAAGCCTGTTAGGAGAACATTTCCTGTGGAGAATGGCTAATGCCTGGACTGTGTTACCAAAGGTCTCACTTTTTGGACATTTTTCATAAAGAAATAACCGTATAGTTTTGGCATGTGTTGTTTTTAGGGGGAGTTTATATCATTGTTTAATTCAAGTCTCCACAGCCATGGCCGACATTGCTGATTGACCTCTGAGTTCCACCCCACTGACCTTAGATTTAGCCTCAGAATCCTTCTTAACACACGTCTCCGTTTGCAATCGGTGAACTAGTGTGGGAATCCTTTTAACATCACTGGACTATATCCCACATTTGTTACAACTTGTGGAACATTTTAGATATCACAACGTCCTCTAATGATCACAGCACATATCTGAAGATCACTATACCAGTGCCATTTACCCAGCCTCATGCCATACCCTGTGCCCCCATTTTACCCACAAAGAAACTAATGAATGAGTCGGCCAGAGTCTCAGCTAGTGAGTGGTTCTGGGATGGGGACCTGGGGTCCTCACCTTCCTAGTCCATGATCTTGTCACTGAGGACACCCACTCTAGACCAGTGGTCGGCAAACCACGGCTCGCGAGCCACTTGCGGCTCTTTGGCCCCTTGAGTATGGCTTTTCCACAAAATACCACGGCCTGGGCGAGTCTATTTTGAAGAAGAGGCGTTATAAGAATTTAAGTTTAAAAAATTTGGCTCTCAAAAGAAATTTCAATCGTTGTACTGTTGATATTTGGCTCTGTTGACTAATGAGTTTGCCGACCACTGCTCTAGACCATATTCCAATTGTCTTACAATTATGCCAAAGGCAATACAATTTTTGGTTTTAATGGTGTTTTATTGACTTTAATTCATTGTAAAATAAATTACTTTTCGTTAATGCATCGAATTATTGGAAAATGACGGTGTGTTACTGGCTTCGGCTGTCGGTTTAATAACGGTTTGCGTGCTGCCCACTGTGGATGGGGCCTCAGGTCTGATGGGAGGACGCTTGTGGAGAGCTCTCATCTCCTTGATTTTCAAGCCCTTGTCACTGGCCTGCACCTTATTTCTGAGCAACACATCGCAGTGTGCTCTTAGGCAGAATGTGACCCCTCTGCACCTCCACACTTCAATCCTGGGGCCAGTCTATGTTTGGCTCAATGGCTAGAACTTTGGCCTGTTCACTGAAGGGTCCCAGGTTCGATTCCGGTCAAGGACATGTACCTCAGTTGCAGACTTGATTTTGGTTGGGGCATGTGCAAGAGGCAACCAATCAATGTGTCTCTCTCACATCGATCTCTCTCTCTCTCTCCCCATTATTCCCTCCCTTCCATTCTCTCTAAAAATCAATGGGAAAATACCCTTTGTGCGGATTAAAAAGTGAATTTGGCCTGAGGAAGACTGCATGCAGCTGACAACCACAGAGACTTCTGGTATTCACGAACTTTCCCTTGTGGGACTTAAACAATTACGGAAATATTGGCACGATGTCTCCGCAGTTCCAAGAATCAGGGGAACTTAGGGAAAAAAATCTTTATTTGTGTAATACTTGTTCCTAGATGTGGGCATATCTTTGACCCCCGATGCACATGGGTGAAATAGTAAGCGGCATGCATTTATGTAAACCACACAAAAGTGAAGTCTTATAGCTGTCTCTAAAACAGACCACAGTGAAGTGATAGCAGGGCCCCTGCCATCCACTGTACCCCTGAGCTCCATTCTTCATTGCAGAGAGAATGAGAATGAGTGGAAGATCCCTGGAAATGAACTCAAGGAGACCCAGGTTCAAATCCCGTCTCTGCCATGGAGCAGCTGGGTGGCCCTGGGCACGACAACCTCTCTGAACGCCGAGCCTCAGTTTTCAGATCTTTGCGGTGGAAAGATGCAGTGGAATAAATGAGATCCCAGCTACAAACTTGTCCAGCATGGTGCAGGTCAGATCTCAATAGAGCTGTTATTCACAAAAGGGTGATGGGGTCTGACTGAAAAGGGAAAATACCAAGTGTTTCCTGTTAGGCCTGCTGGCCTGCTGGATCTTTGAGGTGAGAAGGTGTTAAAATGCTCAGAGCACCTTGAGTTCTAGGTTCTGTTTCTATGGGATTCCAAATGCCATGAATGCTGAGTAGCTATTCTGTTTTCACCATTTCATTGAAAGGGAAGTAGAAGTGGTTTTTGTCTAAAGAAGGCTACTTCTTCATCTGCTGTTGTGTGCATGCTTCAGGACTGAGTTGACTGCTGTCAGCTTTATCGATAACAGTTACAAATGGTTTTATTTTGACTGAATTACCTCGTTGGTTAAGAACAATAGTGTGAAGTCCAAATACATCAGGTTGGACTTGTCAGCTCTTCTCCTTACAGGGTGTGTGACCTTGGGCGAGGCACTTCCTCAGTGTGAGCCTCCGTTTTCTCATCTGCAAAATGGGGATAAAATACCTTTCAGAGGTTTGTTTTGAGGAATAGTGGGTCATACTTGTGCTCATGGTACTGAGGGAGGTAAAGGGTCAGAACAGATTTTAGGTCATCTTACCCATCAGCAAGCCAGCATTCCCAGGAAGGGAAATAACATTTTGATGAAGTTGTAACAAAACATGTAAGGAAGCTTGGATGAGAACCTCCTGGGGAGGTTTTAAGGACTGTCTTGTCTGGGTGGACAAATGCCCCCAGGAGAAGACATTTCCAGCCTCTCTGATGCTGCCTGGGGCCAGCTGAGGATGAGAAAGTGTTCTGAATAACTGAGCAGCTTCTAGGAACACTTTGCTTCTGTTACCTCACTCAGTCCCAGCAATGACCACGTGAGGCATGACTCCAGGGACCACTGCTCACCTCTGCTTTGCTGCCACTGTTCTGTGGGGAGACTGTGGGAACTGCCCCCGTTGGACTGGGCTGAGGATGGCTGGTGGTGCCACTGTCACAGCTGCTCAGGTTGTGCATTGCACAAGCCTAAGGGCCCGTCCACATCACAGATGACAGATGTGGAGGCTTATTATGAGACTCTCAGCAGGTGGCGGGAAAGTGACTGGCTCCAGCAGAATGTCTATTACAACCATTTTGTGACAAGTTGAGGAAGGGGCACCTTTTTAAAATTCACACCAAAGTTATTTAAAAAATATATTTTTATTGATTTCAGAGAGGAAGGGTGAGGGGCAGAGAGAGACAGAAACATCAATGATGAAAGAGAATCATCTATCAGCTGCCTATGCACCCCCCGACTGGGGATTGAACCCGCAAGTCTAGCACATGCCCTCACCGGGAACCATGACCTCCGGGTTCACAGGTTGATGCTCAGTCACTGAGCCACAATTATTGGATGGGACCATTATTGGATGGAGTCATTGCCGGCTCCATCTGGAGGGAGGGAATCTGTATTCTAATTGGGAAGTTGGTATTGTTATATTATCTCTATGTCTGGTAGCAATGTCTGTACAATCAAGTATGACCTTGCTAGTAGATAGTCACAAGAGGCAGGGAGTGTGGTGGTTAAGAGCAAGGATCAGAGTGAGTTAGTTTGTCTGGGTTCACATTTCAGCCCCGCCACCTACTGGCTGTGTCTTTGGACAACTTGCTTAACCTCACTGTGCCTCAGTTTCCACATCTGTATTTTATATTTGGTATTTTACTATTTTGGTGACAATGATAGTGCCGATTGCACAGGGCTGTGGTGAGTCTAAAGTGAGTTAATGTATCTAGGTGCCTAGAACATCACTGGGCCTGTCCTAGGTGTTAGCTGAAGACCCTTCTCACAGGTGGATGGTCTTGGGAATGTGAGCTGACCTTGGTTTTCGTAGCTTGACCCTCAACTGCATCTGAACACTGTAGGTCCTGCATTCCCTGGATGAGGTGCTTTTATAATCGGGGCACCTTCTGGAAGAAGATCAAGATATTTTAGCTCATGCCCCTTGTTCAAAAGAGGACTCATTCAGTATGATTTAGGCCTCACCAACACTGCTTAATAGCTATAACTGCACATCTTTACTGCCTAGATCTTGCTGTAATTTTAGATGGAATTCACACAGAGTTTTATATGTTCTGTCATGATCATTCAGTGTGCAGCACTTAAAAATAGGTGTGTAAAAGATACCAGTGCAGCCTATACACACCCTCAACTGGCATTAAAGTGGGAATAGATACTTTCAGTTGGGTTTTGGCTGAGTTTATCGTGTGTGTGTGTGTTGTTTTTTTAATATCCAAAGAGTTGTAGAAGTAGGTTTTTGAGTAGAAAGTTGGCCAGGCCAGGGCTCTGTACCATGTGGGCACTAGTGAGTGCTGACAAAGTCTTTAGAATTTGATCCTGATTGAAATGTAGTTGTTTTTCCAACTGCAGAACCCAGTGTTCTCCAGTCACCCTAGGGAGGGAGAGGGTTCATTCACTCCTACCCTCTCCAGCATGGATCTTTCACTCATTAGAGTCAGTGCCCTCCTGTTAGTGGAACCCTTGGAAAACAGTCAATATGTTTGTTTGTGTTTCTAAACTTAAAAAAATGGTTGCCATTATATTTCCCATCAGCCTGTGATGAAATGAGCCGCCTGACACAGAATTCAACATCTCTGGGGTCTTACAGAGCCCCAGGGACCTAGGAGGTCTTAATGAACTGTGAAATATACAAGAATATATTTTGGCCCATGCATGAAGAGGATCCATTTCAAGGCAGCAATTCGAAGACACTTGATGAAGAACTCAGCGTGACAGGCATGGGCCAGGACCTAATGTGGCAGCAGACTAGAGGACATGGGCCAGCCTTGGCATCAAACCCATGACTTCCCAGCTGTGGGACAGGGGGCAGGTCTCATAAGCTCTCTCTGCTTTCTCATCTACAAAGGGGGAACAATGCTTTTACCTATGCTGCTGAAGGTTTTCATAAGAATTAAATGAGCAAATGCAGATAGGATGTGTAAGATTAAATGTGCATGGTCAGTACTCAGTATCTGTTAGTTATTGATGATAATGAAGATGGTAGATGATGAAGGTGATGGTGGTGATGATTATGGTGATGATGATACGTGTTCCTTGCTGGTCTGGATACTTTGACTGAATTGCCTTCTAGGATGATTTGAAGGAACACAGCACTCCCAGAAGTTTTCACTGCTTATCATTAAAATCCCATCATTGATGAGCTATTCACTGGGACTCAGCCTTGAACCCGCTCCAGCATCCTCCAGTCACCAACCTTTCCTTTACGATTTTATCTGTACCTGTTTTTAAGAAATCCCCCTCAAAATTTATAAAACTATTCCTGTATACTTTCCTCTAAACATTTTACTTTTCATATTTAGCTCTTCAATGCATTTGGAGTTTATTTTTTTCTATGAGATGAGGTAGGGATTTACTTTTTGTTACTTTGCATTAGAATTCCTACATTACCATATCTCCAAGAAGTCTTTCGGTTCTTTTTTATGGGTCAGAAGGATTTTCAGAATAGTGAGTTAGGAATTCATTGTTTGATTTTAAGCTAAGGGAGTCTTTTCATAGATATGTCATTATTTAAGTCCACCACTAGATCATCCATCCATCCATCCATCCATCCATCCATCCATCCAGCCAGCCAGCCAGCCAGCTGCTTGTGAGTCAGTATGCTCCTTCAGTCTGAATATTCAAGTTCTTATTTGATTTTGGAAAAATTTTAGGTGTTATTTCACTTAAAAGTACTTCACTCTCATTATCTATTTTGTTTTCTGTTTTATTTTAAATATATTTTTATTGATTTGAGAGAGAAAAAGAGAGGGAGAGAGAGATAGAAACATCCACCATGAGAGAGAATCATTGATAGGCTTCCTCCTGCATGCCCCACACTGGGGATTTAGCCCACAACTTGGGTATGTGCCCAGACTGGGAATCGAACTGTGATCTCCTGGTTCACAGGTCAATGCTCAACCACTGAGCCTTGCGGCTGGGAGCTATTTTGTTTTTAAAAAACTTATTAAATATTAATTGAATTTTCTCATTTTATCTTCCATATCTCTTAATTCTCTTTCACTTTTTCCATCTCTGAATTTCTGTGTGTTGCATTCTATGTGATAGTTTAACTCTGTCCTCTAGTTCACTAATTTTCTTCTTCACTGGGTCTAATCTGCTAGGCCAAAAGAACAGACATGGTCACATGTAGGTAAGTGACATGATGCATAAGTGGAAAAGTTCAGTGCAAACAAGAGCTTGGAGCCAGACATGACTAGGAAAAAGAAGGAAATGCTCACTTCCCAGAATTCTGGAGAGATAAGATTGGACAGGAGTCCCCTCCATACATGTGATGGGAGTGAAAAGGGAATTTGAGCTGGATTTAGTTACCTTGGCATTTTTCCAGAATTGTATGGTGGTTGATTTAATGTTGATATTAATATGTTTATTTATAAGTCAGAAAAGGCATAGGACTTCCCTTGGGCTCTGCTGTGTGACTTGAGTAATTCTACTTTTCTGAGCCTCAGTTTCCACATTTGTAGACTGAGGAGACTAATTGAGCTTTGCCTGCTTGCCAGGAGTAAAATGAAGGTCACATGACATCATAGATGCAAATGTGCTTCACAAACTGTAAATGTTTTGGATGCTTGTAGGTCATGTATAGGTGAGCTTTGGGGAGCCTTCTCTCCATTAGATGCTTGTGTTCAGTGCTGGCTTTTAATCCCAAATGGCCAAGGGAAAAAAAGACTTGAAAGCCAATGGGATTTGAAACTGATTCAAGGGTTCTATACACTTTCTAGTGACAGGTTGGCTCTTATTATGCAAAGTCTGTGATATCCTGTGTTTTTCTGCTCTCATCACATAGGCTCATTACTCATCACACAGGCTGATCACTCATCACATAGGCTGTGTGATGGTGTGCATACTCGCAAAGTGACATTCTGTAGGGTTGTGGGAAAGCTGCCTGACAAATTATAGAATCTAATTCTTCATTTCTATGATGAATTATAGCAATAATAATAATAGCTTCCATTTACTGAATGCCATCGATGTACTAGTCACTTTATATATATTAACTTCAAAGTACCTATTTTACAGATGAGGAACTTATGGCTTGAAAATGTCAATGTGGAGGGACTTTCTTGAGGTCACAAAGTTTGGAAGTGGCAGAATAGGGAGTGGGATCAATGCTTTCTGACCCCACGGTCCATGTTCCCTTTAGGACACCAGAATGGTTTAGATCTGGTTTTTGTTTTCAGCCAGCCAACCAATCAACTAACCAACCAACTAATGAACATCTACCCACCCAACCAATAACAACTAACCAAGAATTGGTCAATTAATCATCCATCCATCCATCCATTCACCCAACCAATCAACCAATTATTAATAACCAGTCACCCAAACAATAACAACTAATCAAGAATTAGTCAATCAATTAATTATCCAACCAACCAACCAATGAACAACCATCCACTGGACCAATAGCAACCAATCAATAATTAGCAAACCAACCGACCAACCAATCAACTAATCAACAAGCTGGTACCAATGAACCAACAATGTACATTTTTATCAGTCATCTGCTCAGCACTGAGTTTTGGGATGGATAGAGCTTATTGTCCCACTTCAAGGAATTACTGGTCTATGGGAAAGCAAGGATCACTGTCCTGCCTATCACACCACCGCCAATTGTTTGTTCAGCATCTGTCTCCTCAGCTGGATTGGAACTTCTCTAGAGTGGGGGTGATACCTAGAGCCCAGAACTGGTGTAGCTATTGGCTGGGATGGAGGTGGGAGGCTCAGTAACTATGACACACATACACACAGAGATGCACATGCACCCACACACATGCATGCACACAACATGGAACACGTCAGAACATGGTGGAATGAATCAAGGAGCCTCGATCAGAAGTGGCTCAGCTCCATCTCAAAGGCTCTGTGTAACAGGGAGGTTAGATGACCTTCCGGCCTGCAGAAGTCCCTCCTGGTGTAGCAGAACAAATACTTGCAGGGAAGCTGCCTCCTGCTAAATGCTCTCACCGGGCTCTGTTCTGGATGGGGAGCATGCAGTGGCGGAAAGAGCCTGGATTGGGGTCAGGGGTCTGAGCCCAGCTGAGCCACTAACACCTTGGGTGGCCTCAGACGGCTGGCCTCAGGCACCCCTTTCCGCCCCCATTCCTTCCTTTTATGGAGGAGGCCACCGAAGCCCCAAGACCTGAGTTCGCCCCTCTCCAAGGCCCCTTCCAGCTCTGGCATTTCCAGTCTTTTCTGGCTCCTCATTAAGAGAGTATTTTCATTTTCCAATCCACATTCCAGCTTCCTCCCGCGAGCCTCAACCCCTCTGGCAGGGGAGCGGGCACCATGTGAAAGTCTATGAAATGCACACAGGGAACCTTGCCCCATCTCCCACCAAAGGGGCCAGGAGCTAATTGGCAAGCATGGCTGCATCCTGTATCAGGCCCTCGGACGTGCGCTCTGGGTCAGGGAGCCCGGTGCTGCCGGGAAACTCGCACCCGTCTCTTCATATCTGTTACAGGCCCCGCGGTTCACCGTCTGCTCGGAAATTGGGTAAGTGTTTTCTTACCCAAACTTGAGTAACCGCCGTTGAAATGTATGGTTGGAAAGTCTTGGCTCTCAGAACAGACCACACAGTGATTCGCCCAGTGAAACTCAATGCCCTGGGCTCACTCGGCTTTACCTAAGACACTGCTGCAGGAAGAAATGGCTTTGGGGGGATGAATGTCTTTCCATCCGTTTCTGAGGGGTTTATTAGTTGGGGAAATGCTGAGGGATCACGCTGTTTCTTAGCCTGAGCCTGATTTCGGGCAGAAGCGCAGGAAGAAGATCCCAGAGAGAGTGAGCGGGCACATCCCTGGGGCCCGGCCTCGAGGCTGGCGGGGCTGCCTGATGCCTGTGCTCAGTGGGAGCTGCAGGCGGTGAGATCCCGGCCCCGGCCCACCAGGTCTGTGCCACAATCTGGCAGGCTGCTCCCCATCCAGCGCAGGCCCCGTTTTTAATCAGCCTCTTTCACCCGCACAAGCCAAGAAAAAGCTGTAAAGTCAGGAGGAACGCTGGCATCTGTTCTGCACCTCAGAACAGAGCAGATATTGTCCCGCTTTCCAGTTCTCTGCGGCCCTCATTCTTGTTGACCACACAAATGGTTCCAATCAGTTTCCAGAGGCTTTCCGTGGTGTTTAAGATGTTTGCTCGCTGCATTCTCGGGTCAATTACCCTCCAACCTTGAATGTCACCTTCCCACCCACCCTCTCTGGTTGACACAAAAGGGAAGATGAGGCGTAAGTTGGATGTGTGCGCACATGCGCCCACCCGCTGGCCTGCTCATACCCTTGATAGAGTTTAATTTTCCATGAGCTGAATGCCCCACTGAGCAGCCACCACCCCTGCCCAAGGGGACGCCCAGGGAAAGGCTGTGAGGCCTCTGGATTATGTGTGGAATGTTGGCTCAGATGGTCCTCTCCTTGGAATTTGGGAGAGAAGGTTCAGGACCTGCAAGACTGCATCTCACTGCTCAGGTGATCCTTACTTGTTAATGGGCCACACGTGCCTTTCTATGTTGTCCCCAGGGGTTTGGGCGAATCCCCTGTCATTCACCCTCTGCAGAGGACACAGGGCCCCAAAGACACCCAGGAGTGAGGATTTTTCCTTCTTCATCAGAGAGGATCGCATCCTAAGGTCTTTCATGCAAAGCTCCCAGTGAGCAGATTAACAAGGCAGAAAGGATGAGGGCCTCGTTGCTACCTAACACAGTCAGATTGATTGACACAGCAGCAACCTGGACTAGAAGATCAAGTTCTACAACGGAGGACTGACCTCCAATCCCCATGCCCACAGGATGAGCAAGGGCACAGCCATGCTCAGTGACCCTCCCTGGATCTGAGACTTAAAGTCTGCTGTGTTCTCGTTGAGCTAGGAAATCAACCTAGGGGCCCTCTCATGGTGGGACAAGCACTTGGCGACGTGCCAGACGCTGGCTGGTTGCCAGGGGTGGGGTTAGAGAACTCCATGGTCCTGTCTTATTCTAGTCTTTAAGTTCCCTTTTCTGGAGAAAGAATGGGAAACTCTGATTCCCCACAGTGAGTTCAGCCAGGAGGGTAACTGGGGGGTCCTCCTCCCTCTGTCTCCATCCTCAGCCCCACTGCTCTGACCTGGAGAATGAGGCTTTCCAATGTAGCTTTGAAGTTATCTAGTGAATGTGTCCACGGCCCCCAGTCTTGAGATTGTATCCCTGAGGGGAGAAAGATAAAAAATCTCCACTGTATCTATCACAAGGGTCAGGAGTCATTTTTTCTTTAACATCATCGTTCTCCCCGCTCAGCATCCTCCTCCTCCTCCCATATGGTCAGGATGGGTCACAGGACCTATGTGCCGAGGGTGGAACTGTGACAAGGAGGCTGAAGTCCCAGCTCACCTCGACACAGGGTTGTGTGACAGCCAGACTGCCGTGCCCTTACTTGCCTATAGCAGCAGGCAGGTAACAAAGAATTGGCATCAGGGGTATAGGAAATGTGGTGTGGTGAGGCTACAGAGAACTGCCTGATCAGGTCCAAATTTTTACAAAACAAGGTGATGGCCAAACAACCTGTCATGGGGAGTGAAACCAGCCTGAGTCTCAGTTCACCCACTGGCCTAGAGAGTGATTTTCCTCAGGTTCAGCCAGTTCCCTGACCCAGGGCAAGGAGACACGGAGGCCATGTGTCAGGAAAGGGGAGGCCACTGGCTGCGGGGGGACGGTTGCAGGTTTTGGAATTAGACAGGAGTGGGTTTGAGTCCCAGTCTGCAATGTTGTCATGTCAGCACCTTCTCTGAGCTGCAGCCCCTCCTCTGGAAAACGGCAACCACATTGGCTCCCGCCTCAGCTCACATGGCCATCCTGAGGGTGCGGGCTACAGCTTCGGAGCACACTAGCTCCGTGCCCTGCGCGTCGGAAGTGCTCAGGGATGGCTGGCTGTTACTGTACCTGGTTTCAGAGGATTAGCTGCCAAGACAAACTGAAGTCTCCCCACCCTTTCTCCTCTTACTCATACAGTACTGCATACACACAGTGACACACTCACTCTTTCTCCTCCTTCAACACACATACTCACATACACACTCATGCACATACTCTCATACACTCACACATACTCACACACTCGTGCACACGCATGCACACACACGCAGAGGTACACATCACTTTCAATCCTGCATCTCCTGTCATCTGCCCGTTCCCAGGAACGCCGTCTGGACCACTGCGCCGTGCATTCCTGGGGAAATCATTTCCTTCCTCCTTTTTTTCATACAATACTGCACACACACTGACACACACTGAACACACTCATCTCTTTCTCCTCTTTCAACACACACACTCAGACACATTCACACACTTAAATACACACTCACACACACCTCTCTTTCTCCTCCAGAAGATGGCTCATGATATCAGTGCAGAAGAATGAACTCAACCCAGTGGCTCTTGGGGGCCAAACTTTGACCCAACGGTTTGCTGGCTCTGGGCCTTTCTGAGTAACAGACCCACCCCAACATACCTTGCCTCAGGCCACCCAGTCTTTCCCTCCCTTACAGGAAGCCTGTGGGTGGGCTCCCTCCCATTGGGCTGCCCACACTACGCAGCTCCTCCCCATCATTGTTAACCCTTTCTGTGATGGCAGAACCAAGGAAGGAGTGTCTTCTCTCATCCAAGGCTGCGATGGACCCCAGCCTCTCTCCTGGGGCCCGGGTAAGAAGCCCAGTGTCCCCACTCTGAGTGGGTCTCCTGTGAGTACTGTAGGCTTGCTTGGTGCATTGCAAGCCCTCAATATATACTAGTTGAATAGATGTTTTCCCCCAATAAGCAGGCTTGTCCACGCCTGGACTTCTCAGTATTATGAGCATGCCGTGGGCATCTGTTGATTTTGCCAACTCTGCATCCTTCCCCCACATTGTTCTCCTTCAAGGAATCACCTTCCCTCCACCTCCAGCACACCTGGTTCCGGGGGGCACAGACCAGGTTAGCAGGGAGAACACTCCCACCTGTCTGAGCACAGGAATGATTTGGAGATGTCTTGTGACCCAAAACGAGTCCAGTGACAGCCCTCCATGAGGGTCTGCTGCTGAAATGTGGCAGACGATACACGCCCTTTGCCCTGGGATCACCAGGCTATGAGGACTGGAAGGTAATGTTGCACAAAGCGCCTGCCATTCCAGCAGGAGAACCTAGCCCAAGTGAAACAGCACAGAGGAAAAGGCAGGGGGAGGGAGAGCAGGCCCTGCCATGGCTGAGACTCTTGGTCTATACTCACTCTCTTGTTAGGAGAAGCAATTTACTAGTAACTCCCTGATGGGAATGAGCCAGCTCACAATGGCTTTTGTTGTCTATGATCTGAAGAGTCTGAATGAGTACAGGCCGCAGGTTGAGAGATGCTTACAAATCCACTCAGAAGTGCGTAGAAAGTGTGACTTAACACCAGAAGTTTAGAAAGAAGGCAACAATAGTCACAATAGCTGGAATTCACTGAGGGCTTTGTCCTAGGCTAGAAATTACACACAGGTGTGTGTGTGTGTTTAAAGTATTATACAAATGTGAGTAATTTATTTATTTATTTAAAATAAAAGATTCAATTACAGTTGACATTCCATGATATTAGTTTCAGGTGCACAGAATAGTGGTCAGACAATCATATACTTTACCAAGAGATCCTCCTGACATTTCCGGTACCCACCTGGCACCACAGATGGTTATTACAATATTATTGACCATATTCCCTATGCTGTACTTTACATCCCCATGACTATTTTGTAATTGTCAATTTTTATTTTTTAATCCCTTCACTTTTCCCAGCCCCTCCCATTTGGAAACCCTCAGACCTTTCCTGTATCTATGAGTTTGTTTCTGTTTTGTTTGTTTCTTTTGTTTTTTAGATTCCGCATCTAAGTGAGATCATTTTGTGTTTCTCCATCTGACTTATTTAGCTTAGCATAATACCCTCTAGACTCACCCATGCTGTTCAAAATTGAAAGGTTTTATTCTTTTTTTATGGCTGAGTAATATTCCATGGGGTGTAAGTACCATAGCTTCTTTATCCAGTTGTCTATTGATGGGCACGTGGGTTGCTTTCATATCTTGGCTATTGTAAACACAGGGATGTGTATGCTACAATGAACACAGGGATGTGTATATTTTTTTCCAATTAGTGTTTTGGATTTCTTCAGATAAATGCCCAGAAGTGGGATTGCTGGGCCATATGGTAGTTTTATTTTGAGGAACCTCCATACTGTTTTCCATAGTGGCTGCACCAATTTGCAATCCTATCCACAGTGCACCAGGGCGACCTTTTCTCCACATCTCTGCCAACACTTAGTGTTTGTTGATTTGTTGATGATAGCAGTTCTCACTAAGGTGATATCTCATTGTGGTTTTAATTTGCATTTCTCTGATGGCTGGGACGTTGAGCATCCTTTCAGATGTCTGTTGGCTGTCTGTATGTCCTCTTTGGAGAAGTGTCTATTCAGGTCCTCTGCCCATTTTTAAATTGGATTGTATTTTGTTTTTGGTGTTAAGTTGTATGAGTTCTTTATATATTTTGCATATTGATTCCTTATCAGAGTATCAATGGCAAATATATTTTCTCATTCAGTATGTTGTCTTCCCATTTTGTTGATGGCTTCCTTTGCTTACACAGGATTTTAAATATTTTGCCTGAATAAGTCATTAAAACCACCCTGTGCTGTGTACACTATTCCTTTATCTATCATCATCATCATCATCATCATTGCTATGAGCAGAATGTTTGTATCCCCCCTGATTCATATGTTGAAGTCCTACCCCCATTTGATGGTATCATGAGATGGGAAGTAGTTAGGTTTAGATGAGGTCCTGGGAGTGGAGTCCCCACGATAGGACTTACAAGAAGCGGAGGAGAGACCAGCACTCACTCTTTCTGCACCAAGTGAGGACACAGCAAGAACGTAGCCATCACCTGGCCTGTGGGACTCAGGTGTTGACCCATGAACCAGGAGTTGACAGGTTGTGAGCTCCTTCTCCAGTGGGGGGCAAGCAGGAGGCAGCCAATCAGTGATTTTCTCATCATTAATGTTTCTATCTCTCTCTCCCTCTCCCTTTCTCTCTGAAATCAATAAAAATACATTTTAAAAAAGAAGGCAGCCATCTGCAGCCCATGGAGAGGACCGTCACCAAGAGCATGATCACGCTGGCACTTTGATCTTGGACTTTCCAACCTCCGGAACTGTGAAGAATAAATGTCTGTTTTTATGCCACCCAGTGTACGATGTTTTGTTATTGCCACCCAAACTGGGTAAGATAGTTACCACCAGCAGCCGCTGCAGCATCACCATTATCATCATCGCCACCATCACCTTCCCCATCACTGTCGTCATCATTTCCATGACTCAAGCTTTGTGTATTTTCACAAGCACACATTCTGTTTCAACCCTCTGCTCCCTTGCTCCAGAGACCCTTTTAGCCTGATCACCTCAAGTGGGAGGTGGTGGAGGGAGTGGCTACAGGCTGGGGCCCTGAGGTTATGCCGTTCACATTCATGTGTTAGGTTAATACCTGCATCCCTTGGGCAAGTGCTTTAGCCTCCCCAGGCCTTGGTGTCACAGCATGTATGTCTAGGGGGAATGATAACAGGATTCTAGTCTAAGTGAAGACACTGACTTTATGATTATGAAGTCATGTGTGCACAGCTGTGCTTTTCCTTGTTTCTCCTGGGGTCCCCTTTCCACTGAGCGCAGGAAGACACAATCTGTTTGTTCCAAGGACTCAGTCATATCTGGTTTAAGACTCTTCCGTTGGAGAGCCAGAGCCCTGTGCATCCAATCCTCCTTTCTTTATAACCAGGGGCTTCTGAGTTCCTGCCGGGGCTTACATAGCCTTCTAACATAAGGGGCGGCCCTGGCCTGTGTTCTCTGTCCTTGCTGGTGTGCCCTAAATGTAACTGTTGAGGTATTATTATTTTATTAACATATATTGATTTTTTTACAGAGAGGAAGGAAGAGGCATAGAGAGTTAGAAACATAGATGAGAGAGAAACATCGGTCAGCTGCCTCCTGCACGCCCCCCACTGGGGATGTGCCCGCAACGCAGGTGTATGCCCTTGACCGGAATTGAACCCGGGACCCTTCAGTCCGCAGGCCGACGCTCTATCCACTGAGCCAAACCGGTTTTGGCTGTTGAGGTATTATTGAGGTGACATTCACATATCATTTTAAAAGACACTCACCACGTTGTGCAACCATCGCCTTGATCTAATTCCAGAACATTTCATTCCCAAACGGAGACCCAGTGCCCCTTACGCAGGCACTCCCTATTCTCTCCTCTCCCCAGGCCCTGGCCATCACTAGTCTGCTGTCTGTCTCTGGGTTACCTATTCTGGACATTGCATAGAGATGGAATTTGTGGTTATTCATGACTGGCTTCTGTCACTTGGCATAATGTTTTCGAGACTTGTCCACACTGTAGCACGTGTCAGGGCTTCTTTCCTTTTGATGACCAACTAATACTCCATCGTATGGACAAGCCACACTTTATGTGTTCATTCTTCTGCCAATGGACATTTGGGCAGTTGCCACTTCTTAACCATTGTCAACACTGCTGAAGAACATTCATGTACGTGACTTTGTTTCCATCTTGGGGGTATATACCTAAGAGTGAAGTGCTGGTTATGTGGCACTTCTATGCTTAACATTAAAAAAAAAGTCTTTATTGATTAAGGTATTACATATGTGTTCTTATCCCCCCATACTCCCCCCCTCCCCCATCCCCACCACACATGCCCTCACTCCCCTGTTGTCTGCGTCCATTGGTTAGGCTATATGCATGCATACAAGTCCTTTGGTTAATCTCTCTCCCTTACCCCCACCCTCCCCTACCTTCCCTCTGAGGTTTGACAGTCTGATCGATGCTTCTCTGTCTCTGGATCTGTTTTTGTTCATCAGCAGATGAGTGGATTAAAAAACTGTGGTACATCTACACAATGGAATACTATGCGTATGTTTAACTTTTGAGGAGCTGGCAAACTTTTTCACAGTGACTGAGTTACTTTACATTCCCACAAGAAATGTGCAAGGGTTCCAATCTCTCCACGTCTGCTGAGATTCTTTTGCACTCATGTTTTATTTTGTAACCATTTTAAACCCATACATCTGTACTCAGCTGGTTGTTGTAAGCCTTGCGGGGTGCATGGGCTCCTCAGGCTGCGGAGTTCAGGTGTACAGGTTGTGCACTGCACAATTTCAGGCGCCATTCACAAAATAGTCATTGTAGATGTGTACATTTATTATGTCAATTTTGCAGAAAATGGCAGCTAAGTGTCTTTGAGAAGGGGTGTCTTTTTCAAATCTGCACAAGGTTCCACTTGGGCCGGCTGTGGCGCTGTGCAGTAGGTTCGCTAGATCCCCAGGCCCACCTCCCATTCTCCCCCTCCTGCTCCAGCTGCCCGGGCGCTGCACCTTTAGCCACCATCCATCTTGCTGTTCTAATAATTCCATAATGGTGGCTCTCATAGGACATTCCCCTCAAATTCCCACCCCCCCTTTGTCCCAGCACTTGGTTCAGAGCTCTGACTAAAACGTTGGAGAGGTTCCATCTCCATGGCATTTGCTTAAAGAAAAATGCTTTTCAAACCTCATTATCTCTCTAATTCCCCTCAGGTCTGCAAGGGGGAGAGCCAGAATGTGCATCCTAGGGGAAGCTGCACATTCTTGGGCATGATCTAATTGGACCACCTCAGCAACCCTGCGAGCAAAAAGGGATTTCTATGCCCACTTTGCAGACTAGGAAATGAGGCTCAAAATGTTAAATGGGCCGTAGTGCATTTGGCTCAGTGGGTAAAGTGTAGACCTGCAAACTGAAGGGTCCCAGGTTTGATTCTAGTCAAGGGCATGCATATACCTCAGTTGAAGGCTCAATATCTGGCCCTGTTGGGGTATGTGCTAGAGGCAACCAATCAATGTGTCTCTCTCACATCAATATTTCTCTCTCTCTCTCTGCACCTCTCCTCCTCCCTTCCACTCTGTCTAAAAACCAATGGAAATGTTCTTGGGTGAGGATTAACAAAAAGAAAGGGTGAAATGGCTTGCTCAGAGCATCCCAGTGAGGAATTCTCATCCTAAGTAATATTCATTGAGTGTCTACTGTGTGCCAGGTGCTTTTGTAAGGACTGGTTCCCACATATTTCTATTCGGTATCATCTCCATTTTACTGATGAAGAAAGTTGAGGCGCTGAGAAGGTGGGTGATGGGCCTGCAGTCTGACAGCTATGAAGTGCAGATCCTGCTCTCCTAAACTGAATGCCAGCTAATGGATCACTCTTGGGAGGGTGTGGTGTGGAGACACCATGGAGAAGTTCGTTTTCATTTTAGGATTTATTTATTTATTCATTTATTTAATTAATTCTCACCCAAGGATATGTTTTATTGATTTTTTGAGAGAGAGGAAGGAAGAGAGAAACATCAATGTGAGAGAGAAACATCAATCTGTTTCCTCCCGTATCACCCCAATCTGTTGCCTCCCATATGTACCCGAAACCTAGGTATGTGCCCTGACCAGGAAAAGAACCCACAAACTTTTGGTGTATGGGATACACTCCAACCAGCTGTTCCACCCGGCCAGGTTTTAAACTTAGTGTCTACATGTGATTTAAACTCGAGGGGAGCCCCGGCCAGGCTCCTGCATTGAGAGAACATTGGACATTGATGCCACATGCTTGATGAATGTAACTGACACAGAGGGAAGACATATCTGGTCTGGCTAATAAATGGGGACTCTTACTGGTTTTAAATTTTGCAGCAATATCATACTTTTTAATTTCCTAGTAAGATTGTACTCTGGAAAGCGGGCAAAATGCAGCATTATGTCTGAATCTTATGATGTGAGGCTTTTTATATCAAATGTCTGCTCTTGTTCCCCGGGAGAGGGAGCCCCTGGTGCAGAGTGCTTGCTGACACAGGCGCTCGCACTACCTTTGGAGCAATGCTGGAAGTGGGCTGAGTCGCTCATCCCACCAAATGCAACAAGCACGTGAGGGGCATTGGGCACTGGTGTGCAGAGTGGAGGTGAGGTGACTAGGTCCCGCCCTCCAGGTGCTTGCATTCTTGTCTGGGAGAGAAGGACAGTCAAGAAGGGGACAGAGATAGTTTGGGTGGCCACAAAGGCCTGGTGGAAGTCATTAGGACACTGTGAGGCAAAGTGACGGAGTCGACATTCACTTTGCCACGAAGGCATCTCTGAGGACACTGGCATTTTCAAGGAAACTTGCATGATAGGAAGGGGTCGGACAGAAGGAGAGCCTGGGAACAGACTCCCAGGGAGGGAACAGAATGTGCAAAACACTGTGCTGTGATGTGCTATCCCTGTTTTACAGATGAGGAAACCGAGTCTCAAAGATGTAAGTCTATCAGGTGCAGGCTTGGACTTAGGTTTTCCATTTCCAAATCTGGGGTCTTCTACCCAACCTTAGGCTGCCTTGCTGATGGTCTGAACCACACGTTCTAAGGTTCAGATGCAACCCTATTGAGGGCTCGGCCCAGGGGGTCCAGTCTGATGTTGCAGACCTTTCCTCAAAGGGCACCAGCACAGGGAAGGGACTGCTCAGAGCTAGCGTCCCTCCTCACAGACAGGGACAGAAGCCACTGAGGATGTTTGTACAGTGTCATCTCACAGTGTGAAACTGCACTGTCCCAGGACGTGGGGACACTCTTGCACATTAGGGCGAAGGAAGCTTCCAACTGAACATCACTTGCTTTTTCTGACCATTTGAGCGTGGTTACTGGGGTGGTGCCACCCCCGTGTTGTTTGGCCATGCACGGGGTTGGATGTTTTGGGCTCACAATGATGGGAGGAGCTCCTGCATTTAGGGCCCAGGGCCCAG
The DNA here is from genome assembly GCA_026230045.1 of Corynorhinus townsendii. Taxonomy (NCBI): domain Eukaryota; kingdom Metazoa; phylum Chordata; class Mammalia; order Chiroptera; family Vespertilionidae; genus Corynorhinus; species Corynorhinus townsendii. Next base: position 34,286,947 of record JAPDVU010000011.1, read on the forward strand.
GAGGCAGAATGGCCTGCAATGCGTGTGGCAGCTCTGGGGGCCGAGGACCATCCCACCCATGATGGCGGGGGCCCAATGGGGAGCAGTGGGTTGGGGGTTTTACCCGCAGCGCGGCACAGGTTTGCTGCAGCCTGGGAGGCTCGGAGCTCGCCTCGGGGTTTAACAGCGCCCCGGCTGAGTGCTCACATCTCGAGAGGGAAACAACCACGAGGCCTCTGGTCAGGCTCAGGTTTCCCCTTTCTGGGAGAACCTCTCCCTCACTGGCTTGCTGGGTTTCTCCTCCAGGCTGTTAAGATTCCTCAGGGTGTATAATTATTACCTCATTCCAGGTTCAGGACTAAATTGGCTGAGCACGAGAATTATGGCTATGCAATTTCCAGCAAACGTGAATTTTCTCCATTTTGCACGGGGAGGCTCTCTCCCCCTTCTCTGAACACCAGTTGAGGCAGGGTCAGGGTCAGACTGCTCCGGTCAGTCACATGGTCTGGCGACATTTCATTAGCACAGGGTCTCGAGCTGGTGGCCACAGAGCTCTAACACTGACCACTCCTTCCTACCTTAGTATTTTTTAACAAGTGACATACACTACAATCGACTTTGTTTGTTGTGCAGCTCTATGAATGTTAACACCACTCGACGTGTGACCCCTGTGCAGTCACACTCTCCTCTGGAACCCCGATCAGGTCCCCAGGCTGACCACTCAGTCTCCCAGAACGCCGTATCAGGGAATCGCAGAGTCCTCAACCTCTAGAGCTTAGCAATGGGTTTTGCTCCGCTAACGGGCCCACCTCCTGCTGGGGGCTCTGTTAGACCCTTCGTCCTGTCGGGAGGGCCCTGAGGGAGGGCAGGCTCTTCCTGGGCGTCCCATTCCTGTCTTAGTCTCGCAGATGTAGATTCAGATTGCCTGCCCTTGCCAGCTATGAGGGGGCTGGTTGAAGCCCAGCCCAGGCATCCACAATGCTCTGTGAGGTCATGCAGGAGCTGAGACCATGGGGCGCCCAGGCTTGGTGCTGTGGAGCCCCTCCTCCCCGACCCACCTGCTGGGCCTCAGGTCAGGGCTGGGCTGGCGAAGCATCTCCCGGAAACATGCTCTCAGGCCCATGCCCAACACCTGCTGATCCCGGGAGGGGATGAGAGGGTGTGCAGGCCCTCCGCCTGCCCACACCCAGCTCCCACGGTGCGGGTCAGGTCTCAGTGCTGGGAGGGGAGCAGGGGTACGAGAGGGAGGTCCTGGCAGTCTTCAAGCACCCCGCGCTGCCAAGCTGCATTCCAGGATGAGGGAGATATTTTCATCAGCAGGAGAAGTGGCAAGAGGAGGTTTTAGTGAGAACAGAGTTCAGGACCCGGAGCTGTACCCCAACAGCAAGACTGGGGAACCCAGGCAGGAAAGGGGTAGTGGGAAGGGGCCTTTTGGGAGTACTCGTGAAGCGCTGACTATATCCAAAGCTACTCTAGATCTCCCAGTGTCAGCTGTGGGTTCTCACCAAACTACACGTCATTCTGCAACTCCTTTTTCTCATCTGTAAAAGGGACCATTGGAAGTTGTTGAGAAGCACAGAATGGAAAAGGGTGTCTGTTAAACAGGCTTAGTCAGGAGCCTTCAAGTGCACGGTCAATGACTGGCTCCTCTGCCCACTTCGGGTTCCTTAGGGCTACTCAGGTGGCCTGTGGAACTTGCTGATCGTTGGGGCTTTGTGAGTGAGTACAATAAGCTGTGACACCTGACACCCTCCAAAAAGTCTCACGAAACCCACCAGCTCTGAGTGAGTAGTTGGAAGATGGGCCTGGCTGTTTTTCCTAATTCTAGATATTTCAACACTAACATCCCTATCCCTACTGATCCCCTTTTCCAAAGATGCCCTTGAGGTTCAGCTGTGAGGTCACAGAGCGGTCCCACCACAAGGACTCTGGCTGTTCTGTCCCCGTGGCTTTCCCTCTGCTTCTGTGGCCTCCTTGATGCCAGGCTGCACGGTGGGTTGCAGGTCTGATAATGTAATCTCAGAAATATCGAGCCAGGCACATGGGGCTCATGGGAAGGAACAGAATGTGCGGATTGGGAGCTCCCACTCCATTTGTGGGAAAAACACATTTACAAGCAACAGAATCCATCACATGCTGTAGGTGGAAGTAGTGGGGACAAGCCTAGAAAATGTAGTCAGGTAGACCTGGGCTTAAATCCTAGTTTTGCAGTTATTAGCTGTGTAATCTTGAGCAGGCTACTTAACCTCTCTGGGTCTGTTTCCTCACCTGTAAAATAAAGATAGAAATAATCTTCTCAAATGCAAATTCAAACCACAGTGAGGTGCGGGCATTCCTCACCTTTGGATTGATCAAGATCCAGGAGTTGGATAACTCGCAGTCTTGGTGATGAGATGCGGAAGTGGCCATTTTTATATGCTGCTGGTGAGAGTGTAGCTGAGACCATCTGTAAAGAAAGTACTTTGGAAGTACTTAACCGGAATGTAAAATACACATATCCATTAGCCCAGCAATTCCAGTTCTAGAAATTTATATGTTAAGATTACACTCATACATAGATGGGATGATTACAAAGACATCAATTTCAGCATTGTTTTTAATAGTTAAAAAGGAAACACCATAAATTCCTATCAGTAGAACATGCATTATGTAAGATGGCTTAGTTGCACCGTGGAACAGTACGGGCTGTCCACCAGAACGAGGCAGAAATGTGTGCTGATGTAAGTGACTTCCTGGTTGCAGATCCTTTCAGTCTCGTGCTCCTGTGTGCTCCCACAGGCCCCCTCAATTCCCATTTCGGTGGATGGTCCCTTGCACACCCATCATACCCCATAGGACCCTGAGCCCTTCTTTGTTCTGCCTCAGGGATTTGTCCACAGCTGCAGCCAGGACAGGTGGGGAGATGAACTCCCAGGAGCTGGCCCTCTATTTGGGAGGAGATGGGAGTCAGTCCCTGCTTCCCAGCATGCAGAGGAAAATTCAAGTAAAACCCAGAAAGTTCTCCAGAAGCTCCCAGCAGGGCTGAGTCCCAGTTGCCCGCAGAGACAGTTAGGTCAGGGAGCGGTTCAAGCAGGAGCCCAACACAGGTTTGCCAAAGGGAGCAAGTTGGCCGTGAACTTGTTTTCAGTGCATCCGTTTTTATGGTTATTTTCTATTTATGGCAAGTGATGCAGATCTTTTATTGTTGATAACAATACAAAGCTTCCTTTTAAGATATACTTACAGCAGCTTAAAAAGTTACGAGTGAGTGGAGCCCGTCACGAGGGGCACAGAGGACAGGATTCATTTTAGATGAAATGCCCAGAACAGGCACATCCACAGACAGAAAGCAGATGGTGCTGGCAGGGCTGGGGCGGGGCGAGAGCAGAGGATGCTCTGGGCGTGAGCTTTCCTTGTGGGGCGATGAAAGAATCGAGACGTGATGGTTGCACAACATCATGAATATACTTAATGCCGCTGAATTGTACCTTTTACACTAGTTAAAACGGTCCATTGTATGTTAGGGGTATTTTACAACAATAAAAACAGCAAAATAGTGGGTGGGTTTTAGGATTTAAGTAAATAACAGTGCAGCTGGCGCTTGGTCAGTGTGCTGCCCGTGGCGTGAGTGACCAGCTGAGGCTGGGCAGACTGGGCGGGCCACCTCGGGAGGGATGCTCTGGCCCCCGGTGCCCTGGCGTGCCAGCCCTGGCTGTGGTTTCTAACCGGACTCGCTTTGATCTCCTTGCACGGGCTCTGGTTGTTGTTCCAACGTGGCAGCCCTGAGCGGGGAGCCCTCGCTGTGAAGCCCAGTCTTGAGTGTTGGCCCTGCCGCAAGCCAAGTGAAGGTCAAAGAAAACAGGATTTATTTCCAGGGAGAAGCCAAAACTATGTTTGCTGTAACATCAGGCATCAAATGATGATGTGGTCCCCCCACCGTGGAAAAATACTTCCATCTAGTTTCTTCTATTAATAACGGCGGTCAGCCCGTAAAAATTAATGTGTCAACTGCCTCGGAGCTGAGCTATCTCAGAGGCCTTTGATCGCTCGCATCGCGGCTGCTGGCCCTCAAAAATGTTTTCACTCCATATTTTCCCTTGATGGGCTTGCAGGAAGGTAATTAAATTATTAAAACTTTAATTGCCTTCCTGTATATAATTATCGCCTGTTAAAGGACACTTTTTATTCACAGGCTGAAAAGCCCTATTTTTTTTTTTTCGCACTTTTTCTCTCCAGAAATGACCTTGCTATGTGTGTTCTGAACCATTAATAGGCTGTGGGATTTTTTTCTTTTTCTTTTCTGTCTTTAATATTGGTCAGTTTGAAATGGTACTTTTTGACTTTGAGGATGAAGATGACTTGGCCTTCTCAGTTCACGGGCCACCCTCCCCCGGCCCAGGGAGGAAGGTCATGGCAAAGGGGCCACCTTCCGGGAAAAGGCACCGTCACTTTTTGTCCATCTGGGGCTCTGTGTTCCCTGGAGGTGCATTCAGATGACCTCACTCATGCCTTCGTTTTACAGACAAGAAAGAAGCTCAGAGAGGAGCCTGACTAGCCCCCAGTCACACAGGAGACAGGCAGCAGGTACTCAGCCCAGGTCTGCTCTGGGGGAGTCAAAAGTACATTTTACCACTTAATTTTGACCTGCACATAAAGATTCGTTGTTTATTATGCTTGTCCTTAATGTCCAGCAGGTCCTATTCTCTCCCTTCCAATGATCTCTTAATGTCGCCCTTGCCATCTTTACGATCCTTTGCCAGAGGGAGCAGGCAGGGAGGATCACAGTAGCGACAGGGCCCGTAACTCTTTCAAGAAGTGTCTGAGCGCCTGGACTGCTCCAGGAGCCCACGTCAATAAGGTCAAACCCCAAGCCTCCTTTTATAATAATTACTTCACAACACCTCCCTCCTTATCCTGAAATAGAATTCACATAACACAACTCACCTACAAACGCAATTTCAAAAACCATGCCGTGATGCTTCTATTAAGGAGGAATGGAGGGGAAGGTACTTATTGAAAATGTTTTCGCGTGTAAGTGCTCAGGCTTGCCCGCACTGGAAGTCTTGACGGTATCCTCACATGCTTTTACCCACTTATCGTGAATGAACTCGGGTGTTAAAGAGGATATTTCTCCATGGCCCACTGTCAAGCCCTTCTTTTCCTTCCTGAGATTTTGAAAGAAGGACTAAATGTACCTGCTCAGAGACCCCGAGGCTTGCCAGCAGGCGACAGTGTGGAGTGCTGCTCTGGTTCTCAGACCGGGAGGGCATACCAGCTCTCACTGAGCTTTGCTGAACAATTGCTAGTAAAGTTTCAAACTAAGAAAACTCTAGTCTTCCCTTGATTTACACGATGGTTGCATTCTTGGAAAATTCGGGATATGTTAAAATCATTTAAAAAAATGCTTGATATCTGTATGTAAAAAGAAAAAGTCATGTTTCAGGCTCAGAAAATTATAAAATGAACTTTCACCTCTATGAATGTCAGAAGTCTTCCAGGATGAGGCTATCTTGCCCATTGCATAATGCTATTCATTTCTTGCCTGCACCCCTCTCTCCTCCCATTAATGCCAGTAGCGCCCACCAATGTTTCAACCAAATATGTGCCTAGTTTCTAAACACCCTCTAGGCAACAGTATTACCTTCATGGGGGAATTTCCAGTGTCATGCAGTGCCAGGGACACAGGTAGTAGGAGTTTTGTGGGTCAGGAATTGGGCAGGGTTTAGCTGGGTGGTTCTTCTGCTTTGTGTTATGTCCACAGATACCCAGCTAGTGGATGGGCTGTTCTGGGGTCCACGTGGCTCTGCTCACATGTCTGATACCTTGGCGGGTGGCTGGAAGGCAGGCTCAGTTGGAGCTGTCAACTCCCAGAGGCCTCCAGAAGGGCAGGCTGAGTGTTGTATCAGCTCAGGGCTCCCAGAGTGGATGTCCGGAGAAAGCACAGCAGTAGGAAGGCTTCTTGGCTCTAGCTTTGGGCTTCCCAGCATGTCATTCTGTCACATTCCATTGGCCAACCATGTCCCCAGGGCTGGCCTAGATCAGGACAGGGGACTTAGACTGCTTTTCTGTGGGAGGAGAAGCAAAGACTGCATCCATCTTTAATCAGTCACCCTACCCCTCACTTCTCCTTCTTTTAGGCTTTTGTCTGTAGAACATGGCTGACTTTTCCTAGTATGGCCATTCGGGGGCTGGGTCCCCACAGATGAAAGGCACTGGCTAGTTCTTTATAATCTACCAGAGGACCGGTGCATGAAATTCATGCACTGAGGGGGGGGGTTCCCTCAGCCCAGCCTGCACCCTCTCCATTCCAGGACCCCTCGGGGGATGTTCGACTGCCTCTCACAATCCGGGACCACTGGCTCCTAACAACTCGCCTGCCTGCCTGCCTGATTGCCCCAACCCCTCTGCCTGCCTGCCTGATCACCCCTAACTGCTCCCCTACCAGCTGATTGTCCCTAACTGCTCCCCTGCTGGCCTGATCTCCCCTAACTGCCTCTGCCTTGCCCTACACCTGAGACCCAGGAGTCTCTCCTCTGGCCAGTTGCAGGCACCCGGAACCCGTGCTTCCCTCCCTCTAGCCGGCTGCAGGCACCCAGGACCTGGGCCGGCTTTGCCTGGGCTGGCTGCAGCTTCAGGGGACCGCTGGTGGGTGGCTTTGCCTGGGCTGCAGCCACAGGCACCTGGGACTGCAGGGCGGGCGGCTTGTCTTTCTCCTGGGCTGCAGGCATAGGTGCAGCCACTGGCACCTGGGACCATGGGGTGGGTGGCTTGTCCCTCTCCCAGGCTGCAGCCTGGCTGGTCCCCATTCTTCTCTCACAAGCTCATTTGTGCTTGGCTGTTTCCCCATTCCTCTCTGCCTGGTGTTGAGTGTCTGAGCCGTTAAGGCATGATGGTGTGAGGGCATGAGGACCATTTGCATATTAGTTCTTTATTATAAGGGATAATAATAAAAGCATAATATGCTAATTAGACCGGATGTCCTTCCAGACAATCTTCCAGTCTAAGCCGGGGCTGCGAGGGAAGCCCGGTGCTGGCAGCCAGGGGAAGGAAGGCCTACTCTTGCACAAATTTTGTGCATTGGGCCTCTAGTAGAATTACAACAGAAGGAAGAGCCACTCACGTGCTGACTTTTCAAACCCAGCCCCAAGGCCTGCACTCACACTGCTGTGTTGCAAGCCAGTATCACTGGCCAGTCTCACTGAGTGACCAGGCTGGTACCTATGAAAGTAGTCCCACTGCAGTGTGGCAACTGCAGGGGATCCACCCACATAGAGGTGATTTTCCTGGGGACCCCGAAAAATAAGTACTTAGCTCACACCACTCTGCAGAAACCCCTCACGCTCTTGGCTGTCCTCCTGGGGAATCTGGTGTGTCTGTGGTAGGGTACAGGCCACCCAGGAAGCCCAGTGGACCCAGGGCCACCCAGGCACTGGGATGGGGAGCCTCAATCTGGGGTTAGGGATGCTTGGGGCACAGTAGGAGTTTATTTTTAAACAGCTTTATTGAGATAAAATTCACCTACCATACAGTTCATCCATCTAAAATATACAATTCAGTGGTGTTTAGTAGATTCATAGTGTGGTGCAGCCATCACCACTATTTAATTTCAGAATATTTCATCACCCCCAAGGCCTCTGTCCATGAGAAGTCACTTTTCCTTCACCTGCCCACAGCCCCTGGCAACCACCACTCTACTTCCTGTCCTCATGGATTTACCTATATGCAGCCTGTTGTGATGGGCGTTTTTCACTCAGCATAATGTTCTCAAAGTTCATCCATGTTGTAGCCAGTGTCAGGACTTCATTCCTTTTCATGGATGAATAATATTCCATCCTGTGGCTATGTTGCATTTGTTTACTCATTCAGCAGTTGATGGACTGAGACATTTTGAGGGGTGACCCACCACTAAAGTGGGTGCAGGTGGGCAGCTTGCTGTGGACCCCACACGAGGGCAGAGCTGCTGAGGCCAGGACTGGGTCCTCACACACGCACAGGCCTTCCAAACAGCTGCACTTCTCCCTGAAACGGTGAGGGAGGGGTACCAACCAACACCCACACCCAGCGCTTGCTGCTCACTGCCTGGTCTCTACTTATGCAGATGTGTGCCTATCCCCCACGCCCTTTGTTTGAAACTCAAAACTGAGTGTTTGATTTTGGAGGATGTGAGACCCAGAAGGAAGAATAACATGAATTTTATTTGTTTTCCCCCCATTGGTTTTTCATAAAAGTTGTTTTGAGAAGAGGGAGATCATGAGATGTCTCTGTCCTCTGTCTCTCCACACACACACACACACACACACACACACACACACACACACACTCACACTCACACACATGGCCCCGTGTCCGGATCCCCCATGCATGTGATATAATTATGCGGCTCTGTGAGGAGCGTTGCTAGCAGTGGGGTCACAGGGCCAGCAGTTTGTGTGGGGTCTCTGCATGTCCTCAGCTCTCCACAGCAGAGGCCACCCACGTCACTACTGGTGTGTCACCAGGGGCCTGATGTCATCCTCTGTCCCAGCAAGCATTGGGACGGGTCCTGCCCGAGGCGCCTCCAGAGGGCCCCTGGCCTCACACAGGGCTCCCTTTCTCAGGGAAGACAGCTTGCACTCCAGGCCAGGAGCTGGGCTCATGCTGCGGGCCTGTGGGAGGAAAGCATTCACAATGGGAAAAGGGGCTGGACTCGCCCAGGAGGGAGGAAGTGTCCCTCGCAGAGCCCTTTGGTCTCGAGGTATTATTTCAAAGCCCCTGTTTTGAAATTATGAGACCACCAAAAAAGCATACCAGGGCCAGAAATGACTGTAAAAGGTAATAATTGTTAATAACTTGGCATCCGCCCCGTCATCTGAGCAGCCTGGTTTTGCAAACATAAAGGACAACATTGTAAGAAAATAGGAAGGCCACAGCCTGGCCTGTAAAACCATTAACCACACCATAACTACATATAAAATGTGAGTTTTAATTCAATTTATAGCTTTAATAAGGGTCTTTGCACCAACTTAGAGGGAAGGAGAGCATTCGAGACTCGTAAAGCCATAGAAACACAGTGCTCTGAGCATCCTGCTATTTTTATGATCATGGCAGCAACCTTGACCTGGGCGATCCTGGCAGGTCAAAGCCTCAGTGTTTACTGGGTGCTTCGGGACACTTTTTACAGGTCGCCATGTGCTCACATGTTGGGGTGCTCACACTTCCTGGGCTGGTCACTATCTCAGGTTAGCAGGCAGAGTGGTCCTCGCTGCCCTCCCCTGGCTCCTGGGGGCCTGTTGAGTGGTCTCCAAGGTCAGCTGTTCCTCCCAGGTGGGCCCTCCAGGTGCCAACCAAAGCTGGGCTTCCTCTTTACATGGGTTTTTGGCCTTGACCTTCAATCTTCCCCAGCAGACCCCACATGGTTTACTCTAAGGCAGGTTTCAGGAGTTATGGGAAGAAATATTTTCACTTCAGGTGTTGGAAACATGCATGTGTTGGTTTTCTCGGGTGAGTGGCCTCAGAGAAGCTGCCTGCAGAGTCACGAGATCCTTGTTTGCACCTTCTCCAGCCCAACCAGGGGAGGTAAGGATTGCCAGACACGATGAATTTCTATTAAAAAAAAAATTAGCCCAGCCATTGTGGCTCAGTGGTTGAGCATTGACCTATGAACCAGGAAGTCAGAGTACATGCCCAGGTCGTGGGCTTGATCCCCGTTAGGGGGCATGTAGGAGGCAGCAGATCAATGATTCTCTCCTAACATTGATGTTTCTATCTCTCCCTCTCCCTTCCTCTCAGAAATCAATAAATATATGTTTTAAAAAATTATAACTTACTTCTTTTTCTCCCATAAAAACTACATGTTTATAAGTAGAAAATCTAGGCAATTTAGAACCTTATCTCTAAGAAGATAAAAATCAAGTGTGACCCAACACTTATGGCTAAACTCTGTTAACGCTGGCTAGTCCTTTGCCTTCATTCTTCAGAGCGCAGGTACCCCTGCTTTACAGTAACCATGACCGCCAGGCTGCTGCTTTCTGCCCACCAGGGCTTGTGACAACTGCCTTATGTAACTGGATCCTCAATCCTGGGAACTGCACCGTGGGGCATGTGTTTAGGGACCCGTTAACTGGAGCCAGTGAAACCAGGAGGCTATTCAGGGTCACATGGGTAAGGTCAGGGTTTGAGCCCAGTTGTGTCTGATCCCAAAATTCATCCAGCTGTCACCGCTGCTGATTCCTTAAATCCGTGGCTCAAGCAGGTAGGTCTCACACTTACTTATGTAAGTGCTGCATTTACTTGTTAATTTGTCCCTGGAGCTTCACGGGGCAAATGAAGACATGGATGGATAGACGGGTGGATGGGTGGACGGATGGATGCATAAATGCAAGCAAGGGTGCATGAGTGGCATTTCTAAGCTGGGCCTCGGTGGGAAGCCCTAGGGTGGGTGGGTCACCATTTCAGACCTTTCACTCCTGGACAGCCCATGGCTGCTCATCTTGTCTGGAGAGTCCCTTCCACACCCTCTGGTCAGGGAGACCGACCCTGACGTCTGCTCCTCCTGGGTGACCTCACCTGGCTGGCCCCCCACTGCTCCGAGGAGTATGAGAAATCCTCCCTGGGTGTACGCCCTCCCTCCCCAGGGCTCTGGACCCCAGCAGATCCTGGCCTGAGACCCTGTGTGCATGTGTTTTTTTGCTAAAGTTCTCTGTCCTCTATGCATGGACTTGCCCCGGTCCTTTATGTACTATGATCAGAGACGGTATTTGCATTTTTTTGAGATATGTCAATTAGAATTGAAACAAAGGGGGATTTCTGATTAGTTTTCAGACCACTAGAAATCAATTCTCTGAAGCCAGACTTGGATTTGGATCTTGGCTCTGCCTTTCAAAAACTGTGTGACCTTGAGCAAGTCACTGAACCTCTCTGAGCCTCCACGGCCTCATCTGTACAATGAAGATAAAAACTGTGCCTGTGTCATAAGGTTGTTGTGAGGGCTAAATGTAGAACACATAGAATGGCTATTATTATTAATTACTAGTTACTCATTAATCACTAATATTAATTATCAATATTTAGTAATGATTAGCATCGTTATTTAATAGTAATATTATTATCCAATTTGCATTCCAGCCTTTGTTGTATAATGTTTTCTTCCCAGCATTGGTTCAGAATAAATTTTTGGTACAGAACGATACCTCAACTTTAACTTTTAAAGTAGATCATTCAAAATGAGGAAAAGGAATTGTCTAACTGTAGGTATGATGCTTCTGCAAGACTGTTAGTTCCCTCTCCTCTCTACCCTCCCCCCAACCCCTGCTGAGCCCCCCCCCCCCCATTCACATCTCTAGGTGAAAGCAGCCCTTTCCCAGGCCTCAGGCTTTCATAACTCATCTCCCAGGGTTTTTGTGAAAACAGAAGCCTGTGTTTTCTAAGGGATGAGTTTCAGAAATCTGTGACCCTCCTTCAAGAGCCAGGCGTTCGCTTTCTCACTGCTGTGCCTAATATTCATGAGGAAGGTTCCAGGTGGGAAACAGGATTCTCCAAGTGGAGTGCACGGAGGGGAAGGAGCCCTCTGCACGCTGTGCCCTTTGGCTGCTGGGATCAGGGACCAGGTGCTTGCTGAGCAGGACCACTCATCCCCTCAGCACATGGGGTCCTGGTGGGCACTGCCCCCACCTCCTTCCACAGCAACTGTCCTTCCTCCCACATCTCTCTGCCTCTCCACACGGGAGACACGCTTTTCCATGCCAGGACTTTTGGTGACGCCTAAGGAATTGCATCATGCTGTTGGTTGCCATGGCATCTTCCTTCCTCCTCTCAGACAGTCCCGACAATGCTGTGTTGTCCACCTGTATCGCTGCCGTGTTGACCACCACCGTTCCCAGCCTGGGCTGTGTGAAGGCCTCCAGCCCGGTCCCCCATCAGTCAGCCAAAAAAGCGGGTTATTAACACCAGGACCCATCACTCCCTGCTCCCAGTCAGAACCTTTCCACGCTTCCTCCTGCCCTTACAAGAAAGTCCAAACCCTGCCCGTTTCCCCAACCCCTCCCCAGTATCCAGTCAGCCCCCTAGCCCACTAGCCTCTGCAGCATGTTCTGTTTCATCTGGGCCCCTGCACACACCTGTGCCATTTGTCTGGCGTTCTGCCCCTGCTCTTCTCACAGGACCATTTCCTCCTTCACAATTCGGCTTCAAGGACACCTTTCCTGACTGCCCTGACCAGGCGATTCCTCCCTTTTGCTTTGCCTTTACCTCCTGCTCAGTTCCTAATTGGCACTCCTTTGGGCTGCATCATAGTTAATATGGCTTCCCCATCAGATTGTGAGCCTTTGAAGCAAGGACTTTTGTCTCTTGTCCACTGGTGCATCTTTAGCACTTAGCATGTGACTCAGGAAATATTTGCTGAATGAATGAATGAAAGATCATTTATGGGGGTTACGGCTGATTTTAGGATTGGACTTTTACCTCCCACAACATTCTCATGGATACCCAAGAGCAAAAAGCTCCCTCTCAACTACACATCTTGCTGGTCTGGGTAGTGGGTGGTGGTGGGGTTGGGCAGTCCCACCTGCTTCCTGTCACTGAGGTGCCAGTGAAAAAGTATCTTTCTTCAAAGAGAACACCAGCCTTAGGATATGACTTCATTTCTCCCAGCAATTCTACTCCTAGGAATCTACTCAAGAGAAGACACATGAAAACCTGCACATAGATGTTCTTAGCAGTGTTATTCATGAGAGCCAGAAAGAGGAAGCCAGTCAGACCTCCAGTAACTGGGAATGGATAAACAAAATGTCTTCTATCTATGCAATGGAATATTATTTGTCCCAGAAAAAGAATAAGTCCGGATGCACATCACCACGTGGATGGACCTCCAAAACATGGTGTTGAGAAGGAAGCCAGTCGCAGATCACATGTCATATGATTCCATTTATGTGAAATGTGCAGGACAGGCAAACCCGCGAGGAGGGAAAATGGCTTAGTGGTTGCCAGGGGCTGGGGGAGTGGGAATGGGGAGTGACTATTAATGGTTATGGAGTTGCTTTTTCGGGAGATGAGAATGTTTTGGAATTAAATAGTGATGACGGTTACACAATTTAGTGAACATACTAAAAAAAGACTGAATGACATACTTGAAATAATTTTATGGTGTGTAAATTATATCTCAATTATAAAAAGAGAATCAAATTTTTATTTTAACCTGATTGCCCTCCCCCTGCCCCCCAAATTCCCCTGGTCTTTGCTGGGCACTGTTTGGACTGTAAAGCTTTGTGTATTTAAAATATATATATATATATATATATATATTTTTTTTTTAATTGATTTCAGAGAAGAAAGGAGAGGGAGAGAGAGAAACAGCAATGATGAGAGAGAATCATTGATTGGCTACCTCCTGCATGCCCCCCACTGGGGATCGAGCCTGCAACCTGGGCATGTGCCGTTTACTGGAATTGAACCTGAGACCCTTCAGTCTGCAAGGCTGATGCTCTATCCACTTAGCCAAACCAGCAAGGGCAGGCTTTGTTTTTGCAGTGAGTTCACCCAGACTGTTTTCTCAGGATCTGCCATGCCCATGACGCTGTAAGTCTGCAAGCACCCGCCCCCCCCCCCCACCCCCCCGCCCCCGGGAAGCAGTGCAAAATGAATGGAAGGGGACAGAGGCTCTGTGGTGAAGGTGGGCACTGGTGCAGGCTGCCTCTGGCCATGGGGTCCTGCCCACAGAGTCCCCATGCAGGGGAGGCAGGAGGATAGCCCAGGGACACCTCCTTTTTTGCTGATCCTGCTAGGTGCTGAGTACAGGGGTCTGCAGGCTGTTTCCGTGGTGGGAAGCAGAGTGTGGATGGGAGGGGATCCGAGCCCAGTTCCCTGTGCCTTTGATTTCTGTGGGAGAAGGTCCATGGCACCTGGGGCTTCCTTCAGAAGCAGCTGAAGACAGAAATAATCCGGCAGGTTGCCAGTCTGGTTCAGATCTCTGCTCCACCCGTTAGGAGCTTGGAGAAGTCCTGGGCCTCAGTTTCCCCTTCATTCAAATGAGTCTGATGATGATGATGACAGCTAACCATGGGGCCTTAGAATTGAGGTGCATCAAGCTCCCCACAGGGTTCTTTGGCCATAGCAGCTGTGGCACAGTCACTGCATGAGGCTCTCAGAAAGCAGCAGTCCCCGCAGCCTGGTCTCTCAGGGATCAGCACTAGAGGGTGTAGACCTGAGGTCAGGAGACCTGGTCACTGGTGGGTTGTCCTGGAGGAGAGTGATGGGACAGTCAGGCTTACAGTGGGACACCCCTCAAATGGACGTAGTTTATTTTATATTAAGTTAACATATTTGAGTGGCCAATACTTCCAGGGTTCAAAAATCAAGCTGAGCCCTGGCCAAAGTTCTCAGTGGTTAGAGCATTGGCTGCTCACTGAAGGGTTGTGGTTCGATTCCTGGTCAAGGGCGCATACATGGGTTGTAGCTTCAATCCTGGCCCCAGTCAGGGTGTGTGCCAGAGGCAACCAATCGATGTGTCTCTCTCATATCAATGTTTCTCTGTCTCTGTCTCTGTCTCTGTCTCCTCCCTCCCTTCCTTCCACTCTCTCTAAAAATCATCCTCAGATGAAGATGAACAAAACAAACAAACAAAAAAATCAAGCTGAGATGAATGCTCGAGAAGCTTCACTCCCATCTGTCTGTCCGCTGACCCTTCACCTCCACTGGGACCCGGCTTGTCCATTTCTCCCGTGTCCCCAGCAACCAGGAAACACCACACTGAAGGAAGCAGAGGCTTTTACAAACAACTCTCTCCAGGCCTGTTCCATGTCTCATCAGGCTCACCCATTTCAGGTGTAGAATGCAAGGGTTTTAGTAACTTCACAGAGTCTGAAGTCAGTCTCAGAACATTTCCACCCCCAATGAGATTCCTCACATAGATCAGTAATTCCCCCAGCCCCCGGCAACCACTCATCCACTTGCTCTCGACAGATTTGCCTTTTCTGACATTTCATGTATATGGAATCATAATGCGTGCCTGGCTTCTTTCACTTAGTTATGTTGCCAAGGTTCATCCATGTTGTGGTGTGTCAGAGCCTCACTCCTTTTCACGGCTGAGCTATATTCCATTGTGTGGCTACATCACCTTTTGTTTATCCACTTACTTGTTGATGGACACTTGGGTTGTTCCACGCAAATATATTATTTTTTCCTCTCTCTTCTTTTTTTAAATACAAAGGATAGCATTACTTTTGTATTTACATATGATCCTATATATGAACACACGTGTGTGTTTATACATGTACATTGAGATATGTGTGCATGTACATATGTGTGCATGTATATACATATGTATGTCCATAGTCTTGCAACTTGCTTGCTTCACTTAACAACATACACCAAGAGTCTCCTTTTAATCATCGTTCAGCGTTGATGTCATGCCGCGTTCCCAGCTGTGGACGCGGCCTCTCCGTGAGCGGTCCTCTGTCCTGACGCCTGGGAGGGCACGCAGCGTCCACCTTACTCCCTGGTGAGTACCAGCCGGGAGACTCATCTTGTGGATATTATACCCCACGTAGGTGGGGAGCGCTGGAGAGCAGGACTCAGGGCCACATCTGCCACATGAAGGGACTCTGGGACTTGCCTCTTACAGATTAAAGGAAAATGCCCGCCCCCCCCAAGCCCACGCATGTCCCAGAGAGCTTTCCCTGGTGCTGGCTGCTGGCTTCTTCAGCAAGAGAAGGAGGCAGGGGTCTGTCTTCCCATTGGCAGCCCGCACCCTGCCCGCCGCTTCCCAGCCTGGCTGTGCTGCAGACCTGGGTGGTTCCTGAGAAGGGGCTCGTGGTGCAGGCCTTGGTGAAGCCCACTGCGCGGTGCTGTGGGCCCACTCACTCAGGTCAGGTGAGTCCTGGGAGGCGCTAGAGACTGGGGACGGGGCAGAAACAGCCCCGCATCACGAGGACAATGACTGCTCCATGTGCAAGCAAAGAGTCTGTGCGGGGCTATTCTGAGCATTGTGGGTGATAGAGCTGTTTCCCTGCACCAGGCCTTCCAGGAAGCTGCAGTGCGAACGGCTTCACAGGGGGAACTTAGATACTCAGTAGAGCTTAGAGCCCACCCTCCTAACCACCTGCTCCGCCTCCTCCAGAGAGGGGGCTCCAGTCCCTGGGCCACCACTGCCCCGAAGTAGTGACAAGAATAGAGAAGACCACAAAACACGCCACTGCCACGCATGTGCCAGTCTCATTGTGCTGAGGGCGTGCTGTACACCCTGCAGCATTGCACGTTCCCACTTCACAGATGAGAAGCGAGGTTGGGCTGGGAAGAGTGGCTGAGGCAGGATTTGAACTCTGCACAGGTCTGACGTCAGCAACGCGGGGCAGAGCGTGGCCAGGGCAGAGGGAGGGCCTTGGGGGTCACAGCTTGCCCTCTGGAAAGCTCCCTGTTCACGCAGGGGGCTCTGGTCACCAAGGGGGCAGGTTCCTGCCTTGCCCTCCTGGCCTCCGTCCTGGCCCAGGGCCCATTCTCCAGCCTGTTTTCCAGACAGGAAATATGAATCAAAATAACATGACATACTCAGCCATAATTAGCGCTGCGGCGTGAGGCTGAGTGAGCCATAATGAGGAGCAGGCCTTTGCAGCCCAACCTGCCAGCCGGGCCCTCCTTCCCTCCCATCCCTCCCCCTGCACCATCCATCAGCCCTCTCACTCCAGGTCAGTGGAGAGGGCAGGAGAGAGAGTGAGAGTGAGGACCCGAGGGGGCATAGAAGAAGTGGAGGAGGGAGGGGCCCTGAGTGTGTGTTTGGCTTTGCTGTTGGACACACTTGCGTTCTCTGGAGAGCTGGCTGCTCAGGACTTTGGTAGCATCTTGAACTCTTTGGATGCAGGTGGGGGCTCCCTGTGGAAGTCCCTGACTCTACAAAACAGGCTGAGCCTGTGGCCTCCTGCTCGAGGGCTGGCTGCGACCCTGCCTTCTCCCTCCAGCCCTCTGTCTCTGTGTGCTTTGTGTCGTCCTAGGTCTGTCGCTGATTGGCTGTGTCTCTCCGTCTCCTCAAGTTTCTCTCTGTCCCTTTATCTCGGCTCTCTCTTTCTCTCTCTGTTAAAGACAGTGTCTCTCTTTCTCGGCTCCCTTTGTCTCTCTTTGTTTTTTTTCCCTTCTCCCTCCCCTTCGGCTTCCCCAAATGAAAGTACTCTTGAGAGAGAGAGGCTGAGGCTGCTGGTAGCCTTTGGGCCCGCCCCTTCCTGTGACCTCCCAGCTCACACTCCTCTTCTTTCTCCAGCCCCTCAGCCCCCTCCCTCCCAGAGACCCCCCAGAAGCTCGCCTCCTGGAAATGCCCTGCGACCACCGACCACCCCTCGCTGGCTGACCTCCGCTTCCCTGGTGGTCTTCACCGTGGTCAGCTAGGTGAAAGGTCGCGGCTGTTGGAGGAGGCCCGGGGTCTTTGAGAACATCTAACTGGGTGTTCCCCACGTGAGGGCCTGGGACCTCTGGGGACTCTGGGCCACCCAGTCTGGGGGATGGAATCTGTGCGCAGTTCCCACCTTCATTAGTTTTCTATATTCCTGTTCGCACACGTCCTTCATGGTCCTAGTGGGAAAAGCTGGCTTGTCAAGCATAAATGAAGACCATCGCCCACCTCACAGGTCCACCAGCAAGAGTTTGAGCAATTTCATCCTTGCTTTTCTGACTTGGTGACCATTTTGCAACTAAAAGCACAGCTCTTAATTAGATCTTAGTCACTTAGCACTGCTAAGCCTCAATTTATTCATCTGTTGAATGGGAACAGGGGAGTGTTGAAGCCCCGCAGGGTGAAGGGAGGACTCAGTGGGCATACATACGTGTCCAGAACTGGTCCAGGCCCTGAGAAAGGGCTCAATGAATAGCCACAGTGGTGTGTGCCAGGCCCAGGGCTGGCTGTGTTTGCACACTCATGGAATTGCCACAACAGCCCCAGTGTGAATGAGGTGCTAACCTCTTTTAGAATATGCGATCAGGCTCAAAGAGGTTGAGTAACTTGGCCAAACTCTACCATTATGAGCTCGCTTATTCATTCATGTTTTCACCCAGTACTACCTAAGTGGTGCTGTGTATCGAGCACTAAGGCTACCGTGGGGAGCAGAGCAGGTGTGCTCTCTACCCTAAAGCACCTTCCGTTCAGTGGGGGACAGCATTCCACAGCTTCACACAGGGAACTTAAATCACATGGCACAATGCTGGGAGCTCGTCTGACATGGGCTGGGGGTGGTGAGTCAGGCCCAATGAGGAGGGCCCAGGTTGGGGAAACAGCATGTTCAAAGGCCCTGGGGTGAGACAGAGCTTACCACACTCACCTGTGGGAATGAGACAAACTCACAGAATAGAGTAAACAGTGAAACACACAAGTTCAAGGCTGGGGAGGTTGGCTGAAGGGCTCGCAGGCCACCAGGAGGAGGTGGTTTTTCCAACCCAGAGTGGCCCAGCCTTGTGGCTCATGACAGTACCAGGGCAGTCTCTAAGTATCACCCCTCAGTCCAGGGCCTGCCTCAACTGCCAGCACCTGGGTGATGTAGGATGGTGTGGCCTTCATTGTGAGTGGCTTGAGGCATTGGCTGTTCTCATCAACAACTCAGAAAGTGCCCTCGACCTGGGCATCCAGGTGTGTCCAGCTCAGAGAGGTCACTGTCTGTCATGGGCAAAGGGCGCTGGAGCTGCTGGAGGAGTTTGTATTCCCTCTAGTACAGGGAACGTGGTGCACATCCAAGCTGGCTGGTACGGGATCACTAGAATCTCCATCCTCACAGCCTAGGTTCCCTGTCTGCCTGAGGTCATGGTAGGGGACACCCAGCTCACTGCAGGGTGCCTGGATCAGGGATGCTTGCACACTCTCTGAATTAGAGTTTCATCCATACTGAGGTTTTACAGCTCTACTGAGGTGTAATTTAAACACGAAAGTCACCCATTTAGTTGTACAGTGGAATTCAACCAAACAATGAAAAAGAACAGATTACCTGTCTACAATACACAGCTAAAGCTAAGCACCTTATGCGAAGCTGAAGAAGCTTGATGCAAAAGAGCACATATGTAGTGCTTTCATTTGTATAAAATTTCAAAAAAAAATGTACTATTTTAAAATATCTGATATAGAAAAATTCAATTGGATTTGAAATCTAATCTTTGTTTCTCAAGATCTGTTTTGTAAATTTGTCCATAATAGGAAATGATGAGCAGCAAGTCTTTAAAACAGTTTCATATTATACATTTTTAAAAAATTGTAAAAATTGCATTAAGTTTTTAAAAATTACCTTTTGTGTAAATGAAATGTTTCTTTGACACGATAATTAAGATCCTGAAGAAATCATAACTCAAATGTCTTGACCTGTGGTGGGTGCTGCGGATGCCTGTCCCGTATCCCTGGAGGCCTCACTCCACCTGCATCTCTGGCATATGAGTCCCAGGCAGCTGGCAGCCGCCCATCGCAAGCCCCCGGGTTTACTTGTTTTCTGCTGGAGAAGTTTCTTTTGCATGTGGGAGATGGCTTCACTTTCACCCGGGCGCAAGCAGGAAGTGAGGAGGTAGGTATGCCCTTCTGTGTGTAGGTGTGCTGTTGATGGTGGTGTGGAGGGTGGAGTGAGGAGGGTTGTAGATAAATGTCCCTGACTCCCTGCCCTCCAGGGGGCAGTTTTGTATGTAGGATCATATCATCTGCAATCAGAGGTCATTTTACTTCTGCCTTTCCAACTTGGATGCCTTTTATTTCCTTTTCTTGCCTAATGGCTCTGGCCAGGACTTCGCTACAGGTTGAATAGCAGTGGTGAAGGCAGACATCTTCATCTTGTTCTTATCTCAGGAAGAAGGCTTTCAGTCTCTCACCATTGAGTGTGATGAGAGCTGAGGGTTTTTCATAAATATTGTTTATCACGTTGAGGAAGTTCCTTCTGCTTCTAGTTTTCTGAGTGGTGGTTTTTTTTTTTTTTAAATCATGAAAGGATGTTGAATCTTATCAGTTGCCTTTTCTGTGTCCATTGAGATGATCATGTAGTTCCCTCATGCCCTGTACTATTAATGCAGTGTGTTTCATTGATTGAGTTTCATATGTTGGACCATCCTTGCATTCCTGGGATACCCACCTGATAATGGTGTGTAATCTTTTTAATATGCTGTTGCCTTCTGTTTGCTAGTATTCCCTTGAGGACTTGCATCATTATTCATAAGGGATATTGGTCTGAAGTTTTGTTGTGGTGGCATGGGGTGATTCTGGAGCATGTTCCATATGGTTTCTCAGAGGTCTGAGTGGGATGGAGTCCCATGTGCCCACAGTGGTCCCCTCATCTTTAATGCACCCCTTACTGACTTGTCTCATTTCTCTGTCTCATCCTCTTATTTCTTCTCTTATGCTTTCTGGGGTCACCTCCTTCATAAACTACTTCCTCTCAAGTCCTCAGATCATATCTGCTTTGGAAGGAACAAAATCTAGGAGTAACCTTGCTGGTGTGTAACCATTTCAAGTATAAAAACCTAATTTTAAAATATGACATTCACCAAGGCAAGCTTACTTAAAAATGAAATTGCCTTTATTTGGAAGTGTTATACTCTTTTAATGTGTAAACATTTCCCCTAACTTTGAATTTTATTTTTTTTCTTACCATAAGTTGAAAATCTGATGCTTTTTCCCACCAGATTCCTAATAGATGCCTCCACCCCCTTCTAGATGGTCCCTTGTAGGCTGCATAATGTTACCGTATTCTTTATGTACCATTATGGCAAACAGGTGGGTGGGAAGTCCTTCTCTGGGCAGGGAGTGCCAGGGGGTGGTGGGAGCTGCCTGGTGTCTGTGTGGAGGGGATGTCAGGGGACCCTGCCCAGTTTTCTCTGTTTGAAGCTAGGAGACAAGAGAAGCCTAAGGTTAGATCCCCAGCCTTGTCCTAGTGCAGTGGTCGGCAAACGGCGGCTTGCGAGCCACATGCGGCTCTTTGGCCCCTTGAGTTTTTAGCAAAGGCCAGCTTAGGAGTATAATTAAGTTAATAACACTGTACCTACCTATATAATTTAAGTTTAAAAAATTTGGCTCTCGAGAGAAATTTCAATCATTTGTACTGTTGATATTTGCCTCTGCTGACTAATGAGTTTGCCGACCACTGCCCTAGTGCACCCACAAAGAAATCAATGATAGCCGCTCCCTGCTCACCCACTGGATACTCTAGGAATTCCTACTTTCTTCTTATGAGACCACCACTTGCCATAAGTAAGAGAGCTGATGGTGAAGACCCTTTCTCTTCCCCACAGGTTAGCTCTAGAGAAAGCCAGTGAGTGGGAATCCCACCATTATCCCAGTTATTCAGAACTGCCCCCAACTCCCATAGAGATGGGCATGGAGGCACCCCACCCAGAAGCCTGTCCCCAGCTTTGCTATGCAGTTGCTGTATTTTGTAGTGATTAAGAGCCTGGGTCTGGGAGCCAGACAGGCCTCGGTTTTAATCTTGCCACTTAACCTGCTGTGTTTCTTTGGGAAAATCATTTAGTGGCCCTGAGACACGGCTTCCCCTTCTGTGCAATGGGTATACTTGATTAGCTGCTTGGGGGCATTTTGGGAGACAAGGCATGCTGGCACACTGCCAGGCACCCAGGGAGAATATGGTTCGTGAACTTATTTACTAATCCAACAATCCAGCAAACATTTGTTGGGCACCTATTCTGTGTCTGGGACTACTATAGGTGCTGGAGACACATCAGTAAACAGAGCAGGAATTCCGGTGTGAGAGGCAGAGGTAAACGAGAGGCATGTCACACAATGCCAGGTGGTGCCTGTGTGGTGGGGGATATTCAAACAGGACCAGGGAGAGAGAGTGGTGGTGTGGTTACAGCTGTGTCGGGAAAGGCTCCTGTGATATGATGACCCAGAAGTGAGAGACTGAGCCAGGCTGATATCCTGGAGAAGAACATTCTAGAGGAAACAATGATGCAAAGGCCCGGAGGGCAGTGGGGATGGGTCAGGGTCAGCCCCAACTGATGCAAGATGGGCATCAGGAGGTTTGGGGGCCTTGCCAGCCTCTCTTTGGCTCTTGGACTTGTCCTAAGTGAGATGGGCATGGGAGGGATCTGCAGGGAGCAATGGGGGCTCCTTTACAGTGTGATGTACAAGGGTCCCTCTGGATGAGTTAGCTCATTGAATCTCTGAGGCTGTCATGGCTGATGGCTTGGAAGGTTAACTAATGTCACTGTGATGACTATTACATTCCCACTAGCCAGGGACCCTTTGTTGAGAAACCATGCGTTGGACCAAGTGTGCGAAACCGGAGTTTATGCCTGGGGGAGAGGTTCGTGGCCCTCCCCTGTTGGGATGAAGGTGTTCTTTCCAGAGGGAAGTTCTAGTTGGTCCGTGGGGGTAAAGGGCCAATCTGTCTAATTCCTCCCTCTCCTGGGCAGTCTAATTGCCCATTTAACCTTTGTGGGGCTTAATTAAGGATGTTTAGTCTGGGTGTGCTGCACTTGACTCGTTAGGTTAAGCTCATGGCCTTCCCTCTAGTCTGTCAATGGTCCAGACAGACAGGCTTTCCGAGGCGTCCCCTGAGAGGAAGGGGAAATGGAAGGTTTCACTCAAGCTCTTCCCAGCCTATGGTGGGTGTGGGCTGTCCAGAGGACACTGTGGGTGGGGTGGGGAGGACGCTGCCCCCAGATCTGGGAACAGTGCCTGGGGTGGGGCAGCGCTGAACGCAGGCTTGAATGGTTTGCTCAGATAAGGTCCGGCCATAGTGTGTGTGTGCACATGCCCACATATTCCTCCTTGCTCACGTAGGAGGGATCAGAACTTTCAGCAAATGAAGGTATGGAAAATGGCATGCCAATGGGATCCCAGAGATCACTTCATGCAGGGCTTGGCAAATGTTTTTTTGTAAAAGGCCATTGCTACTCCACCTGCAAAAGCAGACACAGTCCATAGGCAAACGAAAGGGCATGGCTGTGTTCCAATAATTCTTTATATATATAAAAAAAGAGTTGGCCAGATTTGGCCCGAGAGCCTTAGTTGGTCCCAGATCTAGTAGAACTTTCTAGATAAGGAATTCAGACATCCTTCCTTCTATCACTCATAGCAACTCAAAAGCTGCAACCTTTCTGAAGCCCCTTCTCTAGCAAACCTCAATCTTTTTCAAGGTCAAGTGTCATATTTACTACGGTATTTATGGATTTTTTTTTACTACTTTAACGTGTGTAAAATTGAGGTACCATTTTTATCAGATTCCTATTGTTTGTTTTTTAAAACATATTTTTATTAATTTCAGAGAGGAAGGGAGAGGGAGAGAGAGAGATAGAAATATCAATGATGAGAGAGAATTATTGATCGCTGCCTCACGCATGTCCCCCCACTGGGGATTGGGCCCACAACCCAGACATGTGCCCTGACTGGGAATGGAACCGTGACCTCCTGTTTCATAGGTCGACACTCAACCACTGAGCCACGCCAGCTGGGCCTATTATGTGATTTTTAACGAGTCACTGATGAAATGTTTGAATAATTTTGCATAGCGCAATGATTTTAAGGAATACCTATGTCATGTTATAGAAGAATTGACTGTATTTATAACCCAGGCCTCCTGAGTTGTAGTTAGGATTGGCTAGGCTTTGCTGCAGTAAGAAATAAACCCTGAAATCTCATCAGCTTCATACCATAAAGGTTCACTTCTCTCTCATCTCTAGGGTGGCTGCCTCCAAGCTGTGACTCAGCGACCCAGGACACTTCATGTGTCATCATGTGGCCTTCATGTTAGTGACGAAGTGGAAGAGAGCAGGAGGATCCTGGAGGATATTTGCTAGACAAGTTCTGGGAGTGGCTTAGAACACTTCTGCCCATATTCCATTGGTCAGAAAGCAGTCACACAGCTCCTACCTAGCTGTAAGGCAGGCTGGGAAATGTAGTCATCTGTGTGTCCAGGGAGGGGGACAGGATTTATTGAGTATATCACAATGTCTTGGCCACATCACCTCATCTCAATTCACTCACCTTTCCCCAATAATTCACTGCCATTTTATGCCAGGCACTGTTCTAGGCTCTGGGGATATAGAAAAAACAAAATAAAATAAAATGACAGAAACAAACCCTGCTTTCATAGAGGTTATATCATAGGGGATAGATAGATATAAAAATAACTTAATGTAATGTATGTCACTGGGGATGTGCTATAAAGCAAAGACAAATTCATGGACATGGGAGAGAGAGAATTGGGGGTGGGTGTGACATTACAACTTTAAAAAGATGATCGGCTTGATACCCTCTCTGAAAAGGTGGCCTTTGAGAAAAATCTTGAAAGAGGTTCCACAGGGAGCCATGTGGACACATGGGGTAAGAGAATCTCAGCCAGGGTGAACAGCCAGCACAGAAGTTTTGAGGTAGGAAGATACCTGGAATAGTCAATGTACCACAAGGTGGTCAGTGTGGCTGAGAGTGGCCGGGTGGTGTGAGAGGGGGAATTCGTAGGAGGTGAGATCAGAGCTATCAAAGGGCAGATTTCTGAGTTGTAGGCTATTCTCAAGGCTTTCAGTCTGAGACCACAGAAAGTCATGGGATTGCTGCCCTGAAACCCGGACACCCTAGTCCATCTTCCTCTCAGCTCCACCACTGACCCCTGGCACCAGGTCCTTCAATCGACGAGGAAAGCGGGCCTTGGAGAGGTTAAGGATTCCCATTTCCCAGAATCCATTATATAACTAACATGAGAGCGTGGCTGTTGTGTGTATTGAGCTTCACTTTCACTTTATGGTAATGTGCAAGGAATACTGAGATTGTCCGGGGAGGCGGACCCTGGGAACCATGGGGTCAGTGAGTTACTCTTTGAATGCTTGCTCCAGCTGGAAGCCTTGTGGTTCAGACTCTTTGTCCAAAGACAGCATCTCACACACTCATTTAGTGGTTCCGATGGGGCTTCAGACCAGGTGAAAGCATTCTCTTATATTTTTTCTTCTGTGGAAAGGGAGCAGGCAGGGAAGCAGCAAATAATTAAATTGATGTCGACATTTATTGCTGTGAAGGCAGTAAAAGCATCACATGGCTTCCTCATAAAAAGTCATAATGTCTATTTACAGTCCCACATTATTTTTCTGGTAATCCAAACCAGAAACTGTCTCTGAAACTCTCTGTGTTCAGCTGAGAGCTTCATGACACGAAGAACTGGCTGGGGGAGGGGGACGAGTACACCAAACCTCTTGATGGGGCGGAGAGAACCTTGTTTGTTTGGGTTTGTGTGGTTTATTGATTCAGGGAAAATGCCTTTGGCCATTACCCCAAAGGCCAAAAGCTGCAATTTTGGCATTTCGTGGGCAAAAGGCAGGGACGCTCTGCTCGGGCCATCAAACCCAACAATGTTCCTTCTGTTGTCCATAATGACATCTCACATTTCAAGGCCACTTCTCAACTTTCTCAAGATGTGCTCGCATAGGGTCATTTCTTAGGAGAACAGTCAATTGCATGTATCAAAATTTAAAATTCATGTGCATCTCATTTCAGCAATCTCACGTCTAGGAACTCACCCTGCAGAGGAACTCACACGTGTGTCCAAAGGCCCATGAATATTGACATGAATATTGAAATGGATATATTTCACTTGAAATATGCAAAAATGTATACGTAGTCAATATTGACTACTGACTGAAATGCTGAAAATGTTAAAAACCTCTGATATTTTTATCGGCAGATGATTAGAAATAAATAATGGTACATGCCTATGAAACAAGACTAGACAGCCATGAAACAATTAAGAGTGGTCTATGCAGCATGATCCCCAAAGTACAAGGTTAAAAAGCAAGATAAAGAAGACTGTTTAGAATAAGCCTATTTATCTAGATTAAAAAATTCTATGCTGGTTCCCTGGACAGTTTGCTCAGTGGTTAGACTGTTGGCCCAGGCACCAAAGGGTCACAGGTCAATTCCTGGTCAAGGGCAAGTACCTGAGTTGCAAGTTAGATTTTTTTTTCCAATATATTTTATTGATTTTTTACAGAGAGGAAGGAAGAGGGATAGAGAGCTAGAAACATCGATGAGAGAGAAACATCGATCAGCTGCCTCCTGCACATCCCCTACTGGGGATGTGCCCGCAACCAAGGTACATGCCCTTGACCGGAATCAAACCCGGGACCCTTCAGTCTGCAGGCCGACGCTCTATCCACTGAGCCAAACCGGTTTCAGCTGCAGGTTAGATTTTATCCTTGGCCCTGATCCAGGCCAGTGTGGGTGGCAGTCAATCTCTCTCTATCTCTCTCTTCCCTCCTTCCCTTCCAAAAAGAAAGAAAGAAATCTATGATAGTATATGCATAGAAAAATTCTGGAATGATGTGTAAGTCACTATGAAAAATGGTTCTTGTGATAAGGGAAATGGAAGGTCTTTAAAATAATATACATGCATTACTTTTACAACTAAAAACAGTAAAAATGCATTTATTATCTGTGATGGTGACTATTGGATAGGATATTGGAGTTGAATTCAGACTTGCTGAATCTGACTCCAGCTGCCTACTTATAAACTGTGTAATCTTGGGCAAGTGACATTTCTTGAAATCTAAGTCTCATTGATTATAAGATGTTATTATCTCCTTTGCAGGGTAAGTGTAAGAGTTAAGTAAAGTGATACTGGTTAAAGCTGATAGGTGAGATTTGATATACCCATCCCATGTTAGGCAATCCTGTATTTTCATCTTTATAATGTATCGATTGTTGTTGTCTTTGTTGTGAGAACTAGAAATGGACTTAGCAAATGAGACCAAAGAGAAGAAAGAAAGAAATTGTAATTGGAAGGATATGGTTGGCGCTCAGAGGGAAAGCTTAACAATTAGGTCTTGGAAAAGACTGGAACTAGAGCAGTTCTTGTGACTTGGAAACCACTAATGAGATGAATCAGCTGCACCTGTTTCTCTCCTTCATTTACTCCGCTCAGAATCTGAAGTTCTAGGACAGAGACTCTGATGGGCTGACATTGGGGCTCTGTGCCCACTTCTGAGTGTATAGAGGTGGGGATCTTGATTGACAGTAGGATTAATTAATGAGGAAGGAGGGAGATAGAAGAATGGCAACTGAAAGAAGGAGAGATGGATTCTGTGTTTGCAAAAAGCCAAAATGAAATAAATCAGTGACTGTTCTTTTATAGTACTGAATTAGTCTTGGTAGGCTAACTGCTGTAATAAACCAACATTTCAATAACTTAATAAGTGGAAATTTATTTTTCACTTACACTACATCCCAATGTTATTGCTTCTTGGTGGGGTGCCTCTCCTGGGTCTCTGCTCCACACAGTCACTCAGGGACTCAGACTCCTTCCTGTAGTCTCTGCATCTTTCATTGCATCCTGTGGATTTGGCCATTAGACAAGGGAAGAGCTGATAGAGGGTACACTGATGGGCCAAGATGTGGTCCTGGGGCCATACCTAACCACAACTGGGATGTTATCTAATTATGTGTTCACGAGAAAAGAGAAAAATTTGGTGTCTCCTTGCTGTCTCTGCCACAGGTAACACAACATAGAACAAGAAATATCACTGTCATTTCAGGTCTGAGGGCCTATGAGTCTAACATTTTGACCTAAGGTGAGTCATTTCTCTTCTGTGGGCCTCATTTTCTTCATCTGGAAAATGGGAATGTGAGAGAAAATACAAGCTTTTAAACTTCTTTCCCCAGATAACTTTTTTCAACTGAAGTCCATTGTAGAACTCAATATAAAAATAAAACAGACAGCTGCAGACGAGGGGTGCAGGCGGGAGCCCAGAGCCCTGTGTGGTGTTTGTCCCCTCTCCCTTGCCCCTGAGGCCTAATCCTGGACCATCTGGAGCGCTGGGATCTCCTGTGCAGGCTTATGTTGGCCTATATAGACTCTAGTTATGATATGACCCAGCCAATCCCTGGACTCTTTAGGGAACTTTCAAAACTTTACTGTGTTCTCACTTTGGAAAAATATGAAGACGTTTGAAATCAGGGCCACTTGGCCTCCTTCCCTGGCTGGCCCTGGGATGTGCCTGCTCCCTGCTCAGAACCACCTGCTTGGCGCTCCAAACCTTCCTCTACCACAATTTATTTTTTCACTAGGGGAAATGTTTAGCATAATAAATTATGTGGTTCCAGCGTTTCCTGAACCATTTCCATGAAAAGGGATCCTGAGCTGGTCTTCAGACCAGGAGTCACTGTTGGCAGAAGCACCCGGTTCCCATGGAAGAAAGGGAGACAGGTCTTCCCAAGGACTTTCTGAAGAGGGACTGAACAGGCGCATCTGCTTTGGCTAAACAGGAAGCGATCAGGGTGAAGTGGTGCTGTCACTTTCCAGGGTGCAGAGACAGTTCCAAACCAAGCTACAGACTTTTTATGACAATAATTTTGAAAGGGAATTCATATAATCCTGGTAATTTAGACATTAACGTTTCAAAGCTCTCATGGTCCCAAAATAAATATATACATATTTTCCTCCAATTTCAAAAATAATTATCCTAAACCCGAAACTACTTTAGCCTTGTTTCTTGAATTGGTTTGCTTCCTTCCAAAGCAGAGTAGGTTGAACGACTCAGAGCTGAGAAGGACAGAGAACTCCCGGCAGCCCCTCGCTGTTCCAGGAGCCTTTGACCTTTCACTTGAATTGGATTCAAAACAAAGGTTTTGTTGCATTTAAAACTGTTTTATCCTTCTAAACAGTAAGGGAGCTCCAAGGGACCCAGAAAACAGCTCTGTGGGTCTTAAATGGTTTTAAGAATGGGCCTAGAAGTTCTCAAATCCTAGTATTCTCAAGTCCCTTTAGAAATAAATGCTTCAACCAACAGGCAACATCTGCCCCATCTGGGCTTACTTTAAACCCATTGCACTTTGGCAATGGACCTTTCTCTACATCTCCAAGGAGCGAAGGAGATGCCAGTCAAACAAGCTAAGGGTGCAGTCTTCTCCCAGGTCCTCTGGGACCCTTACTTCTAGTGATGTGTCTCCAGAGACACGTCCACATATTCTGGATTTGTAGATAAAGAAGCTCCAGTTCATGGAGAATTTTGCTAGAGCTTTCAAGAGGAGCCCCCTGGAGCACTTAGTAAAGTGTTAAGATGGGCCATGACTGGGGATAAGGCAGACCTGAATTTAAGTCCCAGCTGTGTCTCTTATTTTCTCTGTGAACTTGGACACAGCAAAAATAGAGATAATGATAATGATAATAATAATAGCTATCTTGTGTAGTGAGGTAACACAGGTAAAATGTTTATCACTGTGTTTGGAAGGTAGAGGTTAGCATGTTTTATCAAGGAATCAGATGGAAAAGTTGTTGAATAACTCAGAAAAAAAAAAGATTTAATTCAGAGGATTGGGTGCTTTCAAAACTGTTGAAGAGCTAGAGGAGCAAGGATCAGGGGAAGCTGTCACTCCTGCTCAGGTTTGCTACTAAAGTTTGGCAAACCAGGAAGTCCCGGGAACTGTAGGAGATCCCAGCCACTTGCAGTACAGAGGCAGATGCTTGGAGGGAACCCCAGGTGCCAGGCTTTCTGCCAACTGGTGCCAGGGAGCAGAGTCTGCAGGCTTTCTCCCACTTCTCAAGTCTTATATGGCTCTCAGTGGTGGAGTCCAGTTTACAACAAACCTGATGGCAAGGGATTCTGGGAAATGTGGTTCAATATGAGGGGTAGGAGTGAGTGGCCATCATTTCTGGTACTGAGCAATAAGCTTGACCATTGGCATTTTACATATAAGCACAAAAACAGGACCAAGATGAAGACTCAAAATGACTGGAAATGTGTACATAAGAGACGTGGGACACCAAATGTAAAAGTGTAGTTGGCAGCCAGAAATTGTCACTGAAGTCAAAGATTTTGGAAATCTGGCTTTGAGACCAATTATGGGACTTGGAAAGTGTGGGAACTGGGGTTGTCTAATGGAAAAAAGAACCTCTGTGGTTTGGTGCCCAAATTAACAGGTTGGTTCCCTGCTCTGGGAAGCAACCCCTACCCCTAGGACCCCTTCCTCCTGTGAGTTCTTATTGCTCATTTTGTCTAAACCTCATGCGAGAGTCCCTTTTCCTAATGGTTTACTCCGTAAAGTGTCTTCTTCCTAAATAGAGGTTTTAGCTTTCTTTTTAAAACAATATTTTTATTGATTTCAGAGAGGAAGGGAGAGGGAGAGATAGAAACATCCATGATGAGAGAGAATCATTGATCAGCTGCCTCCTGCACGCCCCGCCCCCTACTGGGGATGGAGCCCGCAACCCGGGCATGTGCCCTAGTTCATGTGTCGATGTTCAACCACTGAGCCACAGCAGCTGGGTAGTTTTTAACTTCTTAAAGGCAGGGAATGTGTCCTCAAATCTTCAGAACCCACAAAAAAATGGTTCTTAAAAATAATATAAAAATATGTCATTAGAAAAAACCTGGAAAACTCAAAGAAGCACGAAGAAGAAAACACAAATCTTCCATAATTCTGCCTCCAGAGTTATGTATTGTTAATGCTTTGAAGGCTACACTTTCCATTTTCCCCAATATTCACACATTTATAAATGTGGGTTTATGTTAACACACTAATAAAAAGTTATTGAGCACCAAAGGAAGAAACAGTGATCATGCCCCGAACACCGGCCCTGCCCTGACTGCGTTCATCGCTTACAATAACGCTGATCGGGTGCTGTTGGGGGAAATGAGTGCATTTCCCGTTTCCAAGGTCGAGGTAGCCCCCCCCCCCCCCCCCCCCCCGGCTTCTGGCCTCTTTGTCATCATGAGCTTTTCCCTGTGGTCAGTCTAGACATGTGCCCTCTCCCTTGGATGGACCAGATGGAGCAGGAGGCATCCCTCCTGCCTCTTCACGCAGTAGGTGGTGTGGGAGACAGACCTTCCTGCACAAGAGGAGGTCTGTGGTTTGCTGTTCTGCCAGCAAAAACCTATGTAATCAGCCCATCCATAAACCATGAGCTACAACTGCGTTCTCCAATCCGCTTTATCAATTAATAAAAGCGATGCCTCTATCCTCACTTTCCTGGTCTCGGTGACAATCTCCATGGTCCATGCTTGCAGTGGGAGAAAGGGAGGTTGTGTATTGACCTGTAGGCTCATGCTAAGTGTTCACTTGTCTAATCAGTCCTGATGACAGAGCAGTTGGTATAATTATGGCCATTCTTCTAGGGTGGAGAAAAGTAAGGCAGAGAGAGATTAGTCACCTGCCCTGGGTCACACAGCTGGGAGGTGGTAAAGTTGGATCTTGCCCTAGCTCATTTTTCTTTTCTCTCTCCCTCCCTCCCTCCTTCCCTCCCTCCCTCCCTCCCTCCCTCTCTCCCTCCCTCCCTCCCTCCCTCCCTCCCTTCCCTCTCTCCCTTCCCCCTCCCTGCCTCTCTCCATTCCTCTTTCTCCTCTCTTTTCAACACCTTTATTGAGTCACTTACCATAGAGTTCGCTCATTTAAAGTGTACTGTTCAATGGTTTTTGGTATATTCACAGATGTGTGAAACCTTTGCTAGAGCCAATTTGAGAACATTTCATCACCTCAGAAAGAAACCCCATACCCTGTAGCTTCACCCTGTATTTCTACTTCCTCCCCACCCCAGCCTTAAGCAGAAGAGTCCACCTCCTGTCTCTGGGGTGCGCCTGTCCTGGACATGTCACATACATGGACTCATACAGCATGTGGTGTTGCGGGCCTGGCTCTGTCACTCTGCATGCTGTTGCAAGGTTCACCCGCATGGCTGCATGACCAGCACTTGGTTCCTGTTTGCAGATGAGTAACTTCCACTGTGTGACACTCACCTTCTGTTAGTCCATTGCCTGTGGGCCATCTGGACTGCTTCCCCCTCTTGGCTATGGTGAAGCTCTGTCTTTATGGAAGGCTTTCCCACCCTCCCTCCCAGTGGACTAGTGGCTTTCACTGAGGGCAACATGGATGGCAAAGAGCCTGAGCTGCGTCTGCCTCCTCAGACAGGCCACGATGACAGTCACATACCCAACCTGCAATTTAGGCTCTGCCCAGAGAGGGGAGGGGCTCAGCTGCCCGCCCCCCGCCCCGCCCCAGGCCAGACCACCAGGGTGGCCTCAGCTCAATTAAAGTTGTTATTCCCTCAAAGAGGGGGAGTAACAGAGTGGGTTTAGAAGAATAAAAACATGTCACAGTCCTTTTCTCCTACCGGAAGTCTGTCTCTGGGGTCCAGCATTATTGCCGTGCTGGACAAATCCCAAGTGACACTGTGCTGTGATGGGGACCACAAGACAGGAGCTCTGGCACCTCTTGAGTTCTGAGGACCTGAGCAGCACAGGCCCTCCAACCCCGAGGGGCTAGTCCTGCCGGTCTGTCAGGGAGGAGCCATCCCAGAGAGGGGCCCTGATGGGGAGCCTTACCCAGTACTCCTGGGCCTTAATGATCATTTGGGGTTGGCAGGCAGTGACCCTGGTGTCCCCAGGGGGCTCTGGTCCCCACACGGGATCTGTGTGTTCCTGGAGTCTGTGGTGAGAGGGAATTAGAGTGACCCAGTCGCCACTGTGACCCATGTCGCCGGCGGGGCTTGCTGTGCTCAGCAGCAGGGGCGGCCAGGCAGGCTGTTTCTGGAATAATCACCCTGCTCATTACAGACTCCGGGTGGGCTCCCAGGGTCAGCCCGGGTTTGTTTGCCCATCTTGGGAGTCGAAGAAAATGTGTCCCTTTTCGCTACCTCAGCAAAAGAAAAGTTCTGAGATGGCATCGGTGTGCTGCGGGGACAGTAGCAAATGTAAAAGTGGCAAAACCGCAGGTTGGGAAAGGAAAGGGAGCCGATCAGAAAGTAGACTGGAGCTGGGCGGCCAGCTGTTCTCCAGCTGATGGCAACTTACAGACACTGGACCAACGAGTGGACATAAAAGAACAGCACTGCTGGGCACCAGGCACGGCGATCCTACAAGCTGGGCAGTTTTATCTTCTTTTTACACAAGGAGAGCGGAGACTCAGAGAGGTTAAGCAACCTGCCCGAGGTCACACAGCTGGCTGGAGAGAGGTGAGCTGTGAGCCCAGCTGCTGATCACTGTGCTCTTGTTGGAGCACATTGGAAGCTGATTCCTGGTCCTGGTCAAGGTCTCGGGCACCTGAGGGTCCAGGGGAGGCACGAGCAGGAAATGCCAACATGTTCTCCTGATACAAAGTTTTCTTTTTGTTCACATTGTGATCAAATACACATTAAATGTACCATTATAGCCCTGGCCGGTTTGGCGCAGTGGATAGAGCGTCAGCCTGCGGACTCAAGGGTCCCGGGTTCGATTCCGGTCAGGGGCATGTACCTTGGTTGCGGGCACATACCCAGTAGGAGGTGTGCTGGAGGCAGCTGATTGATGTTTCTCTCTCATCAATGTTTCTAGCTCTCTCTCCCTCTCTGTAAAAATTCAATAATACATTTAAAAAAATGTACCATTATAACCATGTGTAGGCGTACAGTCAGTGGCATTAAGTACATTTACATTGTTGTGTAATCATCAACACCATCCATCTCCATAGCTCTTTTCATCTTCCCAAACTGAAACGTCTCAGTTAGACAATAACCCCCCCCTCCCCCGACCACTGTCCTACTTCCTGTCTCCAGGACACTGACTACTCTGGGACCTCAGGTAAGCGCAGGTTGGTGGACTTTGCCCCAGTGGCGATAGGAAACGAATCACTCTTAGATTTGCACAATACACTTCAGGGCTTCCCCGCCCTTCCTGAACCTGTCAAGGCATCCAGGGTAGGGACAGCTGGCGAGGGCAGCGTGGACGCCTGCACATTTGCGGTGACTCCAGTGTGCAGTGTGGCCGCACACGCTCTCCCGTCACCTTCCTGCGGCCTTGGGGCGCGGCAGCTGACAGCCACACGCTGGAGGCAAAAACGACACGGTTGTTGGCCTGTGCATCACCGCGTCTTCTTCAGCCGATGTCGTAGTGTACACCTACATTTCACTTACACTGTGACCTTGTGCTAAGAACTTGTATGTAGGAGTCTCCTATGACTTTTAAAAGCTCCTCCCTGTGCACATGACTTACCTTTTTTGTTTTGATGCATTTTATTTTGACTTTCCCTTCCTTTTTATGGATGACATTTGCCAAGAGTTTCTGTCTATATTATTGGTCTTTTTGAAAAGACTGTTTTGGTTTTATTTTTATTTCCCCTTCCGAGCATTCCTATTTGCCAAGCATTCCGGAATGTTCTTGTTCCCCTAATAGAAGAATCCAGAGAAACACTTTCTCCCCAGTCTCAAGATGTTTCATTATTTAAGCCCTAGAAACAAAACAGAATCTCTGTGCGTCTTTGGGTTGAGTTTGAGTTCTATTTTGGGTGAAGGGTGACTCTGTGGTGGAAACATTTCTCTTTCTTCAGCCACTTTCTCTCACAAAGCGTGGTGACGTCTCCCGGAGGCTCCTGAGTTGTAGTATTTGTCTTTTTCGCCTGTATTCCAAGCATGGCACAGGCAGATGAAAGCCCTGGCTTCAGTGCCGAAGTTCACCTGTCAGTTATGTCCCCTGGCAGCGAGGCTGGCAAACCATTTCCGAGGGGGTGAGAACATGGTGACTGCACATGAGCACCAGGAGGGACTTGGCACCTAGGACCCTGGAATAGCGTGAATCGAGTCTTGCTCTGCTTTCTTTCTTTTTTTTTTTTAAAAAAAATTATTTTGTTGATTTTTTACAGAGGAGAAGGGAGAGGGATAGAGAGTTAGAAACATCGATGAGAGAGAAACATCCATCAGCTGCCTCCTGCACACCCCCTACTGGGAATGTGCCCGCAACCAAGGTACATGCCCTTGATCGGAATCGAACCTGGGACCCTTCAGTCTGCAGGCCGACACTCTATCCACTGAGCCAAACCAGTCAGGGCTTGCTCTGCTTTCTGAGATGGAAATGGAGAACCTGGGGCTCATAGATCCAACCGTCCTCTAGATGCTTGCTTCATCTTCCCCGATGAACAGTGCCGTTGGCACCTCTCCCAGGGTGCCTAGAGAGACGTGGGTACTATGTTGTGAGTTTGAGAAGGAGCTGGTGGAGTGGCTGCCGAGAAGAAGCGGGCTCTGTGCCTAGGAGGTGGGAGAGAATCTGGAAGTTTCCATGGGTAGCCCTGGCCCAGCTGTGGTGTCTCTTGCAAGTTATATTGCTGGCATCCTCCCTATCTCTGCACCTAAGGCAGAGGGAAGGGTTGAAGAGAAATGCCTGAGTAACTCAACGACCATTCCCAGAGAGGCCAGCCCCCGCTTCTTTCAAGAACAGCTTCGTGCTCCAGCCGTGTGCCTGTGCAGGTCCAGGCAGCACTGGGCCTTGAAATGCCAGACAACTGCTCATGACGGTTTGCCCTGGCTGAAAGGGCAAACCAAGGCAGGCGTTCAGCTGCTACCTCTTGATCCGTGTGTCCCGGAGGCGTGGGAACCTGGGAGCTGGGAGCAACTGGCGCTGTGGCCAGAGCTTCCTCTCCTTCTGGGGGGCCCTGCCTTCAGATACCCCTGTGCTTGGCTTCCATCCGGTCCCCACTGGGTGTGATCTGTCCACATCACCGGTGAGGGGAGCAGACCTTCCAGGCGCTGGAAGATGCTCTCCTCTCCGCCCTGGAGGCCTGCGTGGGGAGGGCAGCCCTGTCTCACTGGGGCTGCCAGAGCCAGGCTGCAATATGGACGGTTCTGACCTGTAAATGACCTGGGCTTTGGCCCAGGAAGAGAGGGCTGTTCCCTCGCCGTCTTCTCGGCCCCCCCTCTCCCCCCCCCCCCCCCCCGGGTGCAGCCGGGGCCTTGGAGACTCCCCAGCCCCTCCTGGTGGAAATCACACGGAGATCTCAGGTCTTTTGAGTTCAGTTCTCCACCCCTCACTGCACCTCCCACCCCGGCCCCGCCTTCTGCCCGCCTCTAAACCTCTTAAAATGTCTTTAAAGACTTGCGATACATTTTCTATAAAGTTTTGTAAAAGAATGAAGGGTGGGGTCGCTGGGCTGTGAAGAACACTCCGTGGGTGTGCCCAGCCTTCAGAGGCCTTAGCAGGGGGACCTGTCCTGGCATGGACCTCCTGGGTGCTGGGGCTGCAGGAGGTGGAGGGACCCTTTTTAAGAATCTGCCTTGTTTTTTCCCTCATTTCCCTTTGCTTGGGGGTTTTCACCACCTGACACTCCTCACTGGAGGCTTAGTTTTTGCCTTGAGAAATGAGGCTGCTCTGGGGAGGCAGAGAGAGTGACCTGGAGGAGATATTTGGTTTTAGAAGGCTGAGTTCCAGGTTGCCAGCCCACTTTGAGGGACAGAGTCTGAGCAAAACTAGCCATGATATGATATGATATGATATGATATGATATGATATGATGCAATGCGGTGTGATATGATGTGATATGATATAGTATGATATGATATAATATAATATAATATAATATAATATAATATAATATAATAAATATAATACAATACAATCTCTATATATCAAAGCCTAAGCGACCTGCCAACCTGCTGACCATTTGACCGTCCAACTTGTAGCTATGACGCGCACTCATCACCAGGAGGCAGATGCTCAAAGCAGGAGCTGCTGAGCGACAGCAACTGTGCAGAGTGCCCTCTCGCACTCCGGGACCCCTTGGGGGATGTTGGACTGCCGGTTTCGGCCTGATCCCCGCAGGTCAGGCTGAGGGACCCCACCTGCCGGAGGGACCCTGCTCACTCCACAGACACTCTTAGAGCCCTGGCGTGCCCCAGGTGTGGGCGGCCGGGAGGGACCGAGGGAGGTTGGCTCCAGGGCATGTCCAGCCCGTCTCATCCAATCCTACCCTGCCAGCCACTTTCTAATTAATTTACTTTCAATGTGCACGAATCTGTGCACCGGGCCTCTAGTATAATGTAATGTAATGTAATATAATATAAATAAAATAAATAATATAAATAATACAAATAATATAAATAATTAAATAATATAAATAATTAAATAATATAAATAACATAAATAACATAAATAACATAAATAATATAATATAATATAATATAATATAATATAATATAATATAATATACAGTGTAACAAGCAGCCATTGCCCTGCTGGCTGGAGAGGGGCACATACCGCTCTTCATCCTATAAAGGCCAGATTGCACCTGGACCAGACTCTGGTCTTTCCTGGGGGCCACAGGTGTGAGCCTCTTAATGACAGAGTGGATCCCAGCTGGGGAAACTGAGGCTCGGGGAGCGGACACGGCCTATCCAGGATCCCACAGCTGTTGGTGACTGGTATTTCTAGGTGTTCAACCCCATGGCTTCCCAGTCCACGATGCTACCCACCCCCCAATGAATATGTGCCACAGCCTAGGGTGGAGCTTTCTGCCTAGAACCTTCCACACTTTCCTTCTGGGACCCTGAGGAAGAGGTCCAGTCTCTAGAGTTCACGGTCTTGGGGACGAAAGGAGGGAAGGAGCCGGGGTCACGGCCGCTCCTCGGAGAAGACACACCAGCCTCCCCAGAGCAGCAGGCCCGGCAGGCGAGCCGAGAAGCCCAGCATTGTGCAGGGGTCCAGCTTCGTCCTCCCTGCGCCCCATCTGGAAGCCTCATTAGGCTGTGGGTCCCGAGGTAGAGACTAGGGTGGGGACAGAGAGGTGCTCAGAACACGAATGTAAGGTTGCCCACCCACAGGTGAGGTGGGCACTGCCTTAGACTGCGTGCCCCGGCACCTCGCCCCCTCACCTTAGACAGCTCAGTGAGCTGCTCTCCTAGAGTCACAGCAGGACCCCAGCCTCACAAGCCAGCGCTTTGGACTCCGTCAGTGGACTTGATCGCCCCCTTCCTGAACCTGTTCTACAAAGACCCTCTTGTCACCATCTCCCTTTAATTACCCACAGCCCTGGCACTGCTGAGGATGGTGCAGGCAAGCGGGCCAGAGGCTGGTCCTGGGGAGGGGCGGGCGGGAGAGAGAGGGTGTGCAGTAAGGACAGCAGCCAGTGCTTGGAGCCTATAGCGCGGGAACAGAAGTGGCGGCACCAGAGGAGCTGGCTTGAAGGGTGTGATGATGGGCAGAGCTGGCCCTTTGCCATGTGAAGTGTGGGGTGAATGGGAGGAAGCGGGGTGCTGGATGAGATGCTTTCTAGGGTGTCCAGGCTCTGTTCCAGCTGAGTGCAGGGACCATGGCTCTCAGGTATTGCTGACAGGAGTAATACTTGGTACTATCTCTATTGGGGGAATTTTATTATATTTATAAAAATTACAGATGCAAACACACTGTTCCTAGCAATTCTACAAACAGTAGGACTTCTATCCTAGGACTAGACTTGTACATGCACAAATGACACGTGCACAGAGTTACAGATGCAGCATTGTCTGTGAGCTTAGATCAGAAACAACCTAAATGGCAACGAAAGAACTAGTGGAAGTGTGACATATCTACACGATGGAGGGTGTGCAGCCGGCGGCAAGGAATGACGTGATGGAGATGGAGATGGAGATGACGATGACGATGATAATGATGATGATGCAGCAGCAACAATAACAAACTTTGGAAACCTACTATGTGCTGGGAGTGGCAGTACTTTCATCAAAGACATGTTATAAGGTAGACACATCAAGATGTAGAATTAGTGAATTATCTGCCATCATTTGGGGTGGGGAGGGAATTTTTTACTGAATATTTGGTGTTTCTTTTGCATCTTGTGTCACATAAAAACTTTTATGTATTCAAAAAAATTAATTTAAAAGAAAGAAATCAAGTAAGAACCATTGAGTGAACTTTGGAGGTGAACTATAAGAAAAGCAACTGTCCTCAACAAGCTGTGAGCCCCATTAGCTGCTTTCCCTTTCAAGTCAAACTGTTTCCCCTTAAGTGGAATTAGGGGTTGTGGAAAAAATAGAAAGAGAGAAAAAGGAAAACAGAACTTTCCTTCGTCTCTCCCTTACAGCACAGAAGCAAGTCTCCAGGACTCTGTTTTCCTAAGGACTTTTTAATGGGCTGCAACGTGACACCCAACAGTCAAAGACTTGCCCTCAGAATTTCGGGTACTGGTAATATTGAAATATTACAGGGAGAACACTTACTGGCACATTATTCATGAACTGTTGTGGACGGTATATCACAGTAGCTAAGACATGGGGCTATGGAGTCAGACCTAGGCTGGCACACTGGTTCTAATAGACTCACTAGCTGTGTGACCTTAGGCAAGGGAATCAACATTTCTGATCCTCGGTTCTTCGTCAATAATATGGGACAATAGCACCGATAGGCCTCAGAGGATTGCAGTGGCACGTGGCTGCTGATGTTGGTGATGAGGACTGCCATAACCACCCTTGGTGCTGGTTGTTCCCCTATCTTTGCAGCTATGACTCCTCTTTGGTGCTGAATTCAACGCCCCTTGGGTCTCATTGTGGCTGGACAGGGGATGGAGTGTGGGAAGTGCACTCTCTTCTGAAAACAGGGCCCTCCTGGTGGCCTCCTGTTGGGCTCATGCCAGTCTTGTCCAGAACCACCCCTCCTTCCCTGCCATCAGCTCACTCAGCCACCCCACTTGGATCTCTCGCCATTCTTCACAGCTATGCTTGTGTACACGTTCTAAATATTTGCCTAGGGGAGCTCAAATCTTCCTGCCCTCGGTCCCTGCTCACTCCTGGGATGATTGCACCCGGGAGTCAATTAGCACCATATTTT
Organism: Corynorhinus townsendii; assembly: GCA_026230045.1. NCBI lineage: Eukaryota > Metazoa > Chordata > Mammalia > Chiroptera > Vespertilionidae > Corynorhinus > Corynorhinus townsendii. The sequence continues at coordinate 34,326,373 of JAPDVU010000011.1, forward strand.
TATGGCAGCCCCCTCTTTGGAGCATGTGCAGGGTTTTAAAAAAATATTCTTGTTGCCACCCAAGCATGGACTCCTTTTAGGGCTGGGCTGTGTTCGTTTCAGTGATCGACACTAAGGATAAATCCTTAGCTCACTTTACATCCATCAGCCCACATTTCCATCCACAGGAAGGGAATTCCTGCTCTGTGCGGAAAAAGGGAAAAAATCCTTTGAACTTGAAAGAGCAAATTGAGTTAACAGTGGGTGACCTTTTTAAATGTCTATAATGTTATGCTCACCTACAGGCTATTTCTAAGCAGCCATGTCAGAGCCACATAGAAGCCTATGCATGTTTAAGGAACTGAATTTAAATGTCCTCCAGCAATCCCACATCTCCTCCACTGAAGTGGAAACACAGCCCTTCCTCTCCCCAACTCCTTTTCCACGGCAGAAGCCAGATGTATTAGCTGTCTATTGCTGTGTAACAAGTCATCTCCCGACTTAGCCACTTCACACAATCATAAACATTTGTTATCTCACATGGTTTCCGAGGGCCAGGAGTTCAGGAGCAGCTTATTTGGCTGTCTTTGGTTCAGGGTCTCTGATGAGTTAGTAATCAGGAAGGTGGTCAAGACTTCGGTTTCATCTGAAGGTTGGACTGGGACTGGAGGACCCACTTCCAAGACAACTCCCCCAGGGCTGTAGGCAGGAGGCCTGAGTTCCTTACCATAAGGGCCGTGGTGCTGGGCATTTGGATATTATGGTGCAGGGTTGTTTTGTTTTTGATTTTTAAGTAACTTGCCTGGACTTAAACTGTGATATCTGCCTCCCTGCAGTGTGCAGCCACTGGTGTCTTGACTAAGACTTACTTGATTCTTGTTTTTATTTTTCAGCCTAGCCTCCTAGTGGCCCCCTAGTATCTGCACAGCATAGTGCTCAGCCAGTGGATTTGGCCAAGCGTGCGCAGGAAGCCTCAAGCCCGAAGGCTGTGTGGGTGGATTTCTGAGGTTGGGGAGCTCAGTTAATCCTCAAGTCTCCTTGCTTTCACTGTCCCAAGGGTTCTGGGTTTCTTTTCCCAGACAGACAGGCGTGAGGGGAGCTCTCCTCCTGACCTCTGTGTGCTCTCATCCAGGATTCCTGTTAAACTGCTGGATGCTTCGCTGCTCACCCCCCTGAGATGCCCTCCTCCGGCCGCTGGAGCTGGGGTCCCCTGCACGTTTCCAGCTAACCGCTGTCAGCTGACCCCACCTCCAAATTGGCTGTGCCCCCTGGCAGCCCAGCTGCGGGTTTCCAAAGACCCCGGGCCGGTAGGGCCACATCTCTCGCTGATCCAGGGCAGGGGGAAGGAGGGTGATGCAGGCAGCAGATTCCCGGCGTTCATGCCCCAAGCCAAAGCTGTTTTCAAGAGCAGGCTCCGCTCAGCTGGTTGTCTGCCTTCAGTCAACTTCCAGAGCTCTGACATGGCTGCTTTTAGCCACGTCACCCAGTGTTCCACTTGCCACAGGCCCTTGGTCCCCTCATGTAGCGACACTGGACCCCACGGCTTCTAAGGCCACTGACCTTTCCCAGCCTCTCCTGGTTGCAGGGTTCGTTCTCTGGCAAGAGGCAGCACTGAGGACTCGGCTCCCAGAGGACAGCTGAGTCCAACCTCCTGGCTCTTGCCGTGCTTCCCCGCTCCTTCCTGAGGACCACGTGCCAAGGGAGGGCTGGCGCTCCTGGTGGGAAGCCACGAAGGCCCAGGAAGGGACCGCGGGTTCCCTGGTGGTCAGCAACTGGGGTCTAAAGTCCAACGCGCTTTAGAGGCGTGTGGGAGTGTCCTGGAGCTGCTTTGGCAACCAAGCACAAACTGGGGGCTCACACAGGAGGGCTTGGGCGTGAGGTTCCCAGCATTCTGCCTCCATGCTGGGACAGTTGCTATCCCTGTAGCTGAGAATATGAGTCGCTTTTCGCTTCCACCTCCCTTTGCTCGCCTTGATTTTGGACTTGCAGGACCAAAACCCTAACTCCAGTGAGAGGAACATCTGGTAACTCCCCCAAATGATCGCTGGGACCGTGCTGGGGTGGTTGCGGGTTGAACCAAGGGAGAGAGTTTCCTTTCTGGGCGCTCAGGAAAACTGTCTTGGATGGTTGGGCATTTGGAAGGTCAGAAAAGAAGTGCTCTAAGAATAAGTGTGGCCACGGCTGTGACCGTTAGAGGGTCACCAGGACAAGAATCGAAGCAGATATATGCAAGTAAATGCAAAATCCTGTGTCTAGGTTCCAAGGCCAGTGGCCAGGGCACCAGATCAGCACGGGTGGGCTTGGTCGTGAACACACCTGCAAACTCCAAATGAACGACAGCGAGATGCTGGAACATCACAGCAGCTCTCGATCAAATGACTAACAGTGGAGATCGCTCTGTCTAAAGCGGTACTCCCTGAGCACATCGACTCTGGGTCCCCAAGATATGCCTGTTGATATACAGGTCTGGGGTCACATCAGCAGAGAAAAGGCGACAGCCCCTGTGCCCCTCTCGGTGGTCTCAATGCTGGGCGGGCTTAGAAACATCACTGAGAAGGCGGCAGAGACGCCCTTACATGAAGTCTAACCCAGCGTTTGCCAGACTTCCCTGACCATTGAGCCTCGTAGAAGTGCGGTGCCTGCAAATGCCCCGCGGGCCGTGATTCCTGAACCCCTGAGAATGATTGTGCAGGAGGCCACTTCAGAAGAGCTTCGGAGATCAGGCTGCCTGGTGGTTTGGGGCAAATGCAGAGCAGGGAGCCTGCAGGGACTTTGTGGTAAGTGACACCACCCAAGGGGCAGTGTAGAAGCCAGGGCGATAGGACTTGGGTGTGAATTTGGTTTGCCTGAGAGTCAAGGGCACTCAGAAGGGGGGGCCATGCCTGGTCTGTGCCTCGTCATCAGCCAATGACACCATGAAGCCCTGGTCGCTCTTGGCTACCATCCGGTTCCATGTGTTTGCAATTGCCCGGGTCCCCCACCCAGGGAGCAGCTGACAAGAGGAGCCTCTGCTTGGGGGGAGCTGGGAGGTGGGCAGGGTGAGACCCGGAGGAAGGGGGGCTGTCTACAAGCCAGGCCAAAGCGGGGCCTGCTGCTCTCACCCTCTGCCCTCCCCTGCAGGGTCCCTGTAAACACCCTTGGGCATAATCCTTTGCAACTCAGGACGAATACATGGGTGGAAGCCTCCGCCCAGCCTTCCATGCTGGGCTCTTGGTGGGGCGTGGAACGCCCATGTTTGGGGAAGCAGCAGGGGCCGAGACTTCCCCAGGTCCTGGCAAGGGGCATGTCAGAGCCCTGGATGGAGGCAGCCTGTGGGCCCTGATCCCTGCTCAACCAGAGCCCAAGTAAACACGGCTCTGGTGATCACAGAACCTACCGCTGGGAGGAAGCCTGGAGACTCTTCTGTGCAAACGTCCTCACTGGGACAGTGGAGAAACGGAGGCTGAGAGTGGGGAAGGGGTCCCTGCAGCCCAGGTAGGGCTGGTCCTGGGTCTGGACTTGGATTCCAGGGTGTTTTACCCACTTCAGGGGCATGCGAAAGCTGTTTCCTGCCAGTGGAAAGCTGGGTGGGCGAGGCCTCCTTCTGATTCGGTGCTGCTTTACGCTGGTTAAGGAAGACAATTTTCCTCAAGTTATAAAACAAAAGGGGAAATAGTGATAAACACAATGATTCTTGAGTTTTTAAACACAAAACTTAATTTTTCTGGAAACCTGATTACCTTGTGTAATGTTTTTATTACTGACTATCCAATTAAATTTTTAAAAAGGTTAGCTTTTAAGAATGTTTACAACAGTAGAACAAAGTTCCACATGCCTGTCACCCAAAGTTAACAGTTATCAGCTCACCCATCTTATTTCCACTCACTTCCCTGGAGCCAAGAGTATTTCGAAGCAAATTCCTGATATTGTATCTTTTCATCTGTAACTATTTCAGCTTGTATCTCTAAAAGGTAAGGATCTCTCTCTCTCTTTTAAACTAAAATGTTTATGTCTCAATAATTACAGGTACACACACGGTAAGAAATAACAGAGAGCCTTGGCCAGTGCCGCTCAGTTGGTTGGGCGTCATCCCGTACAACAAAAGGTTCCGGGTTTCATCCCAGGGCAGGGCACATACTCACATTGCAGGTTCGTACCCCTGCCAGGGCACATACAGGAGGCAACCGATCAATGTTTCTCTCTCTCCCTTCCTTTCTCTAAAAAATCAATTAAAAAATAAACAAAACAAACCACACACCAAAAAACAAAAAACATGTCCTCGGGTGAGGATCGAAAAATAAAAATGCCTTTACGCCCAGGAGCTCTTCTGTTAAATGTCACCACAATATTATCACACCTAAAATAGTCAACGATCATGATTTAATATCATCCAGTACCCAAATAATGTTTATATTTCCCAAGAGGCTCATAATTTTTCTTTTGATGGTTTGTTTGATTAGCTTTTAATTAATTAACTAGTTGTCCTAGTTAATCACGTATCCAAGCTGAGTGTCCAAAACTAGCTAATTAATTTAAAAAATTTAGCAGCATTGTTGAGATAGAAATCACATATCATACCACCACCCATTCTAAGGGTATAATTCAATAGATTTTTAGTAGCTTTTAATTTAAAAATATTCTATGCGTTCATTGTGGAAAATCCAAACACTACTCTCATGAGAAGGTCTCCATTTGCAGTCACCTCGATCCAATGACTGCCTCCTCTTTATGATACACTTTTAATAATGGGGGAGGTGGGAGGAGAGAGAGAGAGAGAGAGAGAGAACAGATGCGCAATAAAAGGGGAAAAATGTCCCCTAAATCCTGGACCTAGATATAATCACCAAATTGATTTCAAAAGTTTCTCCTCCCTGAGGGTGTTTTTTTCCTCTTCAAAACATGAACTTTAGACTCTCTTGCACTTCATGTGCTGGCCTGAAAATTGTTGAAGGCTCGCTGCTGAGTGCTTTCTTTTGCTGACTCTGAGTGAGGTCCAGAAGCACCGAGTCTTATGATTATTCCCCAGGTTCCTGATCGAGGTAACTGGGGAGAGAATTCAGGGCATCGGGGCACCTGAGGTTAGAAAATATTACATCTACATTTTCTCTGAACTCTAATAGAAATATGGCAGTTCCTTCCATTATGGACAAAGGCAACTAACAAGTAACATTGACAGAATCTGTAACTTTGTCACCAATGAAATCCCAGACATTTTTCATCAGACTATAGTCGAAGCTGCTGTTTTGACATATAATTTGAGCTCAGAGCTACTTGGAGTTAAAGAAGCTATTAGACTCTCTGAGAGACCTGTCTTTCTAAAGCATGTATTTAACTAAATCACAATTAAAAATAGTTTGCTAACTGTATTTCAATAGAACTGTTTCTTTGTAATTCTGCAAATTTTATGTATTTAAAAACATTCTAAGAAAGGGCTCCTTGGTTTTTTTAGGATTTCCAAAGGGGCCCAAACTGCCCCCAAGGTTAAGAACCTCTGGATTGGAAAGAAATGTTTTTTTCTAAGTCACTGATGATTTACTTTTAATTTTTAATTAAAAAGAAAAATCCAGAGCTCAATTCCCTGCAGCTTCCCAGCCGAGCCCGTTCTCATTTTTCAGGGCCAAAGGCAGACCCGGCGCCAGAGTCCGGGGGAGAGAGGCTGCAGGAAGCAAAGACACTGGGATGTCTCTGTCACGGAGGGAGCCGGGCAGGGCTGTTTTCAATGGCTGCCTGCCCTTTCTTGGATGAGTACACAGCTGGTTTGCACAGCTGAGCCTGCCCTCCCGGAGAGATCATTTCGGGAGACAATCCATCTCCACGTCCACATGTCCTATTGACCTGGATCGTGGGCTGGATAGAGAGGCTGGGCAGCCACCTGGACAGGAGAAGGAAAACGCAAACTCCCCCATGTTCAGGAGGCGATGTGGCCCCTGCTTTGCGGCTGGTCGGGCGAGCAGGAAGCCTCGTGGGCTCTGGAGTTGACAGGTCAGAGCATGAGGAACAGAGCCCTCGCGGTCGCATACACACACCTCCTGTGTGCTGGGAGAGAGCATCTTCCGTGCGATCTCCACAACACACCCACAGGCACAACTCGGTCAAGTGCACGCTGCTCGGTGCCAGTGGAAATGCTAACCCAGGTCTTCTAACCAGCTCAAGCCCATGCTTCTCTACTACAGCGTAAGTGCTGACGCGCAGTAAATCAGCCGGGCTGCTTACCCATGCCCGGTGCAGGGGTCACGGGGAGAAATGGAAATCATGGAGGATCATTCCAGAAGGGGATAGCTGTTAGTCCTCTAAGGAGGAATCAGACCCCTCCTATTGACCTTGGTCAGGCCCATGTGCCAGGCATAGTGCTAAGTGTTCATACCTGTTTTCTTGGTCAATCACTGAAGATGCTTTGTGGAGGCAGCGGCACCCAGGGCACTGGCATGGACTCCAGGGCCCACCTCCTGGTCCACGGCCAGGCTCTGCTGTGGAACCTGAGCAATGACCTAGCACCTCTGTGCCTCAGTGTCCTCATCCATAAAATGGGGGCACTGATAGTCTCATTGCAAAGGGTTGCTGGTGGAACCATTTCTTAGAGAAAGCATTGTCACAGTGCATTAGTGCTGTATGGCTGCTGTAACAAAGTACCACCGATTTGGTGGCTTAGAACAGCACAAATTGATTCTCTTACAGCTCTGGAAGTCAGAAGTCCAAAATGGGCCTCACTGGGCTATAGTTAAGGTGTCTGCAAGGCTGGTTCCTCTGGAGGCTCCAGGAGAGAATCCAATTCCTTGCCTTCTCCACCTTCTAGAGGAGCCTGCACTCATTGGCTTGTGACCTCTGCCTCCATCTTTAAAGCCAGCAACGTGCACCCCTCTGACCTCGGCTTCTGTCATCAGATCTCCTCTTGCTCTCCTCCCTCTTCCATTTTAAGGATCCTGTGGTTACACTGGCCCACCTGGATAACCCACGATCCTCTCCCTAGGTTCAGGTCAGCTGATTAGCAACCTTAATTTCACTTGCCACCTTAACTCCCTTTTGCCCTGTGAAGAATCCAGGGATTAGGATGTATATGTCTTTGGGGGGAAGCCACCCAACTCCCAAACCTGTGGGTGTCTTTGAGAGCCAGCTTCCATGTGTGACAGTCATTATGCCTAAGATGCCCCCATCTTAGTGTGACCACTGGAGGTCCCCCCTGAAGGCACAGACTTCAGGAAGCCAAGTTCGCTCGTTCATTCATTCATTCATTCATTCACTCATTCAAGAGTGAGCCTCAGGGCAGGGTGCCAGGGCCAGGGAATGCTTTGGTGAGCAAAAGCGTCATGGTGGCTGCTCTGGAACTTAAAGGTAGTGGGAAGACCAATGATCAGAAACCAAATAAAAACTTCATGATCAATTGCGACCAGGGTTCTAGAGGAAGCAGGCAGGATGAATGCTAGAAGTTAATTGAAGGGTGGCCCGGGAAGACCTCTCTGTGTAGGTGACATCTGAGCTGTCCCCTGAAGGATAACAAGGACCCAGAGGAGATGCACGGAGGCATGTCTTAGCCCTTCTCCTTGAGGTCCTAGCAGCACTGAGCTGGTCACACATGAAACCGCCAAGACTTGCCGGATGGTGCAACAACACTAGCATGGGCCTGTCTGTGCCAGGGCCTGGGTCACTGAGCCCCCTCCATCTCTTCTCATAATAATGCCACGTGTGTGTTTTTTAATTTTCTTTTTATTATTTTTAGCTAACGCTAGTTCAAGTGGGTTTTGTTACTACAACTGAGAAGGTTCTTACAGGCAGGTGTGAACAGGTTCAGAGGTTCTTTCCTGGGCAGCAGTTTCCCATTTCAATGGAGCTGTTTGAGGGATAACACCCGGGTGATTCTGATGGTGGAACTTCGCGCAGGTCTAGTTCAGGAGCCTCTGTGTCGCTGACACCACCTGGGCAGCTCTTCATTCGGCCTGAGGGTCTGTTGGTCCCTGGGCCCAGGTTCCGGCCTCCAGACAGCTCCATCTTGGCTTCTGTTTTTAGTGGAACTCACACATCCCTTCCTTTTTCTTTTTTTCCCAAGAAAAACGATTCTAAATATGATAATGTTACATGCAATGAACACTATGGGTGCCTGGGAAGGCAGCGTTTGGTCCCAGAGCCCAAGGCTGAAACCCTCAGACACAACTGGTGCTTCCAGGGTTCCAGGCGCGCCATCAGAGCAAACACCCGAACTCTGGAAATGGTGACTGCGGCGCTGGAGCTCGGCCTGGAGCTGCTGCAGGAGGCCCGGGGCCCATGTGGTGGCTCACGGATGGGAAAGTAAGACCATAGATAACAGAGGGGGGACTTAGGAGGGAGGACCACCGGAGTGAAGCAGGTATAGCAAATGGGTTTCCTTTCACAAACTAACTTGGGTGGATTTGGTAGAGACTTTCCATGATTGACTAGTAATGTCTGATGAGAACACGGAAGGAGAAGAATGAATGGAAAGTGGTTGCATTCTTGGAAGGAGTTTTCTCACTGGTAGAAGTGCCTCTCCTTCTGTTGTGAGCTTTTTGCAATTATTTCTGAGTCTGGAAGATGGGCTGGAGAGCTCTGAATGCCAAGAATTGGAGACAAGGAATAGGTACTTTTATTTAATTTTTTTTTTTATTATAGTAGGCAATTATCTGTTTGAATATTCTTTTACAATGAAAAAAAATTTTTTTTAATTCCCCTCCCCTTCCCCTTTGGCAACTATCAGCTGGTTCTCCATGACTGTGGGTCTGGAGACAGGAGTAGTTTTCTACTCCAGCCCTTCGCTTTGGTCTTTCAGACTCTGCCTTTGTGCCTCTGCTCGTCCCCAGGCCTGACATCTTCCCCTTGAGCCTGCCATCTCTTGTCATCACACTTCCTTCAGCAGCCTCAGTTCTGCCTCCTCTCTGGCCCTCCACTGCTCACCTCTGCTCCAGGGACCTCTTCGGATGCTCCACACAAGGAAAAGCATTTGTCATGGGCCTGGTGCTCACCCTCAGGTACCTGTCACGTGGGTGACATCGCTTGTCCAATGCGACGACGTACACACAGCCGTGAGATAAGCACGTGGCTGCACATACCCATCCTCAGGCTCAGCACTGTGCCGGTCATCTGGTCACCTGAGGATCCAGAGCAGCTGCTCACGGAACACTGTGGGAAAAGGGACTACACACAGCATCTACCCCACAGTTGTGTGTTAGGATTAAGGAGATGGAAGGCACATGTCCCAGTGCTAGGCATGTAGTGTCTCACACACATTCTCTATTGTCATGATAATTGTGTAGGGACAGGGGTCCTCAAACTTTTTAAACAGGGGGCCAGTTCACTGTCCCTCAGACCATTGGAGGGCCGGACTATAGTTTAAAAAAAAAAAACTATGAACAAATTCCTATGCGCACTGCGGGCCCAGGATGAGTCGGCTGCTAAGCAGGACAGGCAGCGGCACCCGGCGGGCCGGATAAATGTCCTCGGTGGGCCGCATGTGGTCCGCGGGCCGTAGTTTGAGGACCCCTGGAACTTTAGTACAATGATTGACATAGTAAATGCTCAATAAATTATAATAGTAACGACTATGTTCATCCATGATGGTAGATTGAGTATTTGCAGTGTGCCGCCCTAGGAAGTCTGGGGGAGCGGGCCTCCTGGGCTCCCCGCAGTGTGAGGCTAATTTCCTGGGGGACAGGACTGATGAAGGGAGAGAGCTTTGGAAGAGAGGAGACCCCACCCGCCAGCCCACAGAGAGCGACCACAGTGATGGAGCGAATCAGCTCAATGTGGAGACCTCAGCCCAGGGACTGCTTTCTCTCCCTCCTCAGATACATTTTCTTGCCCATCAGGGCATTGGAAGGTGATGGGAACCATGGAACATGCTGTCCTGCCTCCCACTGATCCGCGCCCAATAGAGTTCACCTGGCATGTGATCCACGCGGCCTGCGGAGCCCACAGCAGCGGGCGAGGAGGGGAACTCACTTGTGAGCCAGGGAAGTGGAAGCAGACAGCTGCACCGGCCCCCACCTCCCAGTGGCACTCCCCTTCCTCTCCCCCAGCACCCAGGCCTGGGACCAGCACAGCTGTCACTGTCTTCCCTGGAGGTGCCTGAGAACGTGCCCTGCTGCTGGATAGTGAGGACAATGATGGTTTTAATGATGAAGCTGCTTGTCAGGTGGGGCTCACCTGGAGGACACAGAGTCCCACCCACGAGGGGCCCTTTCCCTCTTAACTGTTTTTATGCTTTGATATTCATGTTCTTGCAGAGGCTGCTCTTTGTGGCAGAGGGAAACTGCCCCAAGGGGTTTAGACTGGAGCTGGAGGCCAGTAGAAAGGGAACCGAGGGTGGTGAGCCTCATTGGTAATCAGGTGCGACCTTGGCTTTGTCACTTGTGCACTCTGGGTCTCAGGTTCCTTATCTGTAATGTAAAAATGAGGTACCCGAAGCCTCACTTGTCTGCATGGCATTAAGGAGGCAGGGAGGGGGCTGTCTCCCTGAGAGGTGATGGAAGGGGCAGAATACTGGCAAGGGGAGCAACAGGGCTCCCCAGCTAGCTCACAGGTAAACAAGGGAATGTGTAGAGTCCTCCATGCCTGGCACAGTCTCAGATCCCTTGTCATCTTTGTTGCTTCTGGATCCATACTTCCTTGGTGTTTGCTGGACTTGGAAGCTCCAGGTGGCGATTTTAAGTAGAGGTAGCGATAGAGGTAGAGATAGAGGCAGAGGCTGAGACAGAGACAGAGGCAGGGGCAGAGCCAGAGGTAGAGGTAGAGGTAGAGGTAGAGGCAGAGGCAGAGGCAGAGGCAGAGGCAGAGGTAGAGGTAGAGGCAGAGGTAGAGATAGAGGTAGAGGTAGAGGTAGAGGCAGAGGTAGAGATAGAGGTAGGGATAGAGGTAGAGGTAGAGGTAAAGGTAGAGGTAGAGATAGAGGTAGAGGCAGAGGTAGAGACAGAGGTAGAGGTAGAGGCAGAGGCAGAGATAGAGGTAGAGGTAGAGGCAGAGATAGAGATAGAGGCAGAGATAGAGGTAGAGGCAGAGTCAGAGATAGAGGCAGAGGCAGAGGTAGGGATAGAGGTAGGGAAAGAGTCAGAGGCAGAGGCAGAGGCACAGGTAGAGGCACAGGTAGAGGCAGAGGCAGAGGTAGGGATAGAGGTAGAGGCAGAGGTAGGGATAGAGGTAGAGGCAGAGGCAGAGGTAGAGGTAGAGGCAGAGGCAGAGGCAGAGGCAGAGGTAGAGATAGAGGTACAGGTAGAGGTACAGGTAGAGGTCGAGATAGAGGTAGGGATAGAGGCAGAGGTAGAGGTAGAGGTAGAGGCAGAAGCAGAGGCAGAGGTAGAGATAGAGGCAGAGATAGAGGTAGAGGTAGAGGCAGAGGCAGAGGCAGAGGTAGAGGCAGAGGTAGAGGCAGAGGCAGAGGTAGAGGCAGAGGCAGAGGTAGGCATAGAGATAGAGGTAGAGGTAGAGGTAGCGGCAGAGGTAGAAGTAGAGGCAGAGTTAGAGAGAACACAACAGAGGGACACAGCAGCTGCTGCCTATCTTTTTGAGAAGCCTTTACGATGGCCGGTTGGTAGGGAGGGAGGCACGAGGGAATGCATGGGTTTCTACCTCCTTAGGAGTAGGATCCTTTCTGACATTGATGGGGTGAGCCCCATTTGTCTACAGAAAATTGGTCCCAAACTCCCTCACCTTTTGGAGAAGGGGTTAGTATCACTACTATGGAGTTTAGGATAGATATGAACTATTTATTATTAGCAGTAATTATTACCATGTAATAATAATAATGATGTCAGGACTGCCTCTAGAATGTGCAGGAATCTCATGTGATTGAATGTACTGCATCAGTTGGTGGCACCAGGCCTGGCCATAGAACCCATAAGCACAGTTCCCAAACTCCTCAGGCACCTGGTCAACCTCTTGGGTAGGGGAGGTGGTTGGGAATGGGAGGGATGAGGACTGAGGCTCACCTGGTCCCATCCTGGCTTGGAGTGTCCCACTTGAATGGTGCTGCCAACTGGCTGGTCCCAGCCACTGGAGGAAGTTTAGAACATTTTGAGGAAGGTGTCCCAACGTGTGAAACCTCCTGAGGTGTGGGTCTTGGGGTAGAGGCCCTGCTGTCCAGGTCTAAGAGTAATACGATGTTATAACTGTGCAATTACAAATTATAGTAATCATGATTAGAATGCTGATGTTTATGACATTAAGTAACATCCTTGCTATTTATAGTATTGGTTAGAATTAGATTCCGCTATGAGTGGCAGAAACTTAAAAAATAGCACCTTAAAAATGATAGATGTTGATGTCTCATGTAATGGGAGTCCTGGGGGGCCACCTGGGGCTGCTGGCTGCCTCTGCTCCACACAGTCTTTGGGACCAAGGTTCTTCCCAGGCTGTCACTCTGCCATCCCAGGGGGTAGCCCCTGTGGACTGAGAGGGAGGCCATCTGTGCGCCAGGCGGTGGGATGGAGGGAGATGCTCTTTTGTTCTTCGCTGGAGTAGCACACTCTGCATTGTTTTAAATTAAATGAGCAATTAACCCTGATCAAGTCAATTCTGTGAGGACCAGGTTGGATGTAATTGCTCCATCTGAACACGTGCAGCGGCAGGGTCGCTGCAGAGGCTTGGCTCCCTGCTCCATGCTGGCCTGGTGCACCTCATCTCCCTCCTTCCTCCCCACACTCTGCAGCTCCCTCTCCTCTCCCCTCTCTGAGTTGGGCTCTTTCTCTCTGGCCATCTTCCTCTCTCCCTGGTGTTTAGGACTTGCTGTACTGGAAAGCAGCGGTAGCAAAGAGAGGGCTGGGATGGAGGCTCTGATGGAAGGAGGAGGGTGACAACTAGGGCGGCCACCCACCTCTTCAGCCCAGACTTGCTCTCTCACATGGTGCTCTCACATTTGATTATTTCCCTTAAGGGTGTGTGAGTCATACCCACCGCTCACCCCTGACACTCCTCCTCTTCTTCCTGCCCTTGCTGCTCCGAGGTCCAACTCAATTCAGCTGAGTGACTATTTATTCAGCACTTCCCGTGTGAAGTGTTTAGGATTATTTCCCGGGGAGAGTTGGCTGGCCAGAGCAAATTGCAGAATCAAAATGTCTGAGTGTTATCAAGGATCTTGGGAATGGTTGCCAATTTGCTTTGTATTTCCATGGGTAGGGCGTGAGGCTGCCATTTTTATTACATCTTTGCCAGCACTGGGTATTACATTTTATTTTGTTTTAAAAGATGTACCCTTTGGAGACCTTGGTCTCACAGGTGGTCATCCTCTGAGATGAATAGACTGGACTTTCCCAGGTCTGGGACACAGAGGGGATGTCAGGCTGAGCAGGGCCCTGGAGGGAAGGCGGAGGGGTTGGCAGGAAAGAAGGTGGAGGTGTGGGAAGGTAGAAACCCTCATGTTCTGCTGGTTGGAGTATAAATTGGTGCAAACCTTTTGAAGCTCAAGCTGGTTCTTAGTGCTTAGGCAGATTAAGCCTTTGCACACACAGTGTGCTGGTTTGGAGACCATCCCCCCCCACCCCATTCATCCCCAGAACCTGTGGATATGTGACCTTCCACAACCAAAGGAACTTAGCAAGTGTGATCAAGTTAAGGACCTTGAGATGGGAGACGATGCTGAGTTATCTGAGTTCAGTGTAAGCACAAGGGTACCTGTAAGAGGTGCATGGGGCAGGGGCGGATAGAGTGAGAGGAGGAGATGGGAGGATGAAGCAGAGGTTGGAGTGATGTGGCCACAAGCCCACGATCATGGCAGCCTCTTGGAGGAGCTAGAAAAGGCAAGAACCAGATTCTCCCTGGAGCCTCCAGAGGAATCAGCCCCTGACATCCCACTTGTGGCCCAGTGAGGTTGGTTTTGGACTTCTGACCTCCAGAATACATTTGGAGGTAATAAATTTGTGTTGTTTTAAGCCTCTGAGTTTGAGGTAATTTGTTGCAACAGCCACGGGGAGCTGAGGCGGCCAACAATTCTGCTCCCGGGTGTCCATTTCAAGCCATTCTCATGAGTTCTGCAACAGGCGTAGGTGAGCTGTTCTCTGCAGAGCTGCTGTGAGGGAGTGGGGAGCTGGAGGCAGTGGGGAGAGCCCTAGGGAGCAGGGAGCAAAGCGGGGGGCACGCCGTGGAACTGGTTGGAGCCGGCTGCAGGGCTTAGAGACAACAGATCAGATATGCACAGAGCACCACAGGGCTCAGCAGGAAAATAAGGTGACACGAATGGCAAGTGGAAAACACCAGCACATCTGAAAACGCAGGAAGGCGGTTATCTCCGGGGGGTAGCGCCTGGAAGGGCACCCAGGGGGGTGCGTGGGCACTTGCTGTTTCCACCAGGAGCTGGCCCTGGCCTTGTGCGATCTGGCACAACTCTGAGCTGTGCACTTAGGCGGGGAGCACCTGCCTTTGCAGGGACTGCCCTTCAATTTAAAGTTTTTCTTTTTTTTTTAAAAAATATATTCCATTGACTTTCCACAGAGAGGACGGGAGAGGGATAGAGAGTTAGAAACATCAATGAGAGAGAAACATCAAGCAGCTGCCTCCTGCACACCCCCTACTGGGGATGTGCTCACAACCAAGGTACATGCCCTTGACCGGAATTGTCCGCAGGCCGACGCTCTATCCACTGAGCCAAACCGGCTAGGGCTCAATTTAAAGTTTTAGTCCACAGGCACAAAGCAGTGACTCGCATGCTCCTTCCAGAACACCTCCAAGTCTGTGGGTAGCAGGAGGCAGTGAGACGCTGTCTGTGGTGGGAGGGGCGGGAGGGGGTGTAGGGTTCATGGATCCAGATGGATGCTGCTGCTGCTGCTGCTGCTGCATGGAGCCTGAGGTCAGAGTTGTCAGATCCAGAACAGAGAGGAAGGGGCTCCTGGAGCCACATGACCTTGAGCTGGGGGTTCATGGGGACCTCCTGGGGAGTGAAGGAGAGATGCTGCCCGCCCTCCTATCTGAGAACATTCAGATGTGGCTACAGATGTTCAACAGGCCGGTGGACTGAGCCGCGCAGGGCACAGTGAGTGGGTGCAGGGAAGACCCTGCCCAGCGATCTCCCCTGTCATGGGAGAGAGGTCCCAGGAGGTCTAAAAGGGCTCATTGTGCGCAGGATGGGTGGAGAGCCGGAAAATCAGAACTGGGTCTCTGGTTAAGATGCCCGTGCTGTAATCATACCCGCCAGAGACCCACAGCTGAGGCCAGACTGGAGCGGAGGGAGAGGGTCCTGGGCCCGCACGCTGACGAGCTGGCCCCTGTCAGCTGTGTCCAGATGGCCATACATCTTCCGGGATGGCCAGTGAGCTCAGGCCAGGAGCAGCCAGTGTGCCCCGGGACCCGCTTCCCCACCTCCTTGCCAAGGCCACCTGTGGAGAGGGGCTGGGAGGGGAGAGGCACGCTCACAGAAAGCCATCGGTCTCAGCAGAGCCCCCATGCCTTCCAGATAAACACAGCAATGTTTAAAGAATCCACAGGGAGGCGTTTGGCCTGGAGGGAGGGAAGGTTGTGGGCCCCACTCTGAGGGAAGCCAGGACCTACCATTCCTGGGACAAGTTCAAGCCTCATCCAGCGGATCTCAGTGCCAGCTCTTGGTCCTGCTAAGGCCTTGCCGCAGGAGGCCTCCCTGGGTTATGAAGCTGCACTTGAGGAGGCGATGGGTCCCCTCCCAGAACTGGGGCTTCATGGAAAAGCTGAGCCCAGGAGCACACACAGAGGAAATCCCAGGGTGCATTGCCGACAGACATGTCTTGGAAGGCAGCTGGTTACATTGGCACCGTCCCAGCTCTCTCACTCTCCCCTCTGTCCTGCCCTCCCACTCCCCAACTTCTCTTTTCCCCAAAAAAATCATAACCAGAGAGAAGCTGGAAGGCACAACCAAATCAACCAGAAAGAACCCACTTAGTCAAGAAAAATGGCAAACCCTGAAGGGTTTTTGCTGGTTGAAGAAAGACGGTTCGAGGGCCGAGGGCCACACCCACTTGGACGGAAGCACTTTCCTTTTTCTTTTCCTTGAGCCACAGTGTGTATGTCACCCAGTGCACGTGTACGAAGTGACAGCTCAGTGAGGGGTCGCCTCTGTGTTCCCCAGGTGACCACCCAGGTCAAGGCACTGAATATTCACCACACCTGGGGGTCCCTCACCCTCCTTCCTGGTTAGCACCCATCTCCTGACTTGAGCATGATCCTGACTTCTATCCTGTTAGCTTTGCTGCCTGGAACGTCACACGTGCGGAGTCACACGGCAGGTCTGGTTTCATGTGGCCTCTCTCTTGTTGTAACGCCTGTGACTTCCCTCCCTGTGGGGTGTGCTAGGTTTTCTCTCTTCAATTACAATGCAGATACTGCTGTGTGAGCACGGCCAGTGTGTTCACGCACTCCCCGCTGACGCACAGGGTTAGGGCACGCTGAACAGTGCTGCCACCAGCCTTCTTGTACAAGTCCTTTGGTGGCTCAGCCCCGCACCTGCGTGGCGGTGTCACAATAGCCCCCGCTGTGCAGTCATTAACATCCCTGCCTCAGAGACAGGGAAACTGGGCCCGACACGTTTCAGCGCCTTGCCCAAAGTCCCAGAGGAAAGAGCAGGGTCGGACTCCAGCTAGATCCATATGCTCGAGAACCGAGCCCTTAGCAAAAGGCAGAGCATTTCAGGGGCAAAGCAGTAAAGCACCCCAAAGTTGCAAAGCTCTGTCTGGGGCAGGGTCCCCTCCTCCACCTTGACAGGGGGCACCTGGTCCTATCCCCATGCCCATCCTGTGGGTCCCTGCCCAAGCCTGCTGTGTGCTCCCGCCCCCGGAGGCCCTGACAGCTGCATCCAATGTGCCAGGGAAACAGGCTCTCCTGGCTCTGGGGAAAGCCCTGCAAATCCTGCGACAAACAGCTCTAAGCTGGTGTTTAAAGCGGAGCCTGATGTTGACTGCGGCCGGGGAGGGCAGCTGGCTTTGGGAAACATGATTGGTGCCAAGGCTGGGAGCCTGGCCCGCTCTGGCCAGCAGTCGTTCTGCCCCCTCCCACCTCTCACCAGCTGAGCGTGGCTGGAGACTGCATGCTTCACCACGGCCTTGGGGGCTTGGCTTGCTGACCCGGGCGTGGATGGGAGCTGCGATGAGGTAATCCATGTGAGACACCGGGAAAGGCCAGCAGAGCCCCACGAATGTGAGCTGGCTTAATGTTTTTAATTGTCCAAGATTAGGACGCCTGAGCTGAACAATCTATCCCAAGGTCCTTTATCTGAGTCCCTTATCTGAGACCCTGGAGGCTGGATCTATTTCAAAATTCAGGATTTGTTAGATTTTAGAACATTGAATCAGTGCTTATGTTGTATGTCATTAATAGCCCCACGGGATCCCAGGTAGACTGGGTAATGGCGCTCCCTGCAGCTCTGCGGCACGCCAACCGGGCACACGCCACCTGCCTTGCTGCCCTGCTCAGGACAGCTCTGCTGCCAGTGAGCATGCTGCACATGTGGGAGGGAGCACGTGTGACTTGGGAACTGGTGATCGGGGTTGGGACGCCTCTACTGCTCTCCTGGGTGGCCTTGGGCAGCACGCCCCGCCTGGGAAATGGGGGTGATCGAGTCCTTGTGGCTTTAGGGCGCTGTAAGGTGGAGTCTGTCTATGCAAAGTGCTCAGAGGAGAGCAGGCCAGGAATGAGCTCAGTGGGGGATCCAATATTCCAATTATTGTCATTATTCACATTCACACCAGTTCTGGTGCTGCTCATTTCTGCCCATCACTTACTACATGCATACAAGCATGTGGTGGGGGCCTCACCCCCGGGGCCCCATCACCTGCAAATTCAATTGCACACTCAGCACTGTGCATGTTTTGTGTGTTTGTGTGTGTGTTATAAGTGTGCTGGAGTGTGAGTGTGTGGTCTGTGTAGTATGATTGTAATGTAGTGTGAGTGTAAGGTAGTGTGAGTGTGGTGTGTGTGTGTGCGCGCACACACATATGTGTGAAGCTGCTGTTCCCTCGGTTGGTCTTGGGTATCTCAGGCTTACACAGTGTAAGCAGTTCCCTGAATGGCGTGAAGCTCTCACATGTAGAGAAGCCTGGTTTTTCTTATAACACAGGCCCTCACCCCGCCAGCCCCTTCTTGCGCTCATTCAAAGAAAGAACAGTCTCTGCCAACCCCGGGGAGAGAGACCAGCTCCTTGGGCTCTTGAGGAGAGCGGCAGGGCTGCCCTTGAAGTGTGGGGTTAATTGGCTTTTCGGGCAGTTTGGGCTCCGCGGGGTTTTTGCCTGCTTGCTGACTAGCACTGCTTCCTTCGTGGAATGAAACGTCACCGAGGTGTCTCATTTAATCTTTGCAACAGCTTGTGAGGTGGACAGCAGTCAGCGCCATGCCTGCCTCAGGAGTGCAGAGGTGGGGTTTGTGGGCCGGGAGCTGCCTGGGTTTGCACAGCTGGTGGCAGAGCTGACCCAGGCGGGTCAGCCTGGATGCGAGGGCTGCGGCCACCCATCACTGTGTCACAAGCCTCCCAAATGTAGTGGATTACAGCTGCATTTATTCATTTTTTTGCTCACAAACCTGCAGTTTGGGCAGGGCTCTGTGTGGACTGCTCCTCTCTGCTGTGTGCAGTGTCAGCTGGGGAGGTTCCAGGGTGTGTGGGGTTAGGGTGACCTGATGGCTGGGTTCCAGAATCTTCTGGAGACTGGTTCACTCCCGTGTCTGCTGGGTGATGCTGGCTGTTCGTGATGACCCCGTCAGGCTTTGTCAGCGGCCTCTGCTCTGGGTCTTCCCTGTGGCCACCTTGGCTTCCCCACAGCACGGGAGCAGGGTTCTAGGTGTACAGGTAGAAGTGGGCAACATTTTGATGGTCTGGTCTTGGCAGTCATTTCCATGACCTTCCTGATAGAAACAGTCACAAAGGTCCCCCAGGCTCAAGAGGAGGGGACACGGCTCACCACTGGATGGGAGGAGTATCAGTCCCAAGAAGTCTGTAGTCATTTCACACTCAGGACCCTTTAGACTAAAGATACTTAGTCGGATCCTTATTAGTGGTAATCTTTACATTTTTAAAAAATATATTTTATTGATTTTTTACAGAGAGGAAGGGAGAGGGATAGAGAGTCAGAAACATCGATGAGAGAGAAACATTGATCAACCGCCTTCTGCACACTCCCCACTGGAGCAACCAAGGTACATGCCCTTGACCATAATCGAACCTGGGACCCTTGAGTCTGTAGGCCGATGCTCTATCCACTGAGCCAAACTGGCTAGGGCTTTACATTTTTTTAAATATAATTTTATGATATATTTATTTATAAACTTTATTTTAGATGGTATTTTATTTATTATTTATAATAAAATTCCATACCTATATTATATGCTATATAATAAAAGGCTAATATGCAAATTGTCCCTTTGACTGGGAGTTTGACCAGGGGACTGGGCCAGCCAGCCAACCACCCGTGGCCCTTCCCCTCCTCCCCCTGCCAGCCCCACCTCCGATCAGCCCCCCTCCCCACCCCCACCCCCAATTGGGGGCAGGGCTGGCCAGCTAACCTCCTGCATCCCCTCTCCCTGGCTGGCCCAGCCCAATAGGCCCTGATCTTGGGGCAGGCGGCCAGACCCCACCTGTGCACAAATTCGTGTACCGGGCCTCTAGTATTTATATAATTTTATAATCCTATATAATAATAGAGGAATATGCAAATTGTCCTCTATTACTCTGTAACGTCATGACCGATCCCAGGAAGCTGCCTGCGCGTGTGCAATGGGGCATTGCTCTGGAGATGGGGCGGAAGCGGGGAGGCACCCAGAGAAGGCAGGACCAGCCTGAGGTGACTCGAGGGTGGGGCTTGAAGCAGCCAGAGAAGGCCAGAGGGGTTGGGGTCTGGGCCAGGCACGCTGGAGTTCTGCATGGAGAGGTTCGGGTGTCAAGGCAGGGAGGGGCTGTGCGATTTCGCATGCTGGGCTCCTAGTTTATTTTATTTTATTTTATTTTATTTTTTTTTTAATAAATTTTATTGTTTTTTACAGAGAAGAAGGAAGAGGGATAGAGAGCTAGAAACATCGATGAGAGAGAAACATCGATCAGCTGCCTCCTGCACACCTCCTACTGGGGATGTGCCCGCAACCAAGGTACATGCCCTTGACCGGAATCAAACCCAGGACCCTTCAGTCCACAGGCCGATGCTCTATCCACTGAGCCAAAACGGTTTCGGCCTAGTTTATTTTATATAATTATATTTTATTTATACATTTACACCACAGTTTTAATACTTTATATAGCAAAGTGATATATAATAAATATGATCATGTCATAGATGAAAAACATATTTACTAGTATTTATATATAAAACATTTTGGAATATTTATAAAATGTATCACTTTAGTTACTAGCAATCCGTTGCCTCTAAATAACGACTAGAAATTGTAATCATACTGGGATGTCTGTGTAAATGTTGGTTTTCATAAGCAGTTTCAGTAAGAACCATCCCTCTTCCAGGAGGAAGCATTTTCTGGGGCTTCTTTTGGGGGCTAGCTGCAGGGAGAGGTGTGGACTATTTTCAGCACAAATGGGGAGAATTGCTGGCAGTGAAGGGGAGCAGTCGGGAGATCTGCTACCTAAAGCCTCCCCGTTAGTGCGTCGTTCCAGGTTAGAATGGTTAATAACAGAACAATAGAAAAAAACAACCTTCCACAGCCTCATGGATTGCCTACCTGCAAGGGAATGGGCCATCCAACTTAATTGTAAAGCAAAGTCATGAGCATCCAGAGCTGGGAGGAACTTGGAGACAGGTAATCCTGTGCATCTTAAATGGGGCATGCACACCCCAAGGGTAGGCAGAACGGGCAGAGAGTGTTACAACATAAACACGTGAAGCTTTGATATTTCCTAGACGCCAAGCAATACAAAACACTTTCAGTACTCAAACAAACATCGATGTATTTTGGAGTAGAATGTAAAATCTCCATAAATTTTAGGGTAAAACAGAAGACTTCAAAGAAATTCCATGCTGGCAGCAGACTGGCTTGCGAAGATCACACAGACACATCCCTTCCACCCCTCCCAGGTCCCAGCTCGCTGTGCCTTGGGGTGGGTAAAGCATGGGAAGCAGTGTTCTAGCTGACAGTTGCCAAAAAGAAAGAAGACAAAAGGAGGGGTTATTGCATCGTCTCCAGGAGGCCTTCGAGTCCCTCTAACCACCGCCCACATGTGAGCTGGTCTGAATCACGGTGTGCTGTAGGAGTAAATGCCACTGCTGTAGAAACTCAGTATGAAAAAGCAGAATGCAAAGTATCTCATTAATTATTCACATTGAATAATTAGTTATAATGGGAAGACAATATTTTAGGTATATTGGGTTAAATAGGTATATTTCATTTGCTTCCTTTTTACTTTTTTAATGAGTCTACTACAAAATTTAGAACTACCTGTGTGGCTTGCTTTATATTTTTACTAGTGGCCCAGTGCACGAATTCATGCACATATGGGGTTCCTTGGCCTGGCTGGTGATCAGGGCCAATCAGGGCTGTCTCACCCAGTCCCTATCAGGGCTGGCTCAGGGGAGGGACCATGGGAGGTTGGCTGGCCAGGGGAAATTGGCTGTGGGAGCACACTGGCCACCAGGGGCAGCTCCTGTGTTGAACGTCTGCCCCCTGGTGGTCAGTGCGTCGTTATAGTGACCGGTCAACCAGTTGTTTGGTTGACGGGTTGTAATGGTCACTTAGGCTTTTATATATATAGATTGGATAAGAGGTGTCTCTGAATGTAATAGGCCAGGGAACATTTTTCTTTCTATCACATTTTTGGTGACAAGTTTTGAGCAAAACAGTGCCGGGAACATGGTTTTAGGTAACATTTGTCCCTTTACTGACGTCCAAACTGACATTGGGCTTTCCCACCTCTACCCTTTTGTTGACTCTATTCTGTTGGGAATTCCTACTTCTCTTGCCTGTTCCAAATCAACCCATCCTTCAACAAGAGGTCAAATCTCTTTTTACTGTCCTGTCCCTGCTCTGCTTCCTGCCAGCGCTGTGGTTGAGGTGGACGGTGGTGCAGTAGCCACCTTGGGACTGGGAGTTGATTACCTAAGGAAGAAAAGTTGAGCAGAAAGGTGGAAAGGGACTGGGTAAGAATGACATGATTTTGTTGCAAAGGACCACCCACTTACGGACTTTTAAAAATGTGATCCTATGATATGTTTCTATCATTTAATTAATTGCCCTTCCTTGAGCATTCTATTCCTTGCCTCCCAACTGATGTGAATCCATGTTATCACAGAGAAAAAGAATTCACACAACAATAAAATGTGAAGCGTAAATTGATGTTACTACAAAAGCAGAAACGAGGGTCTTACCTTCTCAAAGCATTGACCAATCTGACTTGAATAGTCAAAGCCCCTGCGGCTTTTGGAGGCCAGGTGTGGGAGCACTTGACCAGCAATAACTCATTTTAAGGGTCTTGACAGCTCTGTGAGGCAGGTGCTGTTATTGCCTCTTGCTTTTCAGAGGAGAAAACCATGGCTCAGAGGGGGAAAGTCATGTCTGGGGTAATGCTGATTTGAGGAGCCCAAACCTTAACCACGGACGGGGAATGTTCTGTGATATGAGCTTCCTGTGTGACTTTGGTTGGTAATGAGGCTGCCGTATACTTCCAGCATCTCTCCAAGTAATTCCAATGAAACTGGGGGGAAAAAGAAAGAATGAAAAACAGAGAGACTGAACCTAGCGTGCCATCCCCTCCCCGGCAGGCTACTGACTATTTATTTGAGGCTGCATCAAAGATGTCAGCTGTTGTACGTTTTTCTTTCCTGCAGGTAGGCAGTTTCTAAATGGACAGATGCCATTTTTGATATGAAAATAACACATGAAAGACATAAAAAAGAAAAAACGTTCAGTGGGTTTATATTCTTTCTCTTATGCCAATAAACAAAGGCAGCAAGAATGTAACAGCAAAGACCAGGTGACCAAACCCTAAACATGAAATGCACTCATCAGAAAATGGGAAAGTGCTCATGAAAAGGAACTTCGTTCTGCTCAGATTTAGTCTGGCCTGGGAAAACTGGACTAAACCAGTCTTCTCGAGAGAGATGAGGTGAATTCGCTCTTCCAGAAAATAACCTAATCACACCAGCATCTTTCACAATGTGTGGTCTCTGTAGGGAAACAGATAAGTGCAATGGAATCTTTTCAACCAGCGTTTCAGTGTTTTTTTCTGGTATTGGCACAATCAGATGTTCCAAGAACTACCTTCCTCAATGTCCTTGGTTCGAAGAAGGATTACTAATAGATTTCTTTTCAACTCTCTCTTTCAAAAAGAAAAAAAAAAAGAGCCATGTACGTAAACTATTAGAAATAGGTTGATTTTTCTGTTTCTCAGAATGAACACAAACTATTCCGAAATTTTATGACGATGACAACAATATTAAGCATTCTTAAGTGCTGACTATATATATGCCAAGCATTGGGGAAAATGCCGTGTGAGTATTAAGTAGCTCCTACAATTTGTGAAGACCTTGTATGTTGGTTCTATACAAGAAACTAAAGTTTAAGTCCTTGGTGGAGATCTCACAGGCAGTATTGGAAGAACCACATTTAATCTTAGGTCTGTGACTACAGAGCCCTTTCCCTAAGGGCCGGTCTATTCTGAAATGAGGTGTCTTATTTTAGGTTCCCACAAGAGCCAACAAGGATTTGGGTGCCTTCCTGTCTCATGCATACACACCTAGGAATACAACCGCTGGGTCACAAAGTAGCTACATATTTATTAAGTTTTCTGGAGAATAACAAGCAGTTAACCTGAATGGAGACACTATTTACACTGGCGCTGTGTGAGGGGTCCAGCGCCCTGCGTTTCCATGGCAGTTGATATTATCACCTCTTTGGACTTGAGCCACTCTGGTGGGTGTGCAATGTTATCTTAGTATTTGCATTTCCTAAATGGAAAATGGTGTTTAACACTTTTCATATGCTCATTGACCACTTACATCTTTTGTGAATTGCCTCTCATTTTTTTTTTGACTTATTTTTTTAATTGACTACTTTGTCTTTTTCTTATTGATTTGTACAAGTTCTTTGCATATTATGGGTATGAGTCCTTTCTCAGTTATATGCATTGCAGATATCTCCTTCCACTTGTGACTTTTTAAATTGTTACCTTGTGATGAACACAAAATTTTAATTTGGATGAAGTCCAACTTATCAATCTTGCTGTTTGGTTAGCACCTTTTGTGTCCTGTTTACGAAATCTTTGCCTCTCCGTTGGTCTTTACAGCAGTGGTCCCCAAATGCCTCCACGTTTTCCTTGCGGTCTGAGTTTAATCAGCATCGTGAAGCCCCTGCATCGTGTGAGGCTCTGGGAAAGAGGTTGGGTTTATGGGTTTTGGATGAGGGGACAGATTCCCAACCCCACTAGAAAGTAGATCCATTTGGATGAAAATTCTCTTGAAGGAATATTTTGCTTCATTTTAAGATATAAAAGTGGAAAGTAGTTAGGTTTCACTAGAAAAGCGTGTCTTTGAGCTACTGGAGTTTTCAGACACTGTGTCTCTGTTTGTAAAATAAACAGTAAAAAGACGAAAGGAGAGAATGAATTTTAATGGGATCCTTTGCTGGGAGGGGGCAAGCAGCATTCTTTGTGTTTCATCGCTATGCAAAAATGAAAGGAGGAAACGGAAAGCCGCCATCCTATGAAAACAGTGGTGAGGTTTTGGAGGGCAGCCTCCCAAGATTATTCCAGGGACAGCTTTTTTTTAAGGAGAAGAAAAGTTTGCTGAGAACCCAAAAGATTTTTAATGATGGAGCTAAAGATAGTAAAGTACATGGAACAATTTTCTTTTGACTACTTCCTTACTATGCCCTCGCCTTTAAAAGGGGAGGAAGACAATAAGGAAAGAAACTTGTGGACACCTTAGAGGCCATTTCCTTCCTTCCTTTCCTGCCTTCCTCGTTTCTCTCTGTCTCTCTCTCTCTCTCTCTGCTTTCCCTGCCTGGTCCATTTTCATTCAGTCACTTCCTTGGGGCTCTGGGGCCCAGTTTCCTTATTTTTCTGAGGGGACAGTAATGGATCACCTCTCAGGCTTGCTGGAGGGTCAGAAGGGCTAGCACCTTTTCAAAGTTTACAGCATAATGATTTGATCTGTTATAAGCAAATTTATCCTTTATCCTGGAGTCTTGGGGCTAATCATGAGGCTGACATTTGACTTGACATTTTTTTCTGTTGGATTCTTGGAACTGCTTTCTATCTATAGAAACAAACCAAGGCCAACTGCTTATGACTCTTTCCAGCAATCAAACTGTCTTCCAAGAAATGCCGACTTGCAAAGACAGGACATGTGTTAAGGAGTGACCAGCAGGTGGGTGTTGACACCATGTGGATAGAGGCATGAGTGGGGTTCCCATTGAGTGATATAAGCAAATAAGAAAAATATCAGCCCTAATTGGTTTGGCTCAGTGGATAGAGCTTTGGCCTGCGGACTGAAAGGTCCCGGGTTTGATTCCGGACAAGGGCATGTACCTTGGTTTCGGGCACATCTCCAGTAGGAGGTGTGCGGGAGGCAGTTGATGGATGTTTCTAACTCTCTATCTTTCTCCCTTCCTCTCTGTAAAAAATCAATAAAGTATATTAAAAAAAAAAAGTCACCTCTTTTCAGTTCCTCTTTGTGAAATGTTATATAAAAATAGTAAAAAAGAAACAAAAAATTTAGCCAAGACATTGGTCCAGGGCATTTTATATCTATGGCCTCTCTTGATTATAAATATCTTCAGTTTATGGATGAGGAAACTGCTCTCAAAGAAGTTCTATGACATACTGAAGGACCTATAGCTGTTTTAGGATCAAGTGGTGGGAAAGAGCCAAGTTTACTTAAGTGATTTCCTTAAGTGATTTAGAAACCAGATCTTTTGGTGTGTACGTCTTCTGACCTTCTAGAAGGTTCCAGGACTAGATGTGATTACAGTGCAAGGCTTGTTCCTCTACTGGGAGTTTTAGGTCCCTCCTTGGGATGGGCAAGTTCAAAGATCAGAGCCAGGATTACATAGCTCTTCCTATTTGGGTGATGGCATCCTGATGCTTCCTCCCCAGTTTCCTTCCTTGCCGTTGGGTTGAGCTGGCCTCACTCTCCTAGATCCAGGGTTGAACATTTTCATCAGACCTATCTACTCACTGTTCACTGCAAGAATGCACACATCAGCTCAGGATGGGCACCAGGCCGGGGCCACCAGTCAGCTGGCTACAGCACTTCTGCTGCAGGTACTGAGGATGTCACCAACATGGGAGGGCAAGGCCTGGATTAAAAATGGTTGCACCACCACTTTTGCTACCCTCTATTGGCCAAAGCGAATTACAGACCGGCCTGGAGTCAGTGGTGGAGAAGATTTGATCTCGTGATGGGAGGAGCAGTATCTCATTCCTGAGGCTGTGAATACCTGGGGCCATTTTTTCAGTCTACTGCATGTTTTGGTTCACATGCTTTTCTAAGTGTGTAATATGCATGAGTCTATTTAATTCTTGCAATAATCTTCTTAGGTGGTTATATTACTGATGTCATCATTGTCATGATCATCCCCATGGCATATGAGGTGTCAGTCTTTTTAGATGAGCCTGGGAGGAAGGGGCCATGACATGAGCTCTATTGTAAGAGCTGAGTCTCATATGCCTCTAACCTGTGACATTCTCTGAGCAACCAGGACAGAGACTGACAGCAGCCATGGTTGCCTGTCTTGCTGTCAATCTTCACAACAAAGTTCCCAGTGCTGGAACCACTATTGCCCCCATTTTCCTGAAGAGGAGACAGAGGCAGGGAAGTTAAAGGGCTGTGTTGAGGGCTCACAGCTAGAAAGAAACCAGAATGAGGCCACCTGTGCTGGATGTCTCTGTCTGTTGGGACCCAACCCCACCTCCTCCACCCTGCTCTGTGCCCAGAGCCCAGACTTGTATGGGCTGCATCAATGCTTCCTCACTCTCCACCTTCTGCTTGGATTTGGCAATGGGTATGGGCATGGCAGGGCCCAGGAAGCAGGAGGAGAGATGTCGGAGTATTGGTTCCTGCAAGTCCCTCTCCCCAAGACCATGGCTCGGTGGTCCTCATTCTGCTGCTACCTTCTCTGGATTCTGGTACCTATTCCCTCCCCTTGGCCCAAAGTCCACCCTGCTCTCACTGCCTGGGCTTCTGCACTCTCCCTTGTTGGTTTTCTTAATTCTGCTTATACCTTTGGCAGTTCCCTTTGTTAAACTTTCCTCAAATTACCTCCTTTTAATGTGCCATCTGATTCTTGCTGGGACCCTGGATGAAACTCCACCTGACTCAGCAGTCTCTATATTTAATATTTATTAAAAGATGAAAAGACTGGAATGCAAAACTGCTAGGTGATACCCAAAGCTGAGTTCCTTGAATGATGAAATCAAAAGTCCAAGATGAAAACGAGACAAAATGAGGTTGTCTCCATGCTGGCCGGAGGCAGGTGGGCCTGTTTCTGTCTGGATGAACACCCAGCACTGAATACTGTTTCTGTATTATTTCCAAAGGTCTTGGGTTGCATTTTAATTAATTTACCTTGAAATTAACATACTCCACTTTTTCTTGAGCCAAGCTCAAACTTTCCAGCATATCCTATTGCACAGAAATGCTTCCATAAATCAGGATGAATGTAGCATTGGAGACTGAGAAGGGAGAGGGAGATATTTACATGTGGGTGTTTTATATTCTGCTCTTGTGCACAACTTTAATATGAATTTGCAAGAGGCATTTTCCAGATTGGTAGCCAATAAATCCTGAGGATGATCTGGGTGTGGTTGTTCCTCCATCTACAAGTGATGACGTATAGCCAGGCACACCCATCTATGCCGGGTTGTGAGTAGAGAGAATCAGATAGACGTGAGTTCCAGCCCAAGCTCTGCCATCTACTAGCTGAGGGACCTGGAGTATGTTGGTGAGCCTCTCTGGGTCTCAGTATCCTTCTATGTAGGGTAAACCAAGGGTTAAGAGGAGATGCAGGCAAAGAGCAAAGCTCCCCTGAGTCCTCGGGCACCCCTGCACACTCCAGCCTCCATAGTTTCTGCTGGGTGGCCCCGTTTGGGATTGCAGCAGCTATGGGCTCCCTCCCACTCTCAGATCTGCACTTTGCCTGGAAGGAGTTGGAAAAGCTAAAGGGCTGCCCACAGAGCTGGACCTTCTTGTGAAAACAGTCCAGAGACCGTTGCAGAATGCCCGAGAGGATGCCTTGTGGAAGAATGCATCTGAACTTGTGTTCAAATCCTGACCATCTCTTGTTAGCTAAGCAGCAGTGGGCAGGCGCCCTCCCTTCTCTGACACGGTCTTTCTTGGATTGTGGAGCGGATGTAATATTGCTCTCTTAGAAGGTTGCTGGGAGAGTTCAGTGAGATGTAAGCCTGATCAAGGGGTAGGAATAAAGCCTTCAGCCATTGCTTAGCACAAAGCGAGTGCTTAAAGCACGGTGGCAAAAACCAAACAAAAGGGGAAAATGTATTCATGTACTCTGTAAATATTTAGGAGCGTGCCCGGTGGTCACAGACTGTGTTAAAGCAGGCAGTGTACGGATGAATGAGGTGGATACCGTCTCTGCCTTTACAGGAAGAAAGACATTCTAGCAATGACACAAATGGCTAAACAATTCCAATTTTAAAAAAGGAAGGAAACAAGAAGAAAGAATCAAGGGAAGGCTCCCAACTTAGGGCGGGAGTGGCCAAAAACGGAAGTGGCATTTAAGTTGGAGATTGTGTAGTCAAGGTAGTGGCAGTTGCTATGAGGATTGACAGCTCCTCACACCATAGGGGTCTATGTCTTGCTCACGCGACACTGGCTTGTGGATTTGGTGGGTGCTTGACCACATGGTGATTCAGGAACCCAGGCTCCTTTGATCTTTTCAGCCATGATAATAATAAAAGAGTTCAGCAAGGTTGCAGAATGTAAGATCAACTTAGAAAAATCAATTATGTAATGAACAATCACAAAGAAATTAAGAAAACAATTCCACTGACAATAGCACCAAAAATAATAAAACACTGAGCAATAAAGTTAACTAAAGAATTTCAAAACTTACATGATGAAAACTAAAAACACTGGTGGAAGATATTAAAGACCTAAGTAAGTGCAACGACATCTCGTGTCCTGAACATATAGAAATGTATGTGTAAGAAAAATACTTCCTAGATCATAGGATAACTTGGGGTTATTATTGATGCAGTGTGTATCTGACCACATGTCTACAATGAATTAGAATGACTTCTTTGGTCACAGGACAGCTTGAGATCAGTGATAGAATATATATCTGGACATATTGCAATAATATGTACATCTTAAAGCTTCTTCCTAAGCCACTGGTATGTTCTAAATAAAAGGATAGCTGGGGGTTCAGTGGTACAATGGGTATCTAAACAGACCCATATAATACAATATGTGTGTGTATGTAATGTATAACTGGAGCACGACCTTCCTTTCCTGTGTAAGTTTCCCCAAACCTAGCTCCCTAATTTCTAATAATTTTAATAGTAGTTTAGTTATTCTTCCAGACATTTTTACACATACCATAGTGTTTTATCTTTTGAAAAAAGCTTTGTTGCACTCCAAGGTTCAGAGAGGATAGGTAACTTGTCCAAAGTCACACAGCTTCCAATTGGAAGAGCTGAGAGTTGAACCCAGTCTGTCTGACTTGCAAGCTTTTGGTGCTAGCTGCAAGGGTAGCATTGTCTCTGTGTGCCACGCTCCTGTCTTGAGCCTCAGGGGAAGGGGAAAGTGCTGGCTGCATCTGCCACATCTGTGAGCTTTCATCACCCCCTCTTTCCCCCCAGCTATGGGCCCCCTGTGGAGTATTGGCTTGGGTTGATGGCATCCATACCCTCTGTTCTGACTGTGAAGGTGAAGGTGACTCCAGGCTGAGCCCCACTACTGGAGAAACAGGGCAATGTCCTGAGCCTCCACTGAGGCCTGGGGAATGCTTTCTGAAAGCTTCCCAAGAGATCACCACCTTCGTAGAGTTTTGTGTGCAGGGAGGAATATTAAGACAAAACAAAACAAAAACAAAAAGAACCCCCCCCCCAAAAAAAAAACAACAAAAAACAAAAAACAAAACAAAACAAAAAACCAAAAGCAGCCCCGATGGTGTGTTCAGTGGTTAGAGCATCAGCCCATCCACAGAAAGGTCTGGGATTCAATTCACAGTCAAGGACACATACCTGGGTTGCAGGTTCTATCCCCAGTTCAGGAAGCAATGTGTCTGTCTCACATCTATGTGTCACACTCTCTCTGTTTCTCTATCCTCTCTCCTCTCTCTCTCTCTCTCTCTCACACACACACACACATCAATAAACATATCCTTGGGTGAGGATTAAATAAATAAATAAGTAAACCGTATCTAATAAAGAGGAAATATGCTAATTGACTGCCCTGCCCTCAAAGATGGCAGCACCCACAGCCACAAGATGGTGGTGCCCAGTCCCCTTAGCCCCATGGCAGGCATGCGGCAAAGCCGGGCCTGCCCCCAGGCAGGCCTGGCCACTCCACCTGCCTGCCTCCAGAGTCCCCCAGTCCCGACAGTCCCCCAGCCACCCAGGGCCAGCCTGAGGTGCAGGCAAGCCTCGGACTGTGGCTGCCCAGCCGCCCAGGGCCACCTGAGGCTCAGGTAACCATGGCCAGCCGAGGCTTGTGCTGCTGGCAGTGGCAGCAGCAGAGGTTTGATGGGGCGTCACCTTTCCCTGATCGCTGGGTGCCTCCCACCCTTGAGGGCTCCTAGACTGTGAGAGGAGGCAGGCCGGACTGAGGGACACCCCCTCCAGTGCATACATTTTTATGCACCAGGCCTCTAGTAAATAAATAAATACCTTTCCTTCTAAGTGGTTAATAAATTTGCAAGAATAAATATAAATGAACTTGGGGAAGTACACTGGCCTTTCTGGGCTCTAGACCATGCAGTGCCCACACCACACTGCCCTGGTGTCTAGAACACACACTCTCTCTGCAGCTGGAATTCATCTTCATTGTTCTGTAGAATGCACCCCCTTTGGCCCTAGAATGTAATTGTCATTGTTGTCTGGAATGGTGGTTCTCAGACTGGGTTCATCCTGTGTAGCACTGGTGGTCTTTGGCAGTGATGAGGTGTCATCTTGGAGAGAATAGGGCTATGGGCATGTGGGCTGAGGGCTCCTCACCCCCAAGAGAACAGCTATGTGTTAAGGATCTGTTTCAGACCCTGGGAGAACTTTCACTGGAAGAAAATGACTCACTCTGGGTTGTAGACTGAAGATTAAAATGTTTTATGAGGCCCAAGTCACTGCAGCTGGAAAGCAGACAAGTTATAGGGTCTAAGTTACCCCAAGAAGGCATAAAAGAGGGTGGATAGAAGTAGATGTAAAATCCAGTTTTCATCTGGATTGAAGCTGACAGAGGTAGAGGGGTTCCTGGGTGACCCTGGCTTTTGTAGAACTAATACTTCTAGAGGATATACGTAGTAAGAGGTAGATTGGATCATCAAACTAGCCATCAGGATTGCTTCATTGAGGGAGAGGAAGGGAGTTTGGAGTTGATGAAATGTAAGACAAAAAGCACAAGCCCATCCTTACAAAGCCATTCATTGCTGCTGTTCTAGCTTAGTAACCACCTTCCAGCACCTAAGGGTTGGGGCCATGCATCACTATGGGCATGAGTAGTGCCTTTGGGGCTGGAATTCACCCTCATTGTTCTGTAGAACGCACCCCCTTTGGCCCTAGAATGTAATTGTCATTGTTGTCTGGAATGGTGGTTCTCAGACTGGGTTCATCCTGTGTAGCACTGGTGGTCTTTGACATTTTCCAAAATAAAATCTTTTCGAAAAGACAAAGAAAGGACTGGTAATTAAATGTAGGTGTGATGGGCAGGCGTGAGGTGGTTCTAGCACTCCTCAGTCTGAGGTTTGGGGCAGAAAGGAATGCATGAATCTCTTAGGAGGCCCTAGCTTGGCATCCGAGGGTGCCATGTCCACCAAATAAATGACCTCCATATAGTTCACCAAATAAAGCACATATATAATCTATCTGGGGAAACAAAACAACCATAAGATGCAGCAAGTATCCCACAGGGGCCTATAAATGCCCTCATGTGCAGGCTCCTCTCATAAACAGAGCGCAAGAAAACACATTGGACTTCCTCCTTCACCAAATGCTCTTGCCTCGTACAAATCACTCTGACCCCATTCTTTCCTTTGTTCCTTTCTTCTCTCTCCCCCTCTCCCTCTCCTACCACCCCACCCCCAGGTTTACCAGTGAGTTCTGTTTGGTGCTTGCCATCTTGCAGTAAGACTTTCTCCAAGTGCCCATTGTTCCTGTGGTTGGACTAATTTTTATTTCTCAGGCAGTAAACAGCCCCCAGAGACGTCTGTCTTGTTTCCAAGGGGGTCCTGCTGAAGGCACAGAGCTCTGGCCGTAGCCAGGCAGCCTAGAGCAAAATAAAACCTGGGCCCTGGGCCTGGAAATGAAGTCCAAACATAACATTCTCTGCAATAAGCACCCACAGATAATGGTCCTTTCTGCTCCCAAGTCTGACAGAGACACTGGCCAACCCCCACAGGTGTTGTAGTTCCGGGACGTACCACCTATTACACATGGGCTCCCAGGACCAGCTGCGGATTGGAGACACCTTAGGAAGAGGCCCAGGTTACAGGAATTCAGACCAGGGAGGCTGGGGTCAGCGTCTACAGTGGAGAGGCCTGCCGCGTAGTCAGGCTCTGGGGGACTGCCGGGAAGTCAGCTTCCAGGGCATTTGGGAAAAGGGCTGCCCTGCATCTCCCTCCCGGGTGACTGACAGGTGTGCCGGGTGATGCAGGCTGAGGTGTCTGCACCTAGGAGAAGGGCTTCTGTTTCTCAGTTGAGTTTGCCCAGAAGAATGGGTGTGGGTTTTTTTAGGGCCAGCGTGGCCTCTTGCTCTGTGCACTTGGACAAGTCACCTGCTAAGTTAATGGGGTTGAACTGGACTCTGGCTGGTCCAGTTGTGCCGTGTGGAGCATGAGGGATGTCATATGATGAACTATTAGAAGCACACATAGGATGGTATAGAAAAGCCTTGGTTCCCCAAGGGTGCATGGAGGCTTTCTAAGAGTTACTTGAATATGGATAGTTTTAAGGGAACTGACTTCCATAGAATTGAACTTGTTTGTCTTCCTCTTCTTTTCTGTGGCTGCCTCTTTCACAATGCTCCTCTCCTATTTTAAAACAAGGAAAGAAACAGGATCTTACTATGCTTAGTTACCCCATGGTTTAAGACAAAGGCAGGCTTTGAGAGTACATGGCCCCCAAAGTGTTTTTCAGGAAGGAAAAGCAAAGAAAGCATCCCAAAGATATTTTAAAGGTGACAAAATCAAGGTAAGGCTGTATACCTGGACTGTCTATTCATCCATCCATTCATCAACCCATGCATGCATGCATACATCCATCAATCCATCCATGCCCCAGTCCATTCATCCACCCATCTTCATCTCCTTCCATCCACTCATCTATCTATCCATCCATCCTTCTACATTTCTAGTTAACTAATCGTCTTTCTTCCACCTATCTTAGAATTAGAACTTTAATATAAGATGACTGTCCTTGGAGGCATGTATTGATACATGTGTTTGAAAGGACAAAAGGAAGATCATTTTTTTTTAGTTAGAAAGTACAATTTATTTGGTTGGCTGACCTGATGAGGACTAGCTTTGTCTTAGGTTATCTGGCAGGCACTTCCCTAAATGAAATAAGCTCCATAAATTTGTAGCTTCACAGTATATACTATGTTGAAGGGTGCAAGTACTTAACTCATGATGAAAATTTTAGAATAATTTCAGAATTGAATGTTTGCACCCTTGCATAGAAGCACTGGGAATGCAATATTTACAAATTAGAGGCCCGGTGCATGAAATTCATGCACGGGGTGGGGGGCTCCCCTCAGCCCAGTCTGCACCCTTTTCAATCCAGGACCCCTCGGGGGATGTCTGACTGCCGGTTTAGGTCTGATCTTGGGGATCGGGCCTAAACCAGCAGTTGGACATTCCTCTCACAATCCAGGATGGCTGGCTCCTTAACTGCTCACCTGCCTGCCTGCCTGATTGCCCCTAACTGTCCCTCTCCCCCCTCCCCCGCCAGCCTGGTTGCCTCATGCAGCCTGCTGTTCAGTCATTTGGTTGTCCCTCACTAACCCTCCCGCCAGCCTTGTCGCCCCATGCAGCCTGCTGTTCGGTCATTACTGTGACGGTGTCTTGGACAATTTGCATATTCCTCTATTATTAGTATAGATGTGGGTTGAACATGGGTGTTTGTTCGTGACTCAAATACCACCAGCAGGATTGTCAATGGCGACATGATTTTTTGATATGATGATCGCCCTTGAGAAGGTTCTGAACAAGCTTGATATACAGAAGTTACACCCCTGAGGAATTTAATGCACATGGAAACATTGTATTTAGGTGTAAAACAGTCAGATGGACTCAGATAATTATGAATACATTTTTAAATTCATGACTGTTCGGATGCTTTTGGAAATCCTCTGGGACACAGGATAATTTGTGAATGCAAGCTGCTAAAGTTGGAGGTAATTTGTTTGGCAGCAATAAGAACTAAAACACATGCCATGAGATGCTTGCAAAGCACAGGTTTATCAAAATAATCGAATGCTTCTGGATGCCTTTTAGCAGGTGGGTGAAAGCAAAGCTTGGAGAGGATGAGGAAGAGGCCCATGCCACACAGCCAACACCTGGCAGACCTAGGTTGGAGCTCAGCGCCCTCCTGAACCCACACATGCTCCCCAGTACTACTTTGCAAACACAAGGCTCACCTGGGGGCCAAATTCACCTGCAGGTTCTGATTGCACAGGCCTGGGTGGGGCCTGAGATTCTGCATTTCTAACTGCCTCCCAGTCTGAGGTTTATCTTTCAATGAACCATCTTTCTACTCATCATGGGGAAATCTTTTCCCAGAACAAACCTCCCAGTTGTAAAACCCACTTCTTTGATTTTGACCAGCTTTATGGAGTATAATTGATATCCAGCATGTACACCATGATGATTCAATCCACGTACATGTTGTAAAACGATAACTATAATAAGGCCAGTTAATACTTCCATTACCTCACATAGTTAACCCCACCCCTTTTGGGTGGTGAGAACACGTAAGATCTACTCTCTTAGCAACTTCCAAGTACACAATACAATACTATTAACTATACTTATTCCTCTTCTAACTGGAAGTTTGCAAGTTTAACCATCTCCCTCCCCACGCCCCCAGGCCCTGGCCACCACCATTCTACTCTCTGGTTCTGTGAATTGCCTAAAACCCACTCTGACCCTGGGGAGTGCTGGGCACCGAGGGTGACACCATTTGACGCATTTCACCACAGGCAGAGCTACTGCAGTGTACGGTGGCTCCAGGCAGACGTGGGGTCCCAACCAGGTCTAATACGCAGGCCCAGGGAGCGCTCCCTGAGATTGGAAGGGAGGGTACTTTGTCAGTAATAATAAGTTGTTGACAGACGGATGCTGCGCAGGGCACGCCTGATGGGAACCACATGTGTTCTCAGGGACCGTCTCCAAAGTGCCCGTGCCATTCATGTGTTTGCTGCTCCCGGAGGCCCAGGAACTTGGCCATCCTGTGGGCTGGCGGGGCTTGCTCTGTAGTGCCAGGCAGACCCGAAAAGGCTTTACACTGCGACAGTACCCCTTTCCATAGCCCTTCCAAACGGGGCCATGCCACATCCCAGGAAGGCAGGAGACTCCGAGGGAGGAAGCGTTGTGTGGATTAAAAGAGATAATGCACATAAACATTTCAGATGGGAGACCAGCCCAGCACCGCTCCCGACACAGGCCGACCTGGAGGTGAGCAGCTGGTCAAGAGAAAACCCTGACGTGGAGAAATCAGAACCTCCGTGCATTGCCAGTGGGTGTGACATGGTGCAGCACTGTGGAGAACAGCCTGCAAATTCCTTCACAAGTTACATGTAGAGTTACCGTCTGACTCAGCAATCCCAGTCCTGGGTAGATACCCAAGAGAAATGAAAACAGGTGTTCAAACAAAAACGTGTACAGGGATGTCCACAGCAGCATTATTTACAATAGGTGAAAGTTGGAAACAACCCAAATATCCATCAACAGATGAATGAATACACCAAATGTGGTCTATACATACAATAGAATATTATTCAGCTTAAAAACATGCATTACTAACCCATGCTACAATGTGGCTGAACCTCAGAAACATCATGCTAAGTAAAAAGAGCCAGTCACAAAGGCCACATACTGTATGATGACATTTATATGCAATGCCCAGAGTAGGTAATGCCACAGAAACAAAAAGCAGATTAATGGTTGCCAGGGGCTGGGAGAAGGGTTGGGGAGGGACTGATTAATGGGCACAGGGTTTCTTTTGGGGTATTGAGCTGGATAGTGATGATGGCTGCAAACACTGTGAATGTACTAACTGTCATCAGTGA
Organism: Corynorhinus townsendii; assembly: GCA_026230045.1. Lineage (NCBI taxonomy): Eukaryota > Metazoa > Chordata > Mammalia > Chiroptera > Vespertilionidae > Corynorhinus > Corynorhinus townsendii. The sequence continues at coordinate 34,362,666 of JAPDVU010000011.1, forward strand.
GACATTTTATGTTATGTATATCTTACCAAGTTCTAATCACAGTAGCAACTGCGAAGGAACATTTTAATTCACAAATGCATGGTTTGGACGTGCTTGCTGTGGGCATCCTGTTGACAGTTGGGTTCTTCAGACTTAAGAGGCGGGGGTCATAAGCCCCCCAAATGAATGGCAAAGTGCTGACAACACACAGTGACTATTAATTAAACATGTGCTGCACACCAGGTCCAGTTCTGAATGTTTATGCGCATTATCTCTTTTAATCCACACAACAATTGCCCCAGAAGGAAGCTTCTATTTCATTCTCATTTTACATCTGAGGAACCCAAGGCATAGAGACATAAATAACACTCCTAGGGCACAGAGCCAGTGTGTGCTCAGGTGGGATTTGACCCAGAGTCCACTCAGTGCAGATCTGGTACTGTTGTTGGAGGCAGTGAATGCTTGGCAGGGCCCAAGGTTGGGGTTCCAAGAGCCCTATGTTGCTGGTGAGAAGGCATCACTTTGGAATCACCAGAGTGTCTTGCAGTGGTCATGCTGCAGGAACTATGGACATCAATTCCCTCAGCTTTGGTTTCTTCTTCTAAGAGATAAAGCCTGCACCCAAGAAAGCCCATGACCAAGGAGGTGGCATTGGGCTGGGGACAGATGGGTGAAAGGAGGGGAAATGCTGTTAACCCTTCTTCCCCACACATCCAAGAGAAGGCCCTGCCATTGCCCCCATTCTTCAGTGAGGCAACAGAGGCTCAGAGGGGCACCATCCCCTGCCCAAGGTCACACAGCTCAGAATGAAACCTGACCGAGCTGGGAGCGGCTGCTTTTGCACCACTCAATGCAGCTCTCTTGAATCTGCCAGCGATATTCTGAGTTCTGTTTCTTGTGCTAAATGAACATATGCTCACATGGAAAATTAAAAAATACAAAAAAGAAAAAGAAAAAAAACACATGGAAGGAAATCTAGATCACTCATGCTGTTATTATCCAAAGCAATCTACTGTTAACACCTTTGATCTAATGCCTGCTACTTTTGCCTATGTAACGCATACACACACATATTTATATATTTTTATAAAATGGGGATCATGCTAAAATACAGTAGTTTCAGACTTTACATGTAATATTTTGCTTCTGTTTCCTATTGATTCATTATGGGAAAACTTGATTTTTGATATCTGCCTAGTCTTCCATGATCTTCCAGAATATAGCTATGTCACTAACAAAGGGCATGCAGGTGGTTTCCTACTTATTGCTGCTAAAATCAACACTGTTATGATGGTCCTTTAACATAAATGTATTTGCATATAGGAGGCATCTGCCTAATATTTATAAAATTAATGAATGATGGATGAATGAGAGGGATTTCTTTAGGGGGTCTTGGATGTGGACTTACTTGGACTAACGTAGGCTGTCCGCACCTCAGGTGTGCCCGGGCAGTCCCTGTTCTCTCCTGTTGTCCTGATGGAATTAGTGATACTGTTCCCTTTTATTCTCAAAAGTGTCTTGATTTGGATGATAAATTATAAGGTCACCCTTCTCATGTGACGTGAATCTTTTTGAAGTTCTCGATGCACGTTGCCAAATTGTTATACGTGTTGCCAAATTGTTATACAGATGTGTTGTACCAATTTACACCTATCTGTAACCTTTTCCAAAAAGAAGAGGCTTGATGAAAAATTTGGAAAATGGAATTGGCCTTGTAAAAATGGAATTAGCTTTGTAAAATTCAGAAATGGTTTAAGTCCATTTCCTTCCTCTTGTTCTTAGCATCCACACTGGTCACACATGAAGCTTATTTTTGTTCATCAGACATTTTAATAAATATATGTTCATTTTACATATATTTGATATATATTTTACAAATATTCTGATACACACTGCATGGGAGCAGTCATGATACTGAAGCTCTTTGGGTGTGCATCCCTTCGCTATTAGCTGTGAAACTGAGCAGATCCCCTGAATGAGTCTCAGTTTCGTCCACTGCAAAGTAAAAGTGGATATGCCTTCATTTCAGAAAGTCAAGAGGGTTGGACTTCATTGTTCAAAGTAGGAGAGCCAGTTTCATGCTGACTCCACCCAAATCCAGTCTTTTGCTAAGTGAGCCACTCACCCCATCTATTTAGCAGTAGCACTTGGCCTGTTCTAGTTTTCTAGGTGCAGTTTGACTTTTCATTCTTATAACATTCCAACTGGGACCCAGAGCCTGAAGGAGTCACCCTGCTGGGCTAAGTTGTTGGAGGACTAGTTAGGCCCATGGCAATAGTGAAAGGCCCTTTGCTTCAAAACGTACCCCACGTGAGATGATCATCCTGTGTCATCCCAGCCTCTCAGAGGGTTGGTTGGCCCAGTCAGGTATGGCCAAGAGGGCTGCATGATTAACAGCAGGATTGCTTTGGAGATTTTGGAGTGGCACACTCTGAGATTGCCTTATCCTGCAGCCAATGGAATGTTTCACTGAGGGAGCTGTGGTAACTCCTATTTCCTCACCCTAGCAGGACAACAGTCCTGGGAAACAGAGTCTAGTCATAATCCAGTGGAGATGTGAATTTTGAGATAATCCCTTGGCTGGCTTTCTGATGCTGGAGGACAGGGCAGTTGCTAATGCCCAGGGATAGGCTCTGGGTGGAGGTATTAGTGGGTGGAGAAGGCTGGCAGACTCTGACTCTCCTTCAGCGCACAGGGAGCCAGATGAAATATGCCAGGGGAATCTGACTATTCTGTGCTGGTGGTAGTCACTTGTGTTTTGGTCTGTGCTGGCCCTAGGAGCCTTCATTATAGCTGAGCTGAAACAAGGAGCTCTGAAGTCAAATGAAGGTCATGCCCAAGGGAGCAAACACATGTTCTGTTGGAGGCTTCTACAGTATGTGCTGGTCTCCTGAGAGTCAGTTTCCTGGGACAGTTACACACACCTTATGGGCACAACTACAGTCTTCCTTCTGATCACAGTATCTGCTTGCACAATTGATGGCCTAGTCACTTCTCACTGGCCTGACACGGTCCCAGAGTGGGCCTGTGACGTCAGTTATTTCTGAGTTATATAGACTTCCACAGCCCTTGAAGTGACCATCTGCTCTGTCCTGGAAAACAGGATTTTTCTTTTATCTAAATTAAAGAGTGACTGAACTAGTGGTCAAAAGGGTGTTTTATTGGTAGGAAGAGGAAGAGTGCTGCAGCTTCTCTGGAAATGGACTCAATACCCTCACCCAACTGCTGAAGCCATAGAACCTGGCCGGGCTGCGTGGCTCTCGGCAGGATCCTGTGCTTTGGAATTGAAGCTGGCACGAAAAGCTTCCTGGGTCAAAGGGGAGCACTTGAAAAGCTCTCAGTACAGCCCAGAAATAGTCATGATGACAATTTCAGTGAAATGAGTTGAGACCTGGCATTGAGTTTTTCTTGGATACCATGGTACCCAAAAACTTAGAAGTGGACTGAGCAAACACAGAGGGCACTTGGCTATAACAAAGATGTTCTGGAATGACCTTTAGAACATTTTAATAAGACCCAAATTGGGGCAGGTCAGAAGCAACTCTGGACAGAATCCTCGGCTGTATGCATTTTCAGCGTTCACTTACCCTGAGTGTAACCTGGCCAAGTTCCTCTCTGTTATAACACAGGGAAAACAAGACCTTGGTGATTGGATAGGCTAGGTGGCTTCTACTCCAAAAGCTAATCATGTAAAACACAATTTCACTTAGTATTCATGTTTCTAAAACCAAACGGGAAACTATGGCGAGAACATGTTCTCTCCCTTCCCTCCCTCCCCACAGGGAGACAAGGTTACGTTTCTCTGGAGCAATCAAATCCAGGGAAAGGATTCATAATACATTTGAGCCTAAGCCAGAGCCAGAGCTAGAGTGTCAGGAGTGCTCTGCTTGGTAAGCTTCACCATTGCTGACGAGTTTGCTAGAGAGGGAGCCTATAATGACATTCCTCAAGCGTGTGCTTCAAAGAATATAAACATGTCAATTCTATTTAAATCTTCTCCACTTTCCCTAAAACGTGGCTCTCTGCCTTCCTTCATCTGCAGGAATTGAGTTTGTCTTCTACTTTACAGAAGAAATAGAAGCCATCAGAGAAGACGGTCCTTAACTTGTGCTCCCACAGATGTTCTGATAGACTGTATTATTGTTGCAGAAGTATTCTCCACTCTCCCACCCTCCACGTGTGACTTTACACTTGGTCACATGACCTGATTTGACCAAAGGACTGTGGGCAGAAATCACAGGGAACAGTTCTAAGAAGAGGCTTTGAGAGTCATTGTGAGTCTTTGCTCCATCTTTTTGCTCTTGCCCTCTGCCATGAGCGCATCCAAGTACCTGTTGCTCCTAAGAATTAGGGACACATGGAGCAGACTCAAGACTGAGCCTAACTTGGCTCAGTCAAGCTACAGACTCACAAGTGAGAAATAAATGTCCATTGGTATAAGCCACTGAGATTTTTGGAGTTGGTTGTTATGCTGATTATTCCAGAAAAACTTGACTAATACAGAGTCCAATCTACATATGTCACTATTTATTCTAATGCTATTCTTTCCTGTTATAATGAGGAACTGTGCATTTTCATATCTAATGCCCATACTTCCACTTGACTTTTCATTTTGTTTTCTCAGGAACCCTAATAATCAAGGGTCTCTTACTTTTCTTGCATCTTCTTTACTAGATTCTTCTCATCATTTTAAACATGATCAGCTTTCATGAAGATATGGGAAGCTGTGAACTGAAAATAAAGAGAAAATTTTAAAGGCACCCTGAGGAAAAGAACATATCACATACAGAAGGACCAAGATAAGAATGACAGCAGACTTCTTCTTAGAAACTATGCAGGCCAGAATACAGTGGAGTGATATCTTTAAAGTGCTGAAAGGAAACCAAAAACATCAACCAGAATTCTGTTGCCAGTGAAAACCATCTTTCAAAAATGAGGGATAAATAAAGATTTTTTTTCAGACAAGCAAAAGAATGACAGGATTTTATTACCAGAAGACTTGTGTTACAAAAAAATGTGAAAGGAATTTCTTTAGGCAGAAGATATAAGAAACCAGTCAGAATCTTGGAGCTATATAAGGGAATGAAAAGTGCTGGCTATGATAAAAATGAACATAAATATGAAGTTTATTTTTTTCTCATTTTAATTTTTAAAAGGAAATTTGTCTATTAAAGCAAAAATAGTTGCAGCATACAGTGAGTTTATATTATATGTAAGAGTAAAATGTATAAAAGGAGCAAAAACAATGTGAGGGAGGAATTGGGAGGATATTGTTGTAAAATTCTAATATTACATATGAATTCATAGAATGCTATTTGAAAGTAAACTGTGAACAAATAAAGATATATATTGCAAACCCCAGGGTAGCTACTAAAATATTTTTTAAAAGATGTATAAATATGACCAAATCTTTCACATTAAGAAAATACAAACATACTGTCCTCCAGTTACAATCTAATTAGTCCCTCACCTTTCAAGCTACATTTCTCAGGAGTGTGGCCTATATTTGCTGTTTTCATTCTTTAACCTTCTATTGACTGTTCAATCAATAAAAACCTGGCTTCATTTCCATTGTTCTAATCAAACAGCTCTAATCAAAGTCACAAAATGACGTTGATATCACTATACCCAGTTAGACATCTTTTGGATCTAACATCAGACTACAGGCAGACTTTGCCACTGTTGGCCACACCCTCCTTCTTGAAACACCCCTTCTTGGCTTCCATGGAGCGCAACCCTCAGTTTCCCTTCTACACCTCTAGCTGCTCCTGCTCTGTTCTCTGCATGCTCATCTTCTCTATTAGACAATGAAATGTTTAGATTCCTCACAATTCATTTCTGGGCCTTGGTGACTTCATACTTGACACTCTGTCCTTAAGCAAACTCACTCATACCCACAGCTTGAATTGTTACATTTACTCTTTGTATCTATCCTGGGCCTCTCCCCTCAGTTTTGGTCAATGTCTGAACTGCCTAATCAAGCTCTCCTGTACATATCTCAAAGGTAACTCAAATCTCAACAATCCCCCCTCCCCCATACCCCCATAGTCATTATTTTTTCCCTTAAGCTGGTCTTCTTCAAGGATTCTCTATCTCAGAAAATGCCACTCTCACTCTCATTTCCACCATCACTCATTTATTGGAAAAATTTTTATTGAGCGTTTACTTTGTGTAAGAGACTGGAGATATGATGAACAGTGGACAAGGCCCCTGTCATCCTGGAGTTTATACTCTAGTGGAGGAGACAAACATTCAGCAAGCAAGGAAACAAACCTACCAATGGGTTTTGGGAATGAGGAGAGCCTCACGGTGGGGTCAGCGGGAGGGGCTGTTAGACTGAGGAATTCGGGAAGCCTTCTAGAGGTGATGCTCGAGCAGATACTTCAATGCCATGATGAAACCTGTGAAAGCCAAGAATAAGGATGAGGGAAAGTGATTGCACAGTCAGTCGGAAACCGAGGAATTGTTCTTTACTCCTGGCTCGTAACCACCAAACTTTTTCATTATTAACTCCTGAGATTGTCATGACTGTGCACCTCTGTTTCCACTGCCCTGGTCCAGAGCGCTCTCATCTCCTAGACGAGTAGTCAGCAAACTGCGGCTCTGTTGACTAATGAGTTTGCCAACCACTGTCCTAGATTATGGTCCCAGCCACCCACCTGCGCTCCCCCCACATACCCTCCTCTCCTTTCAGATCCATTCTCCACACAATAACCAGAATGTTCTTTCCAAAATGCAAATTGAATCATGTGAGCCCTCGTCCTTCTTCCCTGCTTTTCCACTGTGGTGGTCTTAAAGTAAAAGGTGGAATCTCATTTTCCTTCCTTGAATATAGGCTGTCCTTTGTGACAGCCTCCGTGGAAAGAATGTGGCGGCCTGATGCCACATGGCTTCGGGGTGTTGGCTAGAAGAGGTGATGCCAATTCTACTGGGTACTCTTCCTCGGACACTCGCCCTTGGGATTGCCCATGGTGCAGTTAAGAAGCCAGGCTACATGGAAAGGCCACATGTAGATGTTCTGAGGGGCAGCCCAGCCACACCTCACATTACAGTCAGCACTGACCTGCTGGCATGTGGGCCTCGTGACAATGCCGGCCCCCCACTTCGAGCCTGCCCACCTGCTGGGGAGTGAGGTAGAGACTAGCTGATCTTTGCCCAAATTGCAGATTCATGATCATTGTTTTAAACCACTAAAATTTGCAATGGTTGTTTCACAGTAAATATACTCCAGTGGAGGAGACAAGCAGGAGAGCTTGATTAAGCAGTTCAGAACATCTACCCATTAGTTATAAATATATTTGTAACCTGGCCTTCTTCCACCAAATGCAAGACTGACAAAGCATCATGTCCCCATCCGTGCTACCCCCATCTCTTCCAGTCACCTGTATAGCTCACAAATTCCGACCTATCCCTGCCCAGACCATTCTGTCGCTAACTCATGTCTCATGAAACCTACAGGTATCCTTTCCTGAATCGCTGGTTGGAGATGCCCTGGTGACTCAGGGTGTGTCCTCCTTGCTCATTGGCTGCCTGTGGCTGTGTGTCTAGTGGACTTGGGCTGAGGGCTTTAACGTGGTAATGCACAAAATGGTTAATATGGTAGGTAAGAGTCCCGTGATCTTCTCCCCTCTCCTTTCCAGCCACATCTCCAACCAAACTTGTTCCAGATTCCTGTTTCCATTGCCCTGGCCTCTGTTGGTCCTCGTGTCTGTTGTGTTCCCTCCTTCCAAGCTCCCGAGCTCCCGCGGGGCCTTCTGCTCGTAATGCTCTCCACAGCTGGAGTAGTTGCCACTCCTCCTTCGAAGTCCCCTGGGACATCACTTTGCACTCACCAATGCTGCTTCCTCAGCGGGGACGCCGTCCTGGGTTTCTCAGGCCAGATCAGCTCTGACTAGTTTAGGCTTCACAACACGCCACCCAACCATTTCCCTCACTGACTGCAGCTGTAGCTGTACTTCTTTGTGATGACTTCGTTGATATCGATTTCTGTCACTGACAGAGCTCCAGGAGGGCAGGAGACGGGCCTGGTTGGCTCCAGCGTGTAGCATGTGCTTAGACACAAGGCATCTTGTTGCATCTGAAGCCAATGTGTGCAGACCAACAAAAAGTCCAAAAGCTAAGTATGTGCTGGAGATGCTGACTTGAACATAGTTGAACAGGTACTTTCTAGGGAGACTTCTCAGAACTTTTGACCCATTGCAAAGCATTGAGAGGGTCGGAGGAAGCAGCATTTTCCAAATTTAACTAACCACGGAATGTTTTATTTAAGGCATAACATTTTCTGGAACATTCATATTTTGGGAGCCTTGCTCAAGAAATACTGACTTATAGTATAGTTTATTATTTTTCCTCTACATATGCACACACACATTTAACCACAGGTCATGTTTCCTGTGTGTACTGTGTGTGTGTGTGTGTGTGTGGAGTAGGTTCTCAAATAACATTGTTTCGTTCAACATTGGTTTGATGAGGAAAAAACTGACCCCAGCTGCAGCCACTGTCGTGTGGAGTATGCATGTTCTCCCCATGCCGCATGGGTTTTTTTCCGGGTGTTCTGGTTTCCTCCCATACCCCACAGATGTACACGTTCGGTGCATTGGTATGTCTGCACTGTTGCCAACTGAGTGAGCGTGGGTGTGAGTGTGCCCTGCAGTGGAAGGGCATCCTGTCCAGCGTGGGGGGCCCACCTTGCACCCTGAGCTGCTGGGATGGCTCTGGCCACCCACGACCCTGAACTGAAATCAAGGAAAATAATTATCTGACTTGTTTCTATTCATCTTTCTTAAATGTAGGCATAGCTCACATTTATTTCAATGCTTAATATTAAAAGTGTTTTGGGGTCTTTATTTGGAAGTTTGGTGATGTTTCTGTGACCATAAATATGCTGTAGAAACTTAGCTCTTATTCATGTTGATCAGACTATGTCAACATTGGTTTTGTTGTACGTCCTTTCACTTAAAGTCACAGTTCCCTGGAACTCATCGACGGAGTTCAGTGAAGACTTGCTGTATTCTTCCCCTTGTATTCCTATTACCTGAAACTGCAGGTGGAAGAGACCCGGGCCTTGGGGACAGCAGAGCCAGGTGTGGCAGGAGCCAGCTCATGGACTGACTGGGGGATTTGGATGTACATGAAAGGGTCTGATCAGAGGCATCCTCAGAAGATGTCCAACCACTTTAAGTCCTCTGTAGAAAGGAGGACTTAAAGTGTTTAGAACGTGTTTATCTGCCCCTCTGGGGAGGGGCAGATAAACACGCTTCCTGCTCATGGAACTCCTTACCCAGGAGCCCCGCATTGGCCACTGGGATCTCCCACATGTGACTGGGAAGGAAATCGCGACAAAGCCAACCCAAGGGGGTAATATGTGCCTCCTCTGGCTCAGACATGACAGATATGAAGTTGGGGCTGGTTCAGATGGACAAAAAATAGAAAAGATGGGTAACACCTCCGCTGGCTAATGCCAGGGGAAATGGCCATCAGTAAGTTGCTATGGTCGTGTAAATTGCTGCAAGTTGGTGCAAGAAAATTTGGAAATTCAAAATGCATATCAAATTTGACCCTGCAATCTCACGCAAAAGAATCCAACTTCCACGAACAAAAAGCACCGGGTACACTGACACCACAGGACGCTGTGTGCGTAGGACACAGGGCCAGACACCACCGCGTCTTTATTATGAGGGGATGTTGGATGACTGGGCACATCTCAGATCTTGAGTGGTGTGCTGCTCATAATGCAATCTTGTAGGCTGCACGTGCCAGTGTAGTGCACGTGTGGTGTGTTATTAAGTGAGTCAGACCCAAGGTGTTGAGCCGTTTTGAAAACAAGAAATACTTGCTAGCCCTGCGGAGGTGTGGGAATGGTCAGAGGAAGGTGTGGGAGAATTCCTCCAACAGGTCCCGCCTCCCTTCTGCAGGTAGGGCTGGAGCTGGGAGAGGGGAGAAACAAGAGAACAAAAATATCCCAAATCAGGGGAGAGGCAAAGAAATACTTATTCCTATGGAAAGAAGGGAGAGTAACCCAAGTCATGACAGGGAAAGCTGTTCATTGTTGATCATTTGGCTGATAATTTGGAAGGGGGAGGGTGAGTTGGACAAGGTGAAAATTCGATTCTGCGGTGGTCCCACCTTTTTGCTCTGCAGGGTTGTGGCCCTGGGAGGGCCACACCCTTCTTATTTTGCACAACTTCTCACAGGTTGTGCTGGAAAGTAGTCCATTGTCTCACAGAAGTACCCCCATGGAGAGGCGACAACCCTCCCTTCCTCTCCCTGGGGGGAGAATTTCTTCATCCTCAAGCCCACGCAGGAGACCAGCCCCCACCTGACCTTTGGCGCAGCTGAGCCGGTTTTCATGACGCCTTTGGCCCCAACATTTCTCCTTGAGCTCCGTGTTTCCTGAAGCAGTCCTGGTGAAGAAACCTGGGAGTGAAACTCATTTCCCTCAGATCTTGGGCTTTATAAGCAGCCTTAGCACGAGGCAGTGCCTATTGTGGTCTGGGTAACAAGAGGCAGGTAGAGACAAGGGCCTGGCTGTGAGCTTCAGATCACAGCTCAGTCACGTACCAGCAATACAGCTGCTGTGACTCAACTTTCTGTTCTGTAAAATGGGCACGATGCTGGCACCTCCCTCAGAAGGGCCTGGGAGAACGTGGCAGGGTATCTGTGTTAACATGTATGAGGTACTGAACCAACCTGTTGGAAGCACCCTATAAACACCAATTCTGACAATGATTACTTGTTTATGGCTAGTATTGGCTGAAGCTTATTTTACAATGCCAACCACCACTTACGAAGTGCCATAAAAACGTCTGTGGCTTGGTCTAGAGAATGACTCTGAGGAAGGATGGGAATGGGAGGAGCTCAGTGTGCCTGGGCGTTCTCTCCCGCTCTCCCACCTAGCCTAGTGCCCCACCCCAGGGCCCACAGCCTCATCAATATTAATGAGGCCCCTTGTTGATGGAGCCTGTGTTTTCTGCCAGATAACCTCTCTGTCCTCAGCCCTTTCAACTGAGTAAAGTAAGTATAATTTTAAGGACTGGGCCATGTTTAGGGGTTTGGAAACTGGCTGTGCTCTCTGGTAGCAAGGGGCAAGAGGGGGCTGCCGTTCACGTCACTAGGTCTGATGCCTCAAACCCCAATGCTTGGAGCCCCTCATTGCCCCTTCCTTGCGGCGGGGGTGGGGGGTTGATCAAACTGGATTTGCTCCCTTGCGTTTGGCTGGCTGGGTTGCAGGGGGCACAGTGGGGTCACACTGCACACTCTGGGCAGAACTAGAGCCCATGTTGTCAGCATATTCATGACGTCTTCTTCTGTATGCCCTGTTGAGATCATGGGGCCACTCTCTTGAGAAGTTGCTGCAGAGGGGCCAAAGGGTGGGACTGGAGCTGGTCCTGTCACCACCTAGCGGTGCCACGGGAGCTGCAGGACAGGGCTGCCACCTTGGCCAGAGGGTCTGGGCTGACACAGTGGCCCTGGCTGCAGCTGTCAGCACCCGTGAGGACGCTGCATGAATGGTTGCATTTTTGGTTTACAAACCTCTCTCTCTCTCTCTCTCTCTCTCTCTTTCTCCAGAGCCCATCTTTGGCAAAGGCTGGCAGTGGGGCCCCGTTGAGGCACGAGGCTCCCATGGTCAGCCACCACCTCAGAGCCTACACCCCAAGGTGCTTCCCCTGCTGTAACCTGGGCTGGGTTTTGGATCTGCAGGCTCAATCCTTCTGTGGCCTTGAAGGTCAGGGGCAGAGTGATCCTGGAAATCCCAATGGATGGGCTGACATCTATATATATATAAAAGGCTAATATGCTAAGTGTCCATCCAGGTAATGATGTCACATAGCAATGCCTAGCTTCCTCTCCCTAGCGACTAGCCTCCTTGCAGTTTCTTCAGCCCAAGAATAGGACTTGCTTTATAGCCAGGTGGAAACATTTTACACTTTAACCAAATGTGTGTGAAGCATTTTCTTGTGCCTCATCTCATTTGATCCTCACAGAAGTCCTAGAGTAGGTAGACAAGAGACTCGGTGGAATCCTATTTTCTTTTCATTAGCCGGAAAACAGAGATTTAGAAAGCTTAGGAACTTGACCTGACTGAAAAGAAGTAAGAAATGGTGGACTTTGAAAATGACTCCAGGTTTTCTCACTGTGCAGAATATAGTCAAACACTGCTGCAGTTAAATATCTTACCCTTTGTTCTCCCTGTGTGATCTACAATAATAATCTGCTTTGTGTTGATAATTACTGCTGTACTGCTGACAATTAGCTGAAAGAGAAGTTGGGGTACTTCACTGGACTGGAAAAAGTTTAGCTAAGTCAGAAAGCAGGCCTAATAAAGCAAGTTTTTTATATATATATATATATATATATATATATATATATATATATATGGCTAAGTTGACTCGTGCTCTCACTGGTTCAATTATAGAGAAAGGGTGAATAGCAATATTAAAATATTTCTTCTAATTGATGTCCTTTCAATGTGCACGAATTCATGCAGCGGGCCACTAGTCTGACTATAAGTTGGATCAGACCAGCTGCGAAAGGAGAGCAGGGTTTCAGCATATTTATAGTGGTCATACCCTGCTGTCAGTGCAATGGCACGTCAGTGTTAAACCAAAAATAAAGAGAATACTGGCTTCTCGCACCGTGGCTGCGGCAGGAGCCCCAGGCTGCCTCTGTCTGTGGACACCATCCGGCACATGTCCTCCCAGGCGGCTCCAGCACAGAATGGCCTCCAGTGGGTCTGGGAAACAGCTGGGCATGGGTGGGGCTTTGGTTTCACTTTGTTTTGGACTTTTCTTCTTTCTCAGGAAATATCAATCAGGGAAGAGAGCAGGCAAAGGAAGATTCCTTTTATCGTGTCAGTAATGAGGCTTCTTTTATTAGCAGACTTCACTCTTTCCAGTGGTTTTAGGTTTACAGAAAAATTGAGCAGAAATAGAGTCACCAACTAGTTCCTGCCGCCCCACTTTTCTGTTTTAGCATCTTGAGTTGGTACATTGGATACAACTGGCGCATGATTATTAAGTAAAGTTGTAGTTTCCTGAGGGTTTACTCTTGGTATTACATATTCTGTGTGCTTTGACAAATGCATGATGTCATGTGCCCACCATCCAGTGTCATACAGGAGGGCCTCACTGCCTTAAAAAACCCCTTGTAGGGCCCAACCGGTGTGCCTCAGTGGTTGAATGTTGATCTATGAACCAGGAGGTCACAGTTCGATTCCCGGTCAGGGCACATGCCTGGATTACAGGCTCTATCCCCAGTGTGGGGTATGCAGGAGGCAGTCAATCAACGATTCTCTCTCATCATTGATATTTCTATTTCTCTCTCCCTCTCCCTTCCTCTCTGAAATCAATAAAAATATATATTTTTAAAAATCCCCTGTGGGAATAAAATTTTAAATCAACTTAGAAAAACAGAGCTGCAAAAATACCCTAGGAATTGGACAGTCCGATGAGCATGCAAATGACATCCCATTATCCAGGCCTAGGCCACCAGGGTGCTCCTTCCCCTGTGTGGGTGTATTAGGGCCAGACTTGGCTTGGGAAAGAGTGGAGAACAACCTGAGTGCACGTGTATATAATAATGCTAGTGTATATTCAGCCTTTTTTAAAAAAGGAATGACCATGGGGATGCATGTGCCGGCCACTGAGTAGGGCCAACTCTCCCTCCTGGATTTAGGAGTTGTGGTTTTGGGGTGCAGGGGGCTTGTTGAATCTGGTCTACAAAGCATTTGCTGTCGACATGTTGCCACATGAGTGTCGGTGCCAGAGGCCAGCTTGGAGCTGGTGCGCCCCTAATCGGGATGGGTGGGAGGCAGCTCTCCCTCTCTGCTCTGCTCGTTCTCGCTGACATGTCTGTTGTCGAAATGTGTCCTCCCTCCCCATGCAGAGGCTGTGTGAGCTCTGAGCCGCCAGAAGCCTTGGCCTCTGGGATCCAGAGATAATAAAGTTCTCTTGCTTTCTGGGGGGCTCAAGCTAAGTGAGCGGTGGCCTGGCCAAGTCCCTGCACAAAGCGTGCTCTGAGGTCCACCAGGAAGTGGCCTGCTGGACTGGCCACTCACCGTTCCTGGCGGTGGGCATGTCTTCCGGGAGAGCTAAGAAGCCGGGCTTGTGCTGGCCTCTGCTCTGAAATAGACCTCACAGGCGCCCGTTCCAAACTTTAGGGTCCCCGAAGGTATTTGTGTATAAAAAGGGCCCTACTGCGTCGGCCTGTGCCTGACTTATTTGCTCTAGCTCATGATTAGAATTCTCTGCCACGGGTGTGTGTGTGTGGCGGGGGGGACAAGGGGGGCGGGGGGCTCTGAGAATCGTTGATTGACTGCCTCTGAGATGCGGGTGCTGATGGCTTCCTTTGGTGGCCACAGATGGTGGGGCAGCGTCCATGTCATTCTCTAAAATGCCTCCTTGCCCCAGAGGCATCGCTTTGCCACGTTTCCTTCTTGCACTCCCTGGCTCTGGTGTCAACAAGGTGAAGGAGCTCTGATTTGTCATTTGTTCCTAAGAACGTGAAATGCGGCCTGGCTGGATTTCTTTAGGCTGCTGCTCAGTGCCGCTAGCCAGGCGGCTGAAATCTGCCGTTAGGAACGCGGGTCTTTGAGAACTGCTCTTGGCTGCCAAAATGGTTCTAAATATATTAAAAGTAGGTTAACTGACTGTGTTCCCTGCATTTATTCTTCCAGCTGAAATTTTCCTGCCTTTCCCCCCCTTTCGTTTTATTAGGTTAATAAAACTTGGTTTTCGAGCATTTCTCTGCCCCAGGAGGGCAATGGGCCCCACGTCCAATTCATCAAGTGCCTAATGAGTGGCCTCGGAGGTCCCGGCCCATCCATTCCAGAAGCTCTCTGCCTCGTAAAGGTGAGGCCTATGGGCTGCACTGTATATTTTGTCTGTTGGTTTCCCAAATTCTCCTGCCAGCTCTACTGTCACTTTGCAGGATTTATAGGAGGCCGACGGCACCGCGGGGGCTCCCTCTGCAGCAGGCCCCCCTCCCCTGCCCGCTCTTCACACACACCACACACTCCGTGCCATAAAATAACGTTTCTGCAATAAAATGAAATAGAAATGTGTTGATGCTAGCATTTTAGAACATTCCAGCAAAAGGGCTGTGGGAAATGCCTTCGTTTACATTAAGGAGGGAAGCTCTGTGAGAGAGGGGGGAAAGCAGTGTGAGAAAGGGCCATAGCAAGGAGAGACAGCCTGGTATTTAAAGTAAATCAATTAAAAATAAAACGTCGTTGTGTTTGTGTGTGTGCGTTCTGTGCAGTCTCTAAGTTATTCTTTTTCACACACGCGTATACCTGCCCTGGTTAATTTTTGGTATTCTGGAGAAAGACCAGTGAAAGAAAAAGTGGATGTAACTTGCCTTCGGGGCCCGGGGTCTGGGTTCTCTTGCCTTCTAGAACGTTCTTCCTTTTCCTCCCCTGCAGGCTCTCTTGCCTTGGCCAAGGTGTCAGGACCCTGCCAGCTCCACGCTGGGGGCTGTGTCTGCCCCAACGTGGTTGGAAAACTGGAATCCGAGCAACTATGAGCTCCAGGTACACACGCTAGTGGGCGGCCCGGGAAAGGAAGGGACCTCGACGGGAGCTTGTGGGGTGGGGCAGCCGCTGGGTTGTGGGGTGCCAGAGGCCTCCCAAATGTCCACACAGCAGCCCAGCCTTGCCAGCACTTGCAATGAGTGTCCTGGTTCCTGTTCTCTGCTCTGAGCCTCCAGAAAGCGCCTGGCCTTTAATTAACTGCACTCTCCCGGGGGCATGCGCCGTTGCTAATAAATTACTCTATATGACCTGTAACTTTTTCTTCCCTTCCTCCCAGCGGCAGGCCTGGAACTGGGGAGGGAAGGGGCACGGAGGGGAGGTTATGCTTGCTCTGCGAGCGGGAAAAGGGAAACGGAGAAGCTGTGCCAGGCCATTCTCTGCCATGCTCTCTGTGTTTTATCAGCCCGTAGCCCCACAGCCAGGTGACAGACCCGTCCAAACAATTGGCTGGGATTTGGGGGGCCTCTTTTAACACCTGGGAGGTGGACTCGGGGCAGGGGGCAGTGGCGAGGATGGCTGTGGATAGCAGGGTTCTAGAAGGAAGGTCTCTGAGGTGCAGGGGTGCGTTAATGGCCGCTCATCACGGGTGGGCAGGGGGGTGGGGGACGGAGCCCAGGCAGCACCTCTGCTCTCCAACTTGGAGAGGCACAAGGTAAACTGCACCTCATGCAGGAGGGACCTCAAAGTGTCCACCTGCCCCGGAACTGGCGCCCAGCTTCGTGCGCCCTCCGATGTGCCTCCTGGGCTGGGGATTTCCCGGCCGGCCTTGTGTGTCTGTCAGTGGCGCCGGCCGTGTGTCTGTCAGTGGCTGAGAGTCCACCCAGGGAGGCCGTGCCGGGAGCAGGCCCGGCTCACGCCCCTTGAAGACCCTCAGCCAGGACCGGCCGTTCTCACGTTGTCTCCATTTCCTCTCCGGGCGCTGGGGCTCGGCTCCTGCGCCGAATTCCTCACCGAGGGCGGCCCTGCTCCCCGCGCGCCCCTCTTAAGGGCACTCATTGGGCAGTAGTTTATCTTCTGAAAATATACTTTGAAGAGCTTTTGTTTTGTTTTGTTTCCCTACTTGACACCCTTGAATAAAATAGGCCATTTATCTCTTAGGCAGAAGAATTTCAACAGTTACACTGCACACTAGCAAGAGGTTGGTAGGCTCAATGCGGAGAGGCAGTTAAATTTTTTTTTCATCGCGGGTTTATTCTTGTCTCAGCTTTCCCCCGAAGCTTTGCAGCTTTTCGCCCCTCTCCCTAACTAATCCTTCCAACTGCACCCCCTCCCCGCCATGGATCCAGCCCACCTCCAGCTCCTCAGACTGAAAGGAGCATTCCTGCCTGGGCCATCTGTTTGTTTAAACTCACCCTGTGTTAGTCCATGTTAAATGCAACAGAATAGAGAAAAATGCAATTCTCTGTCGGCTCTTGATCAAAGAGAATTTTAAAAAAATTCGAGGTGGATTTCTGAAGGACAATGTTATACACATTCCGTGTATTTCTGAGCTTCAGTGTTTAGTTGATTTTGGGGGGACACCCCCCCGGCCCCCCCACTTGCTTTTTCATCCCAGGGAGAAAAACTCGCACAAAAACACATCTCGGCACCACAAACATCACAAGACGGGCGCTTTCTTTCCGACTCCCCAGCTGAAACGTGGAAGGACATTGCCTTTTAATTCGTCAGCCGCACAAGGGAGTTTGAAATATGGCTCGGCTACAGCGTGCAGGTTTTTGCTTGCTCCCGTGAGAATTCCAGGGGCAGACACTCGGGCCTGGGGCTAACGCAGGACCCAGGATGCTCACCCCATTGCTCAGAAGCACACATATGTCTATGCTCACTTCATCGATCTCCATCTCACAACCGATCATTGCGTGTGCATTTCTCCCCTCACTCCCTCAGTTTCCGAGCAAATGCAAATAAAACGCTTAAAATAGTTAACATTTCCTGTCACTGAAGGCATTCATTAAGGGTGGGGGTCGCTGTGTTTTAAAGTGGATTTTCATAGGAAAACTCATTTCAGATCTGCGGCAGGAACTTGGATGGGTTCACACAGAGAATTTTGGGGTTTGCGATAAGCCTAAATTTATTACCGTCGTTCAAGTGATCCTTTATAGCACAGGGATGCAGGAGAGCAAATATCAAATTTGAACTTAGAGTAACCTGGGGCCCAGCTCAGGTCACAGGAAAAAAAAGTAAAATGTGTTCTTTCCCCCCACCCATCTTGACTCATTTTCTTTTTATTGGAGGAAAAAAAAACCCTAAAATATGGTCTTTTAATTTATTGTGTTTTCTCTATTGATTGTTTAGCTAGTGATTTTGCCAACTTCCTGGATGTTCGTTTCTGGTCCTGCACCAAAGAGCCACATTTCCTTTTGGAATCGGGACCAGTAGAGAGGCAGCGGCAGACACTGGACATTGTGAGTACTCCGTGGTCTTTCTCCCGCGTTGCCCTGACCCCGTGTCCTGTCTGTCCCGTCCTGCCTCCCTCTCTTTATCTACCAGTTAATGTTCCTGGAGCTCGGAGCTCGGAGCTCACCCGAGCTCATGCTGCCAGCCCTCAGCACCATGGTCTCCACTTTTAGGGAAAGAGACTGCAACTTCTACACAAACATCGGCTAGGAAGGGGAGAGGGGGTGCTTACCAATTGCAGTGACTCCAATGCTCATTTTAAGGTTCTGAAAGATGAAGAAAGTAAACAGAAGCAGGCTGGTTTATTTCAGGGGCTAACAGTGAGTCCCTACTGGATTTACCTAATAAAATAAATTTAAAAATTTTCATCTTCTCATTTCATTCCAGCAGAAAATTAGTTTGCCTTTATAATGTCCAGATCTTTCAAACTCGAGTGAGTCAGAAATTAAGTTACAAGATGTAAATACTTCGATATATATATGAAAATAATATATATATGAAATGAAGTAATTTCTGACTGTCATGCAATAGCAAGCCTGACGTTAGACTCTTACAATCTTTTTTTTTTAATGATGTGTAATAAGAAAATATCAGATTGAGTAAAAATGTTTCTTTTAAAAATGGGTGAATTGTGATATTTAATAAATTTAATTGTAATTTTTACTTAACATAAGTTGTCTATTTTAAAAAAATCTTCTGGACATCTTGTCAAATGTTAGGAAGATTGTGAAGAAAACATATATTAATATTCCGGGCCACAGTTGACTTCTTTCTTTTCCATGAAACCATTCCAAGGAGTATGGGAAATTGTAAAACAATGTCGTTCTCTCGCGAAAAGAATACCCTGGCTCTAATTGCCAAGAGAAAGCAATTAATGCTCAAATTTCAAGGCGAATTCAGTGACCAGTTAGGGGCAGGAAGAAAGAGGAAAGCAAGACGGTTATTTGCGTGAGAAAATCCAGAAATCAACATTTGTAATTGTAGATGTATAATCGGAATGTGATTATATTTATAAGGAAAAGTTACATAAACTTCAAAAATGGTAGTTGTTTTGCTTAAGTGCCTGAAAAAAAATTTAAAATAATATTTGGGTTATCCCCGTTTTGTACTCTTAGGTTCACAAAGCCTTGTTAGGTTAAAGAACTCCAAAGGAGTGGTGTGTGTGTGTGTGTGTGTGTGTGTGTGTGTGTGTGTGTGTGCTTTTCTTAAGCTCCCAGCCCAGGAAATGTGTAGAGAAAAAGGTAGGAGCTGACTAGTGAAAAAAACCCTTTCTCCAGAAATTCGTAACGAATCTAAAACTTTTAGAAATTAAAAATAGCACATTTCTTACCCCCCCCCCCTTCTTTTTGGGGGTTGTTGAAGGGGGTGATGGGCTAGACCCAGTTTCCAAAATTGTTACAGACCAGAGGTTCACAAAAGGCTATTGCCACTTCCCTTTGCTTTTGATTAGAGTATTTTGCTTTTGTTCTCCTGTCTCTGAAACTATGGCATTCTACACCTTAAATTTCTTAAGCTTTCTAATTTGGATGGCTGAAAACAGAAACCTTTGCCTTCTTAGGGAAGCTGGGCTGCTATCCAGTAGATGGCGATGTTACTTCTAGAGTGATCGTGTGGTGGGGGGTGGGGAAGATAGAGACCGAGATTTAGCCCCAATCCAGTCAGGTCTCCCCTTTGCCTCTCAGGGAATTCATCCAGTAAGCTCTAAATGTAAGAAGAAAACCTTTTTTTGAGACGCTACCCAAAATGTGCAAATTCTCCAAGAGTATTTAAAGTATTTAAGTCAAATGTTAATGACCAAAATGGCTCACCCTCCTGAAATGATCTGATACAGCGCCCAGCTAGAGTTCAAAGAAATAATTCCTGGAAAAGTTCAATATAAAAGCTACTTCAATATTTTATCAGTTGCCTGTCTATGTTTTAAGAAATAAAAGCTATCCTTACAGTTCTCCTATAATAATTGTGAAGAATGTACATTATAGTATCACATGGAACTTTATATGCATACAAATGGCCAAGTGAAATCAGGCATGTACAGATAGGGACATCAGAATCTCACCTTCTCAAACAGTGTTTTCTTTCGACGTGATGAATATGTGTGAGAATATCCACACTGGACATTGTATTTCATGGTATCAGCACCTGCTAAAACAGTACCACCAGCATCTCAGAACTTTTAAACCGCATCTCCCAAAGTTTCTACTTTATTCCCCAAATCCCCCACATTTTTCTCTCCCTATCTCTTACAAAAGAGAATCCCAAAGAAAGCTGAGAACTTTCTTCAACATATTTAATATTGAAAGTAAAATTATTTAAAACATGTTTTGATGATTTTATTTATTTATTATTTATTTTTTGATGATTTTAATGTTTTGACTCTTCATGGAACATGATTCCATAATTTGTAATAATTTGCCATGTTGTTTTTTAATTTAAAAAGAAATAGAGCATGTGTTGACAACTATTTTTTAAAAAAACTAATTCAACAAGAGCAACTAAAGATATTTCTTTTCCTAAAAATGATGTTATCATTTGTCCTTGAAAAAAAAGATGGGAGAGGGATTCATTAGATTCCAAATGTGAAATATGATTTAAAGACATAGAAATCTGTAAATGTAGTAGAGTGCAGTGACTGGATTATGCATGGTAGTAATTAGTCATGTATTGTTCTTTAAAAATTAAATTGAAAGACATGCCAGCTATTATCCCTCTATGTATTTACGAACTCTGCAAGTCACCCACTGTTCATAACTCAAATCAATGTATTAATAAAATGATTGTGCAAAAAAAGCAGCTGTTTAAATAAATTCGGTTCTGCTTTAAAAATTTGTCTTTTGGGGGAGAAAGTCTTTTAAATATTGAGTGGCAGTGACCAGTGAACAATAGTTAAAATGAAAATAAATCTTTCTGAGACTTAGTTCTAATTTTCTTGAGCAAGATACTAACCCATAGAAAATAAACATTGTTTATTGAACCACGCGTGTATCAAGTGAACCTCTGTAAAATGATATGGAAAGAATATGAACGTGTATGTCCCGAGTACTTTGGTTCCCCAGCAGAACAGAGAGGTATGTGCTATGTAGGAAATGAACAAAATAAAATGAGCAATTCTGGAGGGAGATCCATCCAGATTTGTGCAGGTCCAGGGAGGTGAACATATCAGAATGAAAGCAAAAAATTTTGTGTCACTTGGCACCTTGGCTTAAGGGATAATTTAATTACATCGTCTATTAATGTTGACTTACATTTCTGCTCTTGCCAACCTTCTTACAATCTTGTTTATTTCCAGCAATCACATTGGTGACAGCTCTAATAGGCCATTCAACAGCGAACATTTTCTCATTTAGTTGAAAATATTTCAGGTTTCAGAAACCCAGCAAGGAAAAGCACCTTCAGGCTTCATGTATATGAATAAACTAGTTCGGGGAAAGATTGTTTAACAAAATGAATTCAATCAGCCTATTTAACCAATTTCATCTTAAAATATTTTTATGTTTCACTTAGCCAAGCAGGCGGCTGGTAGGACCTTAGCTGATGCAAAGATTATTCCGTATTCTGGGTGTGTGTGTGTGTGTGTGTGTGTGTAAGGGTGGAAAGTGGCCGTGTACCATCTCTGCATACAGGTTTACAGAAACAGCAGGGAGGCCTGCGCAGCCAGCCAGCGCATGGGGGAAGCACAGCACTGGCTCGGAGTGATGGCGTGCTGTTGCAGATTCTGGGATCTGTATTTGTAAACTTTCCACTTTTTGTTTTTTGAGAAAGTCACATTTGATCTCTGACAGTGAAGGTGGGGAGGCAGAGTTGCTTCCCTCTTAACAGCTGAATGCAATCAGGGTGCTTATTTTGTGTTGTGTTTTAGCTAAAAGGTAAAAGAGGAGAGAAAAATACACCCAAACAAACCAGAAGACACATTTAGCATCCAGTCTTCAACCCTAAACAGGCTGTGCTGTCAGTGGAGGGAGAAAGCCTGTGGGATACCATGCATTTACCTCCACCACGCCCCCCACCCCCCCACCCCCCGCCCCGAAGTTCTCTGGGAAGGAGCTGGGGAGCCGTGGGGATTCCTTTAAAGGGTCAGCTAGCATGTTTAAGCTGCGTGTCAGGAGAAAGAAGGCTGAGATCCTTTGTGCAAACAAGTGCCAGGAGCCCAAATCCCTGCTTGTCTCTCAGAAACAAACTTGCAACGTCTTCTGAGCTGTTTGGAGAAACACCTTGCAATGGCCTGGCCGTGGCTGCAGCTGAAGGGAAGGTATCCAGGCAGGAGCAGCCGAGGGCCCTGAGCATGCTGGGCTGGACCCTGCAGCGATGCGTGGCCTGGGAGCTGTCGCAGAACTTCGGGATAGTGGTGGTGGTGTGTGTGTGTGGGTGGGGGTGGTGGTGGTGGTGGTGGTGGTGGTGGTGGTGTGTATGTGGGTGGGGGTGGTGGTGGTGGTGGTGTGTGTGTGGGTGGGGGTGGTGGTGGTGGTGGTGTGTGTGTGGGTGGGGGTGGTGGTGGTGGTGGTGTGTGTGTGGGTGGGGGTGGTGGTGGTGGTGGTGTGTGTGTGGGTGGGGGTGGTGGTGGTGGTGGTGTGTGTGTGGGTGGGGGTGGTGGTGGTGGTGGTGTGTGTGTGGGTGGGGGTGGTGGTGGTGGTGTGTGTGTGTGGGTGGGGGTGGTGGTGGTGGTGGTGTGTGTGTGGGTGGGGGTGGTGGTGGTGGTGGTGTGTGTGTGGGTGGGGGTGGTGGTGGTGGTGGTGTGTGTGTGGGTGGGGGTGGTGGTGGTGGTGGTGGTGGTGTGTATGTGGGTGGGGGTGGTGGTGGTGGTGGTGTGTGTGTGGGTGGGGGTGGTGGTGGGGGTGGTGTGTGTGTGGGGGTGGGGGTGGGGGTGGTGGTGGTGGTGGTGTGTGTGTGGGTGGGGGTGGTGGTGGTGGTGGTGGTGTGTGTGTGGGTGGGGGTGGTGGTGGTGGTGGTGTGTGTGTGGGTGTGGGTGGGGGTGGTGGTGGTGGTGGTGTGTATGTGGGTGGGGGTGGTGGTGGTGGTGGTGTGTGTGTGGGTGGGGGTGGTGGTGGGGGTGGTGTGTGTGGGTGGGGGTGGTGGTGGGGGTGGTGGTGGTGGAGGTAAATAGCTCCTGCTATCACAATTCCCAGGGCCCTTGCTGGTGTGGCCACAAATCCATCTGGGCAAGGGCTCCAACAGCAATGCCATGCTGCCATTGGGTGACACAGCTCTCCCTCATGCCCCTGAGCACCCACTCTCCGGGAACAGTAATCTTGAACACAGCCTAGAGAGAGAGAGAGAGAGATAGATAGAGAGAGAGAGAGAGAGAGAGAGAGAGAGAGAGAGAGAGAGAGAGGGAGAGATGGGTTACCTCCTGCATGTGCCCTGACCAGGGATTGAACCCCAAGCCATTTGCTGTACAGGACAATG
Organism: Corynorhinus townsendii; assembly: GCA_026230045.1. Lineage (NCBI taxonomy): Eukaryota > Metazoa > Chordata > Mammalia > Chiroptera > Vespertilionidae > Corynorhinus > Corynorhinus townsendii. The sequence goes on from JAPDVU010000011.1 coordinate 34,385,968, forward strand.
CTCCAATACAGGGCAGACACTCAGTCATTTAACAAATTCCTTAGTTTTTTATTAGTGAGTTGACTGTCTCACTAATAAAGAGTCTAAGCATCAGGCTTGTTGCATACTTACGACAGGTGGTATTTATCCAGCATCTGCAACGTGCCAGGTATCACATGAGACAATAGGAGGGTGCCTCCCAACAAGTCACTGGGGCAGAGAATGCCAGTGTTCCTATTTAACAATGGAGGGCACTGAGTCCCCGGAGGCCTAGGGGAGCCCCAGAGTGCACCCCTGGTGTGGAGGGGTGGAGAGGTCTGGGATTTGAATCCAGACCAGTGGGTCACAGACCTTGCATTCTTTATCACAGCCTCAGTGCTTCACTAAATCAATGTCCGTTGAATGAATAAATGAGTGGGTGAAGTTGAGAGGCAGGGGGTTGGGGGGTACCGCCTGGAGCCAAGGTTTTGAGCAGGCTCTGCCCCTCCTTTACTGGTGACTCTTGGTGGGTTCCTTACATTTTCCGAGCCTTGGTTCCTCCTACATAAAATGGAGCTAGTAACCTTTCTTTTTCAGGTTGTGAGGATTCGAGGTTGTGAATGAAAAGGCTGGGCCCATGGATGGAATATGCTATCTCTGGGTCAGTTCCCAGAAGCCCAGATATGAACGGCCAGAGAGGCCACCAGACATCGCTTTTCAGCCACCAGGGGCCACCGGGCATCGCATCTCGGCCACCCACAAGCTGGGCGACCCTGGGTGAGTCTCGTGAACATGCTGGGTCTTGTTTTTTCTTCCGTCAGGAAGGAATGAGAGCCGGGCTGTAGTAAATACTAAATAAATGTCTGCTCAGCATCTCCATGAAGAAGGCGCATCCATGTCCTGTGGCTCTCCAGTGGGGCCTTGCTGTAGAAAGTGTGGCCCAGGAACAGTGTCAGCATCGCCTGGAGTGGGTTGTGGAGTCTCAGGCCCCACCCAGAGCTGAGTCAGAATCAGTGCTTTCTGAGCACTGCCTGGGGCATCCGCGAGACAGAGGTCACCTGTCCCTGAGGTGGTTGCCCGGTGTCCACTCTCTGTGCACTTGCCTGCCCTCAGCCCCTGCCTGGTGCCTCCCATGCCACTCTGCACGCAGGGGCAGAGGAGCTGCAGTTCATAGGCTTGTAGATAACCACCCAGCGTCTGGCTGAGTCTGGCTGTGTATGGGGAGAGGTGCTGGGGAGAACCTGCAGGAGGGAAGAGGCCGCAGGTATCCTCCCTCTCCCCCTGCTCACTGTCTAGGCGGTGGAGCTGCTCACATGGACAGGCTCTCCCCGACCATGGCTCTGCTCTGTCCCTTTGGTTCTGGGGTGCTAGCAGCTTTCTGATGATGCTCAGCCCTTAGGATCTCAGCTTCTCCATCATCAGAGCAACTGGTTCCATGTATTGAATTCTCTCTGTTTTAAATACTCAGGGAAGCTTCTGTTTTTCTTGGTGGGAACCACCCAGGTTCACGCTGTAAGGATCTTGGAGTCAGATGGTTTGGATAAGGGCCCAGCTCTCCCGCTGGCTTGTGCTGCAGCCCTGGACAAGTCTCTCTTCTCATACCCAGGAGAGGAACTGGGCTCAGGGCTGGCCCTCCTCTCCTGCTCCAACACTCCCTCTGGCCCTTGCCCCGGTCTTTCTAACCTGTGGTAGGTGGAGTGCTTAAATGATCTTAGGTCTTCACCCCTTCCTGGGTCCAAGCACTTTGTCAAGGACTTTGAAGCTCCTTCTACCAAGAGGTGGGTAGATTTCTTGTCCCTGGACCCTGGGTTTCACCATCTCACTTGCTTTGCTCAATGGGCTGTTTGCAGACATCACACAAACAGAAGCTTGAAGAAACACTCGTCTGTTTCCACTAGTGCTCTGAGCCTCTGCCATCAGCATGAGACATGCCTTGGCCCGAGGGAGTATGAGAGGCATGCAGAGCCTCATCGCCCCTTCACTGCAGTGGAACTCATAGCTGTGTGAGCTGATTAGCCCAGCTAGTGTGGGCAGGGACACCTACCTGACCACTCCAGATGCACAGGCATGCTCTTCTCATAGGCCATGAGTTTTGTGTTTTTGTTATGCAGCATGAGTGTAGGAAGAGCTGACGGACACATCACTGGCGGGGTGAGGAGCAGCTCTCTTCATGTTGTCCCATGGAACATGGTCCATGTGTGTGGACAGGTAGACCTAGATTGGGACCCCAGCTCTACCACTTTCTAATGGGTGTCCTGGGGAAAGTATGTTTGTTTCTGTGGGTCTCAGTTTTGATCTCAATAGAATGGAGATAATATTAGAACTTACCTCATATGTGGTTGTAGGGATTGAGATGATGTATATAAAGTACGTGGAACATAGCACTGGATAAAGGTTATCATTGTTAGAAGCAGAATTATTGTTAATCTACCTAATAAAAGAGTAACATGCTAATTGACCGTACCTTCGTGACACCCACCAGCCAATTAGGAGTGAGTATGCAAATTAACACAACAAAGATTGCAGGTTAATTTGCATACATGGGCACTGAGTGGCTGGGGCCTGTGAGCAGCATAGGAAGGTGGAAAGGTGGCTCTGGCCAGAGTGAAGGCAGTGCTGGCAACCAGGGAAAGGAAGGCCCATTCTGGCATGAATCTTTGTGCATTGGGCTTCTAGTGTTATGTTATAAAAACCAACAACAACCATGATCTACCTTTGGCTGCCCTTTCTGCTCCCTGACACATACCCTGACTTGCCATTCCTCAAACACCCCATGTTCTCTTATGCCCCAGGGCCTTTGCATGTGCTGTTTCTTCTCCCTAGAGTTCTGTTTCCCTCCCCTCCAGCTAGTGAGTCTCCTCTTTTCTTTAAGACCCCACTTAAGTGAGACAAGAACTGAAGAGTAATTATCTGAGTATTTCACTTATCAATCCTGTCCTTTGGGCTGTTATACAGGGGTGGAAAAAGTAGGTTTACAGTTGTAATACAAATCCTATCTAATAAAAAAGTAATATGCAAATTGACCATCACTCCAAGACACAAGATGGCAGCCTCCATGTGGTCAAAGATGGCTGCCCCCATGTGGACACAAGATGGCCACCACAAGATGGCCTGCAGGGAAGGGCAGTTGTGGCCAGTTAAGGGTGACCAGGCCAGCAGGGGAGGGCAGTTGGGGGGCCCAGGCCTGCAGGGGAGGGCAGGTGGGGGAGGACCAGGCCCGTAAGGGCGGACAGTTGGAGGGGGGACCCAGGCCTGCAGGGGAGGGCAGTTAGGAGTGACGGGGCCAGCACGGGAGGGCAGTTGGAGGCGACCAGATCTGCAGGGGAGGATAGTTAGGGGTGACCAGACTGGCAGGGGAGGGCAGTTAGGGGCAATTGGGCCTGTTGGGGAGCAGTTAGACGTCGATCAGGCTGGCAGGGGAGTGGTTAGGGGGTGATCAGGCTGGCAGGCAGAAGCGGCTAGGAGCTATCAGGCAGAGGCAGGTGAGCAGTTGGGAGCCAGCAGTCCTGGATTGTGAGTGGGATGTCTAACTGCCCATTTAGGCCCGATCCCAAGGGTGGTTGGACATCCCTCAAGGGGTCCCGGATTGGAGAGGGTGCAGGCTGGGCTGAGGGACACCCCCAACCCCCGTGCACGAATTTCATGCACCAGGACTCTACTAGTAGATAATATAATGATTGATAAATAATAATATAAGAATAAACTGTTTTGGATACTGACAGCTATAAACCTACTTTTGCCCTCCCCTCGGTGTGCAAGCATATTCTTCATGTAACTGCAGGGCCAGCTGGAGGCAGCCATCTCTGCCATCATGGAGTGAGAGCTCACTCACCATGGGTCCCACAGGAAAAACACTCACCGACCACATTTCCCCCCAAGATATAAGACGTAAGGACAAAGCACTATGGCAGAAAAACACCAATGTGGCCAAACAAAGCTTTGTTTGATCAGTTCTCCAAATGCTGTCTACTAGTAAGTCCACTGGGAAACTACCTACCACCTTCTCTCATTGATTCAGCTGCCCAGTCAATGGGCAGTGAGTATCTGTGGAGCACCCACTCTGTGCCAGGGTGGCTCTGAGTTTATGGCTGGGAACAACAGGCAGGGTCGTTTCTGTCCATCAGGGAGGACAAGTGCCTGGGAAAGTGTTTCAGGGAAGCTCTGAGATGTCTGAGGGGTGAGCCCCGGATGGGGATGAGCAGATGTATTCCAGGGACCAGCCTGGGTAAGGGAGCCAGTGGGGGTGCATGGGGCCTCCCAGTGGCCAGGATGAGGGGAGTGCGGTTGGAGAGTCTGGCCAAGGCCAGGTCACAGAGGTCAGGGCAGGCGGCTGGGCAAGACCAGGCAGGTGAGGTCTGGTCACCCCCATTTTACAGACTGAGAGGCCATTTTCATCGGTCACATCTGGGGAGGAAACAGCAGCCTGAGAGGCAGTCTGGGTGTCACATTTTCAGGAAACCTGGAGGCTGGTTTGATCAAGGAAATAAATAAGTGCATAAAACAAAACAAAAATAAATAAATAAATAAAATATTTATTTTGGTAATAGAGGTGGCATGCCTTTTGGTGTCTCAAAGGAGACATGGAACATTGATTGGATTCATTGCCATCAATCATCTCAGGCAAGAGGGAGGGGCCTGAGTGGGAACTGTTTCCATGGAGACAGTCTATACTTTTTGTGTTCACTCCTCCATGATGTGGTGGGGTGGCAGCTCCTTAAATTTGGATGCTCAGTGCATCAGCTGGGAATGTGTTCAGCTGCAGTAGCAAGAACCTAACAGAGGGCAACTGTCTCAGGCAGCGGGGGCTGGAGGTGTGCAGTCCTGGCAAGGACCCCTGCTCCCCACCTTTTGGGCTCCCCATAACAAGGTGAAGGCCACACCTATGAGACTCGTGTTGGTTCCTGGAAGAAGAAGATGCATGGTCTTGTCTTTCTGGAGGGACTCCTTTCCAGCTTCTCACCTCCGTTGCATTGGCCGGGACTATGGACTATGTCACCTACCACTCTCCACTGCAAAGGAGTCTGGGAAACTGCATATTTTTAGCCGAGTCCATTGCCAAGCCAAATAAAACCAGAATCCCGTCAACAGGGAGGAATGGGGTGGGGAGCAGATGCGGTTAGGCAACCAGCAGAGGGCCAGCGTGGTCACATCTATTACCTGCCGCTCTCCTGATTCTAAGATGAAAGAGACTTGAAAAGAAAAGAAACATACTGATGAGATGTTTATCTCTTAGTATTCTGAATGTCCCACTGACGGCCTCACTAAAAATGAAAGGAGTTAATGGGTTTTTACGGGTTGGGAAATAAGGGGTTGCTGGTTTTGGCCAAGACTTCCCTCGCAGATGGCTTCTTTCTTGACTCATTTCACAGAGAAGAAAATTGAGGCACAGAAAGATTGGGGGTTTCCCCAGTCACCTGAGTGGAGGTCAATCCATACAACTCCTGCCTGGTCCCATAGGGAAGCATCGGGGAAACGTGGGCACGTATGAACGAGGGGGTGTGCTTGCAGGGAGGCCATTCAGTCATCTGATCACAACCTTGGGAGCCATGCATGTGGCACCTTGGGGTGCCCACTGCTTCCCTCTCCCTCCTAAAGTCCATCTCAGATTTTCATAAGTTGCTTCTCTGCACTCAGAGCCTGGCCTGGGGCGGGGGGGGGGGGTTTGGGGGGTGCGGGTGTCTCTCTGCTTCTGGCTGAGAGCCTCTGCCTCACCTCGCTGTGCTCTGTGGGGCCAGCAGGGCTGTATGGTCTCTGATAAGGGCCTAGATGGTGCGCTGGCGGCTGCATTTACACCCATCTCCACACATTATATCGTGGCCGAATCGACACTAAGTTTCCGCGAGGTTGTGCCTTCCATATCTTGAGAGTGGGCAGCACAAGGCCCCTCACCAGGGCTGTTGTAGGGGATGAGAGAAGAAGGTGGTTGCGGGGTGGCTGGCTCATGGGAGAGCTGTGATCACCATGGCAACCCACAGCCAGGTACAGGCCACTGGGTGGCAGGGGGAGGCATCTCTGGAGAGAGGGAAGCCTGGCCCCTTTCTCGTGCTATCACAGCCCCTGTGAGCCTAGTTCCTGGCCTGTGATGTAGGAACATTCCCCAGGCTCCCCTCCTCATGTTGCTGTGAATTTTAGAAAGAAAACCATTTCAATAGTTAACATTTAATGAGAGTTGACTATCTGCTAGGTCCTGTGCCCATCCTTTCACTGGATCACTCTCTCATACATACCTGGCATCAGGCCACTCTGAGCAGCAGTGATACCAATGTCTGCGGAGCTTCTCCAGCCCATGCACGCACCAAGCCATCCTCTGAGAGCCTGGCTTCCTGTGCCCAGCACAGAGCGGGCAGGACTCCGACAAATGGCTGTGCCTTCCTAACTCACAGACCCCTCTGTCCATGTGACTAGGCTGAGGCCCCAGCATCTTACTGCAGCCCCTTCCTGGAAACCCAGTTGCAAGCTGAGTGATGAAAGAGACTAGGAAAATACAGCTTAGAAATTACGGGACGGTAAAGCTGTGTTCCTGAAACCACTGTCCGTCAGCGAGCTCATATGAATGATAATAGCCTGCCATAACGGCAACACACTAGGGACCCAGTCCCGTATGACCATTCCACCCAGTTCTGTAAAGTGCGCCACTCTGAGCACATCTACTGCCCCAGGGGTCCTGCGTGGAGGGGCTGTGACATTCAAACAAGTGAACTGTTCTGTGTATTGCAATTAGCTTCTTTGTCTTAGGTCCACTTTATGATTCAATAAACAGTTAACCATTTCTCCTTTTAGAATGTTGAAGGGCTTTAGGGCATTATATGAAGGGAAAAGTTTTCTTAAGAAAACTGCCCGAGAAACTCTGATCTTATACTATCTTTCTTTCTCAGAAAAGGTCCCAGAGCCATCCGAAATTCATCTTCAACCTTGGGGGACTGTCAGAGGTGCTCAATTCACATTTTTAGCTGGCGATTATGTGTCTCTCTCTCAAAAGGACTTTTGAACTAAAAGGAAGGGGCTTATCCCAGCGCAGGGTCCTTTTTCTCACACGATGAGGACGTCAGGAGAAAAGCAGCGGCTGGCATCTTTACATTTCCTCCATGAGGACGATTCAGCATCTCCTATGGCTTGTATCGGTGTCTTGTGGGTGCTGTGACAGAGCAACAAAAAACGTGATGGCTTAAAACAACACACATTCAGTATTTTAACAGCTAGGTAGGTCAGAATTCTGAAATGGGTCTCACTGAGATAAAATCAAGGTGTTAACAGGCTGCATTCCTGCTGGAGCTCTGGGGGAGAATAAATTTCCTGGGCTTTTCCAGCTTCCAGAGGCTGCCCACATTCCTTGGCTTGTGGCACCTTCCACCATCTTTCAAGCCAGCAATGTGCAGCCCTCTGCCTTTCTGTCATGATCACATCTCTCTCTCTGATCTCCCCTTTTACACCCTTCTTCCACGTGGACAATTCCGGATGATCTCCCCATCCCAAGGTCAGATGATTAGCAACCCTAGTTTCATCTACAGCCTTAATTCTGCTTTGCCATGTAAGCTAACAGGTTCTGGGGATTAGGATATGTGCATTTTGGGGGGGGGGGGGAAGGGGGAGGAGGAGAGGCACCATTCTGTCTACCACTTAGTTTTTGTCTGGTCTCAAGAAGGCTGCTGCATCTCTAGCCATCATGTCTGCATTCAAGGGAGGGGAGGGAGGAGAAGGCTTCGAGGACTGCACCAGCTGGGTCTGTGCCTTTTGTCAGGAAAGCGAAAGCTTGCCCCGTAGTATCCTCACAGGCTCTGTTTACATTTCATGGGCCAGAACCTCGTCACTTGACCATCCACATCTAGCTACACATGAGGTACACAGTAGGCTTCCCCTAAATTGGAGGAGGCAAGGGAGAAGATGGTGCGAAAGCCTCCAGGAAGCACATCAACAGGATTAGCCACGGCCCCTTTTCCCAAGCTCCCGAACTCACTCCAGCGAGTCTTTGCCGACAGGGGCCGGAGGTAGGTGGTGGCTTCCAGAGCATGTCTTCAAAGCTTTCCAGTGGACTGTAGCTGGCAGGGCCTCTGAGAGTTCTAAGAAGAAACTTCAAAATCTGCCTCTGGAATTGTGGGGGAGGCTCCGGGCTTTGGAATGAGCTGTTCTGGGTTCCAGCACTTCTCGACTTGAAAACTAGAGAGATGTGTGCAAAGTGCCCAGCATATCTGGTTCCAGGAGGTTGCACCCAGGACAGGTGTGGGCTCAGGGAGTTAAGGGTGGCAGCAGGTGGGTCTGGAGATGCAGGTACTGTTTTGGCATCAAGATGGCAATGGGAAGGCTATGGTTCCCCTATTGGCCCTTCTGTTTTATGGCCGCTCTGTCCCGACTTTTGAACTCTTGGGCATATTGAATGAGCGGCCTCCTTAGGGGCTGTTAGTGCATCAGCATAGTGTGTGTTCTGTCTGGAGAACTGGTCACAGTTCTGTGTCCTAGCTGGGTTCTGGGACCCCCTCATGGTTGATTTCCCCCCAAAACACACTGGTTCTGTCTGAACTCATTGCACTGACCCGGAGTTAAGGAAACAAGTCTCCTGGGTAGTGTGGGCCCCTCCTAGAGGCAGGAGCTGCTGAGGTCCCACTGGGCGAGTCCCCTCCCCCCACATTCCCCAAACAGCAAGACGCCTCCTCTAAGCCCATTCTGAGCACCACATGCTCAAAACAATCTGGGAAATAATATCAGAGTCAATTTGACTTACATTTTTGAACCCTCCACCGACTAGTCGCTGTGCCCAAATCTTGTGGGGACAGAGAGGAACCAGGGAAGACCCCTGCCCTTGAGCGGGAGAGGAAGACACAGAAGGAGGGTGAGCTCCCAGTGCCGGGTCCTTGCACTGTGCTCTCCCGAGTACTGCTGGGCGACAGCTGGGCAGGTGATGAAACCTCTCTGACCCTGGGTGACCTCGCCTGTGAGGGGTAAGAACAGGACGGTGGGGTGGGAGGCAAGGAGGGCCTGTCCTGCTGTGCGGTGCTAGCTTTCACTCTGCGCTTATTATCATTTTTGATGTCCGCAAATAGCTCAAGTACGCAGCATCTGGATGGAACTGGGCCACATGGCACGGCCCCGCGCAATAGGAATGTAATTCGAGTCCGCTAGAGTCGCCACTCTGTTATCAGGCCCTCCGAGTGAGCCTTACGCAACGGTGTGAGCCTGGCCCTGGCTCCACGCCTGGTCTCCCTGGCTCCATCACGCTTCTCCCTGTCGTCCTTACGCCAGCTTCCTCCCTGAAATAACGGAGCTCGTGACGACGCCCTGCTCCCAGGACTGGCTGTACCGGCTGGACCAGGTCATGCGTGATTGCACCAAACAAACCCTGGAAGAACACCATGAAGTGGTTCTCAACAGCAGCCCCATTTTTGCAGGCGGGGAAACTGAGGCACAGAGCAGCAGAGCGACTGGCCCTGGGTCTACAATCAGTGTGTGATTTCAGGGATGAGTGAAATGGGTGATGGGGTCCCAGGTCAGCCTGTGACCCCTCCCCCGGGCCTGTCTCAAAGCTAGTGGAGGGTGAAGGGGGCACAGGAGCGTCCCTGCTGTGAGTTTGCTGCGGCAGCGGGCATCTTTCTCATGTTCCTCCACACTCCCTGCCAGCTCTGTCCCCAGGGAGAGGCTCGGCAGTGAGAACCTGGGAATTCTCTTATCTCTTCCGAGCAGGATGCGTCCTGTGTTGTGTCCCCACTGAGGTTTCCAAGTGCCCTGATGAGCTTGCAGATTTCAAGGGCGATTGCTCAGCTGCCCTCCAGCCCAGCTTTGGGGGGGCTGTGTTTTGTTTGCCAGCCCCTCACATGGGCTGGGCTCCCCATGTCCCTGGCCTTTTCAGCTGCTCCTGGCCCTCCGCTCCCTGCAGGCCTGCCCCAGCAACAGCAGTGTGAAATGGCAGGGGTGAATTCCTGCCTGGGGGGCCGTTTCCGTCCATTCTTTGTGTGGAGGCAGCCTCTGGGTTCCCCACCAGGGAGGGGACTGCAGTGCCTTGCTCGGCCCTCGGGGGCGCTGTGCAGGCAGGCGAGGCAGGGAGGCTGGCCTGCCTGGCCTGGGCTGGGTCTCCCCTCTCTGGGACTACATCAATGCCACTTCTGAAAGATGCTCTTATCAAGTCACGAGGGGATGGAAGTAGGTAATTAATCTAGTTCTACCGTGGTGCGTGGGCTGTTCTCACTCTTAGCGCCAGTGATGTTTGTTTGAAAACCATGATTCTTGGCCCTGGGTTTCTGAGTTAGACTCATTAGGAGTGGGTGAGACCACAGCCCATAGCGTACACCAAGCCTGGTAATTCTTCTGACCAGGCAGGTTTGAAAAAATGCTGGCTTGGCAGCCTGGACAGGTTCTGGAGTCAGATAGGCCCAGTTTCCTTCATATATATATATATATAGAGAGAGAGAGAGAGAGAGATAGATAGATAGATAGATAGATATAGATATATAGATATATAGATATCAGAGAGGAAGGGAAAGGGAGAGAGAGATAGAGACATCAATGATGAGAGAGAATCATTGGTCAGCTGCCTCCTGCATGCCCCCTACTGAGGACTGAGCCCACAACCCCGTCATATGCCCCGACCGGGAATCGAAACATGTTCTCCTGGTTTGTAGGTCAATGCTCAACCACTGAGCAACACCGGCTGGGCAGGCCAAGTTCCATCTTCACTGCTACCTGTCCTGGTCGCTCAGGGCCTTGGAGCCTCTGGGAAGCTCAGTCTCTTCCTCTAGTGACTGGGAATGATATTATCTCTCTTATAGGTTTGTTGGGAGGAATCCCAGGGTGCCGGGCAAGCTGGGATAGGATGTTCAGGAAAGGATTAATTGTTATTGTCCACAATGATATTCTAAGATGTAACCTTCCTGGCAAGCATGGGCAGACCACAATGAGCTGGTGGCTTTGAGTCAAGAGCAGAAATTTTGAGTGTTTTGAGCACCTCTGAGACCTCATCTTAAGTACCAGAGTTCTTTGCATGGAAATTTCCAAACGTTGACAATAATACCATGACCCCTGGGGTCCATAAACCTGGAATTGGGAAATGCCGGGTGATCCTGGGATTCTCAGAGCTGAGGGTGCTGAGGCGGGAGAGGGTTTGACTCACCTGTGCCTCAGTTTCCTCCTGCATAAGATGGGGGTATTATAGTTTTTACTTCACCGGTGCTTGGAGGATTAAATGAGATAAAGCATGGAAGGCTGATGCTCACTGTGAGAGTTAGCTAACAGGGCTGGTGTTGGTGGTGGTCTCTCTTCCTCACGGAGGAGGAAACTAAAGGGCCCGGGGGATTCACTGCTCACACAGGACTCCCACTGATGAGTGGATCGGGGCCTTTGAGAAATCTTCTCCACTGTCAGGGCTGTTATGAGGTGAGAAGGGGCCATCGCAGGTCCACTCCAGGTTTGCCCATCTCCTACAGTCTCTTCTGAAAGCAAGCATGAAGGGGAGCTTGGTGGGTCCTCCCAGTTTTGGGGTCCTTGTCTTTTGTGAACTTTCTACCCTGTCCTAGGGAATTCCCAAATATTCTCTCATCCAGGGTTTCTGTTAACACAAAGCAAGAAGCTGCAGGCTAAGAGCTGATTTTTTATTTATTGGCTTATGTGTTCCCAAAGCAAGGGTGCGATAAAATGTGAAATGTGGTGGCCAACCAAACAGACTCATGCTATCTTTCTGAGGCTTCTCTTTTTGAGGAACACACACTCACTCACACACATTCATTCACATGTGCACACGTGCATATATAACACACCACACACATATGTAAACATATACATATGTTCATGCACACATCCATTCACATAGACACCTACATATACCATCCTACACGCACATGTGCACACAGCATTTACACATATGCAAATACACCCTGGACTGTGTAAGATGGGTCCGCCGTTGAACTCCCTATAGTGAATGCTTGGCTGGGCTGGGTGGGCTTCAAGACAGGTTGACTTTCTGTAAGCATTTAATGCAGGTGGCTTCTGAGTTCTAGAAATGCCACCAGGAACCCCCAGTTCATGCTTAAATAAATTTGTCACCTGCTGGATAACACCATTAGAATGAGCCACTTTGATAACTTAAGGCTTTATTCCTCAAGATTTTCTATCACAGAATTAACAGAGTAGGCTCCCCTTCCCAGGAGTGTGGACCAAGAGGAAAACCTGCCCCCAAATGACCTTTATGAGATCTTTTTACCTGAAAAGTCCATGTCATTTTTGCTTTGCATTCAATATTATAGGCAGAGGTATTTTTAAAAACCATTGTGTCCCACCCATTATTTTAGCAAAAATTATGATTCCCCCCTCCATACATCATGTTTATCTATAATCTTCTCATGGTCTCTTCTTGGTCTCTTCACTTGAAGAGCCAAGCTGACCGTAAGGTGGTAACCTGAAATGCAATCTCTTCTTCCTGTCAGCCATTCACACTTTGGTAAGAGAGATGACACAGTCCTAAGAGTAGGTTTTCGATGACAACAATAGACGAACCCATTAAAACCCAGGATCCCTACGTGGGTCAGGAGGAGGAAATAGGGACACCCTAAAAAGAGTCAAGTGAGAAAGCTGGAACAAAGACATTTTTCCAGTCTCCCTCCTGGGTTTTAGCCCCCCAATAATTCTCTGGTCTGTGGGCAGCCCCATCCAGAATGCGGCAAAGATCAGGGGCAGGATTCTCCCAGGGAAACCTCTCTCCCTGGCCATGAGCTCAAGCGTCTGGACCCTCCTTCATCACCCTCTGTTCCATCCCATCACAGAGAAAGCTTCTGCTTTGTTCTTCTCTTTGTATCGACCCTTTCTACAGTTTGCTGGGGCACTGAAGATACCAGCATGTGGGGCTCTTCTGAGAATATTTGGCACTTCCCAAACACTTGCACAAACCTTTAAACTTTGTTCACTATATATAATGTGCTAGATTACATGCATATCAACGAATTTTAAATTAAATTATTATTTGTGTACCCAATGGGATCATAGTTGTACACATTCGTAATGTCTGCTTCTTACTTGGATTCAAATCCCACCCCTGCCACTTGCTGGCTGTGTGTCCTTGGGCAGGTTACTTAACCTCTCTGTGCCATAGTTTTCTAATCTATAAACAGGGAATTAAAAACAGCACCTAGACTTGGCTGGGTGACTCAACTGGTTGGAGTTCATCCTGTATACCAAAAAGGTTGCAGGTTTGATTTCTGGTCTGGACACATACCTAGGTTGCAGGTCTGATCCCATATTGGGGTCGGAACATGTACAGGAGGCAATCGATTGATGTTACTCTCTCTTTCGTCCTTCTTCTCTCTCTAAAAAATCAATAAAAATATATCCACGGGTGAGAATTAAACAAACAAACAGACACAGAATCTAAGTTGTGAGGGTTAAATGTAAAGTCCTGGGAATGGTGCCTGGTACATGCTCTGTAATTATCAGTGGAGTTTTGCCCCATGTTGGAAAAGATTAATTCAGCAAAACAGATGGGGGAGTATAATCATTTGTAGTGCAAGGTCATTCTTCCTTGTACCAAAGCCTCACTGGGGTGTCACTCCAGGTTGAGTACATTCATGGGGATGAACTAAATTGTAGGTCCCAGGCAGCAGGGCGATTCCCATGCTGGCAACCAACCTGTTGGTGCAGTTGGGATGGCAGTATTAGAAACGGTTCCTGCGGGGCAGGCAGGCCTTGGAGGACACGGATGGGTGTGACCCTCTGGTTTGCCAGAATTGGGCTCTTGAAACAGCCTGCCTAGAGCTGCCTGGCCCCCCAGATGGGCTCTTGAGTCTCTCAGGCCTTCTGTGATCTCCCCAGGCAGGCCTCCGGGCTGTGCACGGGGCCCCTCCATTTGTGGTGGACACATGCCATTTGTCAGTGGCATGGGGTGACTAGCTGGGCACCCCTTGAAGCGAGCTTGCAGAGTTCAAGGCTGGTCGCCTGGGCACTCATTATCAGATCTAATTGTGGGCTCAGATTTCACAAACCAGGGGGCTGTGCAGGTGGAGGACAAGCTGCAAAGGTCACGCCTAAAAGCTTATTAAACCGCTGGTGTGAAAGGTAAGACCATCTGGATGCCATTTGACAACTTAAGTGGTAATTACACCATTTGGCGCAGGAATTAGTGAGAGCCTTGGCTTGAACTGTGGCAGGGACAGTGTGGAAGGGGGTCGTTTGGGGCAGTCCCTTCCTAGCATCTCGTGGTCCTTGCTCCTGTTATGGCTGTAGGTTTTGTGCCGAGCTCTTCCGGTGGATGCAGAGTTGGCAGTGCCGGCCGGGCAGCTGGTTCCCTCACCAGCCCTGAAGCCTTGATAAATAACCAGGAACACCTGCTTTCCCAGCACTCCGGTCGGTCCGGGAAGGGAGGTGGGGGCAGCGTCCAGCGCATTCCTCCCCAGCAATATGGAAGTGTTTAAGCAGCGTTTGCACCAGGCAGGGTAGCTGAGATCTGAACCTTTAAATTACAGCCATTCCTGGGCTGAGGAAAAGTAAATAAACAGTTCACAGCTGCAGCCAACTCAACACAGAACCGGCTATCTCTTCTGATTGCGGGACAAGTAATTAAGTGGGAAATGTGAGCCCTCACCGTCAGGGTGAGATGATAAAGGTCTGGGGGCAGTAAATCCACCCAACTCCAGAGACCTCAGATTAACCCTCGCAGGGCCGGCAGGGTGGTGGGTGGGCAGATGTGGGGGAAGCCCAGATCAGAGCTCACATTAGCTCACTAACTACGTAGAAATGGCCAGCCTCACCGTGCCCTGTTTAGGGGACATGATATCCAAGAAAGCACAGGTGCTGCTGCAGTGACTGATCCTTCTGGATTGGCTGAGTAGTGTCCTCCACAGTTCACACGTTGGAGCCCTAGCCCCCTGCATCTCAGAACGGGACTGTATTTGGAGATGGGGCCTTTACAGATGTGATTAAGTTAAAATGAGGTCATCATGGTGGGCCCTGATTCAATTCATCTGGTGTCCGTAGAGGAGGAGGTGAGGACACAGACCTGCACAGAGGGGAAGCCCTCGTGAAGACATGGAAGAGATAGCCATCTACACGCCAAGGAGAGAGCACCGGAGGAACCAGCCCCGCTGACACCTCAGGCTCCAAATTCCAGCCTCCAGGGCTGTGCGACGATCTGGGCTGCTTTGTCACTGCAGCCTGAGCAAAGCAACATTGACATTTGCCTGTGTGCTGATCAGCGTGTGCTTTGTAACGCGCCGACAGTCTGTCCAAGCCCCTCCACAGTGAGCACGTCCCATTTGGCTTCTCATACTCATCAAAGCATTGCATTCCTATTTCACAGATGTGGAAACCGAGGCTAAGCAAATAGCCCAGGGTCATATAGCTAGGATGTGTGAAGAGAGACTGTTGCCCAGAGTTGGGGTACTCAAACCTGGCTGCACAGAGGAAATCACCTGGGAAGTCTTAAAAATGCTGATCCCTGGGCCCAACCCCAGACGAAGGGAGTTAGAAGATGGGCAGCAATTCTCAAGGCGCCCCTAGTGATTTCCACCTGGAGCGAGGGTTCAGAACCACTGCGTTATACCTATTTTTTTCTTGCTGGATTTCTTTCTTTTTTAAAAAAAATATATTTTTTCTTGATTTTTTTACAGAGAGGAAGGGAGAGGGCTAGAGAGTTAGAAACATCGGTGAGAGAGAAACATCGATCAGCTGCCTCCCGCACACCCCGTACTGGGGATGTGCCCGCGACCAAGGTACATGCCCTTGACCGGAATCGTACCCGGGACTCTTCAATCCCCAGGCCCACGCTGCATCCACTGAGCCAAACCCGTTAGGGCTCTTGCTGGATTCCTTAAAACAAAACAAAACAAAACCACACGCGCAAAAAACCCCACAGAAAACTAAAACGTGGTGGCGTAGTAGGAACTTAAGTCCCATGTGTCACCTCCCACCTTTCCATATTTCCGGTGGGCGAGGCCGCTCCAGCGTGGTCCTCACATCCAGCGTCAGTTGCTTGTGTTCATGCTGCCACGGGCACCGGCTCTAGAGCCCCTGGCCTGGGTGTGAATTCAGACTCCACCCCTTCCTTGCTGTGTGACTTCAGGCAAGTCACTTGGCCCCCGTTTTCTCATCTGCAAAATGCAGATAAGAAGAGCACCTACCTCTAAGGTTGTTATTAACTGAGTTCATGTCTGCAAAGTCCTTAGAACAAAGCCGGACACATGGAGTGTGCTAAAAAAATGTTTGTTAGAAGCAAAATACCGGTCTCATATACTGCCGCCTGGGTGGTAAGATGCTGAGGGTGGGGTTAGGAATGGGGGACAGAAACGGAGTCTAAACCAGTTCTGCATTTCCCCCAGGGCAGAGAGGGGACCTGGGCACATTTTAGTGGGAGGGAACAGGGCACCTGTCCCCACCACGCACACATCGCCCGGGTGAGGGGTGTCGTCACAGCTGACCTGTTCTGTTTACATGTAAACTGTAACACTGGCGTCCAGAAGTCATGGAGGGCTGCTCACACGGAATCCGGGATGTCATGGCCATGTGTTTTCTCTGTCAAGAGCGAGGTATGATGCGGAGAGCAAGGTGCCCAGGCAGGCATGCACCCAGTTCCAGTGCTGACGGCGTTTTGGGCAATCCTCCTGCCTTGTATTATGTGTATGAATGTGTATCCCTTTTGTAATAAAACCAGTTTGTTTTCTTTGAAAAGAATGATGTAAAAATTGGCTAAGTCACCCCAGGCATGTTTTAGCATTTCCTGGACATCCTCGCGGCCCAGCAGGGCTGGTGCCCCTCTGTCCTTGCCTGGGGAGCACATGCCTGCCGGGTTTCTGGCCTGTGGCCCTGGAGGGAGCAGGCACATGTCACCCAGCTGTGTGTCTGTGGGAGCCGCTGCGGGGGACTGGGCCACGTGGCCACACTCTGGAGGTGCAGGCTCCATGGAAGCGTGGATCTCTGTGCTGGCGGGGCCTTGGAGACCTACTCCCAGAAGGGTCTGCGGACAAGAACAGAACTGGTTCCAGGTCCTCCCACAGCTGTTTGTTCCTTCAGCCATTCCGCAGCGTGTGGGAGTCCATACAGAAAGGGAGCTGCCTGCGTCCCTACCATGTGCTGGTGTCAGAGCCCTGTGTTTCAATACTTGCCTGCCACTGAGCGGCTAACTTTCTGTGCCTCAGTTTCATCTTCTGTAAAATGGGGATAATGACCTACTTTAAAGGGCTGCTGGGAGGATGAAACAAATTAAAACAGGTGACAGTGCCTGCCACTTAGTATGGGGCCTTGTTGCCATCGTAATTGTTTTATTCTCACTCGGAGCTGTGTCCATTTGCAGGTGAGGACCTGGCGCTCAGGAAGGCGCACTGCTTTGGTCAGTCCTTCAGCCAATGGAGGGAGGGAGACCCTGCTTATTGTCCTCCTCGCTTCCATAGCAATAGAGTGTTCAACTAGGTCCATCGCCACACAGAATTAAGACCACTTTCCCAGCCTCCATTGCAGCTGTGAAGTACATGTGACAAGCCCTGGCCAATGAGATGTGAGAAGGGACATGTGTGTCCTTCCAGGGAAGGGTGGGCCCTCCTCTTCCCCCATTCTCTGGGTCCTCCCCATGGTCTGATGCAGACAGGGTGACGAATGACCACGCCCACGTGATGACCCAACAACTTACAGGTGAAAAAGAACCCACTGACGTCACAGAACAGAACTCAGACCTTCATGGGAGGAAAAGAAATTCTCCAAACACCTTGTTTCAGCCACTGATGCTCTGGTTTCTGTTCAGTGCAGCTGACACCATCTATGACGCAGTCAAGCTTTGATGGTGGAACGCGGGGCAGTGGCCGGGACAACCCCACTGTGCCCGATCGATCGTTGGCTTGGCCTTGGGAATGACTCCTGGCCGGTCAGCCCCTAATCCTCCTCCCCGGTACTCCTGGAGAAAATGCGAGCCAGCAACATCCTCTTAAGTTCATCTTTTTTTTTTCCCCCCTTTAAAACTTAATTCAGCCCAGCTGAGCTTCAGTTATGCGGGGGTGGGGGGTGGGGAAGGGGGGCGGGGTGTGTGTGTGGTGGGGGGGTGCTACTCAGGTCTGATACAGCCTTCTAGGTCATGATACTAACTTTGTTATTTGTCCTAAAAGCCACAGGAAGCTGATGAGAGGTTGGAGGACTAACCTACGGTCACAAGGCCAGTCAATGGCAGAGCCAGGGCTGGGAGGCAAGTACTCTGCCCTGATCCTTTCATCAGAGTTCCTGCTGTGCTGAGGATGGTGTGGGTCCAGAGAGACACAGCCAAGCTGTGAACACTCTGCTCACTCTTCCCCTTCTTACCAGCTGTGCTGCCAGCAGCTGCCTGGGGAATTTGCACCTGATTAGAGCAAAAGGCTGGCAGAGTAGAAAGATGGAAAGCCCAAGTCCCGAGGGCATCACTGAGCTCTCCATAAGCATCCCTCCCTGAACACTGGCCTGTCAGTTCCTTTTGACTTACGCCAGTTTCAGCCAGGATTTCTGTTGTTTGCCACCGTGGTATCTTACCGGGAATGTTGGGGCCTGGCATTCATGGCCTGCACATTCCCCTGGCTGGAGCGTTATGATGTTCTCAGAACTGTCTCTTCTCTGGACCGGCCCTCCTGAGTTCCTCTGGCATTTGCTTAGGGCCCCACCTCCTTCTGCAGAGACCCCACCATGGACAGGATGAGATCAGGTTACTTTTCATTCCAAAGAGGGGACTCACACTATCACGGAGGGTCCCGCAGATTGGGAGCAGGGGGGCATAGCCCCTCCTGTGGTGCTGGGAGCTCCCAAGGTCCTTCCTCTGTCAGAGGCTCCTGGGTGCTTGTGTCATACTGGGCAGTGGCCCAGGGCCATAAACCATAGGGTGTGACCTCGTTAGGCACATCTTCCGGGAGGGTAAGTGAAATGAGAAGGCGAGATGAGAGGTGGGGCCCAGAAGACCCCCCCCGCCGCCCATCCACTTGCAGAGCTGAGGGTGTCACAGCACCCCTCTTTCTCTTAGCCTCTGGCCCCACTAGTACTTGGTAGTGACTCAATTCCTCCCTTCCCGTGAGGCCTCTCCCAGCAATACCGAGCTGGCCTGCGACCCTCTCTGGGTCCCCCACCCCACTTGTGGGAGGAAGGATGTGGGGAAGGAACGTGGTTCCGGGTTTAGAAAAGCTGGCCTTGGGTCGTGGGTCTGCTCCTTACCAGCGGTGTGGGTGTAGGAAAGCAGCTGACTGTCCCTGCATCCCAGTTTCCACGTTTGTAAAATAGGGATCAAAACCAATCTCCCAAACGTGGGGTTGTTTTTGAGGATTTCGGGAGGTCAGTGGGTCCGAGAGGGGTCAGCAATTGTACAGGATCAGGTAGGGTGAGGTGTCGGCAGCACCAGCTACATAATGTGGGGGCCCAGTGCAAGATGAAAATAGGGGGCCCTTGGTTCTAATATCATGAACCTCAAGGTGGCTACCACAGAGCATTGAACCAAGTGTGGGTCCATGCTCAGAGGACCCACATCCATCTCTTACACTCGCTGCTGTACCTTTAACACTCATGTCCTGGCCCAGCAAGCACCCAGGAAGTGGCAGGACCCCTCAGATGCCAAGAAGTCAGTGGCTGATAATAATCAACTGCCCACTCCCAGGTCCTTTGCCTGTTGACGCAGGATCCGAGGGCTGCAGCATCCAGAGACATTGCTTTTTAATGGTGGAATCTGCCCAGTGGCTGTGAACTGCTGGGTGTAGGGAAGGGGCCATGGCTTTCGGACAGTCCCCCCATGAATGCAGGCCAAGGTCACAACCCCTTGTATCTGGAAACAGCTGAGTGCTGGTTCTGGGTTCCAAAGTGGTGGCCCTGCCCAGCGCAGTGACGTCTGTCGGGGAGGCCCCTGGACAGCATTGCGATGTGACTTTATGGGAGCGGGTACAGGCCACAAGCTGTCAGGGTGGACGCTGCCCCTTGGCCCCTCTTCACCCATTCCTGTTGTCTCACCCTCGAAGGCCTTGACCTCTGTGACCTTGGGCTCTGTAGTGAATGCTCTCACACCCTGGGCAAGCCCGGGGCACGCCGGTGTCCCCATACTCTCTGCAGGCTGTCTTGCCACTCAGCGCCAACAGTGTTTCCAGGTGAAGTCTTGTTGGGGTAATAAATGGGATGAAAAAACAATACTTCACTGTATTTTTTCCTGGAGCATCATGACAGATTGAGGGCCTATGGCTTGAGGCGTGCTGGCCAATTCCAGCTCCAGTGACCCCCCGAGGCAGGGGAGCAAATGGGCATGTCGCAGGCTTCCCCTACTTGGTCTGGCCTGACTCCAAGGCCCCCTGGCCTCCTTCTCCCTGGCCATCCTGCCAGCGGCGCCTGTGGGAATGTTGCACCCGGTGGAGCCCAGGCCCATTTCTGCTGCCCTGAAAGCCTGTGTAGCCTCATAAGTCCCAGGGGAGCGTGTCATGCAAATGGGCTGGCTGCCCGGCCCACAGCTGGATGATCCTCCATCATCCAGGACAGGAAGGGCCCTCCCCGGAGGGGGGTCTTGGCACCTGGCACCTCACTGGTTCCTCTAGATCAGTGGTCGGCAAACCGCGCCTCGTGAGCCACATGTGACCCACGAGCCACGGTTTGCCGCTCTGTTGACTAATGAGTTTGCCGACCACTGTCATATACTACCCTTTACCTCTTTGCACACAATATGCCACAATTGCCTAATCCTCACAGCTTCCAACTACACGGTAACATTTAGTCTAGTCCAGTGGTCAGCAAACTCATTAGTCAACAGAGCAGCAAACCGCAGCTTGGCTCGCGAGCCACAGTTTGCTGACCACTGCTCTAGATTCTAGAAGAATGGCTGCTTCTTTGCCATCTGAGTGATGCTGCTTAGAGAAGCGAGGCTGGAGGAATAAGAAAGATGAAATGGTCATTATTCTCTAACCACTCTCACTGTCCAAACCCAGAAATCAATCTGATCCACATAGCCAGGGACACTGGTAACTGTAATAAACATGGCACCGGTGCGCACTCCTGGGGTGCTGTTCTGTTCCAGGCATTGTATATATGTTACCTGAGCAAGGTTTCCTAACAGCTCCATGTAATAATAGTGATAAGAAACACATCACATAAAACAATAAAAAAAATGGTTAAAAAAAAACAAAAAAACCATCACACTTACTAAGTGCTTGTCCCAGAGTGTAATATACATCGACGCTTTAGATCCTAATAACAACACTGAGGTAGGCCCTTCAATCATCCCATTTTGCAAATGAGAAATGAGCCTCAGAGGGGTTGAGTGATTTGCTAAGTGTCCAGAGCTAGAATTTCACTTAGCGCAGCTACAGACACTATGTAAATGAATGGATGTGGCCCTGTTCCAATAAAACTTTATTTACACAACAAGCAGAGGGCCAGATTTGGCCCACTGGCAATAGTTTGTTGGCCCCTGTCTTAGAGTTTGGAGTATTTTCCAAATGATAGACCATGGAGTTCTTTTTCTCAAGGGGTATTCATGTCTCACAGAACATTTTCTTCATCCGGCCAGCCCTTGACCTTCAGTCATCGGGCCCATCCCCATTGTTCATGTCTATCTTGTTCGTGCCTATGTGGTTGGACGGTGGGATACTGTCTTATGAGGTTCAGACTTTATCCTAAGTAATTCCAACCACTTTGGGCTGGAAATTTACTCAGTTAGGGCCCTGGCTTGGGATTTTTAAGTACGTTGGGGGTTCAGCAGAACTTGAGATACCTCATCAGGGATGTTATCACAGTAGGTAGGCTTTTTTTCTTCTTTCAAATCAGTCATTTTTCCCGTCTCTCTGGCCTGTGTTTATGGGCGTGTTTGAGGAGGGTGGGAAGGGGGGTGGAAAGAAAGGGTTAAGGTGCACAGGGAGTGTTTAATGAAGTTATACATTCGTCAGCTACTTTCACTTACACTTACAAAAAGTGTTTAGTCTTTGTCTTTAAGCCGATGGCTCTGAATTAATTTTGGATGGAGCATTTTGGAAAAGGAAGGACTGTTTGTATTAAGACGGACAGGGATATAGTCTTTCAAGGTACGAAATTTGTGCTGACTTAGTTCAAAACACAACCGCATCTGGTTATGTCTGGTCTCAAGTGCTCCAAAAATGTCCTAAATTCCAGACAACCTCTTGGGCTTAGAAATAAAAGTCATTAATCCTGCATTTGAATTTAATATTTGAAATTTTATCCTAATCTTTTTTTTCTTCCACATGAATTAACTTTTGAAAACTTGGAAAGAAACATGAGGGTTTTTGCCTTTTTTTTTTTCTTTTAAGGGAACATTCTTAACAAAAGGGTATAACATTAAACTGGGTTTGACCTTTTGAGTTTAGCAGATTTTCCACCTGGGCTGAGCAGGAAATGGGCCGCGCGGGAGGAAGGCTTCTCCTCTGGCTCCTGGGAAGGAAAGCTGGATGCATTCTCGAGGTGTGCGCTTTTTGGCCGAGCAGTGGCCGTGGCTTCCTCGTTGACGGCTAATTGATAAGTGGTGAGAGCGGACGTCTGGGTGGATGGCCCGTTCACAGGGCGGTTCCAGCCAGCTTTGGTTCAGTCTCATCAGAAACATTTAAGCCCCCCTGCTCCCCACCAAAAAAATGCACATAATTCTGCAGGCACCTCACATGTGGGTGGACAGTTCTATCTTGAGTTTCATCCACTCAGGGCCAACTTCTGTCTGGCATGAGGGGTGCAAGCATGGGGCACAGATCCAGCCACCCGGATAGTTCAAATGACCTGGTAAAAAGAATCTGGGAAAGGAGGGGGCCAGGGGCCCGATGGGAGACCGGAGGTAGAGGAGCAAGAGGGAAGAGAATCAGGGGGCGGGGGTTGGAACTCTGAGTCAGGGGTTTGGGCAGCATGCCTTTGACTGTCACAGTTGCTGGGTCCCCCTGTGGGCAGAGGAAGGGGCTCACTCATTTGGCTTTATCACCCATCTGCGTACAAGGGGCCTGTGAATTCTGGCAGCCTGGGTTTGAATGCTGGCTGAGTAAAACTTTGGGCAGGTCACACTACCTCTCTTAGCCTCAGCCTCCTCACGTGTGAAAGAGGAATAAAGCAACACCTTCCCTGTAGGACTTAAAAAGAGATGATGCATTTACTTGTCAGCCTGGGCCTGGCACCAGAGATGGGCTTAAAAATACCACCCTTATAGAACTAGAGATGATTTTTATTCTCGAGTTGATGGTGTGCGCCAAGGCAAAGGAGGGGCCTCATCCCCGTCCACCCCCTGCCCTCTTGGTGACTTGTTTTTCCTTTCAAGGGTGGTCTCTGCTCCTGTACCGTGATGTCACTGCCTAAAAATGCCGGGCGCAGGCGGGGGCTGCGGAAGGGGCACTCGCTGAGATTTCTCCCCAGCCAGCCTCACGCTCCCCAGGGGCAGCCCTGGCCCTGGCTCAGGAGTTCCAGGCTCCTTCCCAGCGGAATTTATGATTCCCTCCTCAGCCAGAGCTGGTTTGCTCCTCCAGAAATAAAACAAAGCTTGCCAAAGCTGAGGCCACAGCCGTGACTTTCTTCCTCCTCCTCAATTCATCAGGCAGCTAGCTGAGGAGCCGGTGGAGGAAAGCCCTCCACAGACCTGGGCTCCATAGCTAAGTTTGCCATCAGATAGCCCTGGGGCCTTGGGCCAGTCTCTCAACATCTCCGGGCCTCAGTCTCTTCTGCTGGTTGGAAAGGCATTTGGACCGTCACCTGTCAGTGAGTCAGTGTCAGCAGGTGAAATGAGTGTTTCCCCACAGCGCAGGAGGTAGGAGAGTTTAGGTGACACAGGGGTTGGTACTTTGAATCTTTATTTAAATGGTTATGCAGGGAAGGGATTAGGGGAGGCTGGTGAGGCACTGGCTTTTTAAAAAACATATATTTTTATTGATTTCAGAGAAGAAGGGAGAGGGAGAGAGAGAAACACCAGCGATGAGAGAGAATTATTGATCGGCTGCCTCCTGCACTCCCCACACTAGGGATCCAGCCCGCAACCCGGGCACATGCCCTGACCGTGACCTCCTGGTTCACAGGTTGATGCTCAACCACTGAGCCATGCTGGCTGGGCAAGGCATTGGCTTTTGATACAAAATTTAAGGGATCAGCAAACAGACCAGAGTCATCAAGGTACATACTAGATTACAACATTTCAAAATCAAAATGCAAAAACATGCATGGTAAAATGTCAAAATTTTAAGTGAAGGCAGGATCCATATTATTAATCTTACTTATGCTC
Organism: Corynorhinus townsendii; assembly: GCA_026230045.1. Classification (NCBI taxonomy): domain Eukaryota; kingdom Metazoa; phylum Chordata; class Mammalia; order Chiroptera; family Vespertilionidae; genus Corynorhinus; species Corynorhinus townsendii. Next base: position 34,410,056 of record JAPDVU010000011.1, read on the forward strand.
CAGGTTCCAATGTTGCTCACACATGTAATTTTACTTTAGAAAATATTTCTAACAACTGAAACCCGTGTCTTCACAGACGCTACTGCCTAGGGAACAGCCACATTAAAGTTTAAAAAGTGAGTTTCTTCAAAAAAGAAAAGGGAAGGTTGCCCGGTGTATGATTAGTGGTGTGTAGGGATGGCAAAAGACTATGATGATGGAAAGAAGGCAGAGTTTGGGGAGTGGAGGTAGGCTGTGATATGGTGGTTGGATGGGGGAAGAGATGACAAGTAAATGCATCATCTCTTTAACGCCTGCCCTCTGTGCCTGGAAAGACATTCTTGTGCCATGAATGTCCATCCCTTTGACAATAGAGGACTGGTCCCCAAGGTGCCCTGTCCAAACCAGTACCATCAGAATCCCTGGCGTCCAGGCTGGGCTGAAAGACATGCACACTCAAGTCCTGGGCATAATCCTGCTCCACTCTGGACAGAGGAGCAGACAGCGCTGGCTTACAGGGAGAGGAGACGGCACAGAAGCAGTGACGAAGGGGCCGAGCCAGCCTCCCGGCTCCTGGGACAACCTGCCCCGACTCCCATAGATACCCTGCGTCTTTATCATCAACACCCCCTTTGTTAAACTGGTTGGATTAGGTTTCTTTCTCTTAAAATGAAAAGATCCCCATGGGTCTGCGTCCTTGATGTGCATCAGCTACCAACTCCGTGCTCTTGGACAGGTCATTTCCTCTCTCTCACTCCAGAAAACTCCCTGACATGTGCTAGTAAATCAGCCTGTCCCCATCCGATAATAGGACATCAAGCCTTGATTCTCAGAAGGTGAGGCTGAGGCATCTTCATTCATGATTCAGATAAAATTTATTGAGCATCTACTACATGCACTGGGGATCCAGGAGGGAACAAGACAGGCACAGATCCTCCCCCTCACAGGGCCAACCTCAGGGCAGGGGTCCCAGGCTGGGCTAGGGCGTGGGGTGGCCAGAGGGGATTAGGGCAGATTTCATTGAGGGGCAGATGCCACTGAGGGAAGCAGGGCTCATCTTTTGGGGGATCTTTCAGGGGCTAAGAATCCACCTCAGTGCTGTGCCACCTGAGAGCCTGGCCTCCTTGCTGGTCACAGGTATGTCCCAACTGGTGGATATCTGCCTGCAGTTTGGAGAGAAGGGGAAGAAAATATATAGCACCAGTCAGCAGAGTCTAGAAGAGAAACACCTGGGGGTGGCGTGGGGCAATGAGACATTTCCATGCTTCTATACAGGAGAACGTCCTTCTCCCAGCCTGCACCTTGGAGCCCACGCAGTCTTCTTTCTGCCTGAAGGAAGTGGCACCAGCTGTTCCTGAGGGGGTGGATTTGGGCTCCTAGGGTTCTCTCACCTCCCTCCGGTCCCTTCAGATGACCATGGCCTGGATGTGCTGGTCTTTTTGGACCATCTCTCCCACTGCTCACCCATTGGAGGCCCCCAGAGCTGGAAGGTAGGTCTTCTCATGATCCCCAGGGGAGCCTGGAGCTGTATCTCCATGCCGGCAAGAACACCCTCTATTTCAGGCAAGGTATCCACATCCCGTGGATGAGGCTTTTCTGGAAGCTCCGGGGCTACACCATCCCTCCGTGGGCTCTCTTTATCTCAGAATCTCTGTCACTCTGAGTGGATTCCGTGCTATTGGTCTCAGAGGGGGCCCTTTGGTTTAACTGGACTGATCTTGTTTTTGTGGGGGGAGCATGTGTTGTTGTTATGAACTTGAGGGGTTCGAAACTTGGTGTGTTCAAGTCACTTTATTTACTTGCATCAAGTAAAAGAGACAGGGATTCACATCCAAAGTTTCATCTCCCTGAAGGGAGGCTTAGCCATTGCTGATACACACCATTTGGTCAATTACACATTGATTTCTTCGTTGCAGTTGGCTACACTTATCTGGTTGGGTTCCTATCAAGTTCCTTCTGTTTACAGTTGGTCTACAAAATACTGTGCTATATTTTAACATTTAGCAAGAATAGAATTTAGTAAGAACCACCCAGACCTTGAGACCTTTGTCCTATCTAACATTTTTGTGGGGTTATGTGTTTGGCATCACTTCCTTTGCAGAACCAACACTTCATTCCATAGTAATCTGTGCATCTGGGGTAAGGCTGGCCCTGATTCTTGGCCCATGGACAGTATGTGACTCAGGCCTGGCCCCATTTGGAGTTCTCTGCACCTCCCCACACTACGATGATAGACACAGAGATGGACATGGAACCCTTCCAAGCCAGCTGGTCTCCCCAGGCCTTTCCCAGAGCCACTGGGAGAGATGCTCTCCTCTGGACCCAGGTTTCATTGACGGGGAAGACCTGTTGCTGATGAAGATCATTTTTACTTGAGAACAAAATCAAGACAACCAGCATCAAGAGATGCAGAGAAGGGGAGACAGTGTCCTGGCCATCTCATAGGCTCCCTGGACCCAAGCATGACTATGGCAAGACCTGCACCATCGATTGATTTTCCACTAAGCATTAGTGACTAAGGGAACCAACGAATGGCCTGTTGGGTGAGGCTGGTTTGAGAGGGGTTTCTGGCACTCGCAGCCAGGAGTCCCAGCTAATTCAACTGGGATTAAAACCCCAAACCAAGGATTATCGGAAGGGTACTGGGCCTGACAGAGTCGAAGGAAGAACAACACATTCAGACTTCAGGAAGGAGGGGACCAGCCAGCATCGGGCTACTTGGACCAGGAAGCCATGCAGTCCATCCAGGTGCTGGCTCCAGGGGGCTCACACTCCATCCGACTGGCCCAGCTTGGGTCTCCCCTGACCTGCAGGGGAGAGGTGTCTGAGGGCGAAGAGGAGGCTAAGCAGTTGCACATCCAGATGTCCTCCTTAGCATGAATCAGACAAAAGTTGTTTTCTCTCTCAATGGATGCCTATACCCTCAAGGGCTTTCACTCCAAGGCTTGGCAGAAGGGCTGCCCTGTGGTGGAAGGAATGTGGGGTTTGAAGAAGTTCAGGGTGAATGCAGTTCCCTCCATCCTTACTTGGACCTGGGTTTGTCCTTTCACCTTGGGCTTTTCCCGCTGACAACTGAGACCATAACAACGCTGCCTGCTCAGAGCTCCCGGGGCAACTGAGTGAGATCTGGGCTCAGCAAGACCATTGCAAATTATGTGTCTGCCTCTTTGTTAAAAGTACCCATTTCCTCCCCAGACTTATAAGGGTGGTTGCTTTGTAATTATATAAATGTCTAATCACTATCACTATGGTGTACACCTGAATCAAATATGATATTGCATCTCAACTGTAATTAAAAATAAAAAATTATTAAGAAAGTACTCATTTCCATCCAAACTGCAGGCATGTGCACTATGAACATCTCTCTTCCTCTCATTTCATAGTGGCTGCAGGGCCACACCCGGTAGGGCTAACTTGCCACATAAAGATGTCCTACTACGTAATGGAACCCCATCCTGACCTCACATTCTAAAGCCCTCCATCCCCTTTGAGAACCACGAAGACCTCAGTCCCCTCGTTGACAGTAATTAAAATCAGATACTATGATAAAACCAGTCAAAAACTGTAGCTGAGTCTTTGTATTCAAGTTGCAACTGGGAATTCCATGGAAATCCTAATTCAAAAAACTAACTTCTGAATAAAAAATATGGAAAAGACCTCCCTTGATTTTTAAGTGGTAGGAGTTATGGCACTGCTGGAGTCCAACTCTTGTCCTGGGAGTTGGACTCCATCACTGCCAATTATTTCTGAGTAAGCTTGGGTAAGTCCTTTTACCTTTGAACCTCAGTTTTCCCATCTGTAAACTGGGAATGATAATAGCCTGACTCATGAAGTTAAACCAGTCAATGCATTTATAACTATTAGGCTAGCTTGGCACATAGGAAGTACACAATAAATCTTAGCTTTGACTCCTACTCCCAATTAGTAAAGATTTGGACACGCCTAGCACTTTCAATGCCTAAATTGTGTGTACTCTCTCTGGAATTAGCTACATCCTGAATATAAAAAGGTCCCCTTGCCTAGGTCTGAAGCCATTTATAGCAATTCCTGTTTCCACTGTGGATTTCGGTTTTGCTGATATGGAGGGAAAATTTCAAGCTCTCTGCTGTATAAATTTAGTTAACATTTTATTGCTCTCGACTCCTTTATCACATGACTTTTGTTTCTCATTAAGTCAGTGAATGAGATTTACTAATAAGCCAAGTAAAATCTAATTAGGGCAGGGGCCTTTTCCTGAAGAATTAATTCTGCTGTGGACCCACAGCTGTTAGGAATTCAGGGTGAGTAATGCCCAGTGTAGCCTTCACTGCTCGGAAACACAGGACCTGCACGCACTCGCTTCGCATTTAGCACAAAAGCTGGTGTAATTTTCATAGATTGGTTTCCTGAAAATGAATATTAGTTGCCTCAAGGATCAAAACCAAAAATAGATGTAAAGACCAATGGAATTGCCCTGGCAATGGAATACGTACATTACATGCAATTTTGCAAGTCATACTTGATGGGACTATTATGAAAATAAGAAGAGATTTTTAGATTAATGTTAGGGTTTTTATTTCCTTTTTGGTTATTTAAAAGTTCTGCTTCCAAGGCATGAGAAAAGATAACTTATCTCTGTCAAGTATCAGCATATTATTGACACTTATCCAGGTTCATTTTCTCACACACACACACACACACACACACACACACACACACACTCTCACCCCTACCTGTTGGGGCTAACATCGCTGCTGTGTGTTTCCAGCATTCGTCTTCCCCCTGCCTACTGAAGAGAGTTGGGAATTTTTCCTCCAGAAGTTCTTACCCTCTTTCCACTCTGCTTTGATGTTAGCAGCCGCTGAAGCTTAATGGCTTTCCATTAATTCATTGGGGGCTGCAAAAGAGCAATACCCTCATTCTATTATCTTGTTTTCATTTATTAGCTGGAATGAGTTTATACAGAGACGCTTTCCCTCGTCTCTGACTTGCTCACCCAGTGGTACTGTTCATATAGGAAAGGGAGGATAAATGATGGATTCTTTTATTTACTCAGTTCTCAAAATGATACATTGATTTGCTATTGTTCTCAAAAGGCAATCAATTTTGTGTGTGTGTGTGTGTTTTAATTATGAACTTGTTTATTTAAACATCATTAACGAGTTTCAACCCATTGCAATTCATGTTTGTTTTTTTTAAATGTAGGGGTATGAGAAGATTCAAAGCTAGCCTGCCTCGCCCCCATTTTCCTGAAATAAAATATGGCAGAATGAAACACATTAGGTCCTAAGGCTTAGGAGAAGGTAAGCTCCCCGCAACCCGAGTCTTCCGATTCTGGACAAGTGGCAAAGCAGAAAAAAACATTTGGAAAACCCCCCAGGCTTTGAGTCAGACGGAGCTGGGGCACAGCCCTCGCTTCTCCTACGGGGCACCCACACGGCACCTGGCATTCCTGGGCAGAAGTCCCTGCCCCTAGCCACCCTGCAGTCAGCATCTAGAGAGCTTTCTTTTTTTCCAGGGCCTGTGCATCTGGATGGCCCCAGAGCTCTCCCAGACTAGAGTGAGGTTTGCAGCCCTGCCTGGTCTTCACCATGGCTGCCTGCTTCCACCCGGGAAGTCCACCTTGCTGAGCTCTGGGCTTCTGCCTTGGACTTGACAGAGGGACGTGGAAGTGCCTGTTACCGTCTGATGCCTCGGTGCCTCAGGGACTGCCCAGGTGGACAGGGCTGGTTGGCTCCCAGTCAGATGTCTCCTGACAGCTGTACTCCTGTCTTCCTTTTGCCTAGTGCCTTTATTGTTATATCTATTGGGTCATTAGAAACCACCGATATCATCAGTGAATCTGTTAAGTCTGATGGTCCTTTTCTTTTTTCCTTTCTCATCTGATATTCCTAATCTGTTTATGGACAAAAGAACCCAGCTTGTTACGGACCTGCAGTACGTGCTCTGGGTACTCAGAGACCTTTCACACTTCCTTCCTCGTTCTCCAGGGAGGCTGGCGTCTGAGTCCTGGATAACTGAGACAGCTGCTCAATGGACAGTGGCTATATCAGAGGTTCCGATAGCTCGTGTGGACAATGAAATGATCCTCCGTGGAGAGAAGAGAAATACGTTTCAGAATCACAGTCTAGATGATTAGAAATTGTCTACAGCCTGAGAGGACAATGCCTTCCCCAGGGGAGGTCTGCGATGAGTCCAATGCTGTAGGCGTTGACAATGCCAGGGGCTGCAATTTTTGATTTCCTGGCGCAAGTGGCCCAGGTGGCCTAGTTGCTCCCCTGGGCAACTAGTGTCTGGGGCAGGGCTGCCTGCCCGGAAGAGCCTGGGCTTCTCGCTTCCTCTCCTAGGCAATTAGAAGTGGACCAGCAGTTCCCCAATAATCCTGGATCTCTGCCCCAGCGTGGTCCTGCTGCATGGAGTCACGAATTGGGAACCCGGGTTCCCTGTTGTTGCAGCTCAGTGGCCAAGAACCCAGTTTGGCGTCTGCATATGGGTATGAGCCACGGGCTAGTCATCGCCCTCCCAAGCTTCACTTTCCACTTCTGTGAGGTGGGAATAACCAGGCCCACCCTCTAATATCATGTTGAGTTGTACTGATGTCTATGAGTGCTTGACAAAATGCCAGGCATATAGAAAGTGCTCCTCTAAAAAAGAAAAAATGTTGTATAGATGTTCGTCCTTATCATTATTGAGATAAACCGGTTAGCCCCCCTGAGAGCAGTTAGTCATGCAATTGTTTTGTTATGTGTCTCCCCTACAAGCTGTCAGTTCCATGGGGCCATAAGTTATGTCTGTTTTGTCTGAGGGTCTGGGGACACCTCTCCCACCTGTGGTGGGCAGAATAGTGTCCCCAAAGACATCCGTGTCCTAATCCCTGGGCCTGTGGGTGTGTTACCTTATGTGGCAAAAGGGACTTGGCGGATGTGATCAAGGTAAGAATCCTGAGATGGGAGGTTACCTTGGATCATCCAGTCACTCCAGGCGGCTTTAGACAGACAGCAGGGGAGCACAGGTGAGAGCATAATGAGGGGTTTAACCCAGTGTCAGGGAGGGGTCGGGCCAGGCAGCCCTGAGAGATTCAGATTCAACATGAGACTTGAAGGATGATGGAGTTGGCGCACGAGAGAAGGGAAGGAGGAACGTGCCAGGTGCGGGACCAGAGTGCAGAAACGGAACAGCCTGACGAGGTGTGATACTGATGGCCAGAGGAAAAAACTTTGGCTCAGGAGCAGAGGGGGCATGCGCACAGGGGCCTTGCCAAAGCCCAGTGCCAGCTTCACACCCTCAGAGCGGCAGGAAAGAAACGCTGGGCAGTTAGTAGAACCATATGCGGCTGCTTCTAGCGGACCAGGATGCAGAAATATTAGGGTCCAGCCTCCGAGAGCCGTCGCCTCTGAGCCCACAGAGTTCAGCGGGAAAGGAGCTGGAGGGGTGGGGAGAACAGCACCCAGGCTTCAGGCGGCGGTATGAGCAGGGCAGGTACAGTCCCCCCACCCCCACCAGGCCCAGCATTGCCACCTGCAGCCGTAGCACTGAGCTCCGTAAGTCAGCCCAGAAGGGGAAATATCCCCCTCAATGACTTTAGCCATGCAAGACATTTGCCCGTCTGTTTTCCTTGCAGTTACTGAAATCCTCTGGCTCATGTTTAATGCCAGTTCCAGCTCGATTTTCGTTAAAATGTTGAAACCTAATTTTTCGTTGAGCGACTTTCAGTTTGAGGCCAGTGTCAAATTAGAGGCCTCCCCCGGCAGGCCTGGCAATCCGAACTCACACCTACCCGGGACATTCAATACACTTTGTTCTGCTCAGTACAAGCAGCCCAGTCAGAAAATCCTGATTTATGATATTGCTCAGGCTTCCTGTTACTTTAAACCGTGAGCGTTTCAAGCCGCGCCCTGCGTTCCTGGCCAGTGCAGCTGCCTCCACCACCTCCCTCCTATCGCCAGCCTCGCGCTTATATAATGTCAGGAATGGAATAATGGCCTTTCCAGGGCTTTGAATCGTCCCGCACCTCAATCTGCCTTTAAAAGAAAATGAGGTTAAATTCACACAACATAAAACGAATCTTTTCAAAGTGAACGATTCAGTGGCAATTTAGTGCAACCACCATCTCTGTATAGTTCCAAATTCTTTTATCACCCCTAAAGGAGACCTTGTACCCACTAGCAGTCACTCCTCATTCCCCTCCTCCAGACTCTGGAAATGCTAATCTAGTTCCTGTCTCTATGGGTTTGCCTGTTCTGGGCACTTTGCATGGGTGGCATCATACAACATGTGGCCTCTGGAACTGGCTTCTTTCACGTAGTGTGTTTTTGAGCTTCAGCCCCATCGTAGCATGCATCAGTAATCAACTCCTTAAAAAAAAATATATATATATATTATATATGTATGTATATATATATATTTCAGAGAGGAAGGGAGAGAGATAGAAACATCAATGATGAGAGAGAATCATTGATTGACTACCTCCTGCTCACCCCCCTGCCAGGGATCAAGTCTGCAACCCAGGCAAGTGCCCTGACCAGGAATTGAACTGTGACCTCCAGGTTCCTGGGTCGATGCTCAACCACTGAGCCACACTGGCCAGGCCTCAATTCCTTTATATGGCTGAAAGACATTCCATTGTATGGATTTACTATAACTTGCTCATCTATTCATCCATCGATGGGCTTTGGGCTGCCTTCTGTATTTTTGGTTGTTATGACTAAAGCTGCTAGGAGTATTCGTGTACTGGTGTTTGCTTGAGAAGCAGTTTTCATTCCTTGGGTCTGTACCAGGAGTGGAATTGCAGGGGCCTCTGCTGCTTCCGTGTTTAACTTTGCGAGGAGCTGCTGGGCTGTGAAGGCTGGGATGGTTTCCTGGGGAAGGTGTGTCTAAGTTAGGACCTGAAGGAGCAGCAGGGACCAAGGAGGCATGTGGCTGGTCAGGGCAGCTCACGCAAAGTGGCCCCAAACCACTCCCTCTCAGGGCCAAAGGCACAGACTCTGGTCACGTTCAGGTCCCTACAAGACCCACTAGGGAGGGACAGGTGGAGACCAGTCCTCCTTCCTGCCGCACTATTTCACTCCTATGTTGGAGAAGAAGGGTGTTTGGAGCCCCTTGGATTTGGGTTCTGATCCTGGCTCTGACATCTTCTTAGATGTGTGGCTCTGGCACAAGTCTCTCCACCACTCTGACCCTTGTGCCGCACCAGCACGGCCAAGGGTGAACCTGAGAGGGGGTAGGGAAGGGTTTAGAAAAGACAGACAAGAGAATGAAAGCTGCGCCTTGGTGGGACGCTGCTTCTCTGATGGAGAGACAGCGACAGCGCCATGTCTTTATTTTATAGCCAGATGCCACGAGGTAAAATGAGGGCGTGGTCAAGATGTTAACAATGTTCTAATCTACTTAATGACATGCACCAGAACTCTATCAAGCCCACATCACTCAGCCACGTGGGACCACAGGTTCGGACCATAGGTCACGCTTTACAACTATAGCTGTTGGCTATGATTGTGCTGGGAGGGCTTTGCCCTCCAAGCTGGGACTTGCACGTGGCTTTGCCACGAGAGGACTGTGCCCTCTTGTTAGTCCAAGGCTTGAACATGTCCAAACACTGTAGTGGCTCTCTGCAGCCCCTCAGTGTCATCATCTAGGACCGTCGGCAAACTGCGGCTCGCGAGCCGCATACGGCTCTTTGGCCCCTTGAGTGTGGCTCTTCCACAAAATACCATGGCCTGGGCGAGTCTATTTTGAAGAACTGGCATTAGAAGAAGTTGAAGTTTAAAAAATTTGGCTCTCAAAAGAAATTTCAATCGTTGTACTGTTGATATTTGGCTCTGTTGACTGATGAGTTTGCTGACCACTCTTAGGAAATGAAGAGAATCACACCAGACTGAGCACTCAGCAAGGGTTTCATAGACACGGACTCATTCCACTCCCACAGCCCATCGAAAGGGCACCATTATTATCATACAGATGAGGACACTGAGGAACAGAGAGGCTGGCACATGTGCCCACAGCCACAGCCTCGGTTGGTGGCAGAGCTGAGCTTGGAGCCAGGCATTCTAGCTGAACCCTCTGGCTTTTAGCTCTTATACTGTATAGCCCATTCATGACTGCTGTCACTCAGTGTCATAATTTCTATGAAATTTCTACTTTAAGGTGGACAGATCAGGATAAAAAAAGTGTTTATCACCCACCCTGGAAACCCTCTTTCCATGGCCAGTCCTTCAAAATCTGGGACTTTGAAGCAAATCCCAGACATACTATCATCTCATCGATAAATATTTCAGTATGTCTCTAAAAGATGGTCTGTTTTTAAGGGTTTATTCTCCCCTCTGCACTGTGTGTTCTTTGTGCATCTGAAGCCTTGAGCGTGGGCCTGACCCAGAGAGAGCTCTTGCCAAGGGTTTGCTGAGTGAGTGAGTGAATGACCAAGTGCACAGTTTGTCTGGACCTCACGTTTTCAGTGGGTCCCTGTGTGAGAGTCATTCCTAGTTTCCCCCAAGCTAGTCAGGAGCCCTCCTTTCCCGGTGCCTGGGAGAGCCAAGACCTCCCTGGAAATGCAGGCCTGGAATCCCTCAGTGGAAGTAGGTGACAATTTATGACATGGATAAGCGCTCATAAGCCTCAAAGAAAAATACCGTGTGTTTGTGCAGGGCCTCCCGTCCAGCCGCTCAGAGGCCCTGCAGACGAGGCTTGGGAAGCTGCTGCCCAACCCGGGCCAAATTGGACCGAAGCGTGGAGAGCCAGCCCACCCACTTTCCGCAGCCTGCCTGTGGTGGGGCGGTGGGCGTGCCCGTGTCTGTCTGGAGGGGTGGCCACCTGCGTGGCCCGAGTGGTCCAGCCAGACCGTGTCTCTACCCTCAGCAGCTGGAGAGAAGCCCTATCGAACACCCTGCCCCTCCCCAGGTTCCCCTAAGGGCACCGTTGTGCCTGCGGCTTGCAGTGGAGGGCAAGATGGAAGGAGAATGTGGTCGTCCCACCTCACAGGTCTGCCCTCTCTCTGTTCTTTTAAATTCTTCTGATCATTCATGCAAATGCCAGAGAGCTCGGCTGCTGGCAGGGCTGCTGTCTCCAGAATGTGTCTCCTCTGCTCTCAAACAACCTACAGCGTGTTCGCATCCCGTCCAATTTGCTGACCCAGACTGGCTCCCACTACTCAGTTCAGGCTGCGAGTTCCAAATGCTCCACAGATAGGAATCTTTGTGAGCCGGAAACAACGTAACAGAATTCCTGGGAAACTGCAAAAATTCCAGAAATCATAAATTATTCTACAATTTCCACAGCACTTTATGTGATTAAATGAGAACAAGAGACTATAATCATAAATTATTTTTCTGGGATAGGAGTATATGAAAAGTTTAGTTTTTTAGTTTAAAAAGTATACTGATAAATGTACACTTTATTATTGTTGTAAATCAAGATGCTTTGACAATATTATATAATTCAATAATTGATAGTATTTTACATTAATATGTACCTGATTCAGATGTTTGATAATAAAAATATTAGTAGAAAGACACATTAACACAAAATAAATGTCAAATAAAAATCATTTAAAATTTTGAAGTATCAGAAATTTTTACTAATTAAAACTTAATCTTAACAATGAAAATTTAAAACACACAACCCATCTAAAGGTCTTACTGTTCAAATCCACATGTAGAAAAATTTCTTTTCTTTGGCATTCACATTGGTTGGGTTGCTGAAAGGAAATCCAAGCCCTGCCGACATGGCTCAGTCGTTGAGCATCTACCTATGAACCAGGAGGTCACGGTTCGATTCCTGGTCAGGGCACATGCCTGGGTTGTGGGCTCAATCCCCAGTGTAAGGTGTGCAGGAGGCAGCCGACCAATGATTCTCTCTCATAATTGATTTTTGTATCTCATTCTCCCTCTCCCTTCCTCTCTGAAATCAATAATAATAATAATAATAAAAGAACCAACAGCATCTGCAACTTGGGCGTTAGGTTCATGTCACTTCACGTGAGTTCAACCCCCCTTTTTTTAATCCACACTCAAGGCTATGTTTTTATTGATTTTAGAGAGAGAAGGAGAGAGAAACATCAATGAGAGAGAAACATTGATCAGTTGCCTCCTGCACCCACTCCAACCTGGGATGGAACCCACAACCTAGATATGTAACCTGATCAGGAATTGAACCTGCAGCCTCTTTGGTGTACGGGAGGATACTCCAACCAACTGAGCTACCTGGCCAGGGCCAATTGCTTTTTTAATGGTGGAAAATGTCTGCTGGCCTGATTATGGTTTTGCCACTGAAATGGGCTTTTGCAAGCTTAGGTAAGAGCTGTTTCTGATTTCTACAGTGATAGTCACCACTTCCTCTGTTTGCATTCCTGCTGTTGAAGTATTTACAAAGATCAGGACCCGACAGTGAATAATCAGACACCAGAAATAAAGCCAAGCGCAGATCTTGTAGAAACGTTAATTGCACTGCACAGAATCATGTGTCAAAATCGCCAGTTTAAGGACTTACTTTGCTTCTTTAAGATGTTAGTTCTTGGAACACCATTCATAGAATTTGACAATATTATATAATTCAATAGTCATATTGAATGTAAACTTATTTATATTTATTTTATGTGCAAAACTGACTCATCCCAAGAGACAGCGTGGAGCCTACAGCTCCAGGCAAGACTGGCTCAGTGGGCACCACTTCTCTCCAACACGCTCCTGCCTGGTCCCTGGAAATGTTGACTTACCCCAGCACCTTCCTCCTGGTCTGCACCAGCATGTCTCACCTGGATTATAGTAACAGCCTCCTACCTGGCTGCCCCTACCTTCCGCCGTGCCCTTCCCGGAGTAGCCCGAGTCCTAGTGTCAGACACCATAACCTTCATATCCAAGAGATAAGAACCGTGACTAGATGGGTCCAAGAAACCCTCCAAAATCTCAGAACTTTTTAGCCTTTTCTTTCCTCCCTCCCTCCCTCTCTTCTTCCCTCCTTCTTTTTTTTTAAATATTGAATATATTTTAGAGATATTTTCGGTTTGTAGAAAATTAAGCAGATAGTACAGGGAGTTCCCACACACTCCCTTCTCCCTCACAGTTTCTCCTACTATTAACATCTTACATTAATGGGGTACATCTGTGACAAGTGGTAAACTAATATGGATACATTATTGCTAACTGACATCAGCAGGGTTTACTCTTGGTGTTGTACACTCTCTGGATTTGGACAAGTCCATGATGTCATGTATCCACCCGTACAGTGTCACATAGGATAGTTTCACTGCCCTAAAGAGCCCCTGTGGGCGAGCTTTTCTTAAAAATGCAAATGTCCTAGTATGGTGCCTTGGGGCCACTGGTGCCTCAAGGAAATACTGCAGTCGCCTCCTGGGGGGAGCCTCCTCCCAGCTTTAGACCCTCCAGGGACCCACTCACTCCATGCACTAGATCCCGCCCCCAGGACAAGCCTCGTCAGCAGAAAAGGGCCATGCAATTAGGCTGGCAGTGTTCTTAAATAGCTCAAATGCCACCAGGAGCGGCCCCAGGGACTCCCCAAGTCAAAGGGCCACTGTGTGGTTATTGACTTTGGGTTGGTCATTAACTGCCCTGCTGGGTCCTGACATCACAGCTCGCAGCCTGGGCAGCTCAGTCAGGGCTCTGCAGCTCATGATGGAGGCACAGAAAACAAGCAGTGACAGTGGGGCCATTGAACCCTGGCAGCACAGACACGATGAGTGATGGTATGGGCTCTTCGTGGCTGCTGTGTGAGGTGGTTAGATCTGGGTCGTCCTGGCTCCCAGCATTCCTTTCCAGAGGCACAGCCCAGAAGGGGCCGCTGGCATCTGCCACGAGGCTCTGCTTTGCAGTGCAAATGGAGAAGAGCTAAAGAGGCAAGGTCATCCGGGGCTCCAGGGCACTGACTCAATTACCACACCTCCCCCCCCCCCAACAAGCCACCCCCAAAGGGAGGGGCTTTGCACAGGATTTTGTGTCCCTGATGATTCTGTGGGTTGCCCAGGCAGGGGTTCTGCTCACGGTGCCTCGGGGCCGCTGGTGCCTCCACATGCAGGCTGTCCCGCCATTCCCCGGGGTCTCTCCCCAGCAGGAACACCTCTGCTTCCTTCTGTAGGGCCACTGGGTCCACAGCATGCAAGTGCTTATCAAACCACTGCTTTCTCACATTAGCTACTGTCCCATCTGCCAAAGCAAGTCTCATGCCCAAGCCCAGATCATCATGGGAGGGAGCAATCCAGGCCACAAGGGCTGGGGGCGGGACCACGATGTAACCAGTGGCCGCAGTTTCAGGCACCCCAGAGGGTGCCCAGCAGTGGTGACATCCTGCACGTAGGCATCCTGCATGTAAGGCATCCGACTGGCGCTGAGTCTGGCCTCCCAAGCCTGCCTGTGGCTCTCTGCAGTGTCTCTCACTCACTGGGAGCCCCTCAGCATGCCCCAGCGGCTCCAGGAGGAAAGGGTGGAGCTTGGTATTCCTCTGCGGAAAAGGTGCCAGCCCCGGGTTTGCAGAGCGATGCTGGTGACAGTCCTTATCCCATTAGCCACACGTTCATAGGGTCACATCAGGGGCAGGGCCCCTCTTCCGGGTACTGGTTACCACCCCTCAGCCTATCCCTCACAGCTCCCCAGGAGCCACTGAGCTCCGGGGCTTTCAATTGTTATTTCTTTTAAGTCCCCCTGCTCTATCCTGCTGGAGGAGAGGCCTGAGCCCCTGCCAACCGCAGCCAGCCCCGGTGGTGTGTGAGCTGGCAGCCCAGCTCAGGGGTCCTTCCGACATAATGGCCACGTGCAGGGTCTCTGGTCTGCGTCTGCAGCATTTGTGGGGGCCCTTCCCTCTAAAGGCCCAGGAATCCCTGGAGACACAGGAGCAGTGGGGCTGCATTTCTGCCGTCGAGCCCTCAGTGGAGAGGGTGTGCCACAGCAGCCATGGAGGCAGCCCATTCTCGTTCCTCATTTTCAATATACTCCACTTTCTCCTGCATTTGAAAGTGGCCACGCATGTAGTTTCTCTGAAAGAGCTAATTTTCTGATTCCTGGTCTGTTGCAGGCATGCAAACATAGCTCTCGGCCCTCCCCAGGAATTGTGATGGAGGAGTTTGGGAGCTCATTGCTGTTGCCGTCTTGGGGAGCCTTGGCTGAGGAACCCCAGAGGAGGCCAATGGGCCCCAGGAAGCAGCACCTGGGAGAGGGCACTACACCCTGTGATCTGATCTGGGCCTCAGACGTGCTCAAGCTCTGGAGGGGTGACTCACACTCACCCGACTCACAAGAGACCAATGTGCAAATCAGGATGCCCGAGTGCCTGGTGTGGTGAGGAGGGAGTGCGGGGCCAGATGTTGGTGTCAGTCGGTGAGTGCATTCCCTCCCTGGGCCGAATGACTGCCTCATAGCCAGCCTCAAACGGTGCCTGGGCTTGGCCAGCACATGTTCTCTGCATCAGAACGCTGCATGAGATGGAACTATTCTCAGAGCCTGCTTAGTGAGTGTGAAATCCAAGCAGGGGAGTGAGCTGGGTGATCTCCAGGGTCAGAGGCAAAGCCAGGGCAAGGCTTGCTGGGGCTTCTGCCAAGCCCGTGTGGACATGTGGGCTTGAGGTTGGGGACAGACAGAGTGGAGCCCTCTTCCTGGGTCAGGCAGGCAGAGCCGGTGGTCCTGGGCAAGGCACTTCGCCTCTCTGAGGTTTCATTCTTCACAGGCGACGCCAGGATGAATGCCCATTCTATGGGACACCCAACCCTCCTGCCCTCTATCCCTGGAGGCCAGCCCAGGTGGACTCTGTCCTGACCTCTGCTTCCAGGTGGGTTTGGCTTGTGGGACCTTACATGACAGGGAACGAGAGGAGTGGAAGATCAGGGTCCCCAGCTCCCTCCATGGGAGAAGGGCCTCGTCCCTCACTGAAGGTCACACAGCTCCTCAGAGGCAGTGCCCTCTGCACAGCTCCTGCCTCCTCAGTTCTGGTAACCGTGGTAACCACTCCCTCCCTTTATCAGACCCTTTTCTGGAGTCACCAAACATTGTCTGTGAAGGGACAGATCACAGATATTTTAGGCTCTGGGAACATGCATATGGTCCCATATTCTTCTTCTCTTTATTTTTTACAACACTATACATGTGAGCACCACAGTTAGCTCCCAGTTGTTCAAAAGCAGGCCAGGGCCCTGGTCTGCCTTCAGCCACCCTGGTCTGCCTGTGCCACCTGTGGCCCCACCATTCCCATGGCCTCCTGGGAACAGAGGCCCCATCCATGGGTGATACAGACCCATGGCTGTGGGGGAGCTCTTGAGAGGAAGCGGCCACAGCTCTGATAGTGGTGGTGGGTCATCCCAGGGCAGGGCCCTCCCCCATCTTCAGTGTAGGTGGCACCCGGAGCCAGCCCCGGGGCACAGTCACCTCTGGCTGCTCCAGGTCCCTGTTTGCACGGCTGACCCCGGCCCCGCTCTGATGGATGACCTGGTACCACTGGGCCCAGGGTTGGAGTTGGGCTCTTTCTCTTGCTGGAGCACTCGCTTCATCCGGGGGCTCGGCACTGAGGGCCTTGTCTGAAGCCTGAGGACTGGGTCCATCCTCAATGTGCATTAGCCTTGGGAGACGCAGGCGCTGCTGGGAGAGACTCAGTGCATGCCGGGTGCTGCCTGGTGTGGGCTGTGGGTTCCCATGGTGGGCAGGCAGGGGCCTGTCTTGCCGCCACCTGCGAGCCTGTTCTTCACCTGGGCGCCAGCTGGCCAGGCTGGGGCCATGTCGAGTTCCTCACACCCTGCTAGTCAAAGGCTCGTCCGTCATCTGTGGTGCCAGAATGGAGGTGCTTGTCACCCTGATGGAGTCGTCCCACCGAGCCCGGAGGAGCACAGGAATGCAGTCCCTAGATCAAAAGGCTTCTTCCTGTCTGAGGGTGAAGACATTGGCAAGAGAATAAAGTCTTCGTTTGAAAAGGAGTGTCAAAGATGATGTCATCTAGGCGTCAAGTGCCGCTTGTACAATCCCAGCTCCCCGTTTCATGCGGTGGCTCAGGGAGGCGCGAGGCCCGTGGTTTCCTCTCTGCATCTACCAGGGACCATTTCAGGTGTGAGCGCCTGGCTCTAGGCTGTCCTGCTACCAGGACATGAACATGTGCAGGTGGTGAGGCCCATGTGGGTGCCAAACGGGAGTAAGGGATGGCTGGGACTCACCTGTGTTCGCCATTCACCCTCTGTATTCACTTGTGGGCCCATTTGGTCACTTCCCCGAGTGTCAATTTTGTCATCTGGGGGTACACAGCACCTACTTTGTGTGGTGTCTGGGAACTTCCCATCAGACTATAAGCTTTTGGGGTAGGGGGTCTCCCGGTCTCACTGTATTCCCAGCTTAGTAAATATTCCATAGATGGAAGAATGACATTGCAGAAAGTTGGCGCTCAACATATCTCATCATCATCATTACCACCATTATTATTATTCTGTCTTCCAAATCACTCAGGACCTCAAATCCCTCTCAGGAATACATGAAGCCCAGTTGATGCTCTATGGCAGAGATCAGAAACTGGGGCCTATGGGCCACATCGGCCCACTGCTTGCTTTTGTAAAGAAAGCTTTATTGGAACCCAGCATGCCCATTTGTTTATGTAGCGTGGTTGTCTGCTCTGAAGGTCATACAGACAGAGTAGAGTGCAACAGCAGAGTAGAGTAGTTAGGACAGAGACCACGACTCTCAGAGTCTAAACTAGTTACTCTCTGGACCTTTTCAGAAGTCTGCTGGCCCTGGGCTAGGGTCCACGCCAGGGAGAGAGGACAGAGCCCAGCCTTTTGGATCCTCTCTTATTGCGAACAGTGTTTAGCGCCGAGGCCCTGGCAGGGAGGAAGGGTGAGGGAGAAAAGGAGGGGAAAGAGGGGAAGATCAGGAGGCGGTGGTCAGGGAGGAAGGTGGGCCGGGTGGGCTGAGGCTGGAGGGAGATGAGAGGGGGGCTTCACTCTCATCCTCTGCCGAGGTGGGCTGACCTGGCTGGAAATTTCTCTCAGGCTCCACCATGAGCCAGTTTATCTCATGATGTATCTATAGCATTGGCTGGAAGAAACATGGGAGAGAAGCCAGAGGGCGGTCATTCCTCTGTTCAGTCCCCAGCTCCCCTGCCCCTCTAGTGCCCAAACCTCACAATGGCCTGGGGGCTCTGCCAGGCATGTTCCCACCTTACCTGTTACCCTCCCTGCTCTGCGCCATGTCCTGGCTCTGCCCCTGTCCCACCCCCTCCTGCTTTGTTTTTCTCCACAGCACTTCCCACCATCTGACCTGCCTGGTATTTATATTATTGATCATCTTATTTTCAAGGCCCCCCCCCACCCCTCCCCCCACACACACACATACACCCTTGCAACTGGAATATAAATTCCACAGGGCAGGAGCTTTTTCTGTCGCTTTGCTCACTGCTGAATCCCCCTTGCCTGATAAGAAGTGGGTGCTCAGTGACCATTTTGGAATGAATGGATGAACAAGTGAGCTCATTTCAGCCCTTTGCGCCAGGCTTCCAGCTCCCCCAGCTCTGCAAGCTGGAGAGCTTCCCTCTCCCAGCTCCTGATGAAATATCGGGGAGGGAGCCTGATTGGGCCCATCACTGTGGGGGAGAGGATAGGGACTCAGGACTCTGATGTCCCAGCCTGGCTCATTCCAGCCTTCCTTGGGGCTCTCTGCCAGCTGCCCCAGGCCAGGGCTGCCTCGGTTTACCAGCCTGCATCCTTTACTATCCAACATGCACACTAACCCCCCGCCCCCCCCTTACCAAGGGGACTGGAGCCTTGCTCCTGGCACCGTTCTGGATTTTCCTTGCTCTCTTTCTCTCACTCCTGGAAGTCTTCAGCTCCATGCCTTCCTGCCAAGCGGAGCGCTTCTCCTGGCCTGGGTGGAGGTTGCTCCTCCAGCTAGTCAGTTCACAAACGCCTGTCTCCGCCCAACCACCCACCACGACTCCGACACACGGGAGCTCAGAAGTGTCATGTAAAATAAGAAATATAAGCCTCGGTGACCCTTGCTCCAGAGGAGACAGAAAAAAGGCTTATAGCTCAGGAAATAAGATCCAACGATGTTTCCAATTGGAGGCTCATGGGCGGACTGCACTTGCTTTAGGTGCTCAGCTGCGGGGAGGCCTGTGGCTGGCTGGGCGTGAGGCTTCGGAGGAAGGGGGCATGCACTGGGCTGGGAAGAATATGGAGGGACATGGGGGCTTGGCAGGTCACGGCTGTCATGGTGAGATGGGATGACTGAGGGAGTCACGGGGCATGCCAGCAGAGGTGTGGGCGGCTGTGTCTCCCCAGGGTGGGAGCTGAGAATCCCCAGGCGTGAGGATCAGCACGAGGGTGGGGAGCTCTGAGTCCTTCCCATCTCTCTGGGCAGCAGAATTTCATTTTATAAATCAATGGCTAACCCAGGTTATCAACAGCTACGGAATATGGAATCTTTAAGGACCAAAGGGGTGTAAGATGAAGAGTTTTAATGGAAAGAATTCTAGACTGGAAGTCAGGAGCCCTAGCTCCACATTCTAGCACATTAGAGCAGTGTGCCAATTCTTTCTAATTTACAGCTGAAATAATTGAGGCTCAGAGAGGGTCAGTGTCTGGCTTAATGTCACACAGCTTATATGGTTGCAAGGAGGATTTAAACTCGGATAGGCTCTTGGGAGTAAATGACAGCCATGGCAACAAGGCACATCAAGAGTCTTTACTCTCAAGAATCTTTGACCTGACCGGCCAGCATAGCTCAGTGGTTCCGTTCCCATCAGGGCGCATGACCGGGTTGCAGGCTCCATCCCCAGTGTGGGGCGTGCAGGAGGCAGCTGATCAATGATTCTCTATCATCACTGATGTTTCTCTGTCTCTCCCTCTCCCATTCTCTCTGAAATCAATAAAAAAACATACCTATCTGTGAAAAAGTCTTTGACCCGGCACTTCAGTCACCTCTTCGGTAGAGAGAAGAGCCGGAATTTCTCACCTTCTCTTGCTCTCACCCTGCAGGAAGGTCATAAAGATCTTTCCTTGTGGTTCAAGGAGTCCTGAGGGGAAACCATGAGTTCCCTTTCTAAGCAGAGGCTTCCGGGAAAACAATTTTTACAGAGATATGTTTTATATATCCTAACATTCGACCATTTCAAATGTACAATTCAATGATTTTAGTAACTCTACTTAAAAAAAAGTGGTGTAACCATCACAACAAATGAATTTTAGAAATTTTAGGTATTTTTGCATCTTCATAAAAATTTCAGAATTTTCTTGTCAATTTCTGCCAAAAAAAAAAAAAAAAAAGCCCTCTGGAATTTTGATAGGAATTGCATTGAATCCATAGCTCAATTTGGGAGAATTGCCATTTTAACAATAAATGAGTATTCCAACCCATGAATGTGGACTGCCCATTTACCTACATCTCTTTGATTTCCTTTTGCAACTTTAATAATGTTTTATCTCTGATTCATGCACATTTTAAAAAATTTATTCCTAAATATTATATTTTTGTGATGCTACTGTGAATGGAATTGTATTCTTAGTTTCATTTTTGGATTGTGCATTGCTAGTAAATAGAAACAACTGATATTTTTGTATTGATTTTGTATCCTGTGACCTTCTGTACTACTCCCAATAGATATTTTTTATGTGTGTGTGTGTGTTGTGTGTCTGAGTGTGCACAAATCCCTTGGGAGTCTCCATATACAGGATCATGTCATCTTATCACACAAGGTGATAAGACCTCTATACCAGGTTGTCTAGGAATAATGTGAACTGAGTGAGTAAAGATAATTGTACTTCTTCCTGTTCAATCAGAATGCCTTTTATTTCCTTTTCTGATTGGATGGCACTCCCTGGGAATTCACCTCCCACGTCAAATAGCTGTGACCACTCAGTCCCTGCTCTCCCATGGCTTCTCCTCCTCCAGCCTGAAATTCACCATGAGGTCTCCCGGCACCCCACTCCCACTCTCAGAAGCCTGGTGGTCAGCCAGTTTGCTGGGTTTGCATCCTGGCTTCATCATTTATTTGCGCTGTGCCCTCTGGAAAGCTATTGACCTCCCTGTGCATCTCAGCCTCCTAGTCTTTACAGAGGGGTGGTGACGATGCCACTGCGCCCCCCCCCCCCCGAGGACTGTATGGGTCCGTCTGTGAACACAGCAGCGCCTGGCACACAGTCCCTCCTCAGCACGTGTGGGCTGTATTATTGCCCTGTTAGTTCAAAGGTGAACTTAGATCCTGTCTAGACCTTTGGTGATTTAAAACCCATTATCCTACTACACCCTCACTTTGCACATGAAGGAACTGAAGCCTGAGAAGGTCAGGATGTGTCTGAGGCCCTGCCAGTTAGAACATTCCACCACAATCTGTTATCCACCCAACCCTACCCCCACTCAATGAGCGCAGGCGGCTCAGTTCCTCCCTGAGCACTTTTCCTTTGGGATTTCACTGCTGGTCAAGTCCAGGACCCCCTGCCTGCCCATATTTAAAATGGATTAAACGGCAACACATAAACACAGATTACAGCCGTCTGGGTACCTTTCCGTCCAAACAGGCTCACTGTCTGCTGCGAAAGCCATCACCATCCGCGTGCCTGCACCCTGGCTGCGTCTCCAGAGATGTTCTCTGTGATAAATCACCGGCTGGCCAGCTTTCTTCCCTACAGGGGGGCTCGCAGGCCTTCTCCTGCCCCTGCTAGGCCTCCCTCGCCCTGGGTAGGCTCACGACTCACATAATTGTGTGGCCTTGGGCAAGTTAATTTGTGCCTCTGAGCCTCGGTTTCCCCATCTCTGAGCCTCAATTTTTGCATTCATGCACTCAAGGTGATAAGATCTCCGTCTCAGGTTGTTCAGGAATGATGTGCATTGAGTGAGAACCTCAGTTGGGAGCCAGCTCCATATGCATCACTCAGATCTGGCTTTCTGCTTGTACCCCAGGGTCTAGTGCAGGGCTTGGTGTGCGGTGGATGGTGAACAAACATTTACTAACAGAATGGAAATGAATTGTTTTAGATCCTCACTTCCCTGAAGTTGCAATTTTAAACAGAGTGGTCAGGAAGGCCTCTGGAGATGATGAACCTTGAGGGAGGACCTGCAGGGAGTGAGAAAAGGAGGTGTGAGGGTTTTGGGGGCAGGGAATTCTGGCAGAAGGGAACATCTAAGGTGAGGAGGGCAGTGTGGCTGATTCCAGCAAATGACCTGGAGGGAATGAGAGGCAATAAGGCCAAGTAGGTGAGGGGGATAGATCTTTTAGGATGAGACCCCCCTGTGGACTCCCAGCTACCAAAATTGGTTCCTTTACCCCAGAACATTTCCAGGCAGTTGACAGGCTGGGCAGGGGCTGGGCTGGTGGAGGAGCCACCCAGAGCTCTCTGCTTAGGGTTGTATGAAGAAGTGCAGGGCCTGCTAGGCAGCTTCTCCTTAGGCCTGGCGCATCAGGAACCGAGAGAGGGGTGGGGCAAGCCAGGGTCTGGTCCGACTTCTCCAGAAGCACCCTCACTGGCTTGGGACTTGGGGGAACAGAGGCAATAGAGGGGGCGATTCCTAATAGCACAGCAAGAACTTCACGGTCTGAGCCACCCTGGCCTCCAATCTGCTCCTGTGTTTCTGATACCCAGGCAGACACAGGGATGTGGGGGCTCTTTTACTCTGGGCAGCTGCCGAAAGGGCTCATGAAGTCCCACGGGGCTTTCCAGGGCCTGGGTGCAGGTTGGAGCTATGCCCCTCACCCGCAGGGGGGCCCGCAGCCAGGATGGCAGGAAGCGTGCAGGAGCAGAATCCATGTGCAGGCTCTCTGAGACAGAGGTCGGAGGGTGCAGTTCCGTCCTAGTCATGTGAGCACCTGTGGCCCTCCTCCCTTATAATTAGGGAGCTTGCTTTGCTCTGGGTGGAGGAGAAGTTTGTTTTCTGACCCTCGAGGGTCTCCTGCCCCGGCGGTTCCTCTTGGGGTATGTCAGCTCCAGGCCCCACTGTGTGAGGACGCAGAACTGCTGGGAGGAGCGGCACTATCTTTTCTTTAGTGTTTAAAGGGACCCGTTCACTTCTGAGTCTGTGTTAGACATTTCTGTGCCAAAAGGCGCGGAGCTGGCGCCAGGAGTGCTTCCCGGAGGAGGTGAGGTTGCAGCCCTGCCTTGTAGGAGGAGCAGGATTGGGGGCTGAGAAGTGAGGAGAGCCTACCGGGAGGCCCACGATGAGCCCAGGCTCAGACTTGGAGGCAGATGTCGGCCAGCTGGGCTGGGCTTCTCTCTCATCAGCCCTGACTGGGAAAGCCACAGCATCCGGCAATACATGTGCACGTGTGTGTGTGTGTGTGTGTGTATGTGTGCGCGCGCGCACGCGCATGTATGTGCATGTGTGTGTTTGTGGGTAACAAGAGGGAGAAACCCTACGCAATGTCCATGGAAGCAGGTATTCAAGGGCTGCTTGGTCACATCCCCTCCGAAGCCCTCTGTCCCCTCTTCCTCTGATGGGCTGGAATTTCCCACCCTCCCAAACCAGGAGTCAGTGTAATAAATGCAGAGTCAGAGATGGCGAGAGAAAAGGCAGAGGACATGGAAGAAATAAGAGAAAGAAAGAAGGGAGAGAAAGAGATGAGTGAGAGGGGGAGGGAGGGAAAGAGGGGGGAGGGAGGTGGAGAGAGAAGAGGCAGCACAGGGAGAGCGGAAGCCTTGCTAAGGTGGAGAGTGCTGGCTGTGCTTTCTGAGGCCGTTTGTCAGGGAAAGGAAATTGGTGGCTGGCTGAAACCCGAGCCCGCGCAGCTGCGTGGGTGAGAACCAGCCTTCCTGGGCACACAGACTCCTCAGTGTGGGCAAGGCCAGTGCCAACTGCTCTCCCACTGGGCTGGGGCCTGACAGGCTTGGGCTGGGTGTGCTCAGGTGATTGAAAGGCCGGGCTGAGAAGGGGACCTCTGAAGCACTGTCACTTTGGGGAGGAGGTGGGGCTGTGGAAAAGGACTCCTTCGGTGTCTGAGGAATAAAGAGGTTTTTGTGCGCAGCCAGGGAGCAGACGTGCTGCCGATTGGCCACAAGGTGGAAGGACACCTTGCCTGCCTTTCAAGTCCAGGCTCCGTGGAAGGCGTGGCTGTTGGCCCTCTGCTGCGTTTCTCCTGGACAAAGTTAAGGCCCAGCCCCCGGGTGACCTGACTGGGACCCCAAACCTCGCCTTCCTGGCTCCAGCTGGGTCCTTGAGCTCAACAGCTGGACTGAAACACGTGCGGTGAGAGAGGAAAGGCCCAGAGCTGAGGGGGACTCAGCTCTCCTGCTCCCAGGAGTGGGGAGGTGAGGCAGGGAAGGGACCTCCCTGTCTCAAGGGCTCTCCTCCCCTGGGGGATCCGTAACCCTGCACCCCCCCAGGCCTCAGGAAGGATGGGGGAGAACAGAGTCTGTACATCACTCACAGCTCTTGGCAAGGTGACCCAGGGGTTTTCCCAGTGTTGCTTGGGGCCTCCGTGCCCTGTGTTCCCACAGGCCAGCCTCTCTGCCCCCAGCACTGTGAGATGGTCTCCTCGCCCAAGTCCTTTCACTAGCAAGAGGCTGCTCTGCATGGCCTTGGGCAGCGCAAGTGACCAAGAATGAACACCCAGGGTGGCCCCACCGATGCCTGATGGTGTGTGAATGCCTGGCTCCCTCTCCTCAGCAGGGAACAGTCTGAGAGGCAGGTTGACCCTGGGGCTGAAATCCCACAGATGTCCTCGTCCTGAGCCCTGGCACCTGCATCATGTTATCTGCCATGCAAAAGGCTGGAGACTGCCATGGAACTAAGGCTGCTCTCCCTTCCGGATTATCTGGTGGCCCCAGTATCATTACAAGGCCCTACCGAGAGGCAGAAGAGAAGGGCAGAGAGCCGCAGCCTGAGAAGGTCCGACCTGCCATTGCTGCCTGCCAAGGACTGTGGCGCCTCTAGAGGCTGGAAAAGGCAAGGAAAGTAACCCTCCCCGGAGCCTCCAGAGCAACCAGCCCTGCCACACCTTGATTTTTGCCCCGGGAGACCTGTGTCAGATTTCTGCCCTTCAGACTGTGAGATAATACATTGGCGTTTTCAAGGATAAATTTGTGGTGTGTTGTTATAGCAGCAACAGGAACCTTCTACTCACCGGTGGTGCCTCAGCAGGATCGAGCCCTGCCACCCCCGGTGGGAACTTCTTGATAACACAGCTCTCACTGGCTGTCCCTTCCCTGTCTCACCGCCCCACTCCCTCCAGGGCTTCTTGGGGCCACCTCCCTGTAACTGCCTCTGTCCCCACTACTTGTCTCAGAGCCTGTATCTGGGGGACCCCAAGACACTTCCTGTGTTTAATTAAACTTTCTTCCAGTACCTTGTTGGTGCCTGTTTGTGCCAGCCCCCTAGTACAGCTGCCAGGATGGCCGCAAAACCCTGCTCGCCATTCTAGTTTGTTCTACTTTGTTAAGGAATGCTGGGCACTCAAGTCTCTACACCAAGAGAGGTGAGCTTGAACCTCACCACGACACTGGGAGGGAACTCAGTTATCAGCAGCAGCAGCAGCCCATTTTACAGATGAGCAATTGGAGGCACAGAGAAATGAGGTCCCCTTTGCTCAGGGCCCCCCAGCTAGGAGTGGCAGAGTTGGCACCGGCACTGGGAGCCAGGCACTCTGGCTCCGTGGCACTTGTCTCTCCATGCACACTCCTGCGTGGTGCTTACCAGAGGGTAAGTGTGTGGGAGGGGCCTGGGGGCTGTCAGGCTGTTACTTATTCAAATGTTATGTTGTTTTTTTCTGGATTGTGTGACATTTGTTATATTTGTTAGTTTTTAAACGTTGGAGTTAGTTGGCCTTCTTTGCTCATTCCAAGTCATTATTCTAGGCAGCCCAGAACTTGCTAATGGGTGGAGGTTCTAGGGGCAGATAAGCCTGAGGCTGCAGGTGGAAGCTTGCTGTTCCTCTAGCCCACACTGCTTGTCCCTGGGATCTGGCACCAATCTTTTTTTCCCTGTGAAGCAGAGGCGCTTGAAATAAGAGGAGGGGCCAGTTCCCACCACTCCTGCTGAGGAGTGTTCACTGCTGCCTGCCATTCCTGCAGCTCCTGCTGCTCCTGCTGCATTCCATCCGCTCACCAGCTTTAGCTCACAGAACCCTCTCAACAACCTGTGGGAGCTGGAGGCTGCTGGCATTATTACCTCACTGCGCAGGCGAGTGACTGAGGCCAGGGCTCAGGGGCTGCTCACGGCCACGTGCCCTAGACAGTCTCAGTGCCATGAGCACTTCCGAGGCTCTGGAAAATCCTTTAGGGAAAACAAACAGAAAGACCCATTAAATGTCTGCAGTTCAGAGGCTGTGTGGACTCTCAGCCTATCCATGGGATACTCGTCTAAGTACCAATGTGAGGACCTGCACCCCTAAGTATAAAGCCTGCCGGTCCCTGAAAGGCACCTGGTACAGAGTAGGTATTTGATAAACCTTTCTGAATGAGTGAATGGATGAGTGAAGTGAGTGGTGACCTGCAGGTCTGTCTGCACCGCTCTTACCTGGCTGAGCGGCCCCTCTGCCCAGGACCCTCCCAATAATCTCTAGCGTTGGGTGGCAGAGAGGAACAGGACAGAATGATGTCCCCTCACAAAACAAGGAAGTGTAGGCTGGTTACTTCAGCCATCACAGATGTGGTCGGGAGGGACCCGGGACCCACCCACCCCTTTCCGTCCTGCCGCCACCCTCGGCCCCTTATTTCCAGCTCCTAGTGGATGCAAGATGCTGGTGGTGTCTCTGGGCTTCAGACCCCACAGCCTTCAGAGGCAGGAGGGCAGATCCTCTCCAGGAGCCGCCCTCTGTGGGGGAGGAGGGCCTTCCCTGCCGAAGCCCCAGCAGGGCCCTCGGCCCTTTAGCTGTGGTTAGGTTACCAGCTCAGTTCCAGCCCCCACTGTGCTGGGTACTGTTGGGTGTCTGCACTGTCAGCCTGTGGAACCCAAAAGGGCAAGTGAGGGTGAGAAATACCATCCCTAATGCTCCCAGCATGCAGAACCTGTGCACCCTGATGCTTGTCTTGCTTCTGAGGTCGCTGCTCTTTCCATCTGCTCACCAGTAGATACCTGTTTGTTGAGCATTTATTATGTGCCAGGGGCTGTTGACACACTTGAACTCATACTATCCCTGTAATAACGCTACAGGGCAGTTACTTAGCGTTCGCTTTACAGAGGGGGAAACTGAGGCCCAGAGATGCTGAAGAGTGTGCCCACAGGGCTGGGCGGGGGTGGGGCTGAGATTTAGATGTGAGCCTGTTGCCCTCCCACTGAGGGGGCCCCCTCAGCTGGCTGACCGGGTGTGGCCCTCACGTTCGGCGTCCGCGTCGGGCATTGGCACAGGGCGGGCAGACATCATTACCCCCAAGGACAGATCGCAGCCGGCGGGCGAGTTGTCAAATTCACAAACTCCAAAGAGGCTGGACGTGCCTGACTAAAATCCATTTAAGAAAATTAACCCTCTGCTTGGAGTTCGTGGGCGGCAGGAGCTACAAAGTTCTTAAAAGGTGCGAGGGCAGATTAATGGAGTCCATATGCCTCAAATTGAGAATATCGTTGTGCTGGGTGGGCTTATCATCAAACTCTTAGGATAACAAAGGGTGGGAGAGTTCAAAGGGCTGGCTCTGCAGACGCTGGGCTCTTTCGCGGGCTCCGCTCAGCCCTGCTGAACAAATATTGCTGTCGCCCCTCTGCCTCTGAGCCCAGGCCTTTGTCTTCACTTGTTTTTCCTTTTCCTTTTTACCCTGTGACAGTGAGGCGGGTGAGGGTGTTTTGCGGGAAGCATCCCTGTAAAAGGACTGATTTATAACTTCACTTGGGAGTAAAATGATCTCCGATGAGCCATACCTGAGCTGGTGGGGGCCGTGGGGATGAGTGGGGCTGCGGCTTGTCCAGCTTGGAGCTGACAGCCTGCCCGTGGGCGGAGTGATGGGGAAGACTCCCTCATCTACATGACCCTGCCGGGGAAGGAGAATATCTGCAGGATGGCCAGCAGCTGGACTCTGGGTCACTGTCCCCCCACGAGCTCCAGTGACAAGGAGTTATTTTTCCTGGCTTGTTCTGTGAGAGACTCATCAATCCACTTTGTGCGAACGCCCCCAGGCGGGACACGCTTGTCCAGATTGATGTCCACAGGGCCTCCAAGATCAGCCGTTGCCATCTCTTGCTTTGCTGCTGCTGTTTCTCATAGCCAATGCCTGTGCTGTGATCTGCACTGGGCGGTGACTGTCCTAATGTTGACAATGCACTTGAACTACAGATCCCCAGGCTCACAAATGAGCATTTAAAGATTCCAGTGATCCAATATTTAACCAGAAATTGACCTGGGCTTTCAGAACACCCACCAAGTACAGGCTTTTTACTAAGATGGGAGATAGTAATAATAACAATAGTAATGATGTTTCCTATCTGCCCTGCATTCTGATCATGGGTCCTGTGTGCAGAATTGCCCACCTCCTCCAGGAAGCCTTCTTGGAGCACACCTGCCTCACAGTCAGCGTTTCTCCCCTTCTTGCCCACCACTCAACAGTTGTCAAACCCTGTCTCTTCTTCCTCCAGAACATGTTTTGGGTGGATGGGAAGCTGCCCAGTTCAGAGGAGAGAACACACCTCTCTGAGTCTCAGTTTCCAAATCAGTCAAGGAAGTGATAAAGTCTCTGCAGGGAAGCTTGGAGAAACAGCGATGCTGTGTCTTAGGTGGATCCTGACCCTGTTGGAGCCCGGCGAGGGTGGCTTTCATTCCTGGCTGCCTCTGCTTCCTTGGAGCAACATGTGCTTGGACGCTGTTTTATTTTCTGGGTCTGTTCCAAAATCTGTCAGAGATCTCTTCATATCTAGCCTTTGCCTCCTTTATTTCCTCTAACACATTCCTGGTCTTATCTTGGGCTCCCCCTAAAGCTGGGGGTTTATTTGGGAGATGGTCCAGGGTGCAGGAGTGAGGGACCAGGGGCCACGGTGCTCAGTCTTACCAACACCTCATAAGAAGCTCACAGAACACCTTCCAGAGCAGTCTGCCTCAAAGATGGGGGAAGAAGTACTTGCCCATTGATTGCCTTCCCCCATTGGTCAAGTGTCAACTCCAAATGGTAGGGGTGGGGAGGCCAGAGGGGCCTCCATGTCGGAGTGAGGACCAGCAGCCTGTGCTTGAGGTAAGATGTGGTCAGCATGAAGGGCTGAAAGCCTGCATGGAGGGTCCACCGGGCATGGTGCCGTCAGAGGAGAGGCGGGCGCATGTGAGCTGGGCCAGCCGATGTGTCTGTCTCCCCTTCAGCCTCATCTTCTCTCTCATCTTCTCCAGGCTCTGGCCAGGTCCCCATCCTGCTCATAAATCTGCTGATCCCCTTCTCCATAACAACGTTCTTGCCAACAAAGAGCTGTTTGATCCCATGATGGTAAGAAATACTGTAGTAAGTAAATTTGGATTGGATTCTTCACTGCAGGAGTTCTTAGAGCCTTGATTGTGGTTCACGAGCCTGGGACTTATTAAGAAGGAAGCAGGCAATGAAGCTTCTTCTCAAACTTCTTGATAATGGAACTCTTATCTCATAGGTGCAACTCAGGGGACCCACGTTTCCAGGGAAATGCTGGTAGCAGCACTGCCCTGAACTTGGACCTTTCTGATCTTGAGTCCAGCAGTGTTTTCCAGCTTTGTTTTCTACTGCTTCTCACACACTCAAGTCTGACAGAATGCCCCTTAGTTTCCAACCTCTAGGCCTTTACAATCTCTATTCCTTCTCCCTGGAATGGCATTTAATCTCACAGATCCAGCTCTCCTTCAAACGTCCACTCAGCCTCTTGAGACGGACTCTATCCAATGGAGCGCAGAGCTGCTATAGAGTATTGTGTGCCACCGAGGCCCATGTTCAGATTACTCACACACAAATAGCTAATGTCTCATCTCCTCTACTAACCACATGTGCTCCAAGCAAGGATCTTATCTGGTTCACCAATCTGTTGGTCAGTTCCTTCTCCATCAGTCAGGCTATGTTATGCTGCGCTCTCATGACAAACAGCTCCACATCTCTGTAATGTTACACAACTCCCACTCATGCCAAGCCCACTGCAGGGTCAGGAAACCCTCCAGGGCAACGGTTCTCCACGGGGTAACTCAGCGATCCAGGCTGATTCCATCTTATTGCTCCATCATTTCAGTGGGAGGCTCTCACATTTGCCACAACGGAGAAGAAAGCACATGAGAATAAGCATCTGCTCTTTATTGACTCAGCCTGGCAATTCCCCATGTCCCCCGGGCTCAGAGACATGACAGAACCAGGCACATGCTGCCTTCCCAGTGGCAGGAGGGCTGAGAAACACGTCTTCATTTTGCTCAGGAGAAAGAGAAGCTTGTGTATGTTCTCACGAACCATGTCCAGCAGTAGAACCCGCTTCTCTCTCTCTCTCACCTGCACCCACTCCAGTAAGATGCCCTGCACTAGAAGGCGCCCTAACACATTTGTGCAACAAGGGATAAGTGCACGGTGACCTCTCCCTGCCGTCGGAGTTCAGGGCCCTCACAGCTGGAACCACTTACTGGGCATTTGAACACTTGTTGTCTTAGCGGAGCTCTTGGAATGTTGTATGTGGTTCAAATCTAGAACCAAAATGTGTCCCAGGAGTTGCTTCATGAAAAGGGGTTTCCTTGTCCAGATAACTGGGGCAACACAGCAACTTTCTGTTTATTTTTTTGGCAATTCACAATGCACATAAGCATAGTCAAGGCTCTGAAAAGTCCTGCAGGTGAAATAAACACAAAAATCTGTTTAAATGTCCTTAGTGCAGCATTTCCCAAAACTCTGCCCACTGTGATGCCGGTTAACTGTGATGAGATTTGATAAGCATAGTGCCTGGTGACTCACAAGTGTTCAGCAAAGGATAGCTGGCACTATCAACTCTCTCTGAGCCTCAGCTTTCCCACATGTAAGAGAGGACAGTTAGACAAATGCGCCCTACAATTCTTCACCTCCGCCTTCTGTAGCATAGCTATTGGTGTTTTCATATCTTTGGGCTTGGATGAATCTGGGGTGTGGGTTTCTCACTCAAATATTTACATTCTCTTTTCTTGTGAGGCCAGTATAGAAAATAATGGCTGAATTACACTCACAGTTTTAGCCATAGACTGACTTGCTGTATGTCTCACCTAAATTTTCCTCCCTGGGCCCATTTCTCATATCTAAAATTATGCTTGATTAGATGATCGCTAACACCCTTGCTTTTCCTGAAGTCAGGATATCATGATTCTGTTCAGCAATGCTGAACCCGTTTGATTTCTGGGGTGTTGAAAAGTTACCTATTCCCTCTCCAGATTCTCTCTGCTTACCCACTGAGTTTGCTCCAGAATCCCACTGTTCAATAAGGAATTGGGTCCCTCGGGGAGGATGTACATTGTCTATAATTCTTGCTGGAGTAGGAATGACTAACAGGGAAGATACTTGCCAGACAACAGTGTGATGGGGAGCAAAGGGCTAAAGTGAGGGGATAACAGGTGCCTGGATAAGGGGAGAGGGTGGCCACTGAAGTGTTAGAATTGGGATTTGGTTGAGTCGTTTAAAACAAATGTAGCTTCCCTCATTTGAGGATGGGAAAGGAGAGGTGATTTAGGGTGGTTGGTTGGGAGCACATGGCCCTTAGCTGTATGACTTTGGCCAAGTTGCATGATGCCTCAGTGCCTTGGGGGTCCTCCTCTGTAAAATGGGGTTATAAAAATACCTGGTTTGTAGGGTTGTTGTGCATATTAACAGACTTAACGCACACCAAGCACTTGGAACTGGGGCTGGTATGTTTCGTGAGCCTCTTCACTACAGAGAAGCCATTCAAAAATGCGGGGGAAGCTCAGAAGAAAACGAGCTACCTTAATATGCCGCTGCTAACACTGAGTAGGTGACTTTGCATTTACAGTTTGCCTGGAAGCTGCAGGAATAGGCACTGCGTGTGGCTGCACAGGTTATGCATGGCACAGCTGTATTCCGAGAGGTGGGGATGAAATGGCGCCCCCTAGAGGTGTGCCGTGTGCACACACACGCAGCCGTGAAATGAGCCTGATCCCACGTTTCCGCTGGGCTGTGAAGCCATGACTTCTCACGGCACACACAGGAGGTTCTGCCATGAAAGCCTATTTGGCACTATTGGGGTTTTTCCAGGTCTTGCCACCTCAACTACCTCCAGGCCAGGCTCTGGGAGAACAGAACTGAGAGGGATTTGTTATTATTCTGCCCAATTAGTCTCTGATTAAAGGTTTAAAGGGCTTAAACAGACAGGATGGAGAGGGGAGTGGGAGGAAGAGGAGGGAGAGAGCGTGGGCTGTTTATGGAGCAATAAAAGGAACATTATGCTTCCAGGCTCTGCTAAGCGTCTCTACAGAAGCCGACCCTCTTGCCAGCTAATTCAGGGCGTAATAAATACTAATCCACGGAGGGGCCCTGCAAGCCATCGGGAAGCACTATCTCCCTGTAATCAGAGCTGCATTAAGCTCGGTCTCCCTGCACTCCGTGCCCCAGCCCCAGGCAGAGGCTGTGGGGCCCACGCTGGATCTGGATCGGGATGTGGGAGCCTGGAGCCCACAGGCTGGGCCGTCCTTACCTTCCCCTCCTCCTCAGCGTCACTGCAGTTGCCCTGTGGGCTGCTCGGCTGAGGGACATCTTCGTGAGGCCCCTGGTGCAGGCCCTCCCTCTGCCTCTGTCACCTGCCCACCTTGGTGCCCCACAGAGCACTGGCTGCTCTGGGAGCTGTGCCAAGCCCAGCACATGTGTCACCCCTTTCACCAGACTGTTGGGATAGGAGTCCCCATTACACAGCTGAGGCAGCAAGGCCCGCCATGAATAAGCCACTTACCCCCGGGGGTCACAGCCAGAAGTGATGGAGTGGGGTTTGGACCCAGGGCCCCTCTTAACCTCTCAACCGCCTGCCCTAGGGGCTCCTGATTGGGAAAGCCAGCACCTTGATGCACCCCATAATCTTGCATCAGAGTGTGTATTTGTCCACTCCACAGGGTCCCTGAACCCCCAAATACCTTCAATGTAATTATCCGATAGCGCAGGGGTCTGGAGGGCCACCTAAAGATATGAGGGGTTCCTCATATAGGCCATTTCTTTTCTCCATGCCTTAGTTTCCCCAATTCTGAAATGGAGCTGGCACTGACCCCACCCACAGGGCTGCTGTGAGGATTACCCGAGAGTGCAAATAAAATTCACAGCAAGTGCTCGACCACAGGTGACCATCTTGCAGGCCTGGGCTGGCATCTTCTGAAGTGCCTCTTTGTCCTGCGTCTGCACACGCCATCCTTCCTTCCTCTCCACTCCCCCGCCCCGACCCTATCCAGGGCCACGCTGAAGTTGTGGCCTAATCACATAGCCCTCAGACATCTCGGGGGCTCCTGATGACCTGCATGAGTCTGGTCAAGTGCACATGCCCCTCCTCAGTTAATTAGCCCTGGCCTCTGACCCCTACACATCTGTATTTGGGTTCAAGGGGGAGGACAATGTCCTGCTCTCTAAACAGCCAGACACATCCAGCAGTCGGATGGGGCATCTCGTGGCCCCTGCTGCTGACTGGGGGACATTCTTCTCTCAGAGCGTCTGCCTGGTACCTCCTGAACCTGGGGCTCCAGGGGCAGCCATGGCAACTGTGGCCATTGCCAAGGGAGGGAGTCTGTGGGCACCATTTTGGTCCAGGGCCTCCAGAGAAGATGGCTCCAAATCACAGTTTCTCTGGTCCCTTTCTCTGGGCACCTTCAGGCATCTTGCCCCGGTGGCTCATGCACTGTCCTGTTGCCCGTCCTGACGGGAAGGGCCACTGGGGTGGTGACAAGTCACCATCACGTTGATGAGGAGAACTGGCCCTGAGTTAGAGGCCTCCATGAGTGGACCTTTGTGGGCATTGTGTCAGCCTCCTGGGGTCACTGTGATACCTTATCACCATGTGGTGCTTACAACAGAAATGTGCTGTTGGAGGCCACAAGTCCAAAACTGCGGTGTGGGCTGGGCTGCGCTCCCTCTAACAGCTCTAGAGAAGGACGCTTCCTGCCTCTTGCAGCTCCTGGGGGCTCCAGGTGCTACTTGGCTTGTGGCTACATCACTTTTGTCTCAGCCTCTGCTGTCACCTGGCCTCTCCGCCATGTCTCTGTGTCACCTCTCCTCTTTTGATAAGGACACCAGTCATAGGATTAGGTCCCATTCTCATTTAGCATGACCTCATCTTAACTAATAACATCTGCAACGACCCTATTTCCAAATAGGGTCACACTCTGAAGTCCCAGGCGAACATGACTTTCAAGGGGTGACACTCTTCCACCTCATAATGCATTAATTCTCTAATATTTTATTCCCCTTTTCCAGAGGAGAAAACCAAGTTTCCAGTATCTGCACAATCTCACACCTTGGTGTTGACCCTTAGCAATACCTGTAGGCATCCCTCTGTCACTGCATTCATTCGACATCTATTGAGCACCCACTGTGCACCCGACACTAGTCTAGAACCTGGGGGCACAGCAGCCAAGAGCCAGTGAGCCGCCCTCTGGAGCTTGCAGCCAGCAGTGGAGTCTGTCATTTTTGGTGGGTGCGAAGGTTCAGCTGGCTGGGTGCACCATAAAAGAGCACTTTTGTTTTTTAATGAACACACATCTTTAAAAAATTAGGAACAAGGGCCCAGGAGATATTCTTAGCTCACAGCAGAGTTCGCTGCAAGGCTCACCAGGGCTCATGGTAAGGTGCGGGTTCTGATTCAGGGGTCGGCCGTCCGATGCCACTGGTGCCCGGGCCACACCGAGTGCCAACAATGCACAGAAATGTGGCCTTCCAGTGCCTCCTGGGGTGGGGCAAGGGCACGCAGGCTGGCAAGAGGTTCTGTGGAGCCCAGTCTCAGCACAGCAGCGAGAAGCCTGGACCTCAGGTCCTCCGCACCTTGAAGAAGCAAGTGCAGCGCTGTGGTCCCTCCTACCTGCCTGGGCCACACTGTGAACTGCTGCTCATCTCTGCCACGTTCCCAGGGCTTCGGAGACCTTTCAGAAAGCCTGAGTAACCAACCACCTTCCTGGGACACCAGGCCACCTCCCCGCCCCACCCCTCAGGACCCAGCCCACATTCCAAAGGAAGGAGGTCTTTCTGTCCAAAGGCGATTTATTGCTGAGCAATTTGTAACTAATTAGCCAACATGCAATGATTAGAAGCTTGCATAATAATTACAGGTAATTGCCTCTTGACACAGGGAGCCATTCCACTGACCGACT
This sequence comes from Corynorhinus townsendii, assembly GCA_026230045.1. Lineage (NCBI taxonomy): Eukaryota > Metazoa > Chordata > Mammalia > Chiroptera > Vespertilionidae > Corynorhinus > Corynorhinus townsendii. The sequence goes on from JAPDVU010000011.1 coordinate 34,445,129, forward strand.
CAGAATGTCTTTTCAAATCTATGTCAAGGGCCCGTCAAGGGCCCTGGGAGGCCCTTGGAAAGAGCCGCGCCTTCTCTTTCTCTGACACTTTCGGTGAAGACCAGCCTGGGGGGTCATCCAGTGGGTGCCAGGCCCTGACAGCGACTCCAGCCTCCCTCAATTGATTCCAGATGCAGCCATCAAATGGTCCTCCACCTTCTATACATAGCTCGCCCCGTCTGGGCCCCTCAGCAGAGACAGACAGCTCTACCATCCCTTGAGACCCATGCGGAGGGTGGACTTTGAGACTGTCTGGCGTCTAAGGGCCATGCACCTCTGCCATTTCTCTCCCCATCTTTCGAAAGACACACCTCAATTCTAACGTTGGGCTCCATTTCCCCAACAATCAGAAGTTTGCCTTTTGAGCTGCCTTTGGGGAGTTTTCTCTAGAGCTGGGAGAAGAGGAGATTCGTCCTGTGTCCCAGGAGAAAATAAACTCCAAGAGAATAGAAACCTCAATGCCTTGTTCAGAACACTGTGCCCCACGTGGTAGCATGACCCCCTCAGAGGAAAAACGGGGGGTGGGGGTGGGGGGGGGAGGCAAGGGGGCAGTGTCCCTGGATCAGCGTTACTCTAACAGTGACAGGACGGCAGTCTGCACTGAGGTGCTTTGTGGGCCCCGGGCTTCCCCGCAGGCTCCAGCCCGCAGTCTGAGCTGTGGAGGAAACTCATCAGAAGCTGTGAGGCAGAGTCCGGAGCCACAGTCAGATCACAGGCTCTAAGCAATGAGATGCTGAGATGGAGAGCTCTCATCCCTGCCCATTTCCGCTTTGCTTTCTGGACCATGTTCTAACGTCAGTCAGGCTCTGGGTGGCACATGTGGCAAAGGTCCAATCTGGAACCTGCTTTTGTAGAAATCGTTCAAATCGGGTGGTTTCATGAATGTTTTTGCAGTGGTTGGACACCACCCTGCACTGAGGCAGTGGGGGTAGGGGTGGGGTGAAGGGCGGGTGGCCCAGGAGACTTTGAGCTGCCTCTCTTCTTCCCCTCCCCCATCAGATACGTGGTTCTATAAACACGTCAGGACAGTTGTAAAAGAGATGGATTTTGCTTCCCAACCATATCCCCATCGGTCTGTCACCAGATAATTCATGACTGCGTTTTATGGTTGCGTTCCCCTGCTGTGTGTCCAGCACCATCTGACACAGCAGCGAGGGCTGCAAGCCTGCCTCTGCCCCTCACCCACGCCATGGCCTGGAGCAAGTCTCTTACCATCACTGTGCCTCAATTTCTTCACCAACAAAAGGAGGATTAAAAAAAAATAGAACGTCTAAGCTCGCTTATTAAGTTAGACATGCACCGCGCCTCAGGGATTCCCACCGGTTATTGGTTAGAAGGTGAAGGTGTGTCCACTCTCCCAGAGCCAGCGCACACTGGGAACCTGCCAACCATGCAGGGAGAGGGTGAGGTGGGTGAGAATGGGGCGGGTAAATCCGAAAGTAGGTCTTTTAAATCCAGAGCCATGTAAATGCATTTCCTACTACACATCATAAAGATCACTTAAAGCCATCTCTATCTAAGACCTATTCTAGGATAAAGCAGTTTCACTTATTTTTTTAAAATATATTTCTATTGATTTCAGAGAGGAAGGGAGAGGGAGAGAGAGAGATAGAAACATCAATGATGAGAGAGAATCATTGATCAGCTGTCTCCTGCATGTCCCCTACTGGGGATTGAGCCCACAACCTGGGCATGTGCCCTTGACCAGAATCAAACCTGGGACCCTTCAGTCCACAGGCTGATGCTCTAACCACTGAGAAAAACTGGCTAGGGCATGTTTCACTTATTTTTTTATTGATCTAGACACATATCAGTAAGGAGGGCACATCTCAATCCGCTCAGTGGGTTTCTCCATGGCCTATGCACACACCCATGTAACTGTCACCCAGGCCCATATCTGGAACATTCCTGGCCTCCACAGACACCCTCATGCCCCCTTCTGGCAATCCCACCCCCTTCAGCAGCGGGGAGTCTTGTTGCTGCCCCTATCTGTTAGCCGTGGGTTCTTGAATTCCTCATGACGGGGCCGTGTAGTGCTCTCTTAGGTGTCCTGTTTCTTGCTCTCAGCAGAGCATCTGTGAGAATCACCCTGCTGTTGCGTTTTAGAGGTAACAAATATTGTGGAGAATTCCTCTCGGGGGGCTTCATTAATTGCTCTGGGAAAGTTCTAAGGGAAACAAATTTTTAAAAAATCCACTTCTTTGTGCCAGGAACAATGTGAGCCTTATAATAATAAATCCCCTAATTGTCATGAATATGTGTATTTATAATGTATCTCAAAGAAATGAATTACCCAGATGAACTGTAAAGTAAGAAAATGACACACCGAGTGAGAACTCGCAGACTCACAGCATGTGCCACACCATGCAGGCCTGGAAAACAGAGAAACATCTGCCCTGAGGGTGTCCAGAACTGAAGGGGAATCGCCATCCATTTATCAACACTTGTTTATTGGGCACCTACTAGGTACCAGGCACGGTTAGTCCCGAGGACTCATCTGCAAGCAAGTGGTCCCTTTGGATAGTGTGTGGCCCCAGAACTCACACAAAGGACCATGAGAGGGCAGGGTGGGGGTCAGGGGGCAGCTCTGGGCCCCTCAGCCCTTTAACTGAAGGCAGTTCTGTTTCCTAAATGGCCTTCATCTCTGATCTCTCCCCAGCCCACACTTAAAGGAGCCCAGAATAGCTTTGCTCTTCCCTTTTGTCTCTGAGCTCCTGCATCCTGTTCCCACTTTCCGGGCTTCTGGGCGGCCAGGGTCGCAGTCTCACACTTTTACAAGCGCCTAACACTTGGAGGCATGGCTTGGCCTGCTGGTCTACCTGCTCCTTCCTTGTGGAGTGGCCCTCTGTGCCCTGCTTCCTTCCATGGCTCCAGCCCCCCAGGATCTTGAGAAGGGTCTCCCACAGGCCATGCTGCTGCCCGCAGCCCTGGGTGGACACTGCGCCTAGTTCATCTCTGCACCAGATCCCACTTTCCCACCTGACGCCTGCCCCAGGGCCACACCTGCCTTGCCCCTAGGGGTTGGAGGAGACAGCGTGTGAAATGAAAACCCACATCGAAGCTGACTGATCATCCCACAGTGACCACCCCCGCTGGAGTGGAGGGGGCGTGGGAACACAACCTAACCGGGCAGGAGACTGCAACTAACACTTGGATTTGTCTAAAAGGTACTTCTTTGGTGACAGTGTGTGTCCATGAGTGTCTGGCTGGGAAAGGCATTGCTGAGGGCTACTTGGGAACAGGCATCGTCTCCAGGGAGGAGTTGCATGTATTACCCTGTAACTTTCCCTGAAGTTATATCATATCTAAATCTATATGTGCATTTTCACACAATGAGCACACCAGGACCCAAAATTGATCACTTGACAATGTTCCTAGCCCCATCGCCCCAGGATAACTACTCTGATTTCCTACACTGGAGTAAGTCTCTCCCACTTGGTACACAACACAGAGGACCAGGCTTTGCTCACTCACGCTGAGTCTGTGAAAGTCGTCTGCGTTGTTTCCTGTAGCCACATTTCACTCCTTCTCTCTGCAGTCTCCCCTTCTGTGACTATCACTAATGGCCCATGGCCTCCGCTGCCAATGGGCACTGGTGTTCAGTCTGGGTGCTGAGGAGCATTCTTGTCCTGGTCTTGGTGGACTCACGTGCCTGGTGGGGGTGTGCCCAGGAATGGAACTGCTGGGCGTGGGGCACACACAAGATCTGCTTCATCAGGACGTTTCCCTGCTTTGAATCCTCCCACCAACCTAAGATGTGTTTCGTGTGGGTGTTTATACATGAGGAACCTGAGGCGCGGGTGGGGGAAAGCGGTTGCCCAAGTTCACTCTCGTAAGCCGAGGAGCTGGGTTCAGCTCAGGAAGTCAGATCCCAGACTCCGACGCTGAACTTTTAACCACCTCGATTTGCCGGTACAGACTCGCTGGCCCCACTTAGAGGGGAGGCCCGGGTCACTCTTGCTCTGAAAGCCTTGATCTGTATCTTAAACTCACAGCTTCCTCTCATGAAGGGGTCACTCTCTGAGGACACAGCCCTTTTGTAAGAGAAAAAAAATATTTTTAGCTCACCCAGGATCAAATTTTGGCTCAGTGACCGAGTAGCTGTTGACCCTGGACAACTGCATGCGAGTCGATAACTAGATAAGCCCCATGTGGTGAGGCGTAACACAGGGGCCCCTTTGGATAATCTCCCTCAGATCCCCCAATAAAGACAATTTACTTGTGAACGAGGAAAAGTTCCTGAAAGATGAAGAGATTCACCATTCCTTTCTTCACATTGACTTGGGAGGACCGTCTCTGTAAGAGCTGCAGTGAACCCCAGAACATGACATGATCCTAACAGAACATGGTATTAACCGATCCTTTAAACATGTTTTCAAGGTTCTTTACATTTTAATACCCTGAAACCATCTCTCTTCTCTCTCATAAAAGAATTAATATTTAAACGGATAAAAATAAATAAGACAACATGAAATTTATTGTAGACAAAATAGTTTTGCAGGGAACTTCTCCCAGAGTGAATCTTAAAGTGCTCTTGCTCGACCCCACGCCAGGCAATGCTAGTGTCGAGTTTATCTGGATCTGGGGCCCAGGCTTCCAGGGTCCTAGGAACTGGGAACAAGAAGAGATGGACACAGCTTCCAACTTTGACACTGAGGGACAGGTGGGATGCAGGTGGCCAGACATGAGAAAAAACAAGGCTAATGACGGAGATAAAAAAAATTTGTCTGTTTATATCATAGGGCTGTTCATGTGTTCTTTGTCATTCATTCATTCATTCATTCACTCATTTATCCATCCTTCCATCCATCTATCCTTTCACCTTCCTTCCTTCCATCCATCCATTTATCTATCACCCATCCACCTATATGGCTCACTCCTCACCACTCCTCCATAAGCCCTTCACAATTCATGCTACAAAATTTTTTACTCTCCAGGTACAACATTTCCTATATTCTTTCCCAGATTTCTATTTTTCCTTCGCACTTAGCATGGTCTGAAACATATTTTACTTATTTTCTTGTTACTGACTCTCCAACCAGAATGGGAGCCCATTTCTATCTCTTCCGCTCACTGCTCAGAATGGCTGGGGACACAGTAAGTACTCAAAAATATTTGTTGTCAAATCCAATCAAATTCATCCATTCCATTCATTCTCTGAGCCCCTGCTGTGTGCCAAGCACTGAGCTGGGCTCAGAGAATGAATGGAATGGATGAAATTGATTGGCTGCCACAGTGATGAACATGGCCATGGCACCCATGGAGGAAGTGAGGAGTCCTCTTGAGGCAAGAGCATCTTAATGAGATCTGGAGGTTGAGTCAAAGATAGGCAGGTGCAGAAGAATCTGAGGAGGGCTCAGGGAGAAGTGGCCATCAGACTCGGACCTGGGACATTGGCCATCAAGAGGATTAAAAGAAGGTTCGCATGTCTGGGACATACAATTTGTGGTGGGAGGTGGCGGGGCAGTTACCATGGAGAAGAATTAAGTGAGCACAATCAGAGGCCAGAGCAGAGTGTGTCCCAAATTCAGATGGACTCAACACTAGCGTTGCCTGGTGTGGGATCCATATGTTTTGGGTGCTTGAACTTGACCCTGGGGATGCTAGGGAAACACTGGGGATTCTCAGAGGGCAGGCCCTGAATGCTGAAAGCAGCGAGCGCGGTGAGCAGCACCAGCCACAGAGAGTGCCCGGTCCCAGCCCCCATTCCCACTCCCCACCGGCTTTAGAAGCAGATGTTGTGCCAGATGTTCCTGCCTCGTTGGCTGTGCTCATCCATGTGAGGCTGCCTGCAGCACCTCATATACTCAGGGCCCCTTCTGGGGCCTCTCGTTTTCACCTGCTTCCTGCTTCCTGCTTCCGCTGGGCTTTGAAAGGCCTCTGTCCTCAGTCCAAACTGCCCAGAGGCTGCCAAACAGCTGGGATGTGGCTGCTGACAGCCAGAGTCAGGATGAAGTCCACGTGAGGGTTGCATTCATCGAGCACTTCTCTTGTGCTACTCACTGTGGCATCTAATCCCAACACCGTCCATTAGGACAGATGTGATTATTCCCCCTTCTGAAGGCGAGGGCATTTTAGCTCTGAGGAGTCAAGTGACTTTCCAAAACTCAGCCCTGGTCAGCGACAGAGGTGGCATTCCGGCAGTGGGGTGATGCTGACACCTGCCACAGGCTGCTTGCCATATTGCCTCTGTCCCTTGGTGGGGACAATGGCCGTGGACTTGGGCCTGGCACATGATGGCCAAATGAGATTGGGGCAGGGGCAGGTCTCTGTGAGCCTTTGCCTCTTGGTGAGGGTTCGGGGTTTGCCCCCTGGATGCCCATCCAAATTCCTTCAAGAACGTTTGAAAAACACACATGCCCGGACCCCACTGGGTCAGCAAGCCCTGGGGCTGGGGAGGAGCAGGGCTGATCAGGTTAAGTTTCCCAGGATCCACAGCATCCAGGCTGGGACCAACATTGGAAAACTCCCGGCGAGACTCTTCTCTAGGGGTCTCTTCCCACTCCAGCATTCTGGAATTCTGTGGCACAAATGACTCCCACAAGTGGGCAGATGGTATAGGTCTCATACCCGAGTAACCTGTTCACCCAGGACTGTCCAGTATCCTTAGTCCATAAAGTTTGAAGGAGACATTGGAATTCCAGTAGGTACCACACATATTGAATACACTACCCAGGAATTTTTAATGTGATGGAAAGGTCAAAATTTGCTTTCAATTTCAATTAATCTGGGGTGGAGCCATCGAGAGGGTGTTCAATGTGGTGCTTAGAACACTGTGAACAGACTGTGCTGATACTTTCTCGGCTATTTGGCTGAGGGTCTTCTGTATGCCTTGGGGCCTCACGCAGGATGCAAAAGTGATGTCAGGAAGGCCTGGTAAAGTCTGAATAATGTTTGGCCACTACATCAAAATGACAGGAATTGACCCCAGGTACATTAATAATGAAAAATATATCTTTTTACTTATCTGCAGATTTGGAATTTACTTATTCTAGTCATCTGGGTGTCACACTAACATTTAGGTATTTAATTGCTTGTTGTAAAGAAAGGAACACTTGAGATGTGGCTGTCTAGAAGAACCGCCCCTGACATGACATCAGGGGAAGGTGTTACCAGCTCTGGACGCTGCCGTGTGTCAGGGACTCTCGCTGGCTCTTGGAGCCACTTCAATGCCCTCCGACCCCAACATCTGTTTTAGCTCTCCCACCGACCTGTCTTTCCTGAGTCAGGGCCTCGTGATGGATCATACCACATGTCTACCCGTCAATCACCAGACCCCCGGTGGGCTCACATAGGGTGACTCCAACTGGGTCATCTTAAGGCCCCAAGTAATTCACCATGTCTGGTTCTCTCTTCCATTAATACTGAGTGGAAAAACAACTTACAAAGGGGTCAGTCACTTGGCGGGCACCTCAGAGAACATCTGAACGAGTCCACTTCGTGGAGAAGGCATCCTGAGGCATGTTTAGATTCCACACTTGTTGCCCCTATACTTCCATCATTGTAAAATGTATTTGATTAAGTAGCAGAATAGTTGATTCTCATATCTAGATCCCGTCTTAGCATAATTTCTGGTGCTTCCTCTTTTCTTCTAGCACATTCATGGGTTTATATTAATAATTTGTTGCTCACCGTTTCCAGTGGACTGAATTCTGCACACCCAAGTCATATGTGGAAGCCAGAGCCTCTAATGTGATGGTGTTTGGAGACGGGGTTTGGGGGCGATGATTAGGGTTAGATGAAGTCATGAGGATAGGGCTCATAAGATGGGATTGGTGTCCTTATAAGAAGAGAAAGAGACACAAGAGCTCTCTCTTCTGGCTTCACTGCTCCTCAGCTGGGGGTCTCTCTTAACCTCAGTGTCCTCATCACCACCAGAGCAATCATTATTGTACCTACCTTGTAACATTTCATGTGAATTACGTGGGTTGCGATAATCATATTTTATCATCAGATCTAAGTTTCTTGGGGTAGAGAAAAATGTCTTTCCTTTTCCACATGACCAAAGTGTACAGCTCCATGGACACGTGCCTTCATATCAACAGAAATAGTGAAAGCACAAAAGTGCTAGCCTAGTCCTGCATGCCATAAGCCTTCAGAGTCAGGCGTGCAGAGCATTGGAATTAGTTCACCTTCCAAGGATGGGTTTGCAAAGAAGGGAAACAGGATCTACTGGAAAGGACACAGGCTCTGGAGTAAATGGCATTCAGATGAATCCCTACTCTGCCTTTGAGCAAATTACATAACTCTCTGAGCCTCACTTTCTTCATCAGTGAAATGGGTTTGTGGGCTCCACCTTGAAATGCAGGGAAGAGCTTCAATGTGGATTCCAACAGGCACATAGCAAGCACTCCATATGTCATACTTATTGTTATTTTAAAATAAGACATTCTAGGCATAGGGCTTCATAATTCAGAGGCCCCAAATCAAATATCAGTTGTTTTCCTAATAGTGGTAGCCACTTTTATCCATAACAGTCTCAAAGCATTTTTGCACCCCATATGTGCACATGTAATAGGCTAAAAAAAAAAAAAACCCAAAAAACAAACAAACAAAAAAACACCAGACATCCACATCAAATCCCTAGAACCTATGGTGAAGTCCAGAAATAGAGAAGGAGGTTAGTGTCTGGAGACATTGTTTGGACCCTGGAGCAAGCCATGCCTGAATCCTACAAACTACCCTTGGGTTATTCTGTTAGACAAGCCAGTAAGTTCCTTTGACAGAGGAGCAAAATGAGAAAGTCATCCTTGTGTGTCCAAAATGTGTGGCAAGACCGATCCAGAGTTTGGACTGGAGTCCCAGATATGGGTTCTGAGGCTCATTCACCTCTTCATTCCTGACTTTGCTAAGTCCTTGGTTTTCTATAGCCTGAACCTGGTCCCCTCTGTGGAATCCTGCCTGCCCCAAGGGTGCACCCAGATTAGAATCAACAGTAAGACCTCCCTCTTGCAAGACCCCCTTTCTTTGACCTCCCCCCCACCGACCTGCTCTGGAGACCAGGGGTGGGGTGGGAAAAGCAGACATTGACTTCCAATCAGATAAGACCCTGGTGGCTGCAATGACACCTCTTTCTCGGGACATGTTGGGGTTAGGTTTCATGGGCTGGACACATTTATAACAGCACAGTCTCTGTGCAGAAAGTCAAGGGAGGGCAGCAGGGGCTGGTGGGAGATTTATCACCTTAATAGTGGCTCTGACAGGCCTTGGAGTGAGATGTCATGAATTCTTGGGGGGAGGGGGGAATGGGGATGGGGCAGGGCTGATCTGAAACATAAATTCGGGGAGAGCAGCTGGGGGACAGCTGGGCCACCTCTGAGGAGCCGCAAGCTGCCCTTGGAAGTAATAGGAAGAGCTGATGGGTCTCGAGGTGCCACAGGAAGCGGGTTATTTGCACTGATCGATTTGATCTCTTAGCAACCCTCAGTGGTGGTGCTACTTTCCTACAGATGAGGAAACTGAGGCATAGAGAGGTTAAGTGAGTTTCTTCAGACCACACAATAAGTGGCAATGCTGGAACTAGAACATGGGTCTGTCTCATTCTGAGGTGTTTTTGGATCCATCACAGGAAGATTGCCATCACCCGTCAAGTGGGTCCCATCGCATCCATAACAGACCAGCACCAGCAGTTTGATTTTCCTGGGTAGCATCGTTCGGGACACACGTGCAGGCTGCGGAGATGGCTTTGATCCCGCCCCATCTCCCTACCTCTGCCCAGCATGCTACATTGTACAAGTGAATTTGCCTCTCTGATTCTTAGATTCCACCTGGAGAGAATGGAGACCATGCACCATTTAGGGTTGCGAGGCTAAAACGGAAAGAATAACGGAATACTAATTCAGAAAACTCATATACCAGGTTCAGTTCAGGGACTCAACCCTGGGACACTCACCCTCCAGGGAGAAGATTCAGACACAGGCCCCACCCCCAGCTTTGCCAAACACCTGTTGTTGAGCACATGGCATAAGCCAGGAGCAGGGAGGCCTGCTCTAGGCTGCCTATGCTGCCAGGTGACTCTGGGCAATCCACGCCTTTCTGGGGACTCAATTTTCCCACATCTGATAGGCACCCAGGGAGGGCGACAGGTGAAGATGGAGCAGAGAGGGGAGAGGCTCTGCAAGCCGGGGAACATCAGATTGTCAGCAGACATGCAGGCCTGGGAGAGGCTGCACAGATCCTCCTCTCAGACCCAGAAGGCACCAGCCCCCCTGACACCCTGCTCTCGGACTTCTGGCCTCCAGGGCAGGGGTGAGCACATTTCTGCTGTTTGACACCCGGGCGTGTGGTGAGTCAGTGTAGCAGCCCTGGGACTCACACACCAGGTGGTTCTAATGTGCCGGCTGATTGGAAATAGGAAACAGCTAAGGGCCCTTCTGGGGAATGATGGGGTTCGGGAGCACTTTGGGGAAAGAGCTGAATTCTCAAGGACCATGGTCTCTTTTCCAGGCTTTCCTTCTTGGGGGTGACCCTGTAGAAGCGTCTGGGTGAAGAGAGAGGGCCTTGACCTTGGGTGCAGACAAGTGGGCATGGGAAAGGTCACTTTGGATTTCACCCCAGGCAGAGGATGTCATGGCTGCCTGCTGATAACCCCCCGAGGGGACCGCATGGATGGGAGGTAATATTGGTGCAAACACTCAGATAAGGCAAAGCAAACAGGGCCTGGCTATCATTTCTGGCAGGCCATCAAAGCCCGTCACCCACCAAGGCAGCGGGTGTTCCGGAAACCTCCCCTGTTTGCAGCTGGTCACACGGTCCTCTTGCCTCCCTTTGCACCCACCCATCTCTGGCCGCTCGCTGGGCATTGAGGGGATGGCCAAGGTCTTCAAAGAGCGGCTGCAGACATGGGGTGGGCTGGGGGGGCGGGAGGAGGGAGGCTTGTCAGGAATAGAGAACCGAGGCTGGAGCTGGAAGGTGCTTCAGGGAACCAAGAAGTGAGGCTGGGAGAGGATGGCCATGCGCCAGGTCCTCTTACCCTGCTCCTGCATGAGGACGGGAAGTCTGAGGGTCTCAGGAAAGCAGGCTGCCCAGGTCTCAGGGACAGTTGACACGTTTGGGACCTGGTGATGACGATGATGTATTTGGCCCAGGAGAGGCACTCTTATGCCCACCCCTGCAGAGGTCTAAGGCCGGCTTGGGTCTGCGGGAGACCGTGAGGCCAGGAGCCTGGGAGCCCAGGAGCCCGGCGCTGTGCTATCCCCCGTAGATGGGGGTTCTCAGCGTGGGTGATTGTAACCCAAAGGGGACACTGGGTGATGACAGCAAAAAGTGGTGGTTGTTACACTGGTGGGGGAATGCTACTGGCATTTAGTGGGTGGAGGCCAGGGATGCAGCTTCCATGCACAGAGAAAATTCCAAACCTGCATGGTCCTGCCCCATCATCTCCTTGACCGCACTTGGCTTCCTCGATGCTCAACACACACTCCCAGTGCCTGCCCTCCTGGGGCCTTTGCACAGAAGTCCCCTCCACCTGCAAGGACCCCTTGCTGTGCTCAGCACTCACTTCTTGACCTCTGCAGGTCTGTCATCAGCGAGACCTCTGGTGAGCTCTCCATGTAAAGCAGCACTCTTGTTCCTTCCTTCTCTACCCCTCACCTCACTACATTTTTCTTCGTAGCATTTGTCAACACGTGACATATTTATTTATCTATTTATTCTTATGAACGAATGTTTACTGTCTGTCTCCCCCACGGGCACATGAACTAGAGCCGGCTGGGCCATGGTGAGTTGTGGCTCTTGCTGTGTCCTCAGCTCTGAGAACAAGGTAGGGAGTGACCAGGACCAAGGTCCCCTGAGGGGGGTTTGGCAGAGCTGAGACTAGACTGATTGGCTCCTGCCCATCTCTGTTCTCCCCCAGGCACAGCCCCAGGAGGTGATGGTCCTTCATGCATTTGCTCAGAAGAAAGAAAACTCACTGTAGAGGGTTGAATGGTGCCCCCCACCCAAAGATATGTCCACATCCTCATCCTCAGAACCAGTGTCTTAGTGAATGTGAGTAAGCTCAGCATCTTAGAGGAGATCATCCTGGAATACCAAGGCCCCTAAATCCAATGACACACTTCTTATAAGAGACACAGAGGACAGACACACACTGCGAAGATGGAGGCAGAGGTTGGGGTGATGCGGCCACAAACCAAGGGACACCTGGAGCCCCCAGGAGCTGGAAGAGGCAGGAGGATCCTCCACTTGAGCCTCTGGAGGGAGCATGGTCCTGATAACACCCTGATTTCAGACTTCTGGCCCCCAGAACTGGGAGACAATACATTTCTCTGGTTTTAAACCACCCAGTTTGTAGCAATTGGTCACAGCAGCCCTGGGGACCGCATGCCTCACCTGTTTGGATGTACAGAAGTCTGAATGCTTCTTTCAACAGCACTGCACTTCGTGAGCACACAGCCTAGGTAGAATGTTGGCTCGCAATCTGGTATCTGCAAGGAACGAGGGAGTTGCTCAGAAATCAGCCAGCGTCGCATTCCTGCAGTCGAGGGCAGAGAGAGTTGAGGGGTTGAGATGGGGAACAGATTTCCTTGTAATCAAATCCAGAAGCCGCCTCGTAAACCTTATTCCGAGAGACCCTCTGGGCCCTGAGCGTGGGCAGCAAACAGTGGATTTGATTCCTTCAAGCAGGCAGATTCCTGGGGGTTGGCCGTCCGGTGATTCCGGCTGAGGACTGTGGGGGGAAGTTTCAGGAGTGTCATCAAGCACTTTGATCTGTCTCGGGGACAGAGTGAGCAGCTGGTTGTCGTCATTCTCACAACTCACCCGGAGCTGGGCAGCCCCTAGGTGCTGAGCGGCGGGGTTCTGCTGGGAGCCTTACTGTGAACCTTCCGCACGGTGCAGAGAAGGGCTGGGCTGCCCCTCATTAGCCCCATGGGAGAAGATTGGAAAAGACACAACTGTGAATCTGCTTCCCAACTATGACTATGATCAACCGGGTGAGACTTTGAGGCAGAATTCCCAGCCATGGAACCGCTGTGCTGGGTATAGTGGGGTGGACCCTGGAAATGGGGAGACCTATGTCCCGTCCAAACTGCCCACTACTGATGGCCTGGGGGGCTTGGGCATGTCATGTGCCTGCTCTGAACCCCAGGAGACTGCAGTAGGACCTCTGAGAGGGCCGTCATGAGGTGCAGTGAGAAAATGGGTAGAAAGCCTTCGGCATCTCACAGTAGCATGATAAAGAGGAAGCACTTTTGCCCTAGCCGGCTCAGCTCAGTGGATACAGCACTGGTCTGTGGACTGAAAGGTCCCAGGTTTGATTCCAGTCAAGGGCACATGCCCAGGTTTCGGGCTCCATCTCCAGTCAGGGGTGTGCAGGAGGCAGCCAATCAATGATTCTCTCTCGTCATTGATGTTTCCATCTCTCTCTCCCTCTCCCTACCTCTCTGAAATCCATAAAAAATATATTTTTTAAAAAGGGAAGCACTTTTTAATGCCCACATTGCAAGGGTCTGAGTGTCAAATGACTTGAGTTCTAAGACAGTGGCTATTGCTCTCAACTATGTGACCTTGACTAATTTATTACCCTCTCTGGGTTTCCATTTTCCTTTGTCTGAAAAATGATGATGAAAGGACCCATCTCACGGACTGCTTGCGAGGATGAAATGAGGTTTCGACGAAGAATAGGTGGTGGCTTGTAGCCATCCTATCGCTACAGCAACACTTCATCAGCGCGTGACAATGGCCTACTCTGCAGATGGGGTGTGCACAACCCGGCTCCCAGGCAGGGGGCGGAGAAGATTCCTTCATCCAGTATCTATCCTAGCATCATCCTTTGCCTCCACTCAGGGTCAGTGGCCAGGGAGGGAGAGAGAAGAGAAGTAAACAGACAAGTAGCAAAAATAATTTCAGATACTGTTGAATATATGTAAATTCAAGAAGATGACAGCTGTCTCTCGCTGTGCCCTAACTCTGCAGAGTCAGGCTAAGTCCTGCACACCCATCACCTCACTAACACTCACCCCCCCAATGGTCTCCTATTGGGAAACCAAGGCACAGAGAGGTTAAGTCATCTACCAAGGCCACATGGCAGAGGCAGGACTTGAACTAAAACAGTCTGGTTCCAGGGCTTGTCTTCTAACCACCTTGCTATATTGTGCATGAGAGTGTGTGCATAGCTATACATGTGTTGTATGTAAGTATGTCCACACATGCCTTCGTGGGCATAGCTGAATTGTACATGTGTATGTACCTGGCACCTCTCTCTTCCCATCTCATGTCTGATTCCTGTCCAGGTGTTCTGTCCACAGGGTGCCTAGACCCATCCATCTCGGCCGGACCCCCTTCCAGCCTGCATACCCCCTGCTTCCTCTAGGCCTCATGGGCCTCCCCTCTGCGGACTCGGGGCTGGGCAGGGTCCCTCTCTGCCCAGCCACCTGGCCTCTGAGGCCTCCATCTGCCATCAGGACCCGCTCTCCCAGCTGCTGGACAGCCACACCGGGGACTGATGGCTTTTACATCCTGCGCCCTCTCAGAAGGGAATAGCTATCTCCAAATGCTGAATATGAGACACATTTTTCAAATTCTTTGATGGAATGCTTTTCACAGGGTCGAGGGGCTGATAAATCTTCCCAGAGCCCCGCCTGCTGGGCATCTGTGAAGTCACAATGGGTCCAGTGGGCTGGGGTTGCTCCCATTTTCTCCTGGAGATGTGGGGGCGCTGAAGGTGGGTGCTGGGGGCTAGGCACTGTGGTCTCAGGAAGAAGGCCTTGGTAGCGCCTGGAAGGAGGCTCAGAGCTTTAGAGCAGGAACCGATGCGGGAGGCTGGAGACGTGGGAACAAGACAGGCCTGGTGGTCCTACCCTTGTGACCCCAGTCCAGCTGGGAGGCTGACTCTGGTCTTATACATCCATGGAAAGTGCTGACCACCCACGAGAGGCCCGCACTAGGACCCGAGCTCTTCCTAGGGGGTGGCCCTGGGTGGGAGGGGCTGGCATGTGACGAGCAGGCTGAGATGGGGAGGCCACAGGGGTGAATGAAAATACATCATGAAAATGGAGGCTAAAGTGGAACAGGCTTAGCACCACCTCTGGTTACGTGTTTAAACTTCATATGTGCACAGTCATGTGCATGATTACACATGCATATCTACACACACGTTTACACATGCGCCATTCCCCACATCCAAGTGTGTGCAGCCACACATGTGCACATGTATGCAGCTACATTGCACTGTTACACATATGTTTGTGTGTTTGCAGTTACACTCATGTTCACGCATACACACTTACACACAGGTTCCCACTCAGACCCTCACATGACTGCACGCAGTTACATGTATACTTGGTTGGCAAAACATCTTGAAGTATACTTTTCTGATGGACTTGCTTTTCCCCTCCTGGGTATATAATACTTCATTAAAAGGTTTAAAACACATTTGTGGCCCAAAGGCCCTGGAATCCCACCATGTTTAAAGATGTGTGCTGCTCCTGGAGGGCGAGATTCTGTGGGACTCACTGCTCCTCACCCCGTGTTTTCTCATCTGTGTTCCTGTATTCTAGTTTGTTTCACAATGAATATGCAGTATATTCAGTGTTTAAAGATTCTCACTCTCTCCTGGATGAGACTCTTCTGCCTGTCACAGGAGAGGGGAAGGATTTGAGTCACACCTCATGTCCAGGTGTGGCTCCTTATCAGAGCAGTGGGCCCATGGATTAGCATGCCTGGGCCCAGAGTCTTCCATCAAACACCAACAGACACCCTTATCTCATTGCATTCTGCAGCTGACAGGCCTGGGAGACCCTCCCAGGTTAGTCTTGGTGAGGGGGAGCCATGAGAGAAGGCGAGCTGATGCCATTGGTCAGGGGGTCCTCAGTGCAGACTAGGGAGGTTATCAGAGCCAGGGCCTTTCCTTTAGAACTTTAGATCAACTGCTGGGTCCATCCATTCACCATCCACCCACCCATCCATCTATCCATCCATCCACCATCCATCCATCCATCTATCCATCCATCCACCATCCATCTATCATCCATCCACCCATCCATCCATCCATCCATCCACCTACCCATTCACCCATCCACCCACCATCCACCCACCCATTCATCCATCCACCTCCCCATCCATCCATCCATCCATCCATCCATCCACCTCCCCATCCATCCATCCATCCATCCATCCATCCATCCACCATCCACCCACCCATCCATCCACCCATCCACCCATCCATCCACCATCCACCCAGCCATTTATCCATCCATCCATCCATCCATCCATCCATCCATCCATCCGCCCATCCCTCCATCTGTCCATCCATCTAGGAAATACTGGTTGAGCATCTGCTAAGGGAAAGGTCCTGTTCCAGATGTTGGGGATACAGTTATGAATCAAAGTCATGCTCTCAAGGGGTTGTATTTTAGTGTGTGTGTGTGTGTGGGGGGGGAGGTACAGCTGTTCCCAATCACAAGGAGTAGTAAGTTCTACAAATATTACCAAGGTGAAGAAGAGGTGGAGAGAGACAGGGATGCTCTTTTAGTCAGGTGGGAGGCAGGCCTCTTTGACAAGATAATGTTAGAGCAGAAACATCAATGAGAGACTGGGCAAGGCAGAGGGAACAGCAATGCCATGGTCTTGGGGTGACTATGTGCTCAGAGATTTCACGGACAGAGAGGTAGGCAGGTGGGGTGGCGCGATCAAGGAGGAGGGTGGTGGCAGTGAGGCCTGAGTGGCAGAGGGATGGGCACTACAGGTAGTTTTGGTAAGGGCTCCGGTTTTATTCTGAGTGAGATTGGAAGCCACTGGACCATTCAGAATGTCCCCATGTGATGGTATCACCACACAGCTGCAAACTCCATGCCATGGAGAGGTGGGCCCATGACCCTGCCCTTGAGTCTGGGTGGGCTGGTGACTGAGCAACAGAATTCAGTGGAAGTGATGCTCCAGCTCTTCCAATGCTGGGCCACCGAAGGCCATGGGACTGTCTCCTGGTGCGTAAAAAACATTTGCTTTTGGAAGCCTGACAGCCGTGTACAAAGTCCATTGGCCATATTGTCACAAAGGATGGGACAATGGGGAGGGATACAGCCCAGGTCTGGGTCTAAGTTTTTCACTGTTGCAAGAGACCACTTGGACCCCTGGCTCCCACAGCCAACCTACCCAATCTCTTCATTTATGCCACCTGAAGCTGGCCACATATTCCCAGATTGTTCAATGGGGGAAAATACTGAACACACTGAGAACAAGATCCAGTGTTTTAACCTATAGCACCTTCAACTTGGATAGCTCTGTAGATGGTGTTCTAGCTTAACCCTCTCCTTCTGCCCACATGATTCCATCATTGGTAGAGAAACCAGAGTCAGACAAGCCTAGTCTGAATCCCAGGTCTGGCAACTACAGGCTGTGCCCTTGGACAACTTTTCTACATGCCTGAGCCTCCTTTCCACAGAGGAGTTAAAATAATACCCAGCTCACAGATTGTGGGGAAGAACAGCAGTGATAATGTGTGAAAATCCCAGATGGCCCACTGAACTCTTAGCCATGGCTTCCTTGCCTCCTGCCGTTCTTCCCTTCTTGCAAGCTTTGATGGATTCAAGTGGGAAAGTGGGCCGTCTGGAGCCATGCGGACCTCCTCTCAGGGCATCACCCGGTGCTTTCCTGAGATGCGGCTGAGGAGGGAGGCGAGAGGCCCCAAGGCCCTGGCTAGCATAGGCTGATCTGGGGCGTGAGTCTTCTCAAAGGGATTTGTCAGTGGTGGATGCCCTCTCTCCAAGGAGTACACAGCCCACTGGGGCTCAGCTTTGTGGGTCTCTCCCCATCAGCTATTGCTCTGTAAGAAATGCCCCACAGCGTTGGCTCACCAATCCAGGAATTGCCTGGGTTCCGTGAGGAGGTCCTCACTCAGACCCTCACATGACTGCGGTCAGACGGTGGCTAGGCCTCGGATCATCTGAAAGGCTTTTTTCTCCTGACATCGGGGCTGGAGGACTCAAATAGCTGGGCCCCAAGCAGCTGGGCTCCTTGAGCATTTCCCTCCCCATGTGGTCCCACCAGCCAGACTTCTAAATGATGGCACAGGGCTTCTAAGTGCTTTACATACGTGACTCCCTGGTCCACTGTACAATGATCTCATGGAAAAGTATTCTGGGCAGAAGGAACAGCAATTGCAAAGCCTCTGAGCTGGGAATAGTGTTGCTTTAGTTTTCCTCTCTGCAATGGGAATGATAATTCCTTGTACACGTTGCTGCTCAGTGAACTGAATGAAATGAAGCCAGTGAGATGGGGGTGCAGTGCCCTGCTCAGAGGATTAGGGAACCCACTTACTGGAAAGGCACACACCTGGGGCTAGGAGAAGCTCTCCCAGGGGAGAATCATACATGGAGGGTAGTCTGACCTGCGTGCAGCTCATCCTCACAGATGCCACGTGCCAGCTCAGGGCCCGGGGGCCGACTGGAGACTGGAATCTGGACATGGGGACATTTGTCACCATGGCAGGGCATTTCTGCTGTCTCTTAAAACCAGAATTATGAACGGCTCCTCTGTGCTCTGCCCACACCCAAAGCAGCCCTCCACATGTCACCCGTCAATAACGCTGTATATTTAGCAGCAGCCAGCACTGGGGAAGCTGAAACCTACCCTTGAAAACATCATATGGCCTCGCAGCTGCCTGGATGGAGGGCTGAGGGCGGGGAGCGGGACTTGGGGGTGGGTCAGAGGGGAGACGGGTGAGCTGGAGGTCAGAGGACAGGTCACGTTTGTTTCTCAGGGTGAGACACTGGGGCCCAGTCTCTGGGTGGCCGCTCTTCAGGCAGCGGGAGGTTGAGCTGGGGCCCGACGCCTCTGTCCCTGTCCATCCATTACCCACCTTGGGGCCCAGCCTGTGACCGTAGAGCCCATGGGGTGAGCTCCTGGACACAGAGCTGCTGGCTTACAAGGCCTGTGTTTTCCATGAGGCTTGACATGCGGGTAACTTAGAGCACCTGCCCTGTACTGAGTGCCCGGGGACCTGGCTGGTCTCAATTCTGCCGTTCCAGGCTGGGGGGCTCCACAAGGGCTCTGACTGCAAAGGGGGACCCACCTAGGGCAGGGGTCCGCAGCGGCCATTTCTCTCCCCAAGTAGGAGGAGGAGGCAACTGGAACTGGTGAGAGAGGGACCAAGAAGCTCACCCACACGCCAGGGAAACAGTTGGCAGAGTCTACACTCCTAACCCAAACATCTTTTGCTCCTGGCTTCATCAGCTTGTGTTAGGACATTTAGAGGAAATAATCAGTATGACACTTCTTAAACTAAAACAAGTGTAATTTTTCTATAAGGAAGTAATAGATACTCATTAAATATGTTGTTGTTGTTAACCCTCACCCGAGGATATTTTTCTCATTGATTTTTTAGAGAGAGTGGAAGGAAAGGAGGAAAGGGGAGAGAGAGAGAGAAACATCGATGTGAGAGAGACACATCAATTGGTTGCCTCCCACACACACCCTGGCCAGGGCTGGGGAACAAACCTACAACCCAGGTACATGCCTTCCCTTGACGGAAATTGAACTCATGACCCTTCGGTCCACAGGTTGACACTCTAACCACTGAGCAATGTCGACAGGGACATTAAACATATTTTATTACACAGAATGGTCTAAAGAAAAAAACATGAATTGATACCACCAATCAGAGTAAATCACCCTTTAACCACTTAGTGTATATTGTCCTAGACCTTTATATGTTGTTATCATGGTTTACTTTACTATTTATATGTGTGTGTAATTTTTAATAGGCTCTGACTGTAATCCTAGCGAGTACTCCCCTTTTCTTATTCTTGTGCCTGCTATCCTGACCCATTTCTCCCCTACCACCGGGTTCCCCCTAGAATTGAGGCCTAATCTCTCCAAGTGAGCCACAGCCCAGAGGATTCTGGGAGAGAGACTGGGCAGTGGGGGAGGGGCAGAGGCAAGACAATGGGGCCTTGTTTTCTATGTGGGCAAAGCTCTGCTGGACCCCACTGGCAAGTGCGTTTGGCTCCTTGCGGAGTCAGCAATCTGCCCAGAGCGAGAGAGGCTAATTAAGAGGGGCTCACTCCAGCAAGAGCACTGGCTGCACATCAGAGGGCCCTCGGTGATGACTGTTTTGGTCAGGAAGCTGGGGACATTGTCATGGGGGAGGAGAACCCAGGCACAGAGGTGCCGGCTGCCGGCCTCCCCCCCAGCGACTGCCCTTTATCAGTTTCCTCCTCCCTCTGGCTGCAAACAAAAGGCCCCCGGTACCTGGGGGCCGGGGAGACACTGTGACACAGGATGTTCCCAGCATTTTGGATATTTCCTCCATGGTCTGACTGATACGTCCTAGAGAGAGCGCTGGGATTCTCCAGGGAGCGCGGAGCCGTAAAAACTCCAAAACACAGTAATAACAAAGCCATAAATCTGGCCTGCCGCAGCAGCTCTCACTGAGGGCATCCAGCTCCGGCCACACTGTGTGGCCAGGGGAAGCCCAAGAGCTCAAAAGTAGCCAGAATCCCAAGCAATACAACCTGGCTTGGGGCAACACATTTCCCGTTTTCCACAGCCGCAGTCTGGGCTGGCTTTTGTCGGGTGCGCAAGCACGTTCAGAGGGCGCACTCCTATGATGCAGCGGATGGGAGCGGGGCAGGCTGGGGATTGGGGGCGGCAGTGGGACGCAGGGCCTTGGCACCGGAAGGGCAGGGTCTGGATCTCATCTCTGTTCTCTCTAAGATGAGCAAGTTCATTAACTGTAGGGTGCTCATCTTTCCTCCTCTGTAAACCGGGCGCTCATCTGCCTGGGAAATCTGATCACTAGGCATGTATTGTATGATGCCAAGGAGACAGTTTGCTCTCACTGCATATCCCCCTTCCCGGCCACCTAGCCTTCTCATGAGCCACCTGTTCTTCTCACGAGCACTGTGTCCTTTTTCCTCCTCTTCTCATGAGCAGTGGTTCCTGCCATGTTAGGTCTTTCAAACAGAAGGATTTAATACAGGGACGTATTTTTATAGCTGATGAGCAAGTGGAAACATCAAGTAGGGGTGGTGAGGCACCACAGGGTTTAGAAAGGGCTTCTGCTTGAGTTGGAAGGACAAAGGAAGAGGTGGTGTCGTGGGCCCCAGGAGCTAGGCTCACCTGGGGGTCCTATCTGCTGGGAACAGAGACCACGGAAAGGGGGGCATTTCCATGGAGCAGGAGCCACCGAGGAGACAGGCAGAAAGAGAAAGGAGAAACACACGGACTTTCTCTTCTCCTGTCCCGATTTCTCCACAAGAGCTCTCCTTTGGCTGAGCCTGTCCAGAGGTCAGAGAGCAGCGGAGCCCGGGAGATGTAGCTCCTGAGACACAAAGCAGTCAGAAGGGGGAGGGCACAGTCCCAGCCCAGCCCAGACCAAGGATCATGGTGGCTAATGGCAGGGGCTTAGGGGAAGAGATTTTCTGGCCTTAAAAACCCTTACTTTTTAGCTGAGTAAAAGGGAGTGGTCTTGAGAGAATTATATATAACATCTCTTGGCCTTGGTTTCCCATCCATAAAGAGGGGATATTGAACATTCTAACTTCCTGGGTTGTTATGGAGAGCAAACAAGATACATATATGAAACCATTAGCTGAAGGCTGGGTCCAGTCCACACCCTCAATACATGTCAGAAAACTGGATTCAAGCAGAGATCAGCTCAAGGCCTGAACGTGCCAGTCAACATTGCCTAACTTGCATCATGGCACTTGGCATATCTGGGCTTGGGTCCCTTTTCAAAGAAGCAGGTATAACAACCACTCTCTTGGGAAGAAATCACTCATCAGGGCTGGCCAGAGCCTCTGCCAAGAATGACATAAGCTCCATGCTTGAAGGTGGCGGTGGAGGGAAGGAAACAGGTTGAGGGCATCTCCCTGTCACACACATTCTTCAGGGATTAGGAAACCATTAGCCATTACCGCAGTGGAGACAGTCAGCAATGGCCGCTCTTCGGAAACTCGGGCTAGTCCCTTCTTCTCATTTCTCTGAGCAGGGATCTCCGCATGCAGGCACCGTAGCACAGCCTGCTGGCACGGCTTCTCATGCTGGTGAGTACACAGTGAGCTCACACACGGGAAGAAAGCACTCTGTTTCTGGACGGGAGCCTCTGGAGTAACGTCTTCACTTCCCGCGCAGGTCTTGAGAGGCCATGAAGTAATTCTCACCACGCCCTGGCCCGACCTGCCAACTGGAGCACTCAGGGTACCAGCCCTTCTCTGAGCCTCTCGCCTTTGTCATGCTGACATTAAAGTGCGTTAGCTAAATCGAACCTGCTGGTGAAGCTGGGGAAACCAGACGTCAGACATGCTTTGGATTGCTTCTCAACTAGCTCTGAACCAAGACTGCAATGTCTGACATGAGAATAAGTCTTTGCCCCGCAAAGTATCTATAGAGGAAGTGATGATGATGGTGATGATGGTGGTGGCGGCGATGATGTTTGTGGTGATGGTGACGATGGTGATAATGATCATCATAATGGTGATGGTGATAGTAGTGATGGTGATAACATCATTTTTGATATTTGTTATCAGCCAGGCACTGTGCTAAGTGCTCTATACATTCCATTTAATTCTTCCAGTGAGCCAAATGCTCTTCTGTAAAATTGCCCCATTTTACAGATGAAGAAACTGAGGCTTGGAGGAGTTAGTAATCTACCTGGGGTCATAGCACTGGTGGGTGGTTGGGTACAGTTATTGTGGGTCTATCTGATGCCACAGCCCACATACACCTTGCTGGTCCCAGGCTGGACACACTCTTTACTGTCCCTTCAAAGCCACCAAGGCTACCAGGTTCTGAGCTCCAACCCCATCCAAGAGTGGAGAGCAAAGTCCTCTGTCTTGAGAGGGTGCATAAGGGTCAGGGCTGGAATGGTCTCCCCACATGTTGTCAGTGAGTGCTGAGTAGTCGATTGAGGCTGGGGGCTGGCATGGAAGAGGGGAGGAAAAGACACACCAGTTTGGATATGTGTTGGGAGCTGCATTTTTGGGGTTGAAAGGGGGCAGATAAAGAAACACAGACCCTTGACTGGCCAACCCATGAGGCAGTGTATACACACGTGCATGACCTGGGCTTTGGGGATTCAGGATTCCAGAACCTACTGTCCTTAGTCCCACTCCTTTGGACACGAGACTTCAGCTCTTTCAGTTTCCCCATCTGTACCCAGGAACTGTCAGCGTAACTCATTCCTAAAGCTATTAATGGTGAAAACAAACCAGTGCACCTGATGCCTCTTACTGAGCCTGCCCCAGATCCCATCTGTGTGGGATCTATGCTCAGGTGAGCGCATTGGAGCTTTGGTGCCTGTCATCTACATCATGATGAGGGCCTTGCCCCATGTGATGGATCAGGAAACGGGCAGGGAGAGGCCAGGGCTACGTGGCAGGGCCAGGATGGTAACTCAAGACCTCAGAGGCCTGGCCACGGCTCAGGAGCAAGGCTGAGCTGCTTTCCTGCCCCCAAGTTCTTCCTCATGGTCACTTGTTGTTCCTGGCTCCAGCATCACCTTCTTGTTTTATACAGAAAGCATAGGCATCATATATTATACATGTAATGTAATACAGTATATAAAATGTATGCTTTGATAACCTATAATGTCTTTTGTGTAGAGGAAGGTGGATTGCGTTCTGTTCTGTCCAGAACCGCATGAGCCCTAGAAGATGGCTGGGGACGCCCTGGTGAATTAGAGAACCGAATGGGGACCTGCTGCATCAGGTGCCCACATGCTCTTGAAGAAACGAGAAGACAGCTGCTCTCAATCCCAACAGCTCCTTAAAAGAGAGCAATATCTTCAGATCAAAAAAGAAAATAGTGGGGTGGAGAGGTAACTTGTTCTGCCTATGACCTTCAGAACCACAGTGAGGCCCTAGACGGTTTGGCTCAGTGGATAGAGCATCGGCCTGCAGACTGAAGGGTCCCCGGGTTTGATTCCAGTCAAGGGCAGCTACCTTGGTTGCGGGCACATCCCCAGTAGGGGGTGTACAGGAGGCAGCTGATCGATGTTTCTCTCTCATCGATGTTTCTAACTCTCTATCCTTCTCCCTTCCTATCTTAAAAAAATCAATAAAATATATTAAAAAAAAAAAAAAAAAAAAGAACCACAGTGAGAAGAGTGACTGTTCGTGGGCCACAGGTGGGCAGGACGACTTGCATTCATCATGTCACCGAATCCTTCCAGTGACACCTGTGTGGGGACACAGGGCTGGCTCGCTCCCATCTGCAGGTGAGAAAATGCAGCCCAGGAGATGACTTGCCAGGGCCCCGTACTGGGCCCCGATCCCTCCTGCTCTGGCTCCAGAGCTCTTGGCAGGCCTCCAGGGCCGCGAGATAAGGCTCCTGAGCGGCGTATTCCAGCTCATCCTGTGGGATAGGAAGGAAAGACTCCAGACATAATTAGAAGTGTTTCGGAGTGAGTGGAAAGTTCTCAGGAAATGTATTATCATTAGAGCTGGCCTCCCCTCCCAGGAGAGAGCGAGTGCATGGGTGTTTGTTGTGCATACATTCACCTCCCCACTTCC
Source organism: Corynorhinus townsendii (assembly GCA_026230045.1). Taxonomy (NCBI): domain Eukaryota; kingdom Metazoa; phylum Chordata; class Mammalia; order Chiroptera; family Vespertilionidae; genus Corynorhinus; species Corynorhinus townsendii. The sequence continues at coordinate 34,469,617 of JAPDVU010000011.1, forward strand.
TATCTGAAGTCCTTTTCATCAGAAGTGAAGCAAAAAATCAGGCTTGCTTCCCTGTGTGAGCTTTTCTTTCTGCCGCATTTCAAAGACAATCCGAGAGGCTGTCAGCCCCTACGTACGTACACCTGGTTTTAGGGGATTTCTGATCACCCTGTGGATTGAGAAGCTTTGCCTGCCTGTGCCTCAGTTTCCCCCCTTACAAATGGCCTGGGAGCACAGAGAGGAGGGTATTGCTTGAAGGACCCTCTTCGTCCCCAAGAGTCTTTTTTTTTTTTTTTTCTGGCAAAGAAAACCTGGAGAAGACAGCATGACCTATGGCTGACAGCAGGGGCTCTCGAGCGAGGCCCTGCTCCGGGATTTCGACTCCTGGTCACCGGGCTCTGCTGTGGCCACAGGTAACTGCATGCCCCAGGCACAGTGCAGTGCTCTCCGTTCTGCGTCTCCTCCCTTCTGCTCTTCCCCTTCAAAGTCCTTCTTGCCTCACTCAGAGATGCATATTTAATGTCTGGTGTCTTGGTTAGACAGTTATGCCCCTTCCCAGGTGGGGATGGTAGAGGTGAGATGAGACTCAGTGTGCCCTGGCCCAGACCAGCTTGTGAAATTCTTTCTCCTTCTCATGCCCCGCCCCCACCCCCCCCCACCCCCCCCAGAATGTGACCACTGCTAGTCACTTTCAGGGACAACTGCCAGGGCAACAGGTGCGCCCAGCGCATCTTGCAGACGGGGAACTGAGGTCCTCCTCTAGACACTGCATGTTATCAAGGCTTCTCCTGAAAGGTCTGTGTCCTGCAGTGGCTGACGAGGCCCAGCGCTGCCCTCGCCCTGGGCCCTGCGGCCATCTTCGGTCCAGGTGGGCCCTGCAGTGCAGCCTCTCTCAAGGACACTTGTGCAACACCGGGAGGGGGACCCTTAAATAAACTCCAGGAAGAGAAGATCTGCTCTCCCCACTTTCCCAGAACCCAAAGGCTTCCACACTTAGGGAACGTGTTGACTTTGAACCTGAGCCCGCGTGGACCTGGACATTGATCAAAGAGGGTGTATTGTTTTTCCTAAAAGTGTTCAGACAGATTGGGTCAGCAGAATTTCAGGTGCTATGACTCAGCGTTTCCTCCGTTGCTCCCACCTTCCCTCCCTGGGCCTGAGCGAGGTTTCCTCAGGGAGGCGCCCTCGTGGTGCTTAAGGTCGTGGGACTGAAATTGGACAAAAATGGTTTTAAATGTGCCGTTTACCATCTGCTCAGAATGACCCAGGGCCACCTCCTCCGCCTGCCTGAATCTCAGCGTCTCATGTTTAAAATGGGATAAGAATGGCCCTAACAGGTTTGGCTCAGTGGATAAAGCGTCAGCCTGTGGACTGAGGGGTCCCAGGTTTGATTCCAGTCAAGGGCATGTACCTTGGTTGCGGGTACAGGAGGTGTGCAGGAGGCAGCTGATTGATGTTTCTCTCTCATCGTTGTTTCTAACTCTCTGTCCCTCTCCCTTCCTCTCTGTAAAAACTCAATAAAATATATTTTAAAGAAATGGGATAAGAATGAAGATCAGACTGCCCGCTTCATGGGCATGGTCAGGACAAAATGGGACATGGAAGATGCATGCAGACTCTGTAGCAGACAGCACACTTGTCAGTGACCCATCCTTCCCTCGGCCTCTCCCGAGGTCACCTGACACATAGCTCTCTCCTCTAAGCACCCGCTTCTCTCCACCCATTGGCTCAGAGAGCAGCCACCCAGGGCCCCAGAGTGGTCCCCAAGAGTGAGAGACAAGAGGAGGCGGACAAGCCCCCAGCTTTTTCATCCCTCAGGAAGAAAATCCCAAGGTGTCTTCCACCTGATGCCCCAGAACAGCACCTAATCGCCCCGGCAGCAACCTCTTTATTCATGCTCCCGGCAGGCGCCCTCCCTTCCCCCACTCCCCTCCAGGTGCTTCCTGAATTCACCCCCAAAACTGCTCACCTGCTCCCAAATCCTTGTTTCTCTTGTCCCCATGTGAGCTTCGGAGGGGCCTAACCAAGACAGTGCTCAGTAAGTAGTCACTATTATTATTACTCAAACAGGCTGGATGCAGAATGAGAATAAATTAAAGGTCCAATTTGTCCATTTCTCTTTTTTGCCAGATAAGAGGGCTTATCTATATGATGCCACATAGCTGATCTGGAAGCACTTGTTTGTTTATTTACTTATTTTTTTATTATGCAGACTTTTCTAGAGAAGCTGGTAGGCATGCAGTGTTGGGCGTGTAGCGAGGGACCTGGCGCTGCACAGGCAACGCAGAAAGCTTTGCTCTCGAGTTAGGAGCTAAGGGGTGTTTGGAGTGACAGATACCATCACACCTGAGTTTTAAGATCAGTGGTCTGGAACTGAAGCCTCATGGTGCTATTTGGAATTCCTTGTCCTCCGGGAGGAGAATGCATCACGTATAATAAGGAAAAAAATAGGTATTTTGAAGCCCAAAGAACATGGTGAGTGGGTGCAGTATGCTGGATGCTGGGAGGGGGTGTGAAGTCGGGCTGCTTAAAGAGCTGGCCTCAGACTTTGGAGTGGAGGGATTTCCGTGAGAATTCCATAAAGCTGATGGAATTCCGTCGCAGGAAAATGGGAAATGGGCTTCCACATGGAATTCTGCCCCCAGCTCAGGTGGACTCTCAGAGCCACTCAAAGCCAGAAGTGGACCCAGCATAAGGACAACTCAACGTGAAAGGATCTCCTGACAATTCAGGCAAGAGGTTTTGAGGACTTCAGAGCAGAGAGCTTGACTGATTTGATGCCGGGAGGGGCCCACTGCCCCACCAGGAGAGCACACGTGCAGTGAGGTATTTCTGATGAAAACATGTCTTGGGGGTTCATCGAGGCCAGGTGAGGAGGCTTGTCTGCAATTGGATACAGGCAACCCCTTCATTGCAGGTGAGTTAAACTGTCCCTGGCACTGAACCCAACTCTGCAGACTTAGACTCAGCAAGAGTGTTAGACCCCAAGGACATCTGCACACACACACGGCTGTTAGTGACTGCTGGTGGCTCTCCAGTCCTCTCTCCCCAGAGCTGGCGCTGACCTGTCCCTGCTCCCTGGGCCGCCGCACTCCCGCTCAAGGCCACCGCCCGGCCTCGCTTCAATGACACGAAATGTCTTATGCACAAGTGCTCCCAGGATTTCCAAGTCTGCTATTGATTTTCCAACTGCAAACAAAAATGTATTCATTCGCTGGGCCTAGCCATAGCCTTACATTATCCACTTAGAGTCACATTACAAAAATAGCTTTCAACCGTTTTGCTTGAAATATTGGACACATCCACTCACTGACAGGGAGGTTTTGTTTGGTTGTCTAGCTCAGCTTCGGGGCATAACTTTTCACACTGATGGTGTACACACCCGTCACTTTGACACAAGCGGGGATGTCGGTATTTATTTTTGCCTCGAGAAAATGATGGGGGAGCAGGCAGGATAAAAAGAATTTCCAGAAAGGCCTGCACCAAACTCACCACATCTGTGGGCACTGACATTTTCCCCGGCCCTGGAATTCCTTTGGTTTGAGGGGAGAGTCTCTTTTCCAGCCCTAAATGAGACCTGGCTGGAAACGCGGGCTTCTCCCGCCCCTGACTGCCCATTGACACCATTTGGGGAGCTCTTAAAAAAGGCCAGTGCTGAGCCCCACCTAAAGCCCTAGAGTCCTCATTCCTCTGTGGTCTTGATGAGCGGGCAGCCAGGGAGGCCCTTGGGGGGCAGAATGAGCTCATCACAGCCGCTTGGAAGCAGCAGAGTGACTTCTCCAGGTGATCATGTCAGGGCACCAGCGCAGGTCCCCTGTGTCCTGTGCACCCTGGCCCAAGCCGGCCACCATCCACCTGATGGCCCCATCCTTCTATTTATTTATTTATTTTTGTGACATTCACTTTACTTTCATTGAAAAAAGAACTTTTTACTTTGAGATAATTGTAGATTCACATGCAGTTGTAAGAAATAATACAGAGAAATCCCGAGTACACTGCACCCAGTTTCCCCCATAGTAACCCCTGTGTTCCTCTAGCATTCATACAAACAGGAAATTGACGTGGATGCTGTCCACCGATTTCATTCCGATGTCACCAGCTTTACATGCACTCACTTACGTGTGTGTGTGTGTGTGTGTGTGTGTGTGTGTGTGTGTGTTTTGTTTTTATGCAATTTTATCACATGGGTACATTCATGTGACCACAGCCACAGTCAACATACAAAACAGTCCATCACTTCACAAGGGGCCCTCCTGCTACCTTTTCACAGCCACAGTCACCCACCTCCAGATGTCACCCCTGACCCCTGGGCCCTGGAACTCCATGGGCGGCCCTCCCTGCAGTGCCTGCCCCCAGCGCCCCATCCCCCACTGATAGATGAACAGTGACGGGACACAGCGGCACAGGCACCATGGCTGGGATCCTGGCCCTGCCACTGGGGAAGTTGCTCAGCCACTCTGAGCCTTAGTCTCCATCTGTGCAGAGGAGGTTAGCATGGTGTTGCCCCCACCTGGGGCTGTGAGAATTAAGAGAGCTAGCACGAAAGAAGTACTGGCACCCATGACCTTAAATGAAAATCCACCACGGGCACAGCCAGAGTGCCAGGGGTGGCCCCTGCCCGTTGGGCCTTGTAATCCAGTTACAGAAAAAAGAAGATACCAGTTATCACCTTGGAAGATGCCAGTTATCACCTACTGGTTCTGAAAATGCCATGAACCGTCACAACAAATATCAGATGGAACAATTCTGGATGTTATATATGGATTAAAAATGAGCTATATGAAAGGACATACCAGTATAGTTCATTAGTTTCTTATATGGAAATATTGATAATGCGGGGAACTGGAGAACTAACTTAACCATGTGACCTAATTCATTTTGTCCTCTCAACACCCCTAGAAGGTAGTTGTTATTATTCCATTTGGCCAGCAGGTAAACTGAGGCTCTGAGGAGTAAGGTATCTGGACAAATGGTGCCTGGAATGGTATCTGGAATTGAACCCCAGTGCGCCTGGCTCCAGGAACCACTCCCTTCATACTTCATACTCTGAGTTCTTTCTTACAGAATTCTTTAGGCCCAGGACAGCCTCTCATTTTTTCAAGCTCCATGGGGGCCCCTCTTCCCACAGATAGCACAGCAGACTTGTGAATCAGTTGGGTCCCCAGAGTTCACTTGGGCTGCCTGAAATGCTCCAGCCCCCAGACAATATTTGTTTTTGTCCTGCGACTATTTCCATTTGCTTTGGATGGAAAAACAAGCCTTTCTGTTGTTGTGAGCATTTCAAAGGGCTCCGCCGTCCCACAAGATATCCGCTGGAACGCCGCACCAGGAACAACGCGTTGTTTCAGATGTATTGATTTTATCAGCTTTTGACCCCATTTATTTATGAAAAATATCTGGCTCCCAAATATGACTGCTTTGAAGACACCGTGATAAGGCACAGTGTCCGAAAGTGCACAGGATCTTGCGTGCCTACATCCAGCACAGTCAGGCTCCACCTGGACATGGACTTGTGTCCGGGAATTGAATGAAAACAGAGCCTGCACCATACCGACCCAGGGGCAACTGGGGTGTGAAAATCGGTGATGCCTTTGTTGCTAAAAGGAGAGCAAAGGTCAGTGTCAGGAGAGGGATGCTGTGAGATGGACATGATCTCACTCTGGGTCCATCGGATCCATGAGTCTGTCTTCTGCACAGACTCTTAGTGAGGAACACTCTTAGTGAGGAAATGGCCAGGCATCTGTGACTTGGGGAAAGGAAAACCTTCTGAACTTGCAAGGGAGCCCAGAGGGTCCCTGAAAGGGGCTGACCTGCACCGCAGACCCTCTCTGTGCCTCGTCGTCTGGACAATAAGGGATGGGACAGAGGCTATGTCTACTTCATAATGTTATTGGCAACTGAGGTCCTACATGTGGAAAATGACAATGGGATATGACAATAAAAAGAAATGAAGCCCTAACACACACTACAACATGGACAGAGAGAAGGCAGATGTGAAGGCCCATACATTATATGGCTTCATTGATAATGCACCGTCCAGAATAGGCACATCCACAGAGGCAGAAAGTAGAGGAGTGGTTGCCAGGGACTGTGGGCTAAGGGGCCTGGTGTGGTGATGGCTGGGGTACTGAATTTCTTTGGGGGGTGATGAAAATGTTCTGAAGTCGGCTGTGGTGGTGGTTGCACAGCTCTATGAGTATGCTAGAGCCCATTGAATTGTACACTGTAAAAGGGCGAATTGTCTGGCATGTGAATGACATCTCAATAAAACTGTTAAGAACACGGAGGGGTGGGAGTTCCGGAGACTGAATACCTTTGTTCAGTGTGATTTCCTGAGAGGACGGTTGTCAGCAGCCCTCCCTGAACTCTTGAGACCGTTGATCTTTGTGTGTGTGTGCATGTGCGTGCGTGTGTGTGTGTGTGTGTGTGTGTGTGTGTGTGTGTGTGGTGCAGGAGCCTCGCCGGGGCCTGCTGCTCTGAGGCACACACTTGGGGGACCCCTGGGAAAGTGAGCTGGCTGACAGCTTGTCTCACAGAGGTTTGCATCCTGCCATGCCCAAGATGTGTGGGTTTGAGCAGCAGGAGCTGAAGCCATGTTTGCTGAGTTGGCATCTCCATTGCCCGGGTGTCCGAAGGCCAGCACCTCGGTGAGGGGCCAGGCCCAGCACAGACTCCTGGCCACGCTGAGAAAATCTCTGCCATTTCCTGTCTGCTGCAGACACCCACATAAGCCACCCCACTTCCTCATTCCCTGACTTAAAGCAGTCTCGGATAACCTGTGACCCAGAACAAATCGGTCTGTGATGACCGTCGGAACTCCCCAAAGTTATATTGTGACTGAGACGGCCCGTCGCCCTTTACATGGCCCGTGTGGAGCTCCTGCCTTTCCCAGGGCGCAAGTCGGGCCTGAGTTGGAAGCAACTCCTTGTTTGCCTCCGTCCAAGAGAACTGTCCTCGGCTAGGCTGGGGGGCACCCCTCGCTTCCTGTTCTGACATGCGGGGAGGGCGGTGGGTCAAGAAGAACCCCCTGGGCCTCACGTCCACTCCCCGGCTCTGCCCCTCAGCTTTGTGGCCCCGGTGGGCGTGAAAGGGGGAACGTGGGGATGTACAATGACCAGCCCTTTTCAACAAATGGCTTGAATACTCAAATCTCCTCTGATAAACATCTTTGTATCTAATGTTTTTAAATCGTGAAACAGACCCAGCATCTAGGAAATACCAATAGATAACAGTAAGTCTTCCTTCTGGATTTGTAAACTTTTTTAAAAAGAAACTTTTTTTTTAATGACAGTATAAAGAGACAGTCCGCAAAGGGCGCAAATCCTAAGGGCACAGGCTGAGGAACTGTCATGAAGACACCAGTGGCACCAGCACCCAGAGAGAAACAGAACATGACCCACCAGGAGCCCTCATTCCCCTCCAGGTCACGCCCTTGAGCCTCGTCCCCTGCCCTGTCACCGAGCGGATTAGTTATGCTTGTTCTTGGCCTTAATGAACTCTATAGAAACAGTCAGATGTGCCCCTTCTTGTCCTTTTCCTCCAACCATCACACTTCTGGGACCCTCCGCCACCACGTGTGGTTGTGCCTGATGTGCTCTTTATTGTAGGACTCACAGTAGGACTGGGCATAGGTTTTATTACGACTGGAGCTGCTGGGAAGGTCCATGCAGGTGTCTTTGGTAAACATAGCCACTGTTTTGGTAAACATAGGCATACATCCAGGAGTGGCATTGTGGGTTACAGGGTGTGGGAATGCCTGGATTTACAAGACACTGCCAAACAGCCTCCCAGGGTGGCAGTGCCACTCCTGCCAGACACACAGTGCTCCGGGCGCTCCTCATGCTCGGCCACAGTCGGAGTGCAGTTTCACCTCTGCCCACTGGGCAGGCGTGGGTGGTGCGAAATGGCTTTAACCTACACTTCCCAGACAACTAGTCTAATGGACACCTTTCCATATGTTTTCGGGCTGTTTGGATCTACTGCCTCTCAGGGTTAGTCCATGTTTCAGTTTTGTCTACTTAAAAGCATTGTGGGTAGAGCACTTCGCCGCCCTCCTCCCTCCCCAGAGGTAACCTCTGTCAGAAGTTGGGGTTTCCCTCTGTTCTTACTTCATACTTTCATTGCATGCATAGGAAGGTACCTAAAACATTATGTATTCCTATTTCAGTTACATCTTTAACTGTAAAAACATTTTCTTTCCTTCACACTATTACCTCTTACCCATGCTCCTGGCTTCCTGTCTGGGATGTTTCCACCACCTCACATTGCCACCCACTCAACATTCATGCCACCATACTCGACCTCACACTACACCTTCTATGCACACCGCACCTCACACTCACTCATACATCACACTCACACCACACCTCACACGCACATCACACTCATGATCACACCATACCTCACACTTAGACGCACATCACACTCACATCACACATGCACATCACACTCACGCCCACACTGCATCCCACACTCACACACCACACCTCAAACTCATGCATCTCACACTCAATCTCACACCACCCCATATGTTCACACTGCACCTCCTTGCACTTTCACACTTGGTCCCATCTGCCAGAGGCACATATCAACCCAGCTGCTCTTTACCATATTTCTTGAAGGGGAAGGGAATATGATGACAGAAGATGGGACATTGAACACCAGATATTGCCTGCCGTGTCTCCTAAAATTCATACATCAGAATCCTAATCTCTGAGTTGGTGTTATTGGGAGGTGGAGCCTTTGGGAATTGATAGGGTTGTGAGGGTAGAGCCCCCATGAATGGGATTAGTGCCCTATAAAACAGACCCCAAGATCTCCTTTGCCCCTTCTGCCATGTGAGGACACAGCAAGGAATCTGCGACCTGAAAGAGGGCCTTCATCTCACCCTGTTGACCCCTGATCTCAGACTTCCAGCCTTCAGAACTGTGAGATAAGCCACCAGTCTGAGGTATTTTGTCACAGTAGGCCAAGTGGACTTGGGCATTATCCCACACTTATATTACCTCATGTAATCTTCACAGACGCCCAGAGAGAGGTATTATGGACTTCATTTAAGAAATGTGCCAAATGCAGCTCAGAGAGGCTAAGTGTCTTACCTATGGGCACATAACTAGGGAGTATCAGAACAAGAATTCTAAGCCAGATCTGATCCAGGCTTTTGTCCCTAGGAAGGGGGAAGTGGTCAACATAGCCATACTCAAGCTCCTCCCTCCAACGCACACGGGTCAGCTGGGACTAGACCAGCCACTTCACTGGCCACTGCACAGCCAACAGTAGGGCAGGTGGCTGGATCCATAAAAGACATTTCCCTCATCTCTTAGATCCAAATTGTTTCTGTCCAGCACCTGGAAAACGTGCTGCTAACCCCTCCATGGGAGACGAGCAGGACATTAATTCCTAATTGATTTTGGCTGCTCCTCGGCCTCTGGTCCTCACACAAATTTATCTTTATGTAACACAGACTTTCTAAACACTTCAACATTGCTATGAAAATCAAGATAATTTCTGGCAATTAGAGTTCTGACTCACCCATTGTTTCTGCTCATTGTCATTTTAGGAAATTCCTCCAAATGGGGCTCCTGTGGGTCCAGGCGAATGGGCCTCCCAGTGACCTGCCCACCATGTGTCAGGTCACCTTTCACCTACTGGAGAGGAGCACTTTCCAGATTTTATCAGAACTCACTGCTGCTCATGGCCTGGTCTTTCCTGGAAGGAGCCGGCTTTCCCAACACTTCCTGGATTCACCAGTTCCGGTCTCACTGGTATTCTTTCCCAGCCTTTACTTCTTTCACTTTATTATTTTTGGATTAATGTAAATGAAGTCTGTCTTTAGAGCTCTAAATGGATGAAAGGCTTGCTAGGGTCAGAAATTTCAAAGTTGGCTTTGCTGAAAAAGGAATAATAAAAGACACTCTTCAACCTCACCTTTCTTTTCTTATTATAAGACAAGGAGGAAAAGGAGAAGGAGGAGGAGGAGGAGGAGGAGGAGGAGGAGGAGGAGGAGGAGGAGGAGAGAGGAGGAGGAGGAGAAGCCAGACTTGCTCCCATAGTCATGTCTGCATTCCAGACAGAAGGATGAAGGGAAAGGGGTCATATATGCATGTCTGGAGTTGGACATCATTTTTGCTCCCATCCCATTGGCTAGAATCTAGACCCAGAGTTGCACCACCTGAGAGCTTGTGTCTCTTTCACTTACCATCCTCGTATTTCTGGAAAGAGTGGCTAATTTCATTGGCCCAGATGGAGTCTGGGATGGTAAGTCTTTGGAAAGGACAGTCATATGCTCAGTTATAATTCATATTATCACGTAAGAAGGAAAATTGATATTGAAGTGAATTGACAATTTCCACCTTTTAATCTGGGGACAGACATTCTATCAGAGAAACCCAGAGAACTCCGTTTCTGCGCACAGTTCTCTTTTCAGTGTGCAGCCTGGATGCACCCTCCTTGCTGGTCTTTCTGTGAGTTACAATCTCCCATAGTCTCAGTTTGGATCACCCAACACAAACCAGTGTCAGAGTGCCAGAGTCCAGGGAAGTGACCTCAGAAGGCACTGAAGGACAGAGGGGAGGGAGGGAACCAATACAGGGTGTATTTTTTTAAAAAATTGATTTTAGAGAGAGGAAGGGAGATGAGGAGGAGGAGATGGAGGAGGAGGAATAGGAGAAAACCTGACTGGGAATCAAACCCACTACCTTTCAGTGCATGGGATGACACTCCAGCCAACCAAACCACACCGGCCAGGGCTACAGGGCATACTCTTGATTAGATGACCACTGTGGTCAACTGGGCTCACTCCTTTTGGGGAATTGCTTGGATCACCCCTCAGTTTCTCACCTGAGCAGCAAGGGAGCTGGGCCAGTGGCCACCAGCTCTCACTGTCATCAGTTGAGGACAGCTTGCAAGAACAGTGACCTCGGCATTTCTGGCCTGCCCATCTATGAGGGGTCTGAGCAGACAAAGCAGAGAAGCTCCCAGGTGAAAGACTGAAGGCACTTGCTGGAGGAAGTCATTGCTGTGTCCAGGATGATGCCTGCAATGAGCATGCATCCAGCCATGCTCATGCACCAACAGCAATGCTCCAGCCATGTTCTGAGCTGGACAGGATCTCCCTGGCACCCCACAGAGCCAGTCCAAGAAACCTCTGCTGTCCAGAGTTGAGCACGTGCTGAAGACCACCTGATGGGGAGGTCTCTCCTCTGAGGGTCTTAAGCATTCATTCTCATGGGCCTGTCCTTCAGGAGCATGGGTATGTATCAGTTTGCTGGGGCTGCTGTAACAAAGAACCCCAAACTATGGAGCTTAAACAACAAGCATTTATTCTCTCACAGTTCTGGAGGCCAGAAATCCAAGACCAAGGTGTCGGCAGGTTGGTTCCTGCTGAGGCTGCGAGGGACAGTCTGTCCCAGGGCTCCCAGCCCCTGGTGATTTGCTGGCAGTTCTTAGTGTTGCTTGACTTGTAGACGCATCACCCTGACCTCTACTTCATCTTCACAGGGTGTTCTTCCCATGTGTGTGCCTGTCCACGTTTCATATTCGATTGGAGGCTCACCCTATTCAGTGTGACCTCATCTTAACTGATTACATCTTCAAGCATCCTATTTCCAAAAAAGGCCACATTCGGAGGTCCTGTGAGTTGGGACATCATACGAATTTGGGGAGGACACAATTAAAACCGTAACATGGAGGGAGGAGGCTGAGGGGGCTGCCACATACATGTGAGATAATTGACTCAGGAGGGTGTAGCCCCACAGCTGGGTGACGGTGTGTGCTTGAGTCCCCCAGAAGGCAGGGGCACCAACAAGAATTTTCTTTGAGACACTTGATATTTGAACCAGGCTTCAGGTAGTAACCCAGTGGGGGCGTTTTGATCTGCATTGGACTTACAACACTTTTTGTGCAGCTCACTACTGCCTTTGGTTTTGAGCACATTGAGGGTCCAGGAGACACTGTCACCTTTTCAGTTCTGAGGAGAAGCCCTGGAGTCTTGCCTGAACCAGGTGCAAAGGAGTGGAGTGTGGAGAACCCCCCCCACCCCCAACTGGCCAGCAGGAAGCAGACTCCTGTGGCCTTGTGGCTGCTACTGCGCCTGTTTTCAACCTCAGGGTGGTGGGTCTGGGCAGGAAGGGAGCCGATGGCTTGCACTCCCCACACAGACTCAGAATCTGAATGCAGTCCAGGTTTTCAGCATTTGAATCCCCAGAGCTAGTCCCTAGCCGTCCGCCTCCCTCTGGAGAATAGTCCATTTAAAACTTCTGAGCTGTCTAGACTTGTTATCTGGCCCCTAATTCCTGAGAGCCAAGAGCGGGCAGCAGCGGGACTGTTGAGATAGCAAGAGGGTGAAGTCATTGGCGTAAATCCTGAGTCAGGAAGTCGGTTCCAGGAACGATGGATGAGCGTGGGGCTGGTGCCCGCACGGGGGGCAAGATAACGCGTCTAGACTCCGCTGGCCATTTCCTCCTCTTCCGTTAGGTGTCCTATCGGCTGCCCCCCTGCCTTCCTGCTCTCTCTTCCCGTGCCGCACAGGAGAGCCCCTCTCAGGAAGATCTCGCTTCATTTTCAGTGGAAGGGGCTGCCAGTGGCTATTGGCCTCGGCTGGGTGTGGGTGCTTTTTCTGAGCCACGGGCCTGAGGCCTTTCTGGAAAGCCCATGCTGGCCTTTGTCACTTTGTCATTTCTGAGAGTTCAATGGGCTAGGGAAAAAATGACGTTTTTCTCGCCAGTATCCAAAGGTCAATGGAAGGTCATTGGTGGGACCGGGAGGACACAAGTTGATGTCAAACAGACCCAGAGACTTCCACAAGTCCTGGGGAAAAAAAGAGCCTGGAGCAAGTCTTATCTAAGAGAGCCCCTGGGAGCTGTAGAACACTGAATAACCCTGCATTTCTGGAAAGAGTGGCTAATTTCATTGGCCCATGTGCATGCTGGGTGATCCTGAATTCTGGAGCTAGGGGTGGGAGAGAGGTCAAAAGGTCATTTGGTTCAATCCCCTGCTTCCAGGCATGATTCTCCCAGAAAGAGCCATGGTGTGTGTTCTAATATACAAGGACGCATGTGGGGACTGTGGGAGAGGAAACAGGCTTCGAGCACCTGTAGAGAATGATGAAGTGGTAATCCCCGCCAGCTGGTTTGAGTCTGGGAGCCCCGCTAGTGCTCTGGATTTTGAACAACCGAGCTGCAATCTGTGGGGACATCTGTGTGGAAGAGCACAAGGTATCAGGAGACCATCACTGCTGTGGCAGCAACAATTGCACAACAACATCAATGACAACAATAAAAGCGAAAATGTCTCAGCACTTGACATGCGCTAGTTTCTGTCAAGTGGCTAGACTTACCACTTAATTCCATTTGATCTCATTTAATCATCAAAATCAGCCTATAAACCCGTGAGGTGGGTACTACAATAATTCTTCCCAAACAGGGCCTCAGAGAGGAAAGCTGTCTTCCCAAGGTCACCGGCTTGTAAGCAGTGGAGTTAGGATCTGGACCCAGGTGGAGCTGACTTCAGAGCTCAGGATGGAATGGCTAAATGCTGTGCCCTCAGTACTTGTGCTCTGTTCACAGACACCTCCTGTGTCTTCTTCACCACCTTTTGGACAAGTGAAAGTTGTTGGAGAAAGTCCAGGTTGCCAACCTACATCTTTAGACCCCAAATCCTCCATTGCTCCACTGGGCCCTACCTATGCCCCCTTGTGAAGTGACCTCTGGGGGAATCGAAATTCTCCTTTATTAGCCATGGGGACCTGGAGGAAAGTCTCTCCACCGGGATTTACTTTCCCTACCCTCCATTCAGGGATGATGATCCAGTACCTACTATGCTCCTGAGTCTCACCCAGCCACAAACAGAGCCTCAGGCTGGAGCTGGACCTAAGAAAGGGGACTATAAAGATTTTACAGAGAAAAAAGGAAGGACAAGACCTAAGAGTGACCAGCAGTCCCAGATGGCCATAATGGGGACACTGCCTAATACTTGAATCCATGAGAAAACTGATGTTTATTATTAAGGCCCTATCATAGGGACCAGTTAAATGAATGGGCCATTCCAGGGAATAGTATGCAGCCATGGAAAAGAATAAAGAGTTCTTTCTATAACAACTAGAGGCCCAATGCACAAAATTCGTGCAAGGTGCTTGACCCTCGCAGCCTCGGTCGGCCCTCACAGCCCCGGCTTCATCCAGAAGGTCGTCTGGATGGTCGTCCGGAAGGTTGTCTGGGCGTTCTGCTGTTTGGTCTAATTAGCATATTAGATATTTATTATCTAGGATATGGAATGAAAATCAACAAGATTTTACATGCCTCTATGTCTGTATACTTACATGTATAAGTATATGTACTACACATGTTATGTGTTTATAGGCCTAAAATATATCCTGATGTTGGCATCCTTGGGAAGGTGGCTGTGGGAAAAGGTGAGAGAGAGATACCTATTTGTATCTTGAATATTTAACCGTGTGAATATATGACGTGAAAAATAAAAGCTCCAACCTGTCCTCTAAGCTTTGAATAATAAACAACTCTCTCTGTGTCGAGGAACTCTTATCTTGCCCTCCATCCCCAGGTGTGCCAGAGTAAGCAAAGGGTGTGTTTGTAGGCAGCAAAAGTGACCCTGAGCATGGGGTGCTCAGTGCCCCCAGGTCCTTCGCCGGCTCTCAGGTACCCCGCCCACACCTGGACAATGTTGCTCAGCCATGATGCCGTGATACACAAACAGGGGTGGCATTCTGCCGCACATAGAGTCCAGAACCCATGCAGAAATCTGTCTGCAGTCCCACCAACGCCCTAAGCAGCTTCTTGTGGTTTTAGTAAAAGCGTTCTTTTAAGAAGTTTAAGTGCTTTCTACCAGGCAGGAGGCTGGAATCCTGGGAGGGCAACACCCAAGGATTTATTGGCCTCCTCAAGGCTCGGATTTTTGCCTGGCCCATTGAGAGAGGCAGGGGTCAGGGGTTATCTCCGGGTGGGCAGTTGGGGGCTGCCTGTGACCCCTCCCTTCAAGGCATCTGCTGTAACCATTAAGGGCCACCCCCTTAGCTACAGTGGTGTCTCCAGCGCTTAGCTCAGGTTACCGACCTCTGAGCTGCCCATACACCCGGCAGACCCCGGATGGGGCCTAAAGGGTGTTTCACGATGAAAATGAAGAGGCATCATGGGCAAGGGGGATGTGGGGAAGAGGAACAAAGGAGACAGTCCCCTGGGAGACAGATCTGAGGCCTTCGAATGTGACAGTGGGGGGCAGGCGGGAGACATCTGTTTGTGCTGCTGAGGTCCAGAGGCAATCCTAACAATTGGCAACACGTGGGTCATCGGGGAGACAGGATCAAAGGCAAAAAGTCACAGAGAGAGGGACACGGGATTTCACATTCCCAGTTCAGGCCGCCAGAAGGCAGCATGGTGAGGGCAGGTGGTCCTGGCCATGGGACATTGATGAGTTGGGCCATGCCCCAGGCCTCTGTTACATGTCTGTGAAATGGGACTAATAAACCCCTTTTAAAGAGTTTATAATGATGAAATGACAAGATGCCGAGCAAATTCATGGCAGTTATAACAGTCCTTCTAAGGCCCCCAGTGTGCCAGGCACCATCCAAGAGCTTCACCCAGTATGACCCAGTTAATTCCCACTTTACAGATAAAGAAATTGAGGCAAAGAGAACTGAGAACCTTGCCCAGGTCTTGGAGCCAGTGACTAGCGGGGTTTGGATTCAAACCCACGTCCACGCTCCGCGGTCTCCATGCAGCACCCGACTGTAGCCAGGCCTCTCTCGGCGTGTCACTCAGCCAGGCCACCACACAGGCTGCTTTCTCGCCGTGGTTCAGGCTCACGGAGGCCGATTTTCCTTAGTCACTGGGTCCCTGTGCAACTCAAGCTCTCGTCTGCGCAGGTGACCTTTGATTTAATGCCCTTGGTTGTTTCTCAGACGCCATTTAACCTGGAGGATGCCCTTTCTCAAGGCCCAGCGAGGAAGGAATCCATCCTTTCTGCAATCTCCAGAGAGATTTATGCTGTTTGGTGGGCTGGCCACGCATTATTACATTTCCTTCTCTTTCATTAATCACCCTCCACGCTCATTCCTCCCGACAGCCAGGAGCAGCAGCCTGCAAGCCAGAAATCTGGCTGCTGATTAGGACTCGGGCGAGCAGGTCGGCACTTATCTCTGGGATGGACTTCAGAGCTGCCTTGAAGGAGGGCAGTGGGTGCACCCCCACTCGCCCATCACCACCCCGCCCCCCCAAGAAGGAAGCCCATCCCTCCCCAGAAGCCAGGTGTTGATGGAATTGCTCAGCACAGTGTAGAAGCAATGGCTGAATTAGCTGGGACATTTGGTCCAACTTCATGCTGGGGATGATGATAAGTATTTTCTTCTTGCGGATTTTCTTACAATATCTTGAGAATTTACAATGAGCCGGGTGCTGGGCCAAGCATGTTACTTTTGTTATCTTATATTTGGTTGTCTCAGAGTTCTTTGAGGGACATACAGCTTATCACCTTTTTCTTTTCTTTCTTAATCCTCACCTGATTTGAGAGAGAGAGAGAGAGAGAGAGGAGAGAACAGCATTGATGTGAGAGAGAAACATTGATCAGCTGCCTCCTGTACATGCCCCAACTGGGAATCGAACTTGCAACCTTTTGCTAGATAGATGATCCTCTAACAGCTGAGCCACCTGGCCAGGGCCCGTCACCCTTTCCTACAAGAGGAGACAGTGGTCCAGGAGGCCCGAGGGATAAGGTCCCACTTAGCAGGCAGCACAGTTAGGACTTTAACTCGGGCAATTCCAGGCCAGTGCTGCACTGTCCTGCCCTCCACTGCCTTCCATGACATCAAACAGGATTCTGCTATCGAGCCTTTTCTTTTAAACAGCTTTGTTAGTATAATTCACAGGCCATACTGCTTACCCATTTAAGGTGCACAATTCAATGGAGAGAGGTGGGGATGGGGGAGGGCAGGGCAGGCTGGCCCGGGGGCAGCACCCAGGAGTACAAGGACACTGGAACTCAGAGAAGGAAGGGCTTGCTGGGTTCCCACCGCGCTGCCTGTGCACAGCCCCCTTGAAGCCAGGGGCAGCTCAGTTTTCTCTGCATTCCCAGATCCCAGGCAGGGGCCCTGCAGAAGCTAATGGTGAGGAAGCTGGCCTGGCTGAAGAGCATTACGATGGCTCCCAGGATGCCCTGGGGCCACCTGGACACAACTTCTCTAGCATCTGAGCAGAACCAGGGCACACGTTCCAGGCGTGGCCCAGTGCCTGGAGTAGATAATGGAGCTGCTGGCCTATGGCATTCCAAGGCATTTCAAACCCAGGGCATGATGGAGTAGGGGAGCACTCATTTCCTGTGTTCACTTCTTATTATTAAATGTTAAGGAGCATAAAAGTGTGATGAAGCAGAGAATGACTCACTGAGATCAGTGTGATAGTGGGAATGGTGACAGAGTCCTGCTTGGGCTGGAATCTTCCGTACCATTGGTTGGTTGAGGGACCCCCCCCCCCCACACACACACACACCCTGCCTTGGTGGTACCGGTCATACCTGATCAGTTGATTCCACCTACTAGCCTCTTTGCAACACAGGATGTGAGATGCAAGAGGCCTATGACAGTTCACCACTGTGACAATTCAGAAGCTCAGAAATCACTGACTTTTGTTTTTCTTTTTAAAAATATATGTATTTATTGATTTCAGAGAAAGGGAGAGGGAGAGTGAGATAGAAACATCCGTAATGAAAGAGAATTACTTTTTGGCTGCCTCCTGGATGCCCCCTGCATGCCCCCTACTGGGGATGGAGTCTGAAACCCGGACATGTGCCCTGACCGGGAATCAAAACGTGACCTCCTGGTTCATAGGTCGATGCTCAACCGGCTGGGTGACTTTTGTTTTTCTAAGCCAGACACGTTCAAGTTTATTCCTACAAGCAAGTCACTTCATTCCCTTACGTTCCAACATACCTGTTTGAGTGGGAGACAGAGAGCCAGGAAAATAGCTCACCATGTAGAAGTGACACAAAGCCCTCCCTCGCCCAGCTGAGGCTTCGCCGGCCTGGACAGGAACTGAGGCCCTTCAGCTCCTCAGCTGTAGGGACATCCGTCACTCTACGCTCTTTGCAGTCCTAACGCAGGGCCACAAGCAGGGCCATCAGGGCCCATCTGACCGCACCAGGCCCTGAGACCCTCATGGCAGCCATGGGGGTCTCACTTAGCAGGCAGCATAGTTAGGACTTCAACTCAGGCAATTCCAGGCCAGTGCTGCACTGTCATGGCAGCTATGGGGGTCTCACTTAGCAGGCAGCATAGTTAGGACTTCAACTCAGGCAATTCCAGGCCAGTGCTGCACTGTCATGGCAGCCATGGGAGCATGTGCTCCAGGCCAGCACATCCCCACCACACGCCGTTTTCCCTCAACCCCGAGCCCTGGGTGACTCACCATTCATCTCCCACTCAGCCTGCTCCACTCACTCACCTCACCAGCCACGATACCCCAGAGCTGGAGGGTCCTAGCCTTTATTTGAAGGGTTCACCGTGAACATTTAACAAGGTTCTTGCCAACAAGACGGGCCTTTGTGGGACATACAAAGGGCAGCCCTTCTCCGTGGGCAAATGGCTCCCCAGCACCCCTCTGGGCAGATTGAGTCTAAAAAGGACTGCCTTCCTTGGGGGGCACTAGAGGAGGAGGGCAGGTGGCAGAGCCTGTGTGGGCAGGGCAGGGACCCACCCTCCACCCCTTTAGAGGGTGGTCGAGCCCTGGAGCCTCACCACCCGCATTTATTAAGCTCCTAGCATTTAATGCTGTCTGCGAGGGCCCAGTGATGGGGATGGAGCCTGCTTGCCTTCCAGCATTCCAGCGTGGGTCTGGGAGAGGTAACAAATGCCTCGTATATCCTCTTGCAGCTGGATTTCCTGCCTGGCGCTGGCGAGCCAGGGGGGTGGGGGCCGGCGGGTAAGGTTTCCTCTGTCCTCTTCTCTTCCCAGCTCCCAAACCATCCATCAGTCCACGGCTCACCTGTGAAACCCAAGGCTGGGAACCACAGCGCTATTCCGTTACAAAATCAAGATTTATCGGAACATGACAGGCCTGCAGCGCTTTTATGACATGCATGGCGCCAATCCCTTCTGTTAACCTGCTTGTCCCCGGTGCCGCGGGGGGGTTTATGACTGCCAACACCACTCCATCTGCTCCCGAGCTTGTGGCGTTTTGACAGTGAGGACAAAACGTCCAGCTCTGTCCGGGCCTCGCGGGCTGGATTATCACTTCAGCACTTGAGAGCTCACCTCGCTTCCCCTCGGAGCAGGACCCCGGGCCCACGTCCCCTCCCTGGTGCTGCCTGGTGTGAATGAAATTCAAATCTCGCTCTGACAGTCCCATGAATTATCTGTTTTTCAACCTGCCTCCCTGCTTTCATCTTCATAGCAGAAGCCACATCGGGGTGTAAAGAGGGGGTTTCTTCTCGTGAAATAATCCATTGACATCTCTACAAAGGCCCCCATGACACCCAAATTGCCTGTGTCTCAAGGAAGAAAGATGTGATTTGGGGACCATTTGGAACCTCTTAAAAAAGAGGTCAGTGCCTCCCAGAGACTGCCAGCGAGTTGGGGAGGGACTCTGGGCCAGCTCTTTAATGATTAGTGAAGAAGTTAAGCCAAGTTTATATTAAATGGAGCCCATCAGGAAGTAGGGAGCTATCGGATGTGGTGTGCCTGTCCCGGAGAAGAATTCGCAAGGGCTTTTATTGTCCCGAGTGTTAGCACATTCTCTCTTAGTTGGTGAGCTCCGCACCCCTCCGTGGGACCAGGCTTGGGGGTGGGAACTGACAGATGTGTGATGTTCAGTGGAGGCTGAAAGGGCCCCGACACTTGCTTCCCATTGAGAAGGGTCCTGCCGGAGGGTGGCACCATCTCTTCCATGGCCACCAGAGAGGGGAGGGCAGGAGTAATAATAACGGCGCTGACACTCCGGATGGCCCACTGTGCCTGGGACCTGGGCTGGTTGTTTCCGGAAGCCTGGGAAGAAGGCACTTTGTGACTTCAGCCTTGCTGGTGAGGCAGTTAAGTGTCTCACTCACTGCGTCATAAAGATGGTCAGGGAAGGGCTGAGAATGGCCGGAGCAGGATAGGGGTGCCTATTGTAACTCCTGCTTTGCTGAAAAAGAACGGATGCTAAACTCATGTCCAATTGGAGATAGTTTGGGCCTGCTAGAAACCGGATCGTACTCAGGGGCCCTGGCCTCGTTTGTCACAGCTTCACGTTGGGTTAATGACATGCACCTCACTGAGTTTTTTGTCTCAAATGAGAGTTGAGATATAATGGTACCCAGTATGCAGTTGGTACCCACTAGTTGTTCATGACTACAGGGTGCTGTGAGCTTGGTGTCAAAGGAACCTGGATCTGAATCCCCATGTTGGATCTCAACAGCTGAGTCATCTCGGGAAGCGTGGGTAACCCCCGAGCCTCAGGTTCTGTGTCTGTGAAATGCGAAGACACTCACAGCGCCCTAGTCCAAGTCTCCTCACAGGAGACTTACTGAGGCAGGCAAGAAGTGCTCGACGTTCACCCCAATGATGATGACAATGGCGCTGTCACTGCTGCTCTTTTGAAGGTCTCCTCTCCCCTCCCCAGATGCAACTGGAAAAGAACTTCTGGGTCCTAAAGAGCTGAGCCCTCAGGACAGATGTAGGACTTCCCTGGACATGGCTGCCTCCCGTCCTGGGGTTTGCAGGTGCTCTTGTGTCCCAGGCGGCTTACAGCATGGCTGCGGCATGTAGCAGGGAGGGACCAGCCCACCCGAGCAGCTGGGGAGACAGCACTGTTTGTTGGCCTTGGATGTCCAAGTATTTTTATTTGCAAATGAGAAATAAGAAACATTCGCCCAGGCCAGACCAGCATGATTTCATCCTCAGCGCCCCCTCCGGCCTCCCCATTGGGAGACCAGCAGGACATGGATGCCTGCAGAAGTTCAAATAACTGAACTGGCCGTGAACCGAGCTAAAATTGAGAGGGGGTGTGCTCAGATGGCTGTGAGAGGCACCGGGCTCCATCTAAATAGAGAGCTCCTCACCAAGCCTATGCAACAGGAGAGAGCAGGGATCGGAGCGGGGCTGACTTCACTTGCTGTCTCCTCCGGGACAGAAACTGTTCATGGACACTCACGTGGAGGGGCACCTGTGGCATGGAGGAATGAACATAAATCACCTGCATTGAACACCACCTGTACACCTGCCCCTACTCTATGCATGACATAGAGGGAGGTATTGTTAATAGTATAATTGTGGGAATGCAAAATGGTGCAGCCACTTTGGAAGACAGTTTGGTTGTTTCTTACAAAACTAAATAGACTCTGATCATATGATCAATGTTGATGTTCCTTGGTATTTATGGGAAGAATTTGAAAACATAGGTGTGCACCCAAATGTTTATAGCATTTTTATTCATAATTGCCAAAACTTGAAAGTAACCAAGATATCCTTCAGTAAGTGAATGAATAAGTTAACTGTGATACAGCCAGACAGTGGAATGTTATTCAGCACTAAAAAGAAATGAGCTATGAAGCCATGAGAAGACATGGAGGCACCTTAGATGCATATTAATAAATGAAAAAAGTCTGAAAAAGCTGTGCACTGTATGATTCCAATGCTATGACATCTGGAAAGTGCAAAACTGTGGAGACAGTAGAAAGACCAATGGTTGCCAGGGGCTGGGGACAAGGAAGGATGACCAGATGGAGCACAGAGGAGGCTCAGGGCAGTGAAACTGCTCTGTATGATGCCAAGGGTGGGTACATGTCATGATATATTTGTCCAAACCATAGAATGTACAATACCGAGAGCAACCCTAATGTGAACCATGGACGCTGAGTGATACCGATGAGTCTACGCAGACTCACCAGTTATACCAAGTCAATAGGGACTCTGTGAATGGGGGGCAGGGCAGGGAGGGAGAGATGGGAACTCTGAACTTTCTTGCTCAAACTTTCTGCAAACCTAAAACTTTCTAAAAATAAAATCTGTTAACTTTATAATAATAGTATAATAATAATAATAAAAACAATGACAGAGTGTGGACTCTGGAGCAAAATTGCCCAAATTTGAATCCTGCCTCGCCCACTGTGATGGTCAGTTTTATGTGTCCACTTGGTGAGGCGACAATGCCCAGCTATTCACTCACTCATCTGGGTGTTGCAGGGAAGGTGTCTGCAGATGTGACTCAAGGCCATGGTCAGCTGATCTCCCGTGAGGGAGACTGCTCTGGACTACCTGTGTGGCCTGAGCAGTGGGAAGGCCCGGAGCAGAGTTGAGGCTTCCCTGGAGAAGAAATCCTGCCTGGAGACAGGGCTCCAGCCCCGGGCTGAGAGGTCCAGCTGCCCTTCCGGGGGCTGCCTGGCCACCCCACCCACCCTCACTAAGCCATTTCCTTGAAATAAATCTCTTATCTATCTCTCACTGGATTTGTGTGTATGGTTGGATCCTGATTGATGCAACCACATAGTAGCTATGTGACCTAGGGAAAATTACTTAACCACCCTGCCTCAGTTTCCTCATCTGCAACATGGTTTGAAAGGGGGCTGAAGTATTGCATGTCAAACACTGACAATGGCTGGAACAGAATAGGTGTAACTATTGTAATTCCTGCTTTGGTAAAAAAAAAAAAAAAAGAGAGAGAGAGAGGGAGAAGAGAAAAGAAAAAGAAGAAAAGAAAAGAAGAGAAAAGAAAAGAAAAAGAAGAAGAAAAGGAAAGGAGGCCCAAGTTCTAAACCTCGCCTGAGGTGTCAGCACAGAAGTGGTAGAACCTGCATGGAACGGGGCACCCAAGGCCCAGCCACATCCATGCCACCTCCACTTGCAGGCAGCGCTGATGGCGTTGGTGGATGGAAGGGTTTCAGTGACCTATATATTCAGTTCAGATCGCACTTTCCAGGAAGGAGGAAACTGAGGCTTGTGAAGATTAGCCTATTAAATTGTCATGACCACCCTTTGGAGCCTAGGCCTTAACGAGGTCAGGCAAGGTGTCCAGATCTATTATAGCTACTCATGCCCAGGCCAGGAGAGGTTTGAGAAGCCCCAAAACACTCCAGCCGTAGTCATCTGAACCCGACCGATTCCTGCCCAGACCTCCGAGTCGGCAGGGCAGATGCACCTCCTCTTCCCAGGGGATGACCAAGAGCTTCCCTTGGGTTTTTATTAGAAACAATTGGAGGATCCAGCTGCTCTTCACACGTTTCAAGTTGCACATTTTTAACATTCCTCCTTGACCTGGCACGGCTGGGACACTGTCATTTAAAAAAAAAAAAATCTGGCATTTGAAATAAATAAAAAAATCACAGCCTTCCTTTCCTTGACTCATTTCCTGTGGTGTTTCCCTGGCCTAATCGAAACCCGACAGGCTGTGTGGCAAAGGAAGCCAGACTCCCCCTGCATAGGGGCAGAGTTCAGCATGGAGAATGGTGTTTTTGTTCAGAGGAGGGGGAAAGAGGTGACGGAGAGGGGGCTTTCCCTACCGAAACCAAAAAGCAAAGAGGGCCAAATGGAAACCCTTGGAGGCAGGAGAGACGAGCCAGTGGCACCAGGAGGTGGGACACCTTTGCCTGATCTTCTCCCCAGTTCTCAGCTTTGCCTTGTGAGGACCTCCAAAGTGCTTAGGGAGAGGGGACTGTCCTAGAGGGGCAGAGGAGCAAAGTGCTGTCACCCACCCCCGTCATCCCCACGGGGCCCGATACGAACAGCAAACGATACTAAGAATAGAGTGCTCCGTGAAGCTGCCCCTGGGGATTCTGGAGGGGAGAAAGCATTAATGGGAGCGACTAATGTGACCGACACCTTCTTTATTGGCATTTTACAACAATGATGATATTCATCGCTGACTTGTATCGAGCATCTATTTTGCACTGTAGAAACATTACCTCATTTTGTCCTTAAAACAACTTCATAAAAGAGAAAAGATGGTGGCTGCTGCCAATGCTTGAAGGAAGGGTTGGAGAAACGAAGCATCTGATATAGAAATACCCCTGGAGCAGCCTGGCCCTTGGAGCCACTATGCTCAGCTCAGTTCAGGGGGCAGCTAGCAGAGGAGGAAGGTTTCACAGAGACCTTGCCTGGGTGCTTGGCAAATGTTGATGAAAGGGCATCAAAGAGCAGATGAAGACAGAAGACACTGGCTTGAAGGCCCTTGGGCTAAAGGGTTGGAAACAGCAGCTGATGCACTGTTATAAAAAGCATGGCCATGGTGCACGTTGGAAAACGGAGTGGCAGTATCTTCAAAAGCCAAATATCTACCTGTCCCAGGACTCAACGTATGCTTCCAAGAGAAATGAATCTACACATCCACTCAAGGCATATAGAGGACAAGAATGGTCTCAGCGGCTTTATTCATGAGTACCTCAAACTGGAAAATACCAAATGTGCATCAGATATAGAATGGATAAATGAGTTGAAGTATCTTATCTAATAAAAGAGTAATATGCAAATTGACCATCACTCCAACACACAAGATGGCTGACCCCATGTGGACACAAGATGGCCACCACAAGATGGCCAGCAGGGGAGAGCAGTTGGGAGGGATCAGGCCTGCAAGGGAGGGCAGTTGGGGGTGATCAAGCCTGTAGGGGAGGGCAGTTAAGGGTGACCAGGCTTACAGGGGAGGGCAGTTAGGGGCAAACAGACTGGCAGGGGGAGCAGTTAGGCATCAATCAGGCTGTCAGGGGAGTGGTTAGGGGGTGATCAGGCTGGCAGGCAGAAGCAGTTAGGGGCAATCAGGAAGGCAGGTGGGAGAGCAGTTGGGAGCCAGCAGTCCTGGATTGTGAGAGGGATGTCCGACTGCCCGTTTAGGCCCAATCCTACTGGGATTGGGCCTAAACGGGCAGTCGGACATACCTCGAGGGGTCCCAGATTGGAGAGGGTGCAGGCTGGGCTGAGGGACACCCCCTCCCCAATGCACGAATTTCGTGCACCAGGCCTCTAGTATTCACATAATAGACTATATTCACAGCAATAAAAAACGGAACTCTGCTGCATAGGACATGAGTGAATGATGATGCATGCAGGGAGTAATATCACATGAGTACACACACTGGGATTCCTTTCACAAGAAGTTCAAGTATAGGCAACACTAATCTGTGGTGATGGAAGTCAGGATAGTGGTTAGCCTTGGGAACTGTTGATGGGAAGAGGCACAGTGAGCCTCTGGGGCACAGGAAATATTCCATATTTTGATTTGGGTGGTGGCTGCACCAGGATATACATATGTGCAAGTTCATTAAGCTGTACAGTTAGTGCATAGTTGTGCAGTTGACTATGTATGTGGAGTACCACAATGAAAATTAAGGAAAAAGCATGGGCACTGCCCTCAACTAACGTATAGCCTAGTTGGGGTGACTGACACAATCCAGGGAGTTCAGAGAAGGGGTGTATCAGTAAAGACTGGGATGGGGGACAGAAAGGTGGCATTGGGGCATAAGGCAGACAATTTTAGAGTCTCCTTCAGACTGCTGTTGGCTGATGAGTGTATTTCTACCTTCACACATTATTTCCAAGATCAATGTGTGTGCATGTTTGTCGCTCTCTCTCTCTCCCTTTCTCTCCATGCATACAAGATTTGATATTTTATATACTTGCACCAAATACAAAAACCTTAAACTAACAATTTCATTGGCATTGTTACCATCCATGTTCTAAGTACATGAGGCATGTTCAATGGTTCTTGCCATGGGGTTTCTGACTCTGGGGTTGTATATTTAGTCAGAGGGGAGAAAACTGCACTTCCACCTGGCATGTGGTGGGAGTTAATGAAGCAGCCATAGGATCTGTCACTTTGACATCCACACTGCAGTTGTCATACGAGTGTGCAGTGAGAGCCTTTGGAAAGGAACTGAGCTTCTGCCTCCCAGAAGTCCCTCTTCCCAGCTAGCTATCTCAAGAACTCTTTGTAAATTAATAAAACAAAATAATGTCATTGAGAAGAGTGGGTTGTGGGTTGATTATTGCCAGTCTTGGAATGATCAGTCCTTAACTATTCAGAGCAAGTCAGATGATAAATGAAATGCTATCAAGTGTGGGGGATAATGGATAAGATAATAAAGATAAGATTGTCTTCGTAGTCTCTCTCTGTTCTAAGCACATCTAAACCTAATACTGATTCTTGAGTAAGGATGGTCATTGTTGGAGAGTCTACACCAATCTCATGTTAACCCACTTGGGCTAGAAAAAAGTTACTCCACTGAATTGAATGCTCTTGCTAATAAAAGTTCACCAAATAGAACCTACATAAAGAACTAATTTTCAAAGAACTCAACCAAAATGAAAGCTTATCAAATCAACAAACATTTGGTGGAATCTACTATGTTTCATGTTCTGTGTTTAGCACTGTGGGTCATGGATGGAAATAACAAAGTCTGCTCTCAAGGAACCCATGGTTTTCTGTATCAGTCTTTCTTCCCAGAAAGGAGTGGTGGCCAAGTCCATGCAACTGGGAATTTGGTCATTCTTCTGAGTCATGACTACGAATTTCAATCCCTTTGTACTACATGCGCACAGAAGAACCAGCTAAGGGAGTTTCTGATTGTCAGAAGGTAACAAGTTCACACACATGAACTTGTGGATGAATGTCATTTTAATGAATGGATATCATTGAAAAGGTTGGAATTCATATACATAATTCAGGGAATGTTTGAGAGACAAAGTTGGTTACTTATTCCTTTGTGCCCCAGGTGTACTCTTGGTCTGCCTGAATTATGGTAACTATAGAATTAAATTACATTTATTAATATATGCATGACTCTATTCGACTGAATGGTGAAGTTCTTGAAAGTGATACTGTGGTTTAATCAGCTCTAAAACCCCAGTGCCTGGCACCTAGTGGATACTGAATAAACATTTGTTGAAAGAGTTAATAAATGAATAACTGTATAAATGAATGAATGAATAAATGTGACAGATGTGCCCTTGGGGAAATTAGCATTTTTAAGGTTTGTTTTCTTGTTTGGAAAATAAGGCTAAAGATGGCATCACTTCATTGTGTGGGTCAGATGGGATAAAGCCAGTAAAGCACTGAGCACATGTAGTAAATGCTCCATAGGGGTTGGATGGTGATGATGATGGTGGTGATGATGATGAGGATGATGATGGTGAGGGGGAGGAGGAGGTTGGTGATGATGCTGGCAGCAATGACCAGACTAGAGGAGAAAAATGAGAAAAAGCAAAACTGAAGCAAAGGAATTTACTTTGCTAATTGTCACTAACAAATCAATGTTAAGCTTGGAATTTCATGCCCAGCCCTCAGTGTAGAGTGGTTTCTCTAGAAGCATAAGACAAACGAGGGACCCTGGGCCTCTGCCTTGGAACTCCATGTGAACTCACCCTAGTGCGTTGGGGTCAAACTCTGGGCAGCGGATTGGCTCATTAAACAAATGACCTCATTTAGTACTTAAGACACCCAAAATTTACTATACTAATTTGTCAAGTCATCCAGAACAACCAAACCACAAAACAGTTGGCCTCGTAGGTTTTAATGGAATTATAGACAAAATTCAGATTGACTACCCAGTAAAAGTTTCAGTTAAAGCAGAACCGACAATTTAGTCTGCGGGACACCGAGGAGACTTTTACGGGCTGGTGTAAATCTTTTGAGTAACTCTTTCATCTTGTCCTTTCCATTTTTAGCACCTCTCAAGGGAATGGTTTATGGACCGGGGGAGCAGGAAGCAGGAAGTAGGAAACAGGAAGTAGAAAGGGTCTATTTTGGATGTGTCAACTGATAAGTGTGTTCAGGCTGGGCATCCTTGGTGTGCAGCTGTGGAGGGCGACTAAATGAATGAAGTTCATTTGTCAATCATCCAGCATCACACATTGTCTACAAAAATGGGAAAATATGGACTCAAGTATGGCTATCACAGAAATCTCTTCTTTCAATTAATCCTTAAAATATGAACCTCTAATCACACCCCCTTCTATACCTGAGGTGACGTTTGTCATTTTTCAGTGAAACAACCAGAAAGAACTTCGATAGGCCTTGTCTGTTTTGCTGTTCAGAGGAGGACAATGGAAGCAGTTGTTAAAGACTGGATCCTTCAGGGTGCCTTCATCCCTCAAGTCATCTGGACAGCTGTCTATTTACATGGCGAGTTGCAAAGCTTCCAATTTAAAGACCCATCTGGTTCTTACATCAGGCCAGGCCGTCCTCTCACGGAGCGAGCCGAAACACACCAGGGAGATGCGAAAATTTAGGAACGAGTGTGTTTATATTGTATTTGCATTAATGCTTCCTAGAGTTTATTTTCAAAGTGAAAAAAGAACAATGCATAGTAGGCTATTAAACCCAAACATAATCAGTTTAAAGTTAGGGGCGTGCTCCTAAGAATATTTTTCTCCTGTTTTGAAGGGTCCACTTGAGCAGGGAGTTGGGGGTGGGGCTGAGAACACCGGGTGGGAGCGGGGTGGACTGTTGTGAATTCTCCTCAGGGCCTGGCCTGCCCCTGTGGGCCACTGCGCTGGTCATATGGAATGGATTAGGCCTTCTCTCTCACACTGTCAACTTGGGTGTTCTGTGCACAGCCTGTTTTTGCTGGGGTCTTGGTTTTGCTTTTTATAACGGCAGGAAGTGCTCCTCTCGGACCACATGTGAAACCTTGTGGGAACGGTTGGGAGGGGGCTGGGGGGCTCGAGAGGAGGGCGAGTGGGGTGTGGAGATGAAAAAGCCTCCCCTCAAATATATGGCGGTGTCGGGGGGAGGCAGGGGAGGGAGAGATGTGCGCTGGCCAATTTAACTTTATGGGGCCTGGTTGGCAGGAGGATGGGGAGGTGGAGGCTTCCTTGATGAAACCCGCCTGTCCCTAATAGATCTGCCCCCTAATATTTTACAATACCGCGTAGAATCGTGGAGGGACCATTAAAGCTTGAGGGATTGCAGCTGCTGTTTAATTTGTTCTAAATTTCCTGCCAGCCTCACCAGACGTGTACAGGAAATGGGCGGTAAATGTTTAATAGGTCATACCTAACCAGACAATTAACAGGTGCTGTCATTTAGAAAATCCCAAACTGTGTATGTGCATATTCAGGACTGCATCAAGACCCCTGTTTCTCTCTCCCTCCTGAATAAAGGCTGGGGTAATGCTGTGGGGGGACCCCGAGGGGGACCTGAGAGGATAAAGCTCGAGTGGTGGCGGCCCCCTCGATTGCACTTGTGGACAGCGCTGCTATTCTGTGTCCAAGAACACTGCTCTGGGCAGTCCCGACCCTGGTACCTAAACAGCGTGGTGGTGCCTGGAGTCAGGTGCACCTGGGTTCACGAAGGAGAACCTTCCTCACCAGTAGCTCATTCCCTCATCTGTTCCCTCAGCGGGGGTGGAGGGTGGAGGGGCAGCCAGAACACAAGGTGGGCTGTAAGCCCTTTCTAGAGTATAGAGCCTCTCAGGTAGATCAGAAGTCCAGCTGAGTTTGAAATAGGGTGAGGGGAAGGGTGTGTGTGTGTGTGTGTGTGTGTGTGTGTGTGTGTGTGTGTGTATCTGAGCAGGGGTGTGGGCGGGGTGCCCACCACCTCTCTAGGTTTCTCCTCTCCATGGATCCTTGCAGCACTCCCCTAATTCTGCCACAGCACTTTACCAGGCCCATACCTCTGAGGCTCAGGAAGGTTAGTGCAGCATCACTTACACTCTTCCAGAGGGAAAACTGAGGCACCAATGGGTTCAGAACCTTCCTCGGGCCACAGGATGAAGCTGGGAGTGGAGCTGGATTTGAACCTAGCAATCTCACTCCAGAGCTCTGTGTTTGACTCTGTCACCAAAGGACACATCAGAAGACAAAACGCCACAGCCCTACACCGAGCATCAACCTGTTCCAATTTTGATACGATTTCTCTTGAATTCTCCTCTTTGGAATATTTTTTCTTACAAAATCAGTGTTATGCTCTGTTATATAGCTTTGTAACCTTGTCCTTAGAATTACTACTGTACGATGATTACTTCCCATTGTTCACACGTAAAAATATGATTTTTAATGGCAGCAAGTATACTGCCTCAAATTACCTAATCAATCTCTTCTTTTGACATCTAGGCTTTTTCTAATTTTTGTTATTTATAAGCCATTCCAGGTTGCATATCCAGGTAAGTAACTCTGATCATTTGAATGCTTTTATAACTGGAGGGAAGGAGCTTACAGCACAAAGTCATGAAACCACTGGGGATGACCGCGTGAAGAGAAGGCGGGAGAACAGGCAGCCCTGTCTCGGGCCTTTTTAAGGGCATGGGCTTCTGCTGGCGGCCTCAGTGAGCTCCGTAAAGAAGGCTGGGGTTGGACTGTGGTCACTTTTACTGAGCATTATGGCTTCTACCCTGGGCAATTTCATTGACAGATTTTCCAAAGGCTGATCACGTGTCCCCTCAGAGATACAGAGTGGGCCACAGAGGACACAGTTCTAGAGCTGCACAGAACCCTGGGAGAAAGCAACAGCAGAGGAGAGTGGCTGGTGGATGGGCCCATGTTGATGGTGCCTCATTCTGTCTGTCTGGGAACCCAGCTGACTCCTAAGACGGTGCTCATTACTATGGATAAAAGATGAGTCAAATACAGCCTCTGTCCCCGGGCGTCAGTCACTCAGCCCCTGGCTACTCAAAGCAATCCCGGGCCAGTAGCCGCAACTTCACCCAGATGCTGTGTAAAATGCACACTCTCAGGACTCACAGAACCAGAGCCAGCCTTTACCAGGAGCCCAGGGAGTCAGGTCCACGTAGCACTTGGAGAGCTCTGGCTGCAGTTGGTCCCTGAGGCTTTGAGTCGCGTTTATTTACCCAGTTCCTATCTCCCACACAATAGCACCAGGAAGTGCGGAAAAGGAATCCAGCAGATGGGTACTCTGGCTGTGACCTGATGGACTGAAGTAGCCCTGAGGGCAGGCGGGTACCCCTCAGTAGCCCTCCGCCTACGTCTCTGTGCCTACTGTCTTGTGTGTAGGAAGCCCCTCAATAAATGTGAGTGGAAATAAACTCAGCCTGAGAGGGAAGCAGCGATATTTTGTTCTCCCACAATAGAATCTGCAAAGAACTTGGGCTCAAGCCATTCTTTCCAACCTGCATCAGATGCTGTCAAGCTCTAGGCATTTAAGCCAAGGTTCCTGACGGAGAGAACAGTCTCTTATGAGGCCTGTTTTCAGACAGTCTGACCATATCTGACGTGCCCATGCCACTTTTGTGTGTATTGCCAAGCTTTGACAACCAGAGGTTGGTCCCCTTTATTTTATTTTATTAATTTAATAAATCTTTATTGTTCAGATTATTACAATTGTTTCTCTTTTTTTCCCCATATCTCCCTTCCACGCAGTTCCCACCCCACCCTCTGCCCTTACCTGCCCCCCCGCACTGTCCTCATCCATAGGTGTACGATTTTTGTCCAGTCTTTTCCCACACCCCCACACCCCTTTCCCCCTGAGAAATTGTCAGTCCACTCCCTTTCTATGCCCCTGATTCTATTATATTCACCAGTTTATTCTGTTCATCAGATTTTTTATTCACTTGGTTTTTAGATTCACTTGTTGTTAGATATGTATTTGTTGTTCATAATTTTTATCTTTACCTTTTTCTTCTTCCTCTTCTTAAAGAATACCTTTCAGCATTTCATATAATACTGGTTTGGTGGTGATGAACTCCTTTAGCTTTTTCTTATCTGTGAAGCTCTTTATCTGACCTTGCATTCTGAATGATAGCTTTGCTGGGTAGAGTAATCTTGGTTGTAGGTTCTTGCTATTCATCACTTTGAATATTTCTTGCCACTCCCATCTGGCCTGCATAGTTTCTGTTGAGAAATCAGCTGACAGTCTTATGGGTGCTCCCTTGTAGGTAACTAGCTGTTTTTCTCTTGCTGCTTTTAATATGCTCTCTTTGTCTTTTGCTCTTGGCATTTTAATTATGATGTGTCTTGGTGTGGTCCTCTTTGGATTCCTTTTGTTTGGGGTTCTGTGTGCTTCCTGGACTTGTAAGTCTATTTCTTTCACCAGGTGGGGGAAGTTTTCGGTCATTATTTCTTCAAATAGGTTTTCAGTATCTTGCTCTCTCTCTTCTTCTGGCACCCCCATAATTCTGATGTTGGTACGCTTGAGGTTGTCCCAGAGGCTCCTTACACTATCTTCAACTTTTTGGATTCTTTTTTCTTTTTGCTTTTCCGGTTGAGTGTTTTTTGATTCTTTGTATTTCAAATCTTTGACTTGATTCTTGTGATCCTGTAGTCTGCTGTTAGATCTCTGTATAATATTTTTTTTATTTCAGTCAGTGTATGTTTAATTTCTAGTTGTTCCTTTTTCATATCCTCGAGGGTCTTGCTAAATTTATCGGCCTTTTCTAGAAAATTCTTGAAAAACCTTATAACTGTGGTTTTGAACTCTATATCCAGTCATTTGCTTTCCTCCATTTCTTTCATTTGTGATCTGTTTCTTTGTCTCTGCATTTTGGCTGCTTCCCTGAGTTGATAGAGTGGGTCTGTGTGCTAGGTGTCCTATATGGCCCAGTGGCTCAGCCTCCCCAGTTATCTGAGGTGGACACTCTTGGTGCACCCCTTTGTGGGCTGTATGCACAGTCTTGTTATAATTAAGCCTTGATTGTTGTTGGTATCACTGGGAGGAATTGACCTCCAGGCCAATTGGCTGTGAGGATCAGCTGTGTCTACGCTGGGAGAACTTCTGTGCTGAAGACACCCTTATGAGATAAGACTTACAAAAGCCTCTGTGCTCAGCTTGGATGGGGCAGAGTCTCAGGGCAGAGCAGACAGCATTGGTTTCCTGTCAGCCCTGCCCTAATAGGCTCCAGTGTCTCAGTGTCCCGTGGTAATCGCTGCAAGCACCTCTGAGAGAAAGCTGCCCTCGAGTTCCATGCGCTGCCAAACAGTCCAGTTTCTCCCTGAATGAGTCTGGGTCTTCAGATTCTGGCCCGGAACTGGAATTCAGTGCAGTCAGGAGCTTTTGTCTCCCTCCAGCTTGAGAAAGCCAGCTGTGCACTCAGTTGCCAGTCCTCTCCGTGTGCATCTCAGTACCTCTGCCTCCTGCAGCTCTTCTGAGTCTCAGTGTGTTTTTCTCTTTCCTTCTAGTTATAGAATTTCCACTCAGCCAGCCTTCCTGTAGTTCTGGATGATGTCCATTTTGTCTTTTAGTTGTAGTTTTGAAACTGTTGTGTGAGGCAGCAGTTTAGGTGTTTACCTATGCCACCATCTTGGTTTCTCCCTTGGCCCCCTTTATGTTTCTTGGTTTGATTGGCATTGTAAGGTGACCAGCCAGCCACTCAGGTTTGGCGGGGACTGAGGTTTCACCAGGAAAGTCCTGAGCAAACCAGATGTTGGCCACCCTCACTGGAAGACACCTGAAAAGCCTCCTAGTCTGATGCTCTGATGTACCAAGGAAGTCACTGGAGCCTGGAGGTGCCTGTGACTCCCCAAGGTCCCACTGCTGGTTAGACTGACCATGTCCCCCAGGTCTCCTGACTCCCGGGTGCTATGCCTGGACAATCCATGTGAACGTCTGGATGGAAACTGTTGCAATGGGTACCAGGTGACTTTCATCTTCCATCTTCCCTGATATTACCTGTGTGAAGTTCAAGTCTAATGGAGTTCAAAAGGTGGTTTAAAAACATCTGAAAAGTCTTCTAATAGTCTATGACTAATGGGCTGGACTTGGCTGTCCAATAAATTGTCTGCTCTATGGAGCAGTTACAGTGACGATTCTCAGACACCCTTATCAGCACTTGATGCTCATGTAAACCAACTCTCATTAATGACAGGCTAGAAGCAGTGACACTGTGCAGGCCTCCGCCTGCTGTCCTCATCACACTTTGAAGTCCAGCTGCTAATAGTGGTGCCGACTACTGACATAAAAATGGGTGGCAGGTTATATAGACATGGCTAATTTCAAACAATTGGTGTTGGTTGTCATTCCTGCTGGAGGCTGCTTCTGCTAGTGTTGGTGGTGGCAGGGCAGGCTCTGGGGGTTGCCTCACAGCTCAGGGGCCCAGTGACACCCCTACCTGAGAAATCTTGATATTCTAAAGCAGAGGGTGTAAAGGGCAGCTGAACTGGTCTAGAGAAGTGTTCAAATTGTTTAAAATTGTTTTGTAACATTTAAAAACAATATTTTATTTAAAAACAACAACAACTAGATTTCTGGCTTTTCTTGATAAACTGGGAGATCTGCCTACAGTCGGACATTACCTCTGGCACCAATTGGCTGGATGTGGGTAGTGACTGTCCCCTTTTGAGGAGGCACTGCTGTCCCCACCACTCCCTGTCATCTTGCCCCCAGGCCACTCTATTTATTTAAGTCATAGACCTGGCATCTGTATGAATTTGAATCTGTGAGCCTGTTTTGGAGTCTTTCATTTTATTCTTCAAACATAGTTGATAGGTGAAGAGACCAAAGTGAGTTCAACTAATTGTCAGCCTTAGAAATTTCTGAATTTGCCACTAAGACCCCCAATTGGAATTGCAAATGAGAGATGATGGGTTAAGAGGGTACAAGAAGCATAGGACGGACTTCTGACTGGAAATCAAATACCCTGAGCTCGTGCCTGGGCTCTGCTTCTGACCTAATAGGTCGCATGGAGAGATTTCTGATCCATCTGACACTTGATCTCCTCACTCGTGTACGCGGTGAAGGGAGTGATCTCCAGACTCCACGCAACAATCAACTCCTCCTTCTCTGCCATACAGTTTGGATTTTTCTGTCCTCCGCCTCCCTCCCAGAAAGGAAATGGAAAATGATGGATGAAAAACTAACTTGAGGGTTCTGGCTCTGGTGGTGCCTTGGACTCAGAACAAGCTGCCAAGCCTTTCTGGGCCTCAGCTTACAAAGCGAGAGGGTTGGGAACGGTAAGCTCTGAG
Organism: Corynorhinus townsendii; assembly: GCA_026230045.1. Classification (NCBI taxonomy): domain Eukaryota; kingdom Metazoa; phylum Chordata; class Mammalia; order Chiroptera; family Vespertilionidae; genus Corynorhinus; species Corynorhinus townsendii. Next base: position 34,504,415 of record JAPDVU010000011.1, read on the forward strand.
GATGCTTTTCTTGCCGATACTTGGTGGGACTCTGAAGGCCCTGGAGATGCTGCCTCATGTCCAGGTGACATGGTGAGTGTCCAGAGACCAAGAAGTCCAGATGCATCCCCAAAGCTTAAAGAAAAGATGGAGCTGGAATAGGAATGGGGCAGGGGGGAGGACAGGAAGTGGAGGGAGCTGGAATGTCCCCAGGGGGATTTAATCTTCAGCTCCTTTACCTCCTTGCTGGGTGACCTCGGGCAAGTTTTTTCGCCTTTCTGGTATCCAGTTTCTTTATCTGTCAAATGGGGGTAACAATACTACTCTTGGAAGAGTTGCTGTTGAAAGAAATATGATCACGTACAGAAAGAACTGAGCCTAGTGTCAGCACTGATAAAATAAAGCAGGTGTGGCCATAGAAAAGAGAGGTCCCTGGCCAAAGCCAAATTCTAATCCCATCCCAGAGACCCACGTGTGCGGGGTGGTTGGGTATTAGCCAGACCAGGGAAACCCCGCACAGATCCTATGAATTATAGGCTGTTGATGGGAAAGAATCATTGCTCACATACAAATGTGAGCAGGGTGGAGAACATCCAGCCCGCAGGCCATATTAGGCCCATGAAATCATTTGGTCTGGCCCTGCCAAAGCATTAGGGGTGAGTTAATTAAATGTTTAACCAAATATAGCAGGTGAATTTTTAAGCTGATAATTTTGTATGGCCCACGAATGATGTTATTAATATTCAAATGGCTCTTGGCAGAAAAAAGTTTCCCCACCCTGGTTTAGAGCAATCTGGTTCCCTCCACTCAGTAAGAATTTTCTATAGACCTACTATGAGCCCAGCACTGAGTGGTCAGGAGATCCTGCATGGTCATAAGCCTCAGAAAATGAACTCTTATTTTGGGGACCCTCTGGATTCTTGTGCTGAGAGTGGCAGAACCTTGAGGGGAAAAGAAGAAAAAAATAGAGAGAATGAAAGGGAGGGAGGGAGAAAGGGGGGAATGAGGAAAGGAAGGAGGGAAAAATAGATGATTAAGTGAGAAAGTTAAGACAGTCTGCCAAGAGGGAGGACACAAGGAAAGATGTAAAGTATTTATGTTGTAGGAATTGAAAAGGAAACTTCAGTTGACTTGGATTTATGTTAAAAGACCTCAACCTTTTTGGATGGAGCAAAGTCATCATTTCATTCAGAGTGGGTGCTCAATCAGTATTTGCGGATGTAGCGGGTGAGTTTCTATGAATTTTAGTGGAGTAAACAAACTCACTGCAGGACCAACCTGACGCTGTTGCCATATTCACCACTCAAATGCAGTTCGTCAAAGAGATGTCTAGGACCAGGACTGTATTTGCTGCATAACTAATGCAGGATGCCAGGGATACAACTGGATTCAGGTTTCTGGAAACATTTTGATAAACACACCAGAAGGGTGGGGATATAATGCGGAGATCAGGGTCATAACGTATACCAGGGTCATAACGTTCACCAAGGGGGGAGGACGGTGCTACAATTCCTGTGCAGGGAGCAGCTCTTGTTTTGAGTTTGTGATAATGGTGTTTAGTGGGGAACCCATCTCTCTGGGAATAAGATATTCAAGGATCATGTGTTCTCACAGCTGACTGCACATAAGAATCACCTGGGAAGCTTTTAAAACTTTCCCCACCCAGAGTATATACCTTGGATATGTACCTAGGACTGTAATAATGACAATACTTAGATTGCAATTGTTGGTTTACTGGCCTATTTCCTCTAACAGATTAGAAATCCTATTTTATCCTCAGTGTCTTGCAGGCTTACTCTAGGGTCTAGCCCTGAGGGGGGCTTTGATAATATTTATTGAATGTGTGAATGAAAGAATAACTACATGAATGAATGAATGATGGACCCTGTTCCCAGCTAGCCCTTACCCTGGGAGGAGCTCATGAAAAAGACAAGCAGAGGAAGAGGCACTCGTCTCGCCCTGGCTCTGCCATTTCCGGGCGGTGTGGTTTGGGAATAGGCCACTCCGTGGCTCAGGGCCCCAACCTCTCGGGGCCCTGGGTCCTGCGAGCCCGGTTCGCTCTGGCTGCACTGGTTTCTCTGCAGCCTCCGCTGCTGCCAAAGAGAACTCACACTCACGGGCGGAATGTGCTGGCGAGCTCCCCCGATTTTCCTTCGACTCTGACGGCAAGTGGAGCCTCCCAGGCGTGGGTGGTCCACGGCTGCCCAGCCCGCCCAGGGCTCGTGGGCGGGGACGCATTCTTCAGGCCTGACCTCGGGAAGACAATTCCTGTACCAGGAAGGGCCCTGAGCAAAGTGTCCAGGCACCTTTGGAACCACACCTTCACGCGAGTGTGGCCGGGCCTGACCCAACTTTCAAGGGGTCTCCTCCCACCTTCCCCTTCCCTACCTCAAGCTGCGATAAATATTTGGCCGCGATGTCGGGGTCAGGGCTGCAAATGCAGGACTCACATGAGGAGCATCCTCCACTGACAGCCGGCCCCTGTTTCCACTCTGCTCTGTCTTGAAGGTCAATGGGGCTCTGTGTGCAGCTGAAAGTGCCTGGGAGTGGAGAGGCTGGCTCTGGTGCTTCTGGCCAAGACGGAGGGCAGAGGTGCCAGGAGTGCCTCTTTAAAGCTGGTGGTTGGCAGCCTTCAAGTACAATTTCTCCGACGTAAGAGCCTTGGAAAGGCTTCAGTAACCCTCTGACACCCTGGACTCAGAGCCCAGTTCAGCCTGAAATTGCGCGCCCGCTCCAGAAGGACTTTTCCAAGCGCACAGAGCATCTGGGTGAGTCATCCTCAGCTTGCTGGGGCCGGAGGGCGGGGGCGGGGGAAGGGAGGATTGATGGGGAGAGGGGATGGGCTTTAGACCCATAGAGATCTCAAACCCTTAGATGCACAGTCACACCTTTCCATTCAGGACAGCCTTGCAAGCTGCCACTAATTGGATTTGAGTTTGGATAGCTTCCTATGCGCCCCTGAGGATTGCAAAAGAGGCCACCTGGCCTGGGTTGGCAGGAGGCCTAATTTTGTGCCAGGCTAAGACTTTGGGCATGCAAATAATCCATGGCTTTCACATCCTGAGGGTTGTATAACGGAGAGGAGAAGGGAGCCAAGGTACCATGCTGCTGCATATCTGAGAGTCTTCTAGACACCCTCACATCAAGTAGGGCAGAGTGAAGTGGCTGGGAGGAGGAAGCTCATCCCTCACAGAGGAGCTGGTACACATCTGCAACCCTGAATGGATGTGTCTATAAATGTTTCTCTCCTGCATATGCAGAAGGAAGGGGGGAAGGGCGGCGCGGGCAGAGCACAGAAGAACATACAACTATAAAATGCATTCAGCATTCAACAAACGTGTGGGGTGTTTTGAGCACCTCATCTATGTAGGGAACTGTGCGAGGTCTACAGCAGAGAGGAGGAAAGATTAGCTCCTTCCTTCAAGGTGCTGCAGAAGAGGCTGTTGGATGAGCCGGCTTTCAGACCCAGACCTGGGTGAGAACCCTGAATCCGCCATTTACTCTCGGTGGGACCTGAGGCAGGTGGTTTGACCTCCCTGAGCCTCAGTTTCTTCCTCATGGAGCTGTTCTGAGGTCCCAAGGAACTAATGTTTGTGAAGCCTTTAGCAGGCCAGCACGAAGGGAGCTCTGGAGAGGTGGCGGAGGCAGCAGGCGGTGGCCGTGCCTGGCCGGGGGTGAACCACACGGGCACGCGGTGTGCAGCCCCGTGATGATCTGCTAGCCCCTTACACCTCTGCTCCCACATCGCTTGTTCTTACCTTCATCGAAGCACTTCACCCAGGCATAGTGACTGTTGGTTCCCCCCATCTTCCTTGCATGCTATATAACATACTTCTTTATATGCTTCTTATCTGTCCCCCACTAGAATCTCAGCTCCGAGGCCAGGCCAGGATTTGTCTTTTCTGATCACTCATTTAGTCCCCGTGCCCAGAAATATCCTCTGTGCACAAATACCCACAGCACCTGACGCACAGTAGCTACTCGATAAATGTCATCCAATGGATTAGTGAGTAGCTTAGCAGCACTTGGTGAAAGTACTGAAGAGACTCGTTATTTGAGGCCAGATAGAGTGCGTTCTCTCACCGAGGACAAGCATGCCCAGGACTCCGGCCACCAGAAGTGCCATTCCCTGTCCCCTCACTTTCAACCTGTGGGACTTTTGCAAGTTACTTACCCTCCCTAAGCCTCCGCTGGTGCAGAGTAGGATAATGGTGCCTGCCTGGTGGACTGTGGAAGGAGTTAATTGGGAAGAGGGATGAACATTTCTTAGCACCTTGCCGGGCACATGGGGCATGACAGCAATGACATCGATCGTTGTCACAACCACATTGTACCCTGATGATAGGTTGTTCAGGGAAGAGCCACCTGCTTCTGCCAGAATAGCCTTGTCCTGTCCCCCTGATATCACCAGTATCACCTTCCGTGTCGCCGGCTGACTGAGAAGTCCGTGTGGACATGGCTGCGCCTCATTGGCTGCTGCAGAACCGCAGTCCGTGGTGTATTTAGTCTGCTGTTCATGCCACAAGCAATGTGGCTTCCATCACTGCTGCACAGCGAAACCCTCGGTGACCCACTTCCGATCCTCCACCCAGGCTGCCACCGAATGCTGCTCCGAGCAAAAACATGTCTCTGGGAAGTGCCGTGTGCATGGAGCGACCGGCTCTGGCTTGAATTCAAGTTCTGTGATTCTGATTCCCACCACCCAGGCATGCGTTTGTATTGCACCTACTGTGTGCACCTGGCCTGGGCTCATTCTGTCCACTGTCCCCCCTTCTAGGGTGGCCTGGAGAACCCCCGCCCTCTACCTGGCCGCATCTGGGATGCATTGGTGCCGTCACGACAGTTTGTTTATGTGTAATTTCTGGCGAAGACTTGAAAGTTGAACTACCGCTCCTTTCTCTAAACAGCCACTACTGTTATACACAAAGCAGGCCATCTCCCGGCGTGGACGTTGGACCCAAATATCCATTCCCAGTGCACCTTGTGAGAGAGAAATCAAAGGGGCTTGTTTACTCCCAAAGGAGACTTGCAAAGTTCAGAATCCCATGGGACTGGCTGCTTCACCTTGAGGAAGATGCCTGCTGAGAAGCTCCCGGGAGCCTGCAGGTTTGCTGCCCGGGACAGTCCGCCCTGGTTAGGAGTCAGCATCCTGAAACTCTTGGGCAGGCACAGGCCGGCCCGCCGGTGGGGGGGCACAGGAACCCTGCCCCAGAGCTGAGGGTGGGCGGTTTCCTCTGCACATCCGTCCTGCGCCAGTCCCTCCTCTTTCCCTCGCTCTTTTCTCTCCTTCCTCCCGGGAAGGCGCACAGGCGGGTGGGTCCGGGAGAGAAAGTCGCCTTTGTTTCTCCTGCTAATGTTTTCTTTAGAAAGGGGATTCTCCTGTGTGCATGTCCCTGACCCTCGCAGCCCTGGTCATCGGGTTTCAGGACCATGATTTGGACAGCTGCACGGGCTGATGTGATCAGGTATCTGAGCAGGCCTGCCGCTCCCCACGCCGAGGGAGGCCCCCGGTGCTGCCGGGTCCCCCTGGCCCCGGCCCTGGAGGTGGCCACCCCCTCTGTGATCAGCTGTCCATCAAAACAGGTCAGCAGCCCTTACGTGGGTGGGAGAACTTCGATGTGGCCCCAGCTTACAATTTATTTAATTATGCCTCCGAGGGGAGAATGGGAGGGGAAGGCCAAGTGCCTGTTTGACATCCGTTTCTTCTTCCTGTGGGGCAACGGGGTCCCATGGACGTCCTGTCTGACACAGTCCTTGGGACTGGGGTGGATGACCAGTTATGGGAGGACCTCACAAATACTGTGCGGTTGTTTCCAAAACGAGGCCAGGAACCCCCTGGATGCCACCTGCTTCTTGTAGGGTGTGGGCCCTGCAGAGTCTGACAGCTCTTTCTGTGCGCTGCATGAATGTCTGGTGGCTGCCAAAGTAAAGTATCACAACCTGGGGTGGGAGGGCTGGGAGAGGGGTGCGGTTCAAACAACACAAGTTTTGCCGCTCACAGTTCTGGAGGCCAGAGGTCCAAGATGAGGTGTGGGCAGGGCCAGACTCCCTCTGCAGGCTCTGAGGGAGGATCTTGAGGCTGCTCCTCCTGTACCTTCTGGGGTCGCTGGCAATCATCAGCATTCCTTGGCTTATGAACGCGTCACTCCAATCTCAGCTTGTGTGTGTGCCTGTGTCCAAACTCCCCTCTTTATTAGGATGCCAGTCATTGGGTTAGGGCCCATCCCAATCCAGACCTCATTTTTACTTGATATCTGCAAAGACCCTGCCTCCCAATCAGGCCACACTCAGAGTGCTGGGGATGAGAACTTGGACATAACATTGTGAGGGTCACAATTCAACCCAGTACAGAGCTCTTCTCCACAAAGGCCCATTTGCCTTGGAGGTCTCAGTTTTCTCACCTGTAAATAGGAATAAGAGTCCTACCTTCTCTCTTGGGCTGACCTGGGGACTGAATTGGCTCAGGGATGTAGAGCTCAGAGCCCAGCTTAACACACAGCAACTAGGATACAGAGGGTCCTGTTCTCACTGTTATCACCAGGCACAGGGCTCCACTGGAAGGCAAGAGGGTCAGGGTCAAATGCGTGCCACACATTTCAGTGCTCTCTGGTCACCCTTAGAGTAAAATTCACGTAGCCCCGGACTTCATCCTGCTCATGGGCCCCAGCCATGGGGGTTTCTCCTCCTCCCCATGTTACTCACACAGGCTGCTGCCTTGGGACCTTCTCCCAGGCCAATCGCCGATCCACTGCCTGGAATGCTGTTCTGCGGCCCTTTGATGGCTGGACTTTCTCTCACCTTCTCGTCCACCCCACCTAGAGCTGGCGCCCCTGTCTGGGTTATGCTCTGGCTCAGCATCTTGTCATATAGCTTCGGGGCTGTCCTTTTGCTTTCTTCACGACAGTGACACAGTCCATCATTTTCCGTAGCTCCGTGTTTGCCTGTGCTCCTTATCTACATGCATGTGGAATGTGAACTTCATGAGGTAGGAACTGCCTGACTTGTTCTTCTCAGTGTGTGTCTGGCCCCAGTGGGCATCCTGCCATCTTGAACCTGAGTCCCTTAGAGTGGCAGACACTGTCTGGTTGGGAGCCTCCATCTGGGGACCCACGGTAAAGAGCCGCTGTGTGGGAAAGCTTGGTTTGGCTCACCCAGCCTTATGTTGTCCTGTTCTATTTGTTTCTATTGAAGTGTTTATTTTGAAGGGAAAAAAGGGCCCACCCGTAGAAACATTGCTAGATATTACAATGAACTTCCATATTTCTGTGACCTAGACTCACCTATTGTCAACACTTAGCTATATTTGCTCTTTTGTTCCTGCTCTCTCGTGGTCAGCATCATTGTGATCATTGCTTTCTTCTTTGTTTTTGCTGAACTCTTTAAAAGTACTTGGTGGGATGTGTTTGTTTTTGCCCCTGAAGATCTCAGCACTGTCACCTAGGAAGAAGGACATTCTCCTATCCAACCACATTGTCACCGTGCTTTAGTGACTGTTCACATTCAGGTCTCACTGTGTGTTCCAACAATGTGCTTCATGTCAACTTTACCTTTCAATCAGGCTTCGACCTGGAATCATAAATCACATCTGCTTTCATCTGGAACATTCCTCAGCCAGCCCTATTCTTTCTTTTCATCTGCATTTTGGAAGAGTGCAGACTTAGACTTCTACGAACTGCCCCTCTATTTGAGTTTGTCTATAAGATCCAACTGCACGTATGCATATTTGGAAACCCAGGTTTTTTAGAAATGAATGGTCCATTATAAAGAATACTTCCATTTTTAAAAATTCATAAACTTAGCAACATCGGGCCCAAATTCCACATGGGATGTTATTCATAGTGTCTACCCCACAGCTTTCAGCTACACAGGTCTGAGCCCCACCCTCATGGGAAGAGGAAGCTGCTCCTAGATTGTCATGTGATCCTGGACATGGCCTTCAACACTGTGGCCTCAGACAATAGTAACAGAAAATGTTTGAAGAGAGAACATCTCCCAAGCGTCAAAGCCCAGAAAATATTCTTTCCTTCTAAATCCATAGGACACTATAAATAGATGCTCCAATCCTCGGAGGGAGGGGCATTACAGGGAAAGACTACACCTAAGCAGAAACAACTGGCATGTTGCACGGATTTGTGCAATAGCAGGAGAAACAGGTGATACAATGATATTGCTGAGAAGTGGCTTTGTAACTCGTCCACAACGGGTTTATCAGCCACGGTGATCTTTCTCAAGAACTCATATGCTCACAGATCTTTGCAATGAGGATGTCAGTCTCAAAAAGAAGCAAGGTCATGATGCCCACTTGGGTCTCTGTAGGCCTGGGCCAGGACAAACCACCACCTAACCACGCCTTGCTAGGACCTTACCTAACTCCCTAGTCAGATGTCATTTCCTGAGTTTAGACATGTTTATGCTCAGTGCTGATCACCCAGCAGGTGTGACTTACCTATATTTTGAATAAATACATAAATGATTGTATAAATGCCAAGTAACTATTTTTGCTCTTCTCAACTAATTCTTTGACTTATTCTCCAAATAAGTTCTTCTTGATCTTCTTAAATGGATGTCTCCTTGTGAGAAATACGTCACATTTTACACCCACTCCCCTAAAGGGCTATGAAGAATAAATTCTCATTAATCATCATGATCCTACCCAAAAATCTCCACCAACCAAAAATATATTGTCACTCTGTATTTTCAAGTTATGTAAAAAAAAAAAAAATGGAATCTTTTTTCTATTCTACATCTCTATTCTAGAGGTTGTGATTGCCCATCCAAAGGCACCCCTTCCCAGAGCATCTCTGACCTAAATCCTTAGGATGGAGGACCTCTGGGGTGGGCAGGGGACTCCTGATCCCAGACAAATCAGCATAGTAGTCACTGTTCTGGAATCTTCACCAGGAGGTTGGTCTCAAGGTCTGAAGGAGACATCTTCTTATAGGACCCAGCCCCAGTGTGTCCACTCACAGCCCTAGATGGCCCGGTGCCTCCGCACCCCGTGTCTCTCCCGTGTGGAGGAAATGCTGACCTGTGCAAAGAGAAAACTGAAAACCAAGGGGGCCAGGCACCAAAACTGCCCGACTCAAAGAAATCACGCATGTTTCTAAAACACAAACAACAGCAAAGGCATTTAGGGAGAACTGGGCTGTTTATCTCCATATCCTCATGTGTTTGTTGATAAAGATCGTACTTGAAACTTTATTTCACAGGGATTAGGACACATTTTCCAGTTAATAATTACAGGTATTAGAAATCTGTCGGCTGATTTGGCTATGATACAACACAGGCAAGGTTTCCTCTGGTAAAGACAGCATCGGCCAATTTCAAAAAACATCAAATGGAATAGCTGATTTGGATTATCCAACATGAAGGTCCCATGTGCTAAACTATCTGTGAAATCTTCTAATTCTATTCAGGCATATAAAAACGTTTTTATGCCTAACTGCGACCAGCGGCATAAATGTTCTCCATGAGCTTTCAGCAGACTCCCAGCCCAGTGAAGAGAGACAGTTCACAGCATGGACTCTGGAGCAGATGCTCAGGTTCAGATCCTGCTTCTGCCACTTCCTGCCAGGGTTAACTTCAAGCCTGTTCCTCACTGTCTTAGAACAAAGGGAATAATGATCATAGTTCCCACAGGGTGGGTTGTGGGGCTAAGTGGGTTAAATGTATACAATCTCTTAGCTCAGATTCTGGCACATGGAAAGTAGGCAGTGGAAGTTAGAGATGATAATAATGATGATGACGATTCTCTTAATGGACACTGAGCCCTTTGCATCTGCAGGTGCCACACAAGTGTGCCACGTACATTTTTGGTTTCATTCTCCCAGAACCATTAGTGTCTCTGTCTTCCGATGAGAATAGAAGAGGCTTAGGGAAGTTAAGAAACAGGCGATGATCTGAAGCCAGGCCTGCCAGATGGACTGAGGCCTCCCGTTGCTAGGTTTGGGGGCCGGGGGCGTGGGGGGTGGTGAAGAGGACCAGGACATGATCTCTACTTCTAGGGGCCCATCTCTCACGCCTCCCTCCACCCCCCCTCCTCCCAAGCAAAAAGGTATAGTGCTGAAGTGCTGGCCTCAGGGAATAGCAAGTGTCATTTGACCCTCACAGACACCCTGGCCCCTGGTTGGAACAGACACTGTCACATCCATATAATTAAGGATAAATTGCCAGACTATAGGAGGATCATCTAGGTCAGTGGTTGGCAAACTAGTCAACAGAGCTGCAGTTTGCCGACCACTGATCTAGGTAGTAATTTGTCAGCCTCTAGGTAATTATTTCTTTCTACTTTGCTTTAACATGTTTGTCTTATTTCAGGACAATTTTGTATTTCTGAGATTATTGATGAGTGTTATTATTATCGTCATTAAATGAGCTACAGGTGTTTTCTTGGTGAAAAAATATAGCGACAGCCCTGGCCAGTTTGGCTCAGTTGGTTGGGAGTGCTCCCATACACCTAAAGGTTGCCAGTTCAATTGGTTGCAGGTTTGTTCCCCAGTCAGGGGAGCATGCAGGAGGCAGCTGATTGATGTTTTGCTCTGCTCTCACATCAATGTTTCTCGCTCCCTCTCCCTCTCCCATTTTTTCTTTATAAAAATTTAATAAAATATTAATTTTTTGCAGGATAGCCTATTCTTCAAGAAATAAAGATGTTTATATGTTATTTTCTGCCAACATAACCTTTTCCATACTGAGTTGGGTTGTATTCTTTTACAAGTTTATTCAAAAGTAAGAGAAGCTGTTTATGAGAGTATCTGTTGGCTTTAGGAATTGTTCGCACCAGAATAAATGGAAGCTTTCATTGTTCTCCTTCAATAGAGACTACTTTGATGACAAGGGAAAGGAAGATAAATTACCACTCAGGGAAGTTACATGGTTCATTCAAGTTCATGTAACTGGACTCCAAAGGGCCCCCCACTTCAGTGCTGTGGCTAACGCTGCCCATGGAGTCACGTGCTTGGCCTGTATAACAAGCAGAGCAAGTAGATGTGTTTGAAAGGGTGTAGTTGAAGACCTCATGTCAGGCAGAAACTGAGGGGCAGTTATTGTATAAAAGGAAGAACACTGGCTGGAGATCTGGGACCGAAGCCAGGGATTCTCCCACTGGTCCGTGTGTGATGCTCAAGGGCCTGGCCCCAGACCACACAGCCAGACTGTGACGGGCCAGACTCACTCCAGGCCCATTTGACCCCAAAGCCCATCCTCTTAACCACTTCTCTCCACACCCTTCCCCACTGGCTGCACTTAGCCTTGGAGGAAACCACCAGCCTGAGATACCATGTCAAGCTAATGCACAGAAACTTATTTTATGAATGATGATGGCTAGATGCTGGTGATTAACGCCGGCTCTGGGATGACTGACTCTTCACGTTTGTGTACTAATTTAGGTCTCCCCACTAATGATTAACCAGTTAATTTATCAACTAATTACCACCTCCAGTCTCAGCTTAAGCTTGATTTATTTAACTGAGGGATGCCGTCCTTAACAATGGCTCTTAGCACACTTTGCTTCGTAAGTGTAATTGTCATCTTCTCACGATGCTGTTTGTTTATTCTGAGTGCTTCTAATAAGATCAAGTGATTTTCTGCTATGTATCTATTGATCATGTATATCTCTATCCCCATCCTCCTTCTGCAAAGGATTGGCAGACACTTGTTAAGGATCAAACCAGCAGGTAGAAATCCCTAGCAGCAAAGAAACTGTCAGCATTAGATTGGTCCTTGCAGTTTGAGACTTCCAGGTCCATCCAGGGCTTACAGAATCCAGTTGTGAAATTGGCTTTGTTCTTCACATGAAACATAAGACATACTTGTCAAATCAATGAATCACCAGAACAGGCTCTGAGAGATGTTTGGCTATTCTGAAATTCAAACCAACTTCCAAAGATAAAGATTTCTATCCCTGAAGATAATAAAAAGGTAAGGGCCACATCCAAATACCTTTGAAGGCAGTTTTTCACACAGACCCTTTCTAGAAGCACGTTGGAGACTGACCAGGCCATCAAAGTGAGTGCTAGCTTCCCTCGGAAGGACTAATGCTTTAATAATACCAGTAGAATATATTTTTAAAAGTACTCTTTATTGAGGATGTTTATATGTAGTCCATCATGACTTAACACATATTGCCCGCAGTCCTCACAACAACATAGAAATAAGAGAACAGGTTGGGAGAATACAGAAGTTGCCCCCAAATCAGACAATCGTGACGTGCTGGAGTCTGGATCTGAACCCTGGTATGTCAGCCTCTGAAATCTGAGCCTTATTTCATCAACACTCACATGTATTGTCTTATTTGATGCTTATCCTGGTGTTGGAGTGACAGTGGGTCAGGCGGGAAGGGTGGAGAGAGCAGGACATTTGCGAGAACTTCAGGGTGGCTGGTGGAGGGGATGTGAAGGGTGGTGGAGGGGCCAAGATGAGCAGCTAGAAAGTTCTGCAGGGGCCATAGGTTCTTCATTCTGGCTGCACCTTAGAATCTCTGAGGGGAGCCCCTAAGAAAAGTAAATGATAGAGTTTCACCTCCAATCAATTAAACTGAAATATGTGGAGTTGAGATAGGACTTCCTCAAACAAACATCGGTGTTTTTTCAGAAGTTTTCCCCAGGCAGCTAAGAGCAGCTGGGTTGGGACCCACTGGGGAGGGCCTGGAAAGGCCCGCTGGCCAAGATTATGAGGACTCCTAATTTGGTCTATTTTGATACACATTTTCTTTTATAACTTTACTCCTAAGCAATTTCCTTTGTGCCACATCCAGGAGCAAAGCGGGGGCGGGGGGGGGGGCGGTTGGGGGGAGTGCCACACAGGAGAAGGCAGGGTGGAGGACCGTGGGGCTGAGTGACATCTGACAATGGTCAAATTGAGAAACAGCATAAACAAACCGTGAAATTTTGCTTCTTTTCGCCCGGGGGCTCTTGGTTGGCTGCCATGGAATTGTCAGTCTCTTAGAAAGTGTCTATCTGCTCAAGAAAGGCCATGGGAACCCAAAAGGCGCACACGATCCCAGCCCGGAACCATCTCACACCAGAGCAGGCAGCACAGCACAGCCCCACTCTCAGCCCCTGTTGACCGCATCCTCCCTGGGATCCCTGGACCCACCCTGAAGCCTGGTGAGGCCCAGTGAGAGCCGCACTCATGTTTTCATGCTTCCCTGGGACGTTACAATGAACAGCTGCTGGGAGGTGGGATCCACGTTTCCAAAGCATTTTGTTCTTAGACTCAAAACTGGTTAGTCTTCCTGACCAACTTACCCATGACTAAGGAGAGCTTACCCCTGAAATGTGCTGTCCCCAGAGATTGAATTCCCCTGGAAAAGAGCTCCTTTCCTCTTCCCAGGAATTCCTCTTCTCTAGAAGAGCTCGCACAGCGAGCCACGGTGTTTGGACATCTCCTTTAAAAAGGTTCCCTATAACTTCATTGCTGGACGGACTCCAGGGAAAGTAAAAATACCACCCAAATATAACTCTGCTCACTAAATACTCAGAGTAATGAACTTAAAGAAGCCCCCACATATTTCTATATTTACCATATTAACCCCTCCCTGATGTACTAAACATTAATATTCAGTGCTTATTTGATTGTAGTGAAACTAGAGCATTCACGGAATTTTGCTGTAAATACAGAGAAATAGGAAATATTGCCCCCCAAAATGTTTCATTCTTTTTAGTCTACTAATTCCCCATCTAAGATTTTATATGAAGGAAAAGTGACATCAGAAGTTAAAAATGACATGTGCAAATGGATTCACTGCACTGCTAGGTTATCTAACCTCCGATACCAGGAGAATGCACCTAAATGTCCAGGACAGGAGTAGCAAACTTTTTCTTTCTTTTTCTTTATTTTTTAATCCTCACCCAAGGAGTGAGGCTATTTTTGCCATTAATTTCTAGAGAGAGTGGAAGTGTGTGTGTGGGGAGGGGGGATGGGCGTAGAGGAGAGAAAGAGAGAAACATCATCGATGTGACAGAGACACATCAATCAATTGGTTGCCTCCCGCATGTGCCCCAACCAGGGAGTGGGGATCAGACCTGCAACTCAGGTATGTGCCCTTGACTGAAATTGAACCTGGGACCCTCCAGTGACTCTCTAACCACTGTGCCAAACTTTTTCTTAAAGGGCCAGGTAGTAAACACTGCTGGCTTTGTGGGCCGCATTTCTACAGTCTCTGTCAAGACTACTTAGCTCTGCCAGGTAGCACAGAAGCAACCACAGGCAATATGTAAACAAATGAGCATGACTGTGTGCCAATAAAACTTTATTTACAAAATCAGGCAGCAGGCAGGATTTGGCCCATAAGCCAGAGTTTGCTGATCCCGTTCCATAATAATGAATATGGTTATCATGTTTAAAACAATAAAAAATTATTATTTAGCAGCTAATTTAAGGTCCTATAGAAAGTTGGGGAAATATAAACAATGCACTGTTAATGTAAAAAAACAGAAAAGCATATGTGCAATAGCAATCATAACAAGAGTGCATGCACATGGCAAGCGGCTGAAGGGCAATGCAGGTAGGTGGGAAGGAGTGGAGCTCTCAGGGAGTGGGTGTGTCCTTACAATCAGAGTTTGCTTGGAAAGTGGGTCACACGCCAGCCATTTTCCACGAGACCTCAGGTAGGCAGGAGAGCAGTGTGTGAGGAAGACAGGACACGTGATGCTCTCCTGCGGCAGCTCGCTTTGCTGTAGCAGGTTCGCCGACCGCACCCTGCGAGATAGCATCCTTCCTTCATTCCATTGCTTGTGAATTTATGGAGAGGTGGTTACTCACAAGCAGAGGAACATCTATTATGGGCCAGACCCAGCACTAAGCAGTGGAGGTTCATTTACGAAGGAGACAATGGGGTTCCTGACGGCGGGGGAGTGTGGTGGGGGGTCAGCAGGAGTCAGCCCAGGCAAGCCCTGTGAGCCCTGGTGAGGGGCGGCTCTTTGCTCTTACGCAATGGGAGGCCCTTGAAAGGCCGTATCTCCGCTACACACACAACAGCTGGGAATGATCTTCTTCAGGGGTTGTGCCTTGCAGGGGACCACAGACCTGGAAGGACAGGTGATGGTGATAAGCATACCTGTGTCCCCCTGGGACAAACCAGACCTAACTTAAGACGGGGAAGAGCTGGGCAACCAAAGGATGGAGATGGCTTCATCAGAGCTCCTGAAATCCACGGTCCAGCCTCCACGAAGCCACGCCTCACCTTCCGCAGGACGCCCTGTCCTGTGGGCTTGAGGGCAACGCTAGACAGGCCATCTACCGATTGGTAAAGCACATCAGAGCCAACCCTGTCTCACCAGGACCTCAGGACAGGTTCAGATTTATGTCCAAGAGCACGCACAAGGAGCCACAAGCATAAAATTCCAGATGTTTGCCCTGCAGATGTTTCACGTGCAATTTGGGAATCTGGGAACGCTCGAAATAGCATTCGCCCATAAAATTGCCTGAAATGCAGTCCAAATGTGTCCGTAAAAAGTAACCAAATAGCTATTTATTGTTATTAGTTCAAGTTCTCTGAGCTCCTATGCAGGGCTGGGCGTTGATCTAATCGGGTGCCGGCTGAGTTTGGGGGTGACCTCGGAGGTGCTTCCCAGAGGCCTCGGGCTCTGGCTTACAGAGTGAAGCCAGCAGTCGGCAAATTCTCCCCTTGGCCCTGACGTCTGACCAGGACACAAGAAGGAAACCCAGGGGGTTGGTCTAAGACATTTATCTTGAGGTAAATTCCTAAAAACCTTGATGAGGGGTCAAGCCTGTTCATAAATATAACAACATACACAGAAAAAACAAAACAGGTTAGGAGGTGATGAAACTGCATTAGGCAATGGTTGCCAGGCAGCCCACCAGGGCACTCCGCCTTTACTCTATTGCGGCAAGATGCACACCTCACATAAAGGTCACCCTTTTAACCAGGCTGAAGTGGACACGTTAGTGGCATTGAGCACATTCACAGGTTGTGCAACCATCACCACGATCTGGTTCCAGAACATTTTCAGGTCCCCTAAGAGAAAGCCTGTCCCCATTCACAGTCACTCCCCTCCCGCCACAGCCACTAATCTCCTGTTTGTCTGTGTGGATTTGCCTGTTCTGGACACTTCCTATAAATGGAATCAGACAGTATGTGGCCTTTTGTTTCCAACAAGCACATAAAAAGGCAGTCAGCATCATTAGTCATCGGGGAAAGGCAAATCGACCACAGTGAGATACTACTTCACACCCCTGGGACGGCTACAATAATAATAATAAAAAAGGCAAGTCTGCGCTGGTGAGGGTGTGGAGGATTGAGCCCTCGTGCAGCGCTGGTGGGGATGTAAACGGCGTAGCCACTGTGAAAAGGCGCTGCTTTTGAACAATAACATAGGTTCAGCCCCTGGGTTTGCTCAGAATGAAAGGCTCTGTGTTGGGGTCCAATGGCCTGTGTTTGAGCCCTAGACTCTCCATGCAGTAGCCATGTGACTTTAAATTCCCCCACCTTTCTGAGTCCTCACTCCTCATCCTTTACTTCCCAAGGTACTCTGAGACGCAAACAAATCACACAGGAGGTCGGCAGGGGCCTCTGTGCCTGGCTCCTGCAGCCCCCCTCACCCCCATCTTTCTAGAATTTGTCCCCTGCTCACTCCCCTCGGGCATACCGGCTGGCTCTCATTTCCCAGCAGGCACACTCCACCCCAGGGGCTTGGCACTTGCTGTCCTGCCATCTGGAACCTGGATTTCTGCCGCATTTCTTTACACTTTTGTTCCAACGCCACCTTTTCAGTCACACTGACCTGGACCGTCCTCTATACAAGGACAGTTCCTCCCCTGCCCTTGGTTGTCTCCATCGCACTTAAAGAATAATAACCCATTTTTATTTTTCAGGTTTCTGAAGTTGCTCCCCTCCCAATGGAATGTGAGCCCCAGGGCTGTAAGGGTCTGCTCACTGCCGTGTCCCCAGCACACAGTACCTGGCACAGAGAGCTGCTCAGAAGAGGCTGTTGGATCAGTGGATGGGCATCTGGAATGATGCACAAGTGCAGGTTGAGTTTCATTGAGCACATGGAGGTCAGGGTGACTTGGCAGGACATCTTTGTCTCCTTCTGCACACAGCCCAGTGTACCCACACGAGCAGGTATGACACGGGCATGTGGAGGGACAAGGAGAAAGAGGAGCTCACAGCCTAAGCTAGTCCTTGTTGGCAAGTAGCAGGGACCTACCAGCTCCAGCTTATGCAAAACAAGGGGGATCTATAAGAATATGGGATGAAGCTCAACCTCTGAAGAGGTGGGAACCAGATCCTGGGAAAATACAGGGCATCTCTCGCTCTTCTTTTCTTTCTTATTTCTCTCTTTCCTCTCTCTAGTTGAGATCTCCCTGTGTTTTTCTTTATTAATCACATGCTTTCAGTGCATTTCCTCTTGCTGCTGGGGAAATAGCCTATCTAATAAAAGAGTAATATGCAAATTGACTGTACCTCTGCTACACCCACAAACCACGCCCACAAGCCAATCAGGATCGAGTATACAAATTAACCCAACCAAGACGGCTGAGAGCAGGAGGCTTGGGTTTCCCCGGCAATGGAGGAAGCCAAGCTTTCCGCCTGCCCTGGCCTGCCTTGGCCTCCACTTAAGGCTACAAAGTTTCAATTATAGAAGATTAAATCCCAACAAAAATGGCAGCAGCCATGGAGCTGGAGAGAGCAGGAAGCTTGAGTTGCCCCCAGCTATGGAGGAAGCCAAGTTTCCACATTCCTGGCCTGCCTTGGCCTCCGCTTAAGGTTACAAAGTTTCAATTATAGAAGATAAATAAATACCAACAAAAATGGCTGCAGCCACGGAGCAGTAGGAGGCTTGGCTCCACTCAAGGCTACAAAGTTTCAATTATAGAAGATAAATAAATCCCAGATACCAGGGCCACTGCTTGGGTTGCCAGGGGGCGTAGCCGGTCTGCAAACCACCACAGGCCCCTCACCCAGGCTGCCCCACACCCCAAGGGAACCCCCACCCTGATCTGGGAACCCTTCAGGGCAAACCAGTCAGCCCCCAGCAGTGCACCAGGCCTCTATTCTATCTAATAAAAGAGTAATATGCAGATTGACCTTCACTCCAACACACAAGATGGCTGACCCCATGTGGTCAAAGATCCTGCCTCCATGTGGACACCAGATGGCTGCCACAAAATGGCCAGCAGGGGAGGGCAGTTGGGAGGGACCAGGCCTGCAAGGAAGGGCAGTTGGGGGCAATCAAGCCTGCAGGGGAGGGCAGTTAGGGGTGACCAGGCTGGCAGAGGAGGGAAGTTGGGGGATACTGGGCCTGCAGGGAAGGGCAGTTGCGGGAGACCCAGGTCTGCAGGGGAGAGCAGTTGGTGGGGACCAGGCTTGTAGGGGAGGGTAGTTAGGGGTGACCAGGCCTGCAGGGGAGGGCAGTTAGGGGCAAACAGGCTGGCAGGGGAGCAGTTAGGCATCAATCAGGCTGGCAGGGGAGTGGTTAGGGGGTGATCAGGCTGGCAGGCAGAAGCAGTTAGGGGCAATCAGAAAGGCAGGCAGGCAAGTAGTTGGGAGCCAGCAGTCCTGGATTGTGAGAGGGATGTCCAACTGCCCGTTTAGGCCTGATGGTAGGATCAGGCCTAAACGGGCAGTTGGACATCTCTCAAGGGGTCCCAGATTGGAGAGGGTGCAGGCTGGGCTGAGGGACATACACCCCTGTGCACAAATTTTGTGCACTGGGCTTCTAGTCTATATATATAAAAGGCTAATATGCTAAGTGTCCCTCTGACCATTCAACTGGTCACTATGACATGCACTGACCACCAGGGGACAGATGCTCAATGCAGGAGCTGTCGTGATGTGCACTGGCCATTTACAAGGAAATGGCAACACAGACCTAGCACTGCTAAAGCAACACTCAGCTTCCCCCAAGTGGGACACAGACCCTGCCACCACCCTGGAGTGACAACCCACCAAATCACAGCCGATGCTGCTGAGACCTCATGGTGCAAAATGTGGCCTGCAGCCCAGCCCAGCCAGAAATGGCCACTGTGGGCACCAGGTAATGACGTCACATAGCAACGCCCGGCTTCCTCTCCTTGCAGTTTCTTCAGCCCAGGAACACAACTTGCTTTATAGCCAGGTGCAAACATTTTACACTTTAACCAATGTCATGAAGTTTGTTCCTGTGCCTCATCTCATTTAATGCTCACAGAAGTCCCGAAGAGGTAGGAGACACAGTGGAAACCTATTTTCTTTTCATTAGCTAGAAAACAGAGATTTAGAAAGTTCAGAAACTTGACCTGACTGCAAAGAAGTAGGAAATAGTGGACCTTGAAAATGACTTCAGGTTTTCTCACTGTGCAGAATATAGTCAAATACTGCTGCAGGTAAATATTTTACCCTTTGTTCTCCCTGTGTGATCTACAATAATAATCTGCTTGGTGTTGATATTTATTGCTGTGTTGTTGACAATTACCTGAAGGAGAAGTTGGGGTGCTTCACTGGGCTGGAAAAAGTATAGCTAAATCAGAAAGCAGGTCTAATTAAGCAAGTTTATTCTATATCTATAAAAGGCTAAGTTGACTCACGCATGCACAATACATATAAAGCTCTTGCTGGCGCCAACCATATGTGTGTGTTTTGATCTATCATTGTTGATCGTGGATTTGGTTGACACTTCTATTATAGAGAAAGGGCGAATAGCAATATTAAAATATTTCTTCTAATTAATTTCCTTTCAATGTGCACGAATCTGTACCAGGCCACTAGTTTTCACAATAACGTTCATATCTAGCAACCTGAGGTCCCAGTTGCAAATTCTCAGAGAGGGGAGCTGATTGGCCTGGCTTGAGTCAGGCTGCTCCCTTAAGCCCAACAACTGTGGCTGGGGTGCACGGGGGGGGGGGGGGGGGTGGCGAGGGGGGCACTGGAGGTGATGGGGGCAGGCATGTAAGAAAGGCAGCTCTGAGCAGGGAAAGCTGCTTGCCACATGAAACTGCTGAGAACTCTCACCCTACAGGTCACTCATTCCTTCTTTGTTTGTCTATTAATTTGTCAGATGTTTATTGAGTTCCCACTCCATGCCAGGCATCACTCTAGGGCCAGGGTATATATCATTCAACAAAATATATGGAGAGTGCTGCCTTCAATAAACCCACAGCCCAGTGGAGGAAAGGCCCTATAAACAAGGAAGCAGACCTGCTCATTAAAGGGGAGACACATGGTGAGGGCAGTGGGCAGTTGTGGTTTTAGCTCAAGAGCACAGGGAAGGCCTGGCTGAGAGGGGACATTGGCAGGGACCTGGACGAAAAGGGTGAGCTGGCAGCTGTGGCCGTTGGTCCCTTATGCACAAAGGCCACATGGCAAGCAGGTCCCTGCGCTTGAGACAAGGAGGCCAATGGGACTGGAGGCGGAGGATGGGGGGAGTGAGTGGAGGACCCATGGGTCTTACACGTCATGCAAATGGCACTGGATTCGTCTCTTTCTGAACCGGTTGACAGGCACACTCTTTGTGCCACTATGACGCATCTCATGAGAACAATGGGGCTTCTTAGGGGACCCAAGACTGAGGCAGAATCTGACGTTCAGAGCCAGACAGCTTGGATTTGAGTCCGAGGCGATCAGCCAGTGCCTGTGGCACATGGCGCTTCTCCAAGTCACCATCTGGAGGGCGGTGCTGAGAGCTCCTCGCAGTCAGGCATGGGGATCCCTGGGCACTTGACCCAGGAGCCTGCAGCACCCAGCACCTTATCCAGGCTCACCGCCTCCACTCTGCACTCCACACCCGTGTCTTCGGGCTGCATGGCCCAGGGCTCCCGTCCAGAAAGGTAAGCAGCTGCGGGGAAACGGAAGGCCACAATCACGCTCCTGCTGGCGGCAGGAATGACGGGGCTCGTTTTTCAGAGATCTGTGATGACAGTCGGGCTCAGGGTCGGGGGCCACGGCCAAACTCCCCTCCCACGGCTCGCAGCCTTGTCTCCCACCGCTGGGAGCTCCGGATGAAAAATGAGGGACATTCCTGGCGATGGTATGTGTGCTTGATGGAAAGACGGAGGCGGCTCCGGGCTGACTTCACGGCGGCCACACGGGTGGACGAGCTCTTGCTCGCCGGCCCCTCGCCCAGTGTCCCCAGAAGGAGGCAGGAATCCTTAACAGGAAAACCTGAAAGATGGGTCCCCATGGCACCATCCCGATAATCTGTTGGGGGCCCCAAGCCCCAGAAAAGGCCGAAGCCCTGATAGGGGCCTCACCCCATGGATCCCAGGGGCCCTGTCAATCAGGCCCAGGCAGGAGCGATGGGGGGCGGGTGAGGCGGCTTTAAAGAAAGCCCTGCATTGTTTTTAAAGGGTAACCCGTTTGCATCTTGGGTTTCACCGGGAAGTCTGTGTGGCCACAGAGGCCAATTTAGCATTTGCTGGGAGCTGGGTGAGCCAGCCTGAGGAGCGTCCCTCTGGGACCTTAGGTAGTGCTGTGGCCATGCCTGGGGGGAGGGAAAGGGCACATTTTTATCCCATATTTGGTGATGTGGTGGGCTTCAAGTTCTTCTTGCTCTCTCATTTGTCAGCATCTTAATGAGAAACCCCAAAAGGATTTAGAAATTTCCCTTTCCCAAGGACAGGAAATAAATTTGAAAGTTCTAGGGAATTAGGGGAAAACCCATTGCAGGGAGGGACAGCAGTCTTTGTTGTCTGCATATATGAGTGTGTGTGTGTATGTGTGTGTGACACTGGGTGCGCGCGCGCGCGCGCGCGCGCGTGTGTGTGTGTGTGTGTGTGAATGTGAGTGTGTGATGGAGAGAGCATAGGAGTGAGTGTGTGAATGTGTGTGTGTATTGGAGAGAGGGAGGCAGAAGAGAGGGTGTGCCCTCATCCTTAGGACTTGTTTTCTGGCATTTAGACCCCTCCATTGTGGGAAGGTCAACCTCTCGGAGAGGGTCTGAACCTCCCTCGTGACAGCGATTCGTTCTTTGAAGTTCTCAGTTTTGGATAAACAGTTTGTCTCCCGTGTCAGCCATTTGGATGCGAGAGTAAGCAAACCATTTCAAGCGAGTGTAAATGCCAATTCAACAACAACCACCCCAGGAGTAAACGGATTCTCACGCGCCATCAATACCGTAATTTATTTCTTCCATATGACACGCACATCTGGGGTTAAAAACAGAAGATGAAGAAATGCTCAGATGCGAACGATAAAGTGGAGCTGTCTGGCCGCAGAGTGAACTTACTCTTCTGTCCTGAAAACCAGAGCCCATTTGTTCCAAACACCAGGCTTTGTGCTCAGCGGGACCCAGCCATTTATGAATGAAAAGAAAAGCCCAGCACAGTCACAGCGGGGAAATAAAAGTTGTTTCAGGGCAATAAGGCCTTTTAGTAAAATTGTATTGTTAATACATTTTCCCTAATAACAAGTAACCGGACATCACCGTAAAGCAATTCCCTCAGGAACACGGGATCCGGCTTCTCCTAGCCTTGGGAGACAGGATGGAACTGCTCAGAGTGTGGAGTCCAGAATCTGCAGGTTTGAGCCCCAGTCGCTGACCAGCCTCTTTCACAGGCCAAGTGACTTGGGACACGTTGGTTAGTTTCCCTAGCCCTCAGGTTCCTAAGCTGCGAAATGGGGATTCATTCATTCTTCCGTTCATTTCATTCAACACGTGCTGGCTGGTATCGGCTGTGCGTTCCACGCTGGACTTCGTGCTGTGGCTGC
The DNA here is from genome assembly GCA_026230045.1 of Corynorhinus townsendii. Lineage (NCBI taxonomy): Eukaryota > Metazoa > Chordata > Mammalia > Chiroptera > Vespertilionidae > Corynorhinus > Corynorhinus townsendii. The sequence goes on from JAPDVU010000011.1 coordinate 34,527,042, forward strand.
GAACTCGGGTAAAGGCCCCATCCTGGCTCACAGGGTAGTGACAGACACTTCAAATGAGCAATTCAGCAGTTAAAGGGAATCATGTGCAGGCTTCGGAGAGATGAGTAGCAGGATAAGAGTGAGGATGCAGGGCTCTGTTGGAGGTGGCGAGCTTCCACACGTCCGCCTGGTGTCTTCTTTCTGGATCTGAGCATGTGCACAGGGCGGCCCCTCCCTCTGGTTTCTCACAGATCAGCCCGCTGTGCACACCTTCCGCACTTAGCCTTTGTCACTCAGCAACCTCTCTTGGAATTCGTTCTGTGGGTACATAGGGCAACTGGCTGCGTAGTACTCCCATGTACGGACATGCCACCGTCTGTCTAGCTCACGTCCTGATGCTGGGCATTCGGGTTCTTTTCAATCTTTTGGTCCTAAGAACAATGCTTGAGCAAAGTTAAATCTCTGTACAGACGATTCATTAAGTAAATCCCTCGAAGTGAGATTTAATGGCAAAGACTCTTGTGTTTGAAATGTTTGGTAAATACTGTCTCAGTGCTTTGCAAGGAGCTAACCAGATTTACACCCTGTGGTGTGGCTCTGGGGAGAGTTGCTCAGGTTTTCTTGCAGGAGACACCCCGCCAAGGGAGAGAGGGTAGCTGGGGCCCCAGTTATGGGTGCCTGGGCAACCTGCCTTAGCTTTTTAGCCAAGGCCACATGCCTAGGGGACAGCCGATGGCCATGCACAGCTAAAGCTCAGGGGCCTACCCCCTGCCAGCAGGGGAGTCTCCTGGGCCACCCTGGCCCAGGGCTGTCCTTAGGCCAGCAGAGACTTACTCAGAGCTTTGGGGCTCCCCATGCTCCCCCTCCCCCTCTCCCTTCACAGGCTGGGCCAGAATCGAGATCAGAGAGTTCACCCATTGGTCTATTGCATTCCCTCTGCACACCTGTCCCCTGCAGAATCTGCCTTGGCATTGGCCTCCCTGGTGACCCACACACACGCACCCACTAATATGTGAGGACAGCAGCTGGCTGCATTTGGTGAGCAGGGTTCTATGGCTGCACGTTTACAAAACCCTCAAGCTTTTCCAAATCTCTCATTTTACAGCTAGAGAACCAAGACCCAGAAATGGTCAGTGACTTGCCTGAGGCTACCCATAATCAGTGGTGACAGAAGCCCCACCCTCAACCTGGAGACCCCAGCTGATCTTGAACGCCCCTGCCCTCTGCTGAGTGAGCCAGGTGCAGACACGCGTGGCCTAAGCTCCATTCCTCCTTGTCCAGATTTTCAAAAAGTTCCCTGAAATGAAACGGGAAACTGTGTCCAGATATTGGATGTCCTGGATACCATTGCCCCCACCGCAGCCATTCCTGTCTCAACACCGGGAAGGGTATCTGGAATGTTCCATGCTGCGAGCACCAGGCTCCACCATTCCAGCTGTGCCAGCTGCTCACAGTCAGCAAAGATCCTCAGGGTTCTGATGGCAGACGGGAGGGGTATGGGCCAGGGAGGGAGGGAGACAGCCCTGCCACGGGCTCTGATTATGTCCTCCCCTCCGCACTTTCAGGGGCTTAAACAGCAATAGAAGAATGTGCCACTGTCAGCATAAATCACTGTAAGTGGAATTCTGCTGAGATGCGGAGATCATTGGACTGAAGGAGCCATTTACTCAATGACCAAGGGATCCCTCCAAGCCGTCTTTCTGGGGGCTTCTTGCTGGCCCAGCTCAGGGCTGGCCGAGGTCCATGGTCGCCACACAGCAGTGGCCAGAGGGGTGGTCTCAGGCTCAGGAGCTGCTGGGCCAGGTTTGCCCTGCACAGATGCAGGTGGTGAGGTGGGCGGGCACTGGATGGGGGGCTCTGGCTGCCAGCTGAGTAGAGGGGGATGTAGAGATAGGATGGAGGGCGGCCTTGCTATGCACATACACCTCTATACACTCACTGAGGGCAGAGGCCAGAGTGCCTCTCTGACTGTCTGCCTCCGCCTCAGCCCAGCATGTGGGATACCTGCTAACTTGGCATTTGCTGACTGATTGGATAAGGAAATAAAGGCAGGAAGGGAGGGCGGGAGAGAAGGAAAGTCCTCCTGCATTTTTCCTTGTTCGTGGGTTTGGCAGTGAATTGTATTAAATCATGCAGATGTCAACCTCTGCCCAGCTCTCAGGCCCATTCTCCTGGCTGGGTGAGCTCTGACCAAGCATGTCCTGGTGACAGAGGTCAGCCCTGAGGACACCCCGATAGAGGGCAGCCCCTCTTCTGGCAGCTGCATGGGGATGACCCATGTCCAGGTTCTGTCCTTGGCTGGACAAACGCCATTTCCATCCAATGTGTACACATCTGTGTACAGGAAGTTGAGGAGGACACACATGTGAGTACGTGTGTATTTGCATAACAGTGGTGTGTGTGTGTGTGTGTGTGTGTGTGTGTGTGTGTGTGTGAGGGGCTGTGAGCACACACGACTCAAGCGAGTGGCATGTGTCTGTTAGGCCCCTTTTGACTGGAGTGACAGCCCAGGGGCAAGCCATGCCCCTGCCCTGCTCCAGGCAGGAGCTGGCACCCTGAGTGTGCCTCAGGAAACTGGCCTCACCACTCTGGTGGCACCTGGCTTCCCTAGACCTCAGCCCCTCCCGACCTGCTCCCCAACTCTGACGCTACTTTTCACAGAGCTGGGTCCCCTCAGCCCAACCTGGGCCTGGCACCTGTGAGTAAGAAGCCATCTGGACCAGTCTGTGCCACTCTTGGGAGAGTGTGAATTAGGGGCACATCCTGGCTCAGGGTCAGGGCGGTTGAATACAGATGCTCAGCTAAAGAATACCCTATATAATAAAAGGCTAATATGCAAATTGTCCCCTCCACCAGGAGTTTGACCGGGAGTTCAATTAGGAGTTCGACCAGAGGGTGGGGCCGGCCAGCCACCCACCACAGCCCCTCCCTCCGGCCTGACACTGATCACCCCTATGGGGAGGGCCAGCCGGACCCCACTCATGCACGAATTCGTGCATTGGGCCTCTAGTATTTATTATCATTCCGTGGAGTTGCCACTTTAGGGGGAGTTAAGTTCTAGTGTGGGCGTGTAAGCTCCAGTTAAGAAAAGCGTAGGAAAAGAATCCCGGAAAGGACAGCTGGGTTAGCTGAGATAATGCTGCGCCTGAGCAGAGGCGGCAGGAGTAGCTGCCTGTGTGGAAGGCTTGTGAGCACAGTATGGGTTCGGGTTCGTCGTGTCCGTCCACAGTGACTCACACTCGCCTCCATGCTGTGAGGCGACCGGGCGTGGGAAGGCACGGGCTCCCATTTCCTCTCCAGGCAGAAGCACACTGCAGGAAGCAGTAGGCTAAGGACCAGAATTTCAAATCATGTCTCTCTGCCTCTGCATCTCTCTCTGTCTGTCTCCGTCTCTGTGTCTATCTCTCTTGTCGAACACCTAGAATTGAATTCACATGAGGTTTTGATGTCTGTGATGATGCCATCATAAAGTAATTTTGTGTTTGGAAAGTTACCTGCCGTCAGTAGAAAGCCACTACTCGGCTACACTAGCTGTTGCCATGGTGAAATGCGGGCCTGGGGTGCCCAAAGCTCCTGGCATTTAAAGAGAAGCCAAAAGGGCAAAGTTTGCAGTGATAGCTTCTATTTTTAGAAAAATTTGGCTCAAATTAAAAACAAAAATAAAGCTTGGCCGGCATGGCTCAGTGGTTGAGAGTCAACCTATGAACCAGAAGGTCAGGGTTTGACTCCGGGTCAGGGCGCATGCCCGGATTGTGGCCTCGATCCCCAGTGTGGGCTTGCAGGAGGCAGCCGATCAATGACTCTCTCTCATCATTGATGTTTCTATCTCCCTCTCCCTTCCTCTCAGAAATCAATAAAAATACATTTAAAAACAAAACTAAAAGAAACTAAAACCAACAAGTGCATACAACAAGTGATGGGTAGGCTCCAGCATTTGCCTCTGCGAGACGGGCCTCCCAGAGATAATTTGGCAAAAGCTCCTCCTTCCAGGAAGGGGCTGTGGCTCCCCAAAAGCTGGGACCAGAATCCGACCCTTCCTCCCATCTGCACCCTCCCGCTTCACGCAGAGCGTGTCAGCCACGCGGGCTCCAGATGCAGTGCGTGCCACCAGCCTGTTCACAGCAGTCGTGCAACAAGTCGTTGGGGCCAGACCACAGGCGACCTGGGAAAGATGCTATAGTGGATGTGGTGAGGGGCTCCCCTTAGTCTGGACTTGAGAAGTCCTGATGCTGGCAAATTGGGTCCCAGTTTTACAACACCCCTCGCATTTGCTGTGCTCATATTCTCAGCAACAGATGTCTTCTCAAAGTAGGGGCGTCCCTTCTGGGTAACCAAAATGGTGCCTGGGCTGAGCAGGACGTTCGCAAGGCAAGGCAGGGGTTTAGATCACACCCACATTACGTAAGCCTTTGTCTGAGCAACCAGTTCAAAGGCTATCAACCCTAGCACCCCAGATGGGCATGTTCATTGCAACACTATTCGTAACAGCCCCAATCTGGAAACACCCCACGTGCACAGCATAGTGCGATGATAAAGAAATACAGTACATTTGCAGAATGGAGCCCAAAACAGCAACGAGAATGAGTGACCTGGAGCCAAACAGCATGCTGAGCAAAATTTGCCAGACACAAAGAGCACACACCGTTTGCGTTCCTGCAGGTGGAGTCTAGAAGCAAAACCACCCCGTGTTCGGCAAGGGCCTTATCTCGGGTAGGCACCAGCAGGGACAAAGCAGGACAGTCCCCTGCCCCAGTGGGATTGGTTCTGGGCGGGGGTTGGGGGGAAGGGGGTGGCGCAGATAATAACTAAAGTAATAATTGCCAATGCATTGCTCCCATAGATCCAGACCACAGTGACCGTGGCCTGGGCTAAGGGCGGGCACAGATTTGCAGGTAGAAGAAGTGATGGACAGGTGGGTGGGATAAATTCTGGGGACATGGCTGGTGAGAGGTCAGGAAGAAACATGAACTCTGGGTATGGAAACTTTCAGCTTGGAGATGCTTAGTGAACGTTTTGGAGTCACTGAGGCGGGGGTAGGAGGGGCGCTACCGCTGTGGAACAGGAAGAGACCCAGGGATGGGACCCTAGGGAGCCCTGATAGTGCAGGGTCAGGCATTGAAACATCAGTCCAGGAAGCTGTAAGAGGTGGGAGGAGACCAGGAGAGCATGGGTAATAAACAGTGGCTCACATGGTCCCCGTGTCCCAAGATGGGAAGCTTCATGGGGATGGGCAGTTCCATCTTGTTCACTATCATGTCCCTAGAACTGAACTCAGATCCCGGTGTATAAGAGGTGGCAGCTGACATTTGCTGAACAAAAGAAGGTCAATGTGGCCGACACAGCTAATAAGGCAGTAATGTCCTCCAAGGCCAGGGGCCGGTGAGCGAGCAAGTGGTGCCTTCGGGAAGCTGCACTTCCCGCTCTGCACACAGGGACTCAGCCGCCTCCCACACACATCTTGGTGGGAACAGAGGAGGAAAGATGTTCACGACTCTGCCAGGTGGTCAAGACATCCCTCCATCTCACGCAGATGTGGGCTCAGGGGCCGCCCTCCCAGGAGCCTGTGCAGCAGGGCCCCCACCTCTGCTTTGCATGTCTCCCCCCCTTTTTAAAAACCATTTTTATCTTGGCATCAAAGAGATAAAATTGGCACTTCTATGTCAATGTAGATACAAGCCCTCCCCTTAGATCTCATTTCAACCAGGCTAAATTTAAAAAAGCAAAATGTGTCTGGCCTGATAGCTGGCTCCACGTGCAATGGAAAAAGCCAAAAATAAACACCGTGAGTTGATGACATCCGTACCATCCCTGGGCAGGCTGCCTGGACTGGGGTGAGAGAGAGTGAAGGATGCACGGCCCACCTTGCACAGAGTGCATAGTGGGTTCTACAGCTGCTGAGGGCTGGGGTCCACCTGACAGTGTGGTCCTCTGCTGTGGGAACTTGCCCTCGGGGCACCGTGGACCGCGGGGACAGGGTGAGCATGATGTCAGTCACTCAAGCCTCCCTAGTTCTCGGAGAATGCCCACCACCCACTTTCGTATGCTGGTCTGAGAACCACCGCCCACAAGTGCAGAACTATATTCTGCAATTTCAGTTTTTCTCTCATTATCCAAGGGAGGTGAGTCTCCCTCAGATGCTCTGCAGGATGAAAATGGCTTTTATCTGGATGACAGAAGTTACAGCAATATTGATTGCGTTTGTTCACCTGATGATCAGGGAGGAGCTTGCCCTAATTTTATGGACAGAAAGTGAGGATTAGAGAGCTGGAAGTGGGCCCTCTCTCCTGCATGATGGCCCCCAACTGCAGCTGGCTGGACACTGTCTTCACATTGCCGTAACTAACTCTCTACTTTGATTAAATTTTTTTTCTGGGAATCAACTTCAAATTGATATTATCCTCTTGATCCCTGTACTCAAATTCATCATTAACAATACAATTATTTGTGTTGGTTATGTAATTTTTTACTTAAAGCACATGATTGTAGGTATAAGTCAGTAACATGTTTCAAACATGTCATCTCTGCTCCATGGAGAGTGCCTCCTGGACCACGGTTGAAGCCACACTGCTCTGGGGGCTGCAGCCCAACGCATCCGTCACACAGACCACGTGCCCTATGTTCATGTCCAGCCCTCCGTGGAGCATTGGGGAAGTCAATGACTCCCAGGTCTCGAGGTAAGTGATCCTATTCCACCTATCAATGGAATATTGCTGTATATATTGTCAGACTTTTATTTGGAACTAGAGGCCCGATGCACAAAATTCGTGCAAGGGGCTCAGCCCTGCCATTGCAGCGGCCGCCTCTGCCTTGGCCTTCGCCCGCTGCGGCAGTTGCCTTGGTCCTCGCAGCCCCACCTTCATCTGGAAAGTTGTCCGGAAGGACGTCTGAAAGGATGTCTGGTCTAATTAGCATATTATGCTTTTATTATTATAGATAGGATTGCCTAGAATGTTTTGCACCGTTTATCTACATACAATATACACACAGAAAAGAATACAACCACACACCAGTGCTCCGAACCCCACCCGCATGTATGAGAGTTCCATAAGGACAGGGGTCTGCCTTGCTTGCTGCTGCATCTTCAGTGCCTAGAAAAGTGCCTGGCACATAGTAGGTCCTTAATAAATGTGAATGGAATAAGTGTGTGAGTGGGTGGAAGTATGAAATGAGGTTTCTCCCTTTATTCTTGTGTTTTGTTTTGTTTTTCAATCTTCAACCTCCAGGCCACACTAGGGCTACACTAATCCTTTAACATGCAAAGTGATGTGTCACCCTCCAGCTTAGAAGGGCTTCATCACTCTTCCTGGCCATCTCAATGCTTGGAATTGCATCCCACCCAAATCCATATGTTGAAGCCCTGATCCCCAATGTGATGGCATGTGGAGATGGGAGCCCTGGAAAGGTAATCAGGCTTTAAATGAGGTTATGAGGGTGGGGTCCCATGATGAGAGTACTATCCTTATAGAAGAGGGAGAGAGACCAGAGTACTCTCTCCACCACATGAGGACGTGGGGAGCAGGCAGTTGACTAAAAACCAGGGAGAGGATCTCACCAGGAACCAAGTCTACCAGCACCTTGATCTTGTATTTCCAGCCTCCAGAACTGTGAGAAATACATGTCCATTGTTTAAGGCTAAGCCGCCTGTCTACAGTACTTTGTTATGGCAGCCCAAGCAAAGACCCATGAGAAAATTCAACCCCTTTACCTATAAGTGGCACTTGCACCCTTCAGTCCCTTCATGTTGGGCATTTCTGCATTATCTTAGGTCCTCAAAGCTCTCTTCTCTTCAGCATTTCCATATGCTGTTCCTTCTGCCTAGAATGCTCTTCCTCTGCTTTTCATGTGGCCAATTCCTTCCTGGCTCTGTTTACCTCTCAGACCTAAGTGATGCCTTTCCTGATTACGATCTTCTCCCACCACCCTTTCTCTGTGCACCACAGCACTGCTTGATTGCCCCTTTGTATAAGCCAGGATGGGCGAGTAACAAAATAACCCCGAGACCTCAGTGACTTCACACAATCAAGGTCTATTTCTCATTTGAGCTGCATGATCAAAAAAGTTCAGAAGGGTCCCCATTCCCCATCATCAATCAAGGATCCAGGCTGATGGAGGCTCCACTTCTGGACACAGCTAGCAATAGAGAGAGTATGGAGAAGTCACTGCTGCCCTACCTGCTTCTGACTCAAAGTGCCACTTATCACTTTGTTTACAGTCCATTGGCCAGAACTAAGTACCTTCCCCACCCTAACTGGGAGGGAGATGGAGAAACATACGAACCTTTCTTGTGTGCCCAGGAAAAGGAATTGGAATGGTCTCGTTATACTCCATTATGGATTGTTCCACATGACATGTAACTGCCTATTTATTTTACGTTTATTCCCGACTGAAGTTTCTCTGTTCCCCAAATTTCAGATTCTCCTCCCCCCACCTGCAATTTTACCTTTGGTTCCTAGCATAGTGCCCTCCTAGAAGGACCATGAAGGTTGGAGAAGAATCCACCTATAACGGCAATCACGTGACCTGCCCAGCCTGCATCTCTGAGCAGACTGCCTGCATTCCTAGTGGAGCTCTGAGTTCTCTGATGCTCTATGATTCTATGCCAACTGTGATGGGCCGTTTCTTCGTCCATCTCCTCCCAGGTCTGCCAAGAGATCAGAAAATGCTGAGCACCTATGGAAAATCCTGAACGCACTCCGTCTGTTTTGTCTGTTTTTCATTTGATGTTTGTGCTGTTTTTTTGGTACAATAAACAAGGTAAAAGCAACGAAGTAAACAGTGTGAGTTTAAAGAGTTTTTAACAAATGAACAATGCCTAACTATGTTCTGTTTTGAGAATGTGAATCTTTAGTTTACACTGATAGTTGAAAAACACGGCATTTGGATGACGGCCAGTTTTCCAGAGTGAATAAGCACCTCGAAAGGGACAAATATTTTTCACAGACTGTCAGCGAAATGGAGGCTCAAATATTTTAAAATAAATACATAAAAAGGGAAGAAAGAAAGAGAAGAGAAGGCAAGGAGACCCTGCTGACCTTCAGTTTCCAAATGAGCTTAAAACAAGTTTTTCTACTCATGTTTACTGCTTTCAAAGAAACAAAGCCTTTTAACTCTTCTGTGCTGCTGTTCTCAGAACTAGCTTTTCTAAAATGTCACTCCTGAGATTGAACAAGGGACACACTCAGTAGGCCTCTATTTCTCATCTGTAAAATTGAGATAATTATAATTCCTCATTCCCAGGCTAATTATGAGAACTAAATGAGTTAATGTGTCCAAAGGCTTAGACCAGGGAGTTCTGTATAAGTGTTACTATCACCCTGTCATCACATCACCATCATCATCATCACCACCATCACCACCATCACCACCATCATCATCAATGTCAACATCATCACCACCATCATCATCAATGTCAACATCATCACCATCATCATCACCACCACCACCATCATCAATGTCAATGTCGTCATTATCAATACCGTCATCATCACCAGTACCATCACCATCATCACTACCGTCATCACTATTGTCACCATCATCACCATCATTGTCACCATCATCATCATCACCACCAGTCTCACCACCACCACCATCACTATCATCATCAATAGTTACAAACCTTATCTGATGGAGGCAATGAAAGTAGCTTTCAGGAAACCATCCTCTGGTTAGTATTAGATAGTGACTCTCCAGTGGGGGAGTAAACTTGACTGCTGAGCATAGACCTAAAATATCAGTATATTGCTATTGTCCTGCCTTTCACCCCAATGAGGCATAGGACTTGGTGTCTACATACCCCATACACCCATGCATTTGACTTCCTTCTGAAAATTCCCTACATTAATTCTGCTCTGCTGTGAGGATTGTGACATAAAGGCAGCTACTTGGCTGGGAAATTCTCAAGAATTCAAGCAGTGCCCTAACTGGTTTGACTCAGTGGATAGAGCATCGGCCTGTGGACTGAAAGGTCCCAGGTTCAATTCCGGTCAAGGGCATGTACCTTGGTTACAGGCACATCCCCAGAAGGAGGTGTGCAGGAGGCAGTTGATCGATGTTTCTCTCTCATCGATGTTTCTAATTCCCTATCCCTCTCCCTCTCCCTTCCTCTCTGTAAAAAATCAATTATATATATATATATATTTCAAGCAGTATCATAATTCTTCTTTTTTATTTATTTTTCTAAATCCTCACCCGAAGATATATTTTTATTGATTTTTATTTTTAAAGAGAGAGTGGAAGGGAGGGGCGGGGGAGAGAGAGAAAGAGAGAGAGGAACATGGATGTTAGAAAGAAACATCCATTGGTTGCCTTCCATAAGCTCCCTGACCCAGGATCAAACCAGCAACCTAGGTATGTGCCCTGACCTGGAATAAAACCCTCAACCATCTGGTGTATTAAACGACTCTCCAACCAAGTGAACCACCCAGCCAGGGCACTGCCAGTCTTGAGGGATGCTACCAGTGTGGCCTCTAGGAGCAAGAAAGAGCGTCTCAGTATGTCCCAGTTGATCCCAGTCAGCCCTGCTTTCTGCCTGGTTTCTGCATCGTGCCTTCTCTCATCGCAATAAGTTACAATTTGGATACTACATTATATGATCACCGTGATTTTGAGTGCCTCCTATGTTCCTTTTGCTTATATCTATTTTCTAAGCTTCCAACAGGAAATTTATAATAAAGAGAGTAAAACAATGCAAGTGACAAAGCACCATCTCAGGTACTACCTTCTCAGAGAGGGTTTCCTGCTGCCCAGCATGGGTCACTCAAAACAGGGTCTCAACCGCCTTGAATCCCCAGCCTTGTTACGTGCCTAACACACGGCAGGAGGGCATTACATATTGTCTTTCCAACAGAAAGTTGAACAGCCCACCCCAAGCTATTTGGGTAATGGTGGTCCTCCAGCCATGGTGATAAGCTAAACACTTCTAACACAGACATAACACACCTAGCTCTCCCCCTGGGACGCTATCTCATTTAGGGGGGCATGCAAAGCAAGGCTTGCTCCCATCACAGGAGAACTGTGACTAGCACTGTCTGCTTGGTGCTTGCATCTGATGAAAGAACCATCCATGGAGAATCAGAGAGAAATTAATCCAGGAACCACTCCCAGGACCGAACTGCAGTGTCTGCACTTTCATATCCCATGGAGTTTAAATAAACTCCTGCCTGTGTTGGGAGGGATTTTTTCCACCCACCTTTGAACAACCTTAAAATAATAGAGTGCCCTCTTTGAGCAGGTTGGCCCAGTGGGAAGATTGACCTTATTTCCATTCTCTGACTGAAAGGGACAGCCTCTTCTGGGCAGGGGCAGCGCTGCGACCAGATGAGAGAAGAGAGTTCACGCCGCTGCGCTGACCCACTGGAAAAGGAAGCTACCGGACATTTCCTCTCCACATTGTCTTTTTGCAAGGTTACAAGTAAGGAATATTTGTACTGGATTGTTTTCCTTCCTTGTATGCCAGCAAAAACTTGCTAAGTTCAAGAGAGATGGAGAAAAAAGCCCGCATTATTAAATTTTAATGGACAGTCATGTTCAAACAAACCAAAGTGCCTGACAATTCACCCCCTACCCTAGTCCCACATCTGCCCTGCAGCCATAACCACCCACAATCCTAAAAGCCTGAGCACAGATGTTAGATAAGTTGACGCTCATGCTTAAAACCCTTTAATGTGCCCGGCCGGTGTAGCTCAGCAATGGAGTGTCAACACAGGAACCAAGAGGCCACCGGTTCGATTCCCGGTCAGGGCACATGCCCAGGTTGCGAGCTCAATCCCCACTAGGGGGCATGCAGGTGCAGCCGATCAATGATGCTTCTCATCCACATTTCTATTTCTCTATCCTTCTCCCTTCCTCTCTCTCTAAAAAATCAATGAAAACATATTTATTAAAAAACAACAACAACATAAAAAAACCTTTAATGCTCCCATTGCTTGGGCAGTGGTTCTTTACCCAGAATCACTACTGTATTTGCTGTTGCTCCTCCCTGAAATGCTCTCCCTCTCTCTTCCCTACGGTTTGGCTTCCCTGGGAATTTCTGAGACACCTTTCCTGACCCTCCCACACGATGGCCTGTGTCACACATGCCTACACACTCGTTAATCACCTTTTCTGCTTATTGTTGATTTTCCGTATTCCCCATCTGGAAGGTAAGTACCACGACAGCAGGGACTCACATTATTCATCATTGTAGCCTTATTGCTGATGAATGAAAGATAGATTATAGCTTAAAATGTTCCCATTCTTAAAGGTGCAGTGCTCATTGCTTTGCAGGAGACCACGCTGGGTGGTCTCCAAGTTCCCTTCCATTTTTGTAATTCCAACACTCAACTCAAAGGTTCATTTAAAACCACCTTTTCTCTCCTTCTGACTTTACAATATTAGACTCCAGTTTGTCTTCCTCAGTAGACCTCCCCCAGGACTCTCCCCTACCCTCCCTGATCATGCATTCGGTGCACAAATATTTATTGTGCCCCAGCCGAATGCCAGCACAGCACTTGGTGGGGAGTCAGCCGTGAACAGCCTCATCTCAGACAAGCAGGACACCCCCGAGAAGCACAGATGCAAGGAGAGAAGGGCGCTAGGGATTTCACCCGTTAGGGGTCTACCCTCTCATCACCCTGTCACCTGTTGTAGACTGAGTTAGGGTCTTCTGAGTGGTACCCAGAGCTTCTTATTGCTAATTTTCCCAAGTCATTTCCTTGAGTTTAAGACACTATCCTTCATTCCAACTGGAACCGTATAGAGCTTTGGCCTGGCCAGAAAGCTACTGTGTGGGTCTGTCTACTTCAAACAGAAGTCCTGCTGCTTGAACAGTCAACAACTGCATCCAGTGCATGGGCCAGGGCAATGGTTGAGTCATGTCTACCTTCAGAGGGGAGATAACAAGCAGGTAGGAGGGGAGGACTCAGTTAATGAAACGAAGGAGGAAACATCCACATGATATATTTCTTCTTATGTTCACAGTCAATTTAAACAAGGGCCCTGCATAGAAGTATTAGATGCTCTGAAATCAGTGCCTAGTGCCCTATCAGAGAGACCCAGCTTCTGACCCAATACATCACATACACACTCACACCCTCATACATAAAATCACACCCGTACACGCTCATACATCCATGTACACTCACACACACTTTATAAGCACGCACATATTCACACACATGCACGCTCACATACACTCATATACTCATATACACACACTTTTACTAGCACTTACACTCACACACATACCTACACTCCTCACACACCATTATCACATATTTGCACCCAAACACATCCTCACGCTAATAAACACAATTCACACACACAAACTCTTGTATACACACACACACACATACACACACACCAGCGTGCTCTCTCCAGGAGATATTATCAAGCCTAAGTCACTCCCACCTTTTTTCAATCTCTAAAAAGCTGCATTTACTAAAATAAGTAAAACATGTGAGGTATGGCATCCACCTTGTTGAAGTGCTGGCTTTTATTGGTCAACCGGTAAATCAAAACACATGGAAAAGTGCTACATTTAGGAACACACTGCGACTGTATTACTCCTCATTTTATTGGTTCATCTCTAATCGGAACCAGCTGGTAATAAAGAACAGAGTTCATGGGAATCCACCCTTTGTTGAAAGTGAGACCAGGGTGGATGCTGGAAGCTGGGGAGTACAATGAAAACAGCTGTAATTGACTTGTGAGGTCAGACTCTGGGTAGAACTCAGGGACAGAGGTGACGCTACAGCTGGTGCATAAAATGCTGGGCTCCTGGTTACCTATAAATGTGCAAAGAGGAGCCAAAAGCACCTATTTTTGAGGCTCCCCCCAGTGTCTGCCCCTGCTGACCTGTCTCACACAATTGCTATGAGCTGCTTGTTGACATTAAACTCAGTAATTATAGTGATGACATCCATGATGGTGATTATGATGATGATGGCCATGGTGGTGGTGATGATTATGATGATGATGTAATGGTGATGATGATGATGATGATGGTAGTGGTGGTGATATTGATATTGATGATGGTGGTGGTGATGATGATGATGGTGGTGGTGGTGATATTGATATTGATGATGGTGGTGGTGGTGATATTGATATTGATGATGGTGGTGGTGATGATGATGATAGTGGTGGTGGTGATGGTGATGATGATGATGATAATGAGATAGTGGTGGTGGAGGTGGTGGGGATCATGATGGCAACAGTCAGAAACTTCAGTCTGCACAAAGCTCAAGGAACATTTCCACATCAAAGTGCTGCAACATTAATGCTGCAAGAGTTGCAATCTTCATATAAACTGAAAAAATAGTTTCCCTTATTTTCCTAGTTTAAACAATTCTCCCCCCCCAAAAAAAAATGAATTTTAGAAATGGAACATACACACTGGCCCCTCCAATTCACTTTCCTGTCTCTAATCAGCTTAATGTGTCTACCCTTTGGAAAATAGTGATGCATTGGGAGGGTCTGTCGGATATTTTTAGCACCTGACATTATCCTGCCTCTTCCCCACTCTACAGGGTTGTGTAATATGTTCCTTGTTTAATAAGCACATCTTCATTAATTTTACATTTTGAGATCTGTGGAGGCTCCTGCCTCAGAGCTGGGACTGCCTGTCATGACCTGAGGCCAGTGCATGTGCCACACCTCCTTCCTCCTGGAGTAACTCCTCATTAACATGGAGAGAATGGCAAGAAGAGGAAGCTCCAACTTGTATTTCCAATGAGAAATGGATGATTTTTCCTTTATTTATTTTTATGACCACAGGGATCTGGTTCATGATGAGTCACCCTGCTGGTGAAGGTGCAGCTATTGAATCAGGGTGTGCAGTGACTATAGAATGTGTTTCCTATCATATTTGGAGTCTGATTCTATGAAGAAGAGGCCTGAGGTGCTTACAAGTGAATGCAGCAGCGGGTGCCTGGGGGCCTGACTTGCTTTCATAGCATTTCATAGCATCCTGCTTTGCTAAGGATGACAAAGTTGGAGCTTCTATATCATTAGGTGGATCTCATGGCCTTTACTGGCTCCAACTTTGACAGTGTTGGGGCCTGACATGATGACATTCTGGAAAGGGTGGTTCAGAGCTACATATGTAGTGGTATGACAGGGATGTAAAGATCTGAGGCTTCCCGGGGGGACAACAAATACACACATGGGTGCGGACATGTTTCTGGCTGATGAATAACCACACGCTTTACAATCTACTCGGAAAGATTATGTAAAGGTCCTGACAACTGCATAGGGTTTCCATGGTGTGTTTGATGGATCCCAAAGCTGTGAACTTGGCTTGTTGAATATTCTCGCAAGCGACAAGGACTATCTTCTCTTAATGAGCAGAACATACTGGAGAATTTCCTTCTCATTAGAAATGATGCCCAATGCCTTAGAGAATCCACACTGGAGAAAATAATTTAGAAGGAGAAATGGGTCCCCTCAAGAACTTTAATGATTAAAAACTATCCTACCCACACCCTCAATCCTATACCAAGCTGGGAGAAGTGTTCCAATATACCACTGCAAAGAATTTGGGCCCTAGTTCTGGAATGAAGCTTAAGGAGTAGGAGATTTTTCTTGTATTTTTCTTAACCCTGGCTCTTCCTCAGATGCACCCTTTAATATTGTGGTCTCAAAGGGAATTCAGGACCATGATCTGATTCATGATGACCCTCAGTGGGGAAGGGTAGGCTGTAACGATGTTAGACACTGCAAACAAGAGTCATTTTTGAATGTCAAAAGGAGTTCCAATACCCAAATATCTCCTTCTTCCTTCCTAAGAGAATGCAGATTGTATGCAAAGAGACAACATGGGTAACCAAAAGACTATTATTTCCAGCTTTCCTTAATTTAGGGGCTGATGGAGAGTATGTGTTGCTTAAGTAGCCCTCAAGCTACCTCATGGCACTGCAATTGTTATAAAAACATCTATGGCTAAGGGTGTCAGCTATGGAGTCTGGGTTCAATCCCGACATGTCCAAGCCTGTGCTCAGTTGCTTCCCTGTCTCCAAAATGGGAGTAATAATAGTTCCTCACATAGCGTGATGGGAGGGTTACATGATGATGGTGATGACGATGACGATGATGATGATGATGATGATGATAGTGGTGGTAGTGATGATGAGATACCAATGTTATTAGCACCATAGCCATTACTAAGGATAATGAAGCAACTTAGTCTGCAGTTACAAGGGTTTCCAAATGTTTTTGACAGTCAGATCAGTTCTTTTTTAGAGTATGTCTTCACCTTAAGTCCAAAAAGATGCTAAAGAGAGGCCCATTGCCTGACTGGGATCAGTGTGGGTTCAGAGAGGAAATGGACTTGGAGCAAACAAGGAGAAGTCTGGTTGTTCTAGAAGGAGACGTAGCTGAGGGAGCCCTGAGGGAGGCCAGTGCTCAGAGCCGGGGAGCACATTCCATCCTCTGGGAGTGCATCTTCCTCAGCACCCAGCAGGCACACAGCCGCCACCTGGCCTTTGCTTTGGCAATTCTTTCTCTTGAAATGACTCTCTCCTCTCTGCCAAACCATGGGGGTGAACGCAGGTTCAAGAGCATCAAGCTGTCTCTACATGCCCGGGCCGCGTTCCATTTAATCCTCACAATAACTCTACAAAGGCATGAGGACCATGACCTCCATTTTTACAGGTGAGGAAAGTGAGGGTTAGAGGAGGAGATTCATTTGCCCAAGGGGCTCTAACCAATCATCAGCAGACACCCCAGTCCCTTCTCCCCATTGGATCCTTGAGGCACCTGGGGGTCCTTGGAACTGAGTTTGAAAACCACTGCCCTAGCAACCCTCTCATGGGCCTTTCCAGTCTGCACTGTGGTTAGTTATACGACTTTGGTTGTCATTCATGGTTCTGAGGTGGTAAGAAGTGGATGAAATTCAGCATGCTCTGTACCTAAAGTGTGCGTGGGGAGAGGTTGGGGGGGAACAGGGGGACTTTGTCACGGAAAAGTTTTCTTTCCTAAACCTGGAAATGGCTGGTCTTTGCCACAGGCACACCATTGCCCACCCATGGAGGCTGAGGCTTAAAAACCCTTCGATTAACAAACCGCTGGGAGCAATGCACAGAGCAGAGCGGGTGCTCCAGGCAGCGGGTTGGAGCCCCGAGAACTTTCCGCTGGCTCATCCAAAGGGGTGGCTTGGCTCGGTCTCCATCGAGAGCATCAACAGGAAATGGAGCAGGGGCCCTGCCGTTCTCGGCCGGACAGCGCCCCATTTCCCTTTGTGTCTGGCACTGTTTCACCAACGGAATAAAAATGGAACATGGGATATAATTACACTTGCCGCGTTAGCAGTTGAAAAATTCCTGTGTTTGCTGAAATGGGCACAAGATGAAATCTCAGCTTTGCCGCTGGCCCCGCCCCCACTCACAGAGGGCGTTTTCTGATTTCAGATGTGTGTTTATCATTAAATGTGTGTTTAGGGGGAGATTTGGGAGCTGCTTGGTTCAGATTCCCAAGTGATGGCTCCACACATTCCTGTTCGTTCGTGGGGGTGGCCGTCTTCCCTGAGGAAGAGGTCCCTTCCGAGGAAGGAGGGTGTAGAGGTGACACTGGCAGGGAGATGGTGGGGGTGGGGCTCCCGGGATCCCCCTGCTCCAGAGTATCGGTGGTGGAGGCTGGACATTGACCAAACCAAAGAGATTTCGCAGCAGTGTCATGAGCAAGCTTCTGGAACACCCAAAGTTTGGGGGAACAGGAGAAATCTAAAGACACGGGCATGAGAAGTAGCCAGACCCTACTTTCTGACTGTCCCCTCATTCACCAAAGTCTACGCACTGAGCGGGGGTGGGGACACGATGAATGGCATTTATCTGAACTGTTGTTATGTTAGGGCACTGGTTACCACATGTCCATCAGCCTTAAAAATCAACTGAGGAACCACTGATAAAATGTAAATCCATCTCCAAATGCTTGGTAAAATGTGAGCCTTTCTCCCAGCCCCAAGGCTCTGAGTCATTTACACTGAAAAGGGTTTCGGGAATCTACACGTTCTCAAGTTGCTGGTATGAACGTGAGTGAGTCACACTTTCAGAGACCAGTCCCAGAGCAGCGGTTCTCAAACTCCACCACTCAGCACCCCTCGGAGGCCATGTGAACACAGACTGTGGCCCCACCCTGCAGCTTCTGAGGCAACTGTCTGCCTGGGAGCTCCAGAATCTGCATTGTGTCCCAGGTTCTCAGGAGAGGCTTAGCTGCTGCTCCCGGGACCCCACTCAGAGAGCTTTTCTTTTTCTGTCTTGGAGAAAAAACTCAGTCTGGTCATGTCAATGCCGCAGAGGACGGGGAGCCACGCCTTACTCATCTCCCCAGCACAGCAGTCTCATCCTTGACTAATTAAATTCCCCTAGAGAGTTTTTAGAACATCCTCATGATGTCCTTTCTAATCTGGGGTGGGATCCGGGCATCACTGCCCCGCCCCTCTGTTTCCCCCATTAGCTTTTAAAAGCTGCCCCACCCGATGCAGCCAGAGCTAAGAACCACTCCCCCCCCCCAACCCCACCCCCCCAGCACAGGGTAGGCAACCCGTTTCATTTCTATGTCAGATTTGTTGAGTGCCTATTGTATGCTTTGTTTGTGCCTGTTACCTTCCTTGTGCTATGGAAGAGGCAGTGGGGCAGAAGGAAGTTACCAGGCCCATCCTCAGGCAGCTCACAGCCCCTGGAGGCAGAGGCGTGCAGCACACCCAGGTGGGAGGTACGAGAGGACAGCCAGAAAGGATTGTTTTTGTTGGAGTTGAGGCAGGGCATGGAGACAGAATCTGAGCTGGGTTTTAAAGAATGGCACAGGACAGGCAAGAAAAGTCATTCCAGGCTAATGGGACAGCTGTCTTGGTGCCGAATCCTTAACCAGCATGGAATATTCAGGAAACTCTTACCAGGTGGGTGTCACTAGAGCATGGACCATGAGAGCAGGAGTGACGGAAGAGGAGAAAGGGGGGTTCAGTGAAGGAACATGGATGTTTAGAAGTGGATTGTCTTTGGAGCATTAGATTGTAATTAATTTCCCCAACTGAGAGATGAAGAATTGGCCATCCGCCCCGCTGCGGCCACACGGTAGAATGAGTTCCCCTGTCCTGGTGAGAAAGCACAGCTCTTTGCGTTTGTGTTCCTTTAAAAAGCACGAACTCTCATTCTTTCCTGTGAGCTTTCGGTGCCAGGATTCCTGCTAGGGCCCCAGTGTCCTTCTCCTTATAGGAATGCGCAGGAGACGGGGTGGGAGAGGAGACTGCTTGCTGGGAGACTTGGTTCCTGGTCCCATTCCTGCCAGTCATTCCTGGGTCCCTCCTCACAGCTGCGTCTATAAAGTGAAGTCGGGCATCTGTACACTGAGGACCATTCCAGCTCGTCAGAAAGTGAACCGCTGTGCCCTTCTCCGTCACTGCCAGAGAAGGAAAGCCTGAAGGTTTCCCACGCTGCTCTCGGAATGCCTGGCCTCCCCTTGGCACGCTCTCCCCAAGTCCAGCCCCACAGAATCCCCATCCCCGCACATCCTAGGAGGAGCCTGGAATGCCACAGAGCTAAGCGCTGGCCACTTCCCCTCAGGGCGAATTCCGTCTGCCACCTCCACAGAGTCCAGCTAAAAGAGCTCCCCAGGTCACCGATCCCTGAAGAGAAGGCGGTTTATTCAACAATGTTTCAGAAATTAAAATGAGGGCCCGCTCTTGTATTCAGTAAGTCTGATGGGAAAGGTGAGACATAAAAGAAGGAACTTAGACACCTTGGTGTGGGGATTCTTGAGAGGCTGGCTCAGAAGAAACAGCGGAGCTGGACCTCACCGGTCTCCTTCACTCCTGGAGCCCTACTTGCCAGAGTGGGTTAGCTGAGGTGGGGTGCTGGGCAGTGCCACCACCCTCCAGGTGGGAGGCGCTGGAAAGAATGAGGTGGGAAATGGGTGTGCGGGTGATCAGTACAGAAATGGAGGTGATGGTCTTGACTAAATCTAGGATGACCATTTATTGTATTGTTTAGAGTGAAAAAAAGGGGAAGCTACATGTAATTCCGCTGGGACATGTATGTAAAGCAGAGCTGTAAAGGGCCAGCAGTGTGGTATGGCCAGCTAGCCGGAGAGACAGAATTAAAGGAACTGGGAATGTGTAGGCAGAGAAGAGGTGAATTTAGGAAGACATAAAACCTGCATTGTCTGGAGTCAGAATTCCTGATAGGAAATCCTCGCTATATCTCTAACCAGCTGTGTGATCTTGGTCAAGTGCCTTACCTTCTCTGGGCCTCAGTTTCCACATTGGAACAAGGGGTGACCATACCTGTCTCTTTGGGTCTCTGTGAGGATGAGATGACATAATATACAAGGAGCACTTAGAATCTGGGGTGTTTCAGTGCTCGGTACGTATTGGTGGCCGTGACTGTAATGGTATTCCCGCAGAGTGGCCCTGGGTATCTCTCATAACTTTCTAGTCCTCAGTCTCTCCTGCTAGCTGATGAGAAAAACCTCTTTTCTGCACATTCCTCGGGATAATTGGGATGAACAAATGAGACACTGATATGGAAGGCTTGGGAAACTGTGGATGATCAGGCTGTGTGGGGGGAGCAGACCAATGAGAAGAGAACCCAAAAGTGTGATAGAAGGATGTATGGCCTCTTAGTAGACATTCCATTTCTGATGAGATTCGAATGATGTAACCAGATAGAGAAATATAACTAGTTGCCCATTGTTTTGGTTGGGTATCACTGTCGTAAATAAGCAAAGGGTCCTCTTGTCTTCCCAGTATCTCTTACCCCTCTTCCCCTCTCCTAGTCATGAATTTGGTGGGAACCTTTTCTGGCTCCAGGTCTGGCCCATCAAAGCATTCCACCACTTAAGCCAAAGTCATTGGTTCAAATATTGGCAAATGGTCCAAACAGGCCAGTAAAACTCATTTCCAGGGCTTTGGTTAGAGTAGTGGCAGAGAGAATACCTCTTCCACTGAAGGTTCTGGACACTCTAAAATAGAACCCACACAGAAGGAAGCAGAGCTGAAAGCTGATGAAGTCCAAATGGAATCCTGCTTACTATGTTTGAGTCCCTGGATGCAGCCCTACCTGGACCCAACTACTGGAGTTTTCAGTTAGTCAAACCAACTGTCTTTTTCTTGCTTAGGCTATGTTTCTGTCACTTGCAATCAGTAGAGCTTTGAAATACATGTCCAGGTCATTATTAAGAAGAGAAATTCAGATATGGGATGAAGGATTAATTCAGTCTTAACTCAGAGATGGCCTATTTGCCCTATGTCTGCTTGCCTGCCCCATCTCACTTTGCCTTACAGTCAGGCCTACATCTGGAGCTGTATTCCCAGGCTCCCACGTCCACTGACCTCCAGCTGGTTCAGCCACCTGGCTGCCTCCTCTCCCTCCGCCACAGTTCCTGTGTCTGCTGGGTGACCCAGACCCTCCATCTCCAGCCTCTTGCTCATCTGGGGGTTACCTCACTGTCCCCAGTTGGCTTCTCAGCAATCCCTTCACATGTACAACCAATTCCCTGTGTTAAATTCTCTCTGTTTTCGATATTCAGAGCATTTTCTACTCTCCTACTACGGCCCTAACTGACATGGACAGAAAATGGGTTTCCTCTTGTGTCATGGCAGTAAGAGAGGACAGGACATCAGGAAACTGAAATAAACTCAGAGGTAGTGGAAGCAAGTGAGGTGGAGCTACAGCAGGCACATGGAGAGGTGTGGCTCTGATCTGAGGGCAGCGAGGGGACCTCTGGGGCACGGTAGGGTTTGAAGGTGGTACGGCTGACCAGACCATTCCCCAGTCAGGGAGGTGTTAGGCTCGGAACACAAGTCCCAGCAGATTCTGGGGCACGTACTAAAATGAGGACTTCACTTCTACAGGCCAACACGTGCCAGGGGCCCAGAGTAATGTGATCTGAAACTTCCAGGGCATGCCTGCTCACCAACTCACCGATTTCAAAGGCCAATCTCTGGGGCTCTTCTTGCTCCTTAGTGAAACGGAACACTGTGTCAGGACTTGGGTGTAGAGGGGAGAGGAGCCAGGAGCCAGCCAGGCGGAGGGGGCCGGGGGCTTCGGCAGAGTCAGCAACAAAGAGCCCAGTGACCCAGCGAAGCCTGCAGCAGCCCAGACATGAAAGGAATATGCTGGAAAAATTAACTCAGTGTTTGCTTTGGGAACCAGTCTGACGGCTCTTAATCCAGTGGGCGTGTGTGTATTGCAACTCACGGGATGTCCCAGATCCCCGGCAAAGTCACAAAGAGCCATTTGTGAGGTTTTCATCCCCACTGTGGAGGGTGCCTGCTGCCTGGACCTCGCCCGCGGCCACTGAGCAGTGGCCCTGCCATCCGGGGGCTTCCAGCCTTCTCCTAGCGGCCTGCTCAGAACAGGCTATTTGTTGACTTTTCTTCCTCTTCGCACCTTGATGTTCCCACTTTAGAAAGATGAACGGCCCTGAGAAGTCGCCAAGCCTCAAAGCTGAAAATGCATGGAGGGTCTGTTTCTTAAAAGTGCATCTGTTAGATGGAGCAGATGAGAGAAAGGCCGCCCTCGGCCCCTGGAAGGAGGCACGGGGCAAGGAGGGCAGGCATCACTTGACAGAGTAAGACACGGAGGCAGTGACCTTCCCCTTGGTGTGCAGACATTTCTCGTACCACAATTTGATTAGATGCGCTTGAAAAAAAATCATGTTTTAAATTCCTTTCCTCTTGTTTTAACTAGACCAGCCCCAGGGAAAGGGATTTCATGGCCAAAATTCATAGAAAAACAAAAGAAGTGACTTCTTAGAATTTTGAGCTTCCTAAGGGCTTCAAGTCCTGCCATTAAAGGGGAGGTGAATGGCTTTCCAGGGGACCCTGGACCACATGTGTTTTTCGCCTTACCTACTGAATTTAGAAGTCGGCCCACAGACACACTGTCTACGAAGCCATCACCTGTGTGTTCCAGTCTCGGAGCAATGCAGTCATCAGAGAAGCTGAGTCCAGCCACCAGGGCAGATTTAAAAATAACCCAAGTCGCTAACGTGCATCCATCAACCAACATAAAGGGTACATGGGCCAAAGCAAGCTATTTTTAAAATGTCCTTTTGCTATCCCATCCATCCCCCTCACACATGGCAGCTGCTCCCCTGCCTGCCTCCTAAAACAGAAACAAGACCTGCCTCTCTTTTCCTTTTGTGACCAAAATGCCAGTCTGGGAAGTCAGACTCCTCTTAGGGGGTAAGGCCAGCTGAATGCAGTATCCTTCTCATGGGCGGGAGGGGGAGGTCACCAGTGAGTACTCATTGTCCTGTATGATGTATCTGTCGCTGTTTCTGAAAAGAGGGTGTGGGTGAGACACCTGTGCAGTCTCCCCCTTTTCCTAGACCTCAGTCTCCAGAGGACACTCCCCTACTCAACCACCGTCAATGGCTGAACCTCAGCCCAACTCCTCAATCTAATATTCATATTATAAGCCTTTGGTCTCTTCCCACAGCCAAGCAGGACATCCGCTGGTGCCCACTCTTGTTCACAGGTCCCCACTTCCCCCAGAATACTCCTTCCATTCCTTCTAAGCACGTGTGTGCTCAGGGTCAAGCTCTTCCATCCTGCTCAGAACCATGGGCATTGATGATATCACGGAGCCAAACCAGCCATGGACTTCCTTTATGTGAGGAAGGAAGAAGCTCTCCGTTATCTAAGCCTCTTGCATTTAGGTCTCTATTCCAGCAGCTGAGTGCAGTGATTGTTGCTTTAATATAAAAATGACATTTGCAACAATACACCATGGAGTAAACCCGTGCTCTGGAAACAAGTGTGTTAGCTCTTCCGGGCTTCCTATCCCCAGCCCACCATGTCTCTCCCAGCCTGGATGGCCCCAGTGAGAAGCTACGTGTGGGGGGCATCATGGCACACCCGTCTGCAGTCCCATCCCTTGCTCTACCATCGGTACTCACTTCCTTCCTTCTTTCCTTCATTCCTTCCTTTCTTTTTTATAATCCTCACCTGAGAATATGTTTTCATTTATTTTTAAAGAGAGAAGAAGGGAGAGAGAGAAACATCAATGTGAGAGAGAAACATCAATCAGCTGCTTCCCATAAGTACCTCGACCAGAGATCGAGCCCGCAACTAAGTCATGTGCTCTGACTGGGAATTTCACCCGAAACCTTTTGATGTGTGGGACGATGCTCCAATCAACTAAGCCACTTGGCCAGGGCTCATTGGCTCTTTCGAGGGGGTGAACATCCTGGAGCACCTCCCAGAACTCCAGACCCAAATTTGCTCTTTTCCTGGCTCAGAGTGGTTCCTGGTCAAGCTGGTGGTGGTCAGCCTGGTGTGGGGGGTGGAGCCCTGGCAGGGACCTGGGTCCTTATGGGAACTTGGCCACTGATGGGCCACATGGCCTTGCACACATTCTCAGACCTCTTGGTCGCCCTTGACTTTCTTTGTGCATGGAGGGGGTTGAAGCAAATGTGACCGCCTGAGACCCCAGTTCATAACAACCTGTCGAGTGAAGTCATGACAAATCAGGGCCTCTGGTCAGAGAGAGTTGAACTCACTCCTGACAGCTTTATATACGTGCTGTTTGAACTTGGGAGAGCCACTTCTTTAGCTTCTGTGACCTTAGTATTTCTCTCTAGCACTGCATCCATGAACTAGGAATCACCCACCTCAGACCATGGCGGACAGTGCCACAAAGCGGGGCTTAAACAATGGGAATGCATTGTCTCACAGCTCTGGAGGCCAGAAATCCAGATCAAGGCATGGGCAGGTTGGCCCCTTGTGAGGGCTGTGAGGAGGGTCTGTCTTCGGCCTTCTCCTGGACCCTGGTGGCCTCCAGCATGTCCTGGCTGTAGGCAGTGTTTAACCTGTGTCTCTACATTGTCTTCCCTGTGTGTCTGCCTTTGTGTGCCAACTCCCCCTTTCTTTTCTTTTCTTTCTTTTTTTTTTAATATATTTTATTGATTTTTTTACAGAGAGGAAGGAAGAGTGATAGAGAGTTAGAAACATCGATGAGAGAGAAACATCGATCAGCTGCCTTCTGCACACCCCCTGCTGGGGATGTGCCCGCAACCAAGGTACATGCCCTTGACCAGAATAGAACCTGGGACCTTTCAGTCCGCAGGCCGATGCTCTATCCACTGAGCCAAACCAGTTAGGGCTCCCCCCTTCCATAAGGACATACTGAATTGGGACCCTCCCTAACAATGTCATCTTAACTTGGTCATCTGCCAACATCTGTTTCCAAATAAGGTCACATTCACACATTCTGGGGGTGGGGGCTCCAACCTCTTTGGGGGACACAATTCACCCTGTAACTGAAATGGACAGAAAAGTCATGTAGAGAAAGTCCTTCGCTGCAGCGTCTGCCAGTGCTCACCACTGGGCAAGGCTCGCTATTGCCGTTACTGTTTCACAAACCAGCTAGACCAGCTCCTCCAGGTGTCCGTGGAGAAGAGCAAGAAGGACGGCACCTGGTCCGCTGATTCAGCTCCGGACGGGCTCAGCCGACAAGTAGAGGCAAGCACCATCCATTTGTCAAGACTTCCTTTGACCTAAACTGGCTGATGGGGAGCCCCAGCTGGCCTCCTCATGACCACTGGCTGGGCAGATAGATAGACAGACCCAGCCAAGGAGTCAAAAGTATCAAATCTCCCTGAATTCCTCCAGCTTCGAGATTGGATTTTACCATGGAATGAAATCCATGCAAAGGCATCTTCATTTTCCATAGAACTTGCCAGCAGCAGAGAGGCAAGGCAGAAAGAGTGGCTGGAAATTCCAGCTTCAGCCCAGGTTTGCCTTCCTTTCCCTCATCTTCTCTCTCATTCCTCTCCTCCTGACTGGGGAATGAAAGAAACATGCACTGCTTTTAACCATGTTCCCTAATCTGAGGTTAGGAGCTACCTGGGAGGTAGCTCAGGGTTCATGGGTGGTGAATGGGCCAGTAGAGAGGTAAGCAGTTGTCCTTCAGGGAGCAAGTGGAGAGGGGCTCCAGCATACAACCCGGTTCCTATTACATTTCTCTGAGCTTCTCCCCACATCCTTAATAACTAAATCATCTTTCAATGAAACAATCTCCAAATAGCTGAGCAGCTATTTAAAAAATTAACACTAATAGGAAATAGGAAACATCCGCCTCTGAGTAATTGTGTGTGTTTTTCATATATGAGTTGAATCTGTGTGAAATTCCTTCCCCCAAATTATAAATAGAACCCAATGTGCTTTTCAGTTGAATTTTCTTTTTTTTTTTTTTTATGAGTTTTTTACCCAGAGATAAAGGGATTTTTCACTTTCAGAAGAAACAATTGCCAAAGACAAGTGGTGTTTGGATAGACCACCCACTTCCTCACCAAATTCAGCCACAATGTACTGACCTCTGCCTGACACCTGGGGATCTTGTCTTCCTTAGAGAAAGATGCTCAGAAGTAGGAGTAGGAAGATGCTTTGCCAGCCCTGGATCCACACGGCTTGCCGGGCGACTGGCGAGGGACTGGCCTTTGCTCATCTGATGTCATTTTGCTCATCTGGTGATGACCTTCTAAGTCAAGAGCTCCATTGCCTTGGCACTGAGTTTGAATACTGCAAGATATGTGGAGAGGAGTGAAAACACCCATCTCAGAAGCCCGGGTAGAAAGGCAGCTATGAGAGGAGGACAGAGGAGGTGCCTTCGCTGGAGGCTCTGAAAAATGCCAGCAAAACAGACCTGTGATTCTGTGGCAGCAATTCCAACATCCAAAAAGGCAAAAACCTACAAAAAACCTCAATTAGTGACAAAATCTGCCCTGACTGTGCGTGTGGCTGACTGTCTTTTATCTCTGTGTGTGATGCTTGCTGAAGTCTCAGACCTTCACTGCAGAACTGTTTGAAGATGAAGAGTTGTCCTGAACCCGCTGGGGAAATTGCATGACATAGAGTATGTGCACCATATCACCTTTCTAAAAGGCATAAAAGTTCTGAACTCTATACACACCTGGCCCCAATGGTCTCAAACAAGGGACCAGGGACCTGAAACAATCTCGCTTATGATTGTCACTGGCAAGCAGGGGTTCCCATGCTATGTATCAGAGATGGCAAACTGGCCGCCTGCGGGAAGACCTGATGATATATTTAATGACCACCATGCTTTAAACATTCAATTTTTTTTGTGTCATTGGTTGGGAGCAAGGTCACTGCTAAGTCCCATACTGTTTCTTTCCTTTGGACCACCTGCCTGCCCCTACAGGCATTTGAACTGACCACCTGCAAAATGATCACCCTTATGAAACAGCGTCCTTGTAAGAAGAGAATCGATGACTGAAACAGGCTCCCCCGATTGCTAGTCCTGCATTCATTCATTCATTCATTCATTCACTTATTCATGAATGCATTCTCTCAACAAGAAATTGTAGAGCCAGGCCTGCTCATAATATTTGTCATTGAACAGCAATATTTAACTGTTAAATAGTAGCATATAGTCAGCATTCTCCAGAGAGACAGAACATATATATATATATATATATATATATATATATATATATATATATATATTTAATATATTATATAGTATTTATTAATTATAGCAATTGGTTCACACAGTTATAGAGGCCAAGAAGTCCTATGACTTGCCATCTGCAAGCTGGAGAACCAGGAAAGCTGGTGGTGTAATTCAGTCCAAAGGCCTGAGAGTCAAGGGGCCAATGGTATAACTCCTGATAAAGAGTGAAAGCCGGAAAACCAGGTATGCTGATGTCCAAAAGCAGGAGAAAATGTAAGTCCCAGCTCAAGCAGAGAGAATGAGTTCCCGCTTCCTCTGTCTGTCTTTTCCATCTAGGTCCTCAGTGGATTGGATGAGGAGCACCCACATTGGGGAGGGCCACCTGCTTCACTCAATCCACGGGTTCAATGATAATCTGACACCGAAACATCCTCCCAGGCACACCAAGAAATAATATTTTATCAGTTATCTGGGTACCCCTTAGCCCAGTCAAGTTGACACAAACTTTACCATTACAGGGCTAACATCCAAGTGTGTCTAAAGGCTCCAAAGCTCTGTGCTTGGACTGCTCAGTTTTGTTCTTTAGCTGGCATTTGCTGAGCACTTCTGGTAGCTGCAGGTTTGCCATTAGTTATCAGACCCACTTTACAGATGGAGAGCTGAGGCTCAAAAATGTCTCGTCACTTGTCCCAGTTCTACAGCCAAAAGGACAAAATTTAGTTTCCAATACGGCCATCTGTCCAGGCTCCTTCAGAGCATGGTGAGGAATAATGCTCAAGGAAGTCACTCTTTGATCAATGCCCCCCTTTAAGAACTCCTGATGGTATAAGTGTCATCTGTACTTACAACACTTGCAGATTAAGTTGGATGACAGAAAAGAATTAGCTTTGATCAGACCTTTCTGTCCTCATGGAGCTTAAAATCCACTGTGTTGAACCAGACATTAAAGAAGCAACTGAAGAAATAAAGGAGCTCATTTCAGATGGTAGGAAGTGCTGTGTGGGAATGGTCTACTGGAAATGAGGGAGATAACAGGGCTCCTGTAAATCACGAGGCTCAGAGAGGCCCTGAGAAGGTAACAGCTGACTGGAAAGGTGAGCAGAATCAGGTGAGAGACTCCTGCTGTGCAGAGTGGACTGACATGCAAAGACCCAAGGCCAAGGGCTTGGGGCTCACAAAACGTTAGTATCCAATTGGACACTGATATTTAATCTTATTCTACTAGCATCTCTGAAGCAGTTAAGACAGACATTATCACCAGAACCCCTCTCATAATATTATGGAATGGAAATTGAAAGGAGACATTCCAGGAAGTTTCCATGGGAGCCCAAAGTATTGGAATGAAGATGTGAGTGAGACCTCTGTTCCAGGCCTTATTTTGCCCCTTACTCACTAACTTGACTTTTGGACAAGTCCCTTACTTGTTTGGAGTCTGTTTACTCTTCTATAAAATGGACAACTGACATCTACCTGATTGGGTTTTTGGAAGAATTTTGTGAAATGATGGAAAATAAAGACCTTCATAAGCCATAACACACAGGATGAAAGGTACTCGTAACATTACTGCTGTTGTTTTTGTTATAGATAATGATAAAAGGGTCCCAAAAGTGGTACCTTAAAATGTGAAAGCAATGATGACAGGGGAATCTCAAAACAGCCTTGTAGGAACTGCAGCAGTGGGAGCAGATGGAACAATCAGAATACCTATGATGTGTCAGCTTCAAGGTTCTGAAGGTTCCTGTGAAAAAGCAGATTTCTAATCAATGCTTTGCCCCCAGATTTCATGGTGATTTTGGGAAAGATGCGTAGACTCATGGGTTTTATTGGTTTAACCTTGGCATATTGTTATCAGATGGGTTCTGCCTAGGGCTTATGGTAGTGTGTAGGTTCTTGACTTTGTGCAGGAAAGATTTCACAACACAAGTCCAGGTGATTTTGAGAGAAGTTTATTAAAGCAAGGGGCAGTGAAAGGAAGGAAGGGCTTATGGAAGAAGTAATATGAGAGAGAAAGTCAGAGAAAAAGGAAGCCTTGGAGATAGGTTGGGGGCGGGGGAGTAAGCCCAGGACGAGCTACCACTGCCTGCTGCTCCTCTATTTGAAAGTCTTCTGGGGTCCCTAGAGTTTGGGAGAAAAAGAGCAGAGCTACAAGGCATGTGCATGCTCTACCCAGAGTGCACCATGGGTCCTTTGTCTTTTTTTAAATTTAATAAATCTTTATTGTTCAGATTATTACAATTGTTTCTCTTTTTCTCCCCCATAGCTCCCCTCCACCTGGTTCCCACCCCACCCTCTGTCCTTACCTCCCCCACATTATCCTCATGCATAGGTGTACGATTTTTGTCCAGTCTCTTCCCACACTCCCCACACCCCTTTCCCCCTGAGAATTGTCAGTCCACTCCCTTTCTATGCCCCTGATTCTATTATATTCACCAGTTTATTCTGTTCATCAGATTTTTAATTCACTTGATTTTTAGATTCACTTGTTGATAGATATGTATTTGTTGTTCATAATTTTTATCTTTACCTTTTTCTTCTTCCTCCTCTTCTTAAAGAATACTTTTCAGCATTTCATATAATACTGGTATAGCTTTTTCTTATCTGTGAAGCTCTTTATCTGACCTTCAATTCTGAATGATAGCTTTGCTGGGTAGAGTAATCTTGGTTGTAGGTTCTTGCTATTCATTACTTTGAATATTTCTTGCCACTCCCATCTGGCCTGCATAGTTTCTGTTGAGAAATCAGCTGACAGTCCTATCAGTGCTCCCTTGTAGGTAATTAACTGTTTTTCTCTTGCTGCCTTTATTTTATTTATTTATTTTAAAAAATATATATTTTATTGATTTTTTACAGAGAGGAAGGAAGAGGGATAGAGAGCTAGAAACATTGATGAGAGAGAAACATTGATCAGCTGCCTCCTGCACACCCCCTACTGGGGATGTGCCCGCAACCAAGGTACATGCCCTTGACCGGAATCGAGCCCGGGACCCTTCAGTCCAAAGGCCAGCGCTCTATCCACTGAGCCAAACTGGTTTTGGCTCTCTTGCTGTTTTTAATATTCTCTCTTTGTCTTTTGCTCTTGGCATTTTAATTATGATGTGTCTTGGTGTGGTCCTCTTTGGATTCCTTTTGTTTGGGGTTCTGTGCACTTCCTGGACTTGTAAGTCTATTTCTTTCACCAGGTGGGGGAAGTTTTCAGTCATTATTTCTTCAAATAGGTTTTCAGTATCTTGCTTTCTCTCTTCTTCTGGCACCCCCATAATTCTGATGTTGGTACACTTGAAGTTGTCCCAGAGGCTCCTTACACTATCTTCAACTTTTTGGATTCTTTTTTCTTTTTTTTTTTCCGGTTGAGTGTTTTTTGCTTCTTTGTATTTCAAATCTTTGACTTGATTCTTGCATTCCTCTACTCTGCTGTTGGGTCTCTGTGTAATATTTTTTATTTCAGTCAGTGTATGTTTAATTTCTAGTTGGTCCTTTATCATATCCTCAAGGGTCTCACTAAATGTATCAGACTTTTCTAGGAAATTCTTGAAAAACCTTATAACTGTGGTTTTGAACTCTATATCCAGTCATTTGTTTTCCTCCATTTCTTTCGTTTGTGA
Organism: Corynorhinus townsendii; assembly: GCA_026230045.1. Classification (NCBI taxonomy): domain Eukaryota; kingdom Metazoa; phylum Chordata; class Mammalia; order Chiroptera; family Vespertilionidae; genus Corynorhinus; species Corynorhinus townsendii. The sequence goes on from JAPDVU010000011.1 coordinate 34,558,012, forward strand.
TCTGTTTTTTTGTCTCCACATTTTGGCTGCCTCCCTGAGTTGATAGAGTAGCTTTGGGTGCTAGGTGTCCTATATGGCCCAGTGGCTCAGCCTCCCCAGTTACCTGAGGTGGACACTCTTGGTGCACCCCTTTGTGGACTGTGTGTACAGCCTTGTTGTAGTTAAGCCTTGATTGTTGTTGGTATCACTGGGAGGAATTGACCTCCAGGCCAATTGGCTGTGAGGATCAACTGTGTCTATGCTGGGAGAAATTCTGTGCTGGAGACACCATTATGGGACAAAATTGCAAAAGCCTCTGTGCTCAGCTTGGATGGGGCAGAGTCTCAGGATGGAGCAGACAGCCTTGGCTTCCCATCAGCCCTTCCCTATGAGGTCCCTGGGTCTCAGTGTCCCTCGGTAATCGCTGTAAGCACCTCTGAGAGAAAGCTGCCCTCGAGTTTCGCCCGCTGCCAGACAGTCCAGTTTCTCCCTGAGTAAGTCTGGGTTCCCAGAGTCTCGCCCAGAACTGGAGTTCAGTGCAGTTGGAGCTTCCGTTTCCCTCCCGCTTTAGAAAGCCAGCCGTGCACTCAGCCACCTGTGCACTCAGCCTCCTGTCCTCTCTGTGTGCGCATCTCTGGACCTCTGCCTCCGCAGCTCCCCTTAGTCTCAGTGTGCTTTCTCTTTTCCTGACAGTCCAGTTTTTCCCTGAAAGAATCTGGGTTCCCAGAAACTCGCCCGGAACTGGAGTTCAGCGCAGTCGGGAGCTTTCATCTCCCTCCTGTTTTAGAAAGCCAGCAGCACACTCAGCCACCTGTGCACTCAGCCGCCTGTCCTCTCTATGCACTCGTGCGTCTCCGTACCTCAGATTTTTGCAGCTCCTCTGATTCTCAATGTGCTTTCCCCTTACCTTCTAGTTGTAGAATTTCCACTCAGCTAGCTTTCCTGTGGTTCTGGATGGTGTCCGTTTTGTCTTTTAGTTGTAGTTTTGATATTGTTGTGTGAGGCAGCAGTTTAGGTGTTTACCTATGCCGCCATCTTGGTTTCCGGGTCCTTTGTCTTGAGGCTTTTATCTTTCTTTGGCCAGAGGGAATCCCAGGGGAGGTCTCAGGGGAGTGTCTTAACAGAACATTCATTATCTTTCCAGGTGTGTCCGTCAATATGTGGATTCATTAAAAAGTGTGTAAAGGGGTCAGGGTGATTATCTGGTTAGTTTTGTAAAGAATGCATTGAAGAGGTACTGGGACCAAGGCCAGTCTGCCTGAGATGGTCCAGAATGTGTAAACCACTTGCTCCTAAGTGTCCTTGGTTAGGGAAGATAAAACCTGTGATTCATGAGCTGCCTGTAAATTGCTCAAATTGTTTGGCTTTGCTTAATTATTTTGTCTCAGTTTCCCAAGTGACAAGTTTCACTTGTCAAGGAATTTCCCTCACTTCTTATTATCCTGCCTCAACATGAAAAGCATTTGGAGTAAAACCATTCTCCTGATCCTGGCCAGCTATTATATCGGGGGTCTGCAGCTTGGGGTTTGCCCAGCTGTACCCTCTTCCTGCTCTTTCTGCCCCTTGTGAGCCCTCATTCCAGCTCTAAAGCACCACACTGACCTCCTTCCTGAGAGCTAACTTATGAGGCCGAGCCCTTGTCACCACTGTGGACAGAAACACGGACCAGCCACGTTCGTCCCCACCCTGGGCAGCGCGCATGGTGAATGCACATGTTATAAGTGAGACTCTTCCTCGTGAAAAGGTTGCCAAAGCTCCGTAAATGCAGCTCCTTCTTTCCTGACCTTCTGCCCTTCTTCAAACAAGCTTTTAAACCTTTAAAGAACATGCGGTTTCACTTTCAACTGTATCCGAGCTTAGAGCGTGTTATTTTGGCTGGAGGACAGAGCGCTGGATGGGAGGCGTTGATTTCATAGATCTGAGCCCAGTAATATTAATGAGTGCACCCTTGCAAAGGCCCCCAGAACCGCCAACCCACCCTGGAGGCATATTAGTTCAGCTGGAGTCCGCCTGCCAGGCTCCGAGCCTGGAGCATAGCAGTCCTGACTATTTGCATATCAGTCTTACCCCAAATGACCTCCCTTTGGCCTAAAATTGCAAAAGTGTATTCCTGGCCCCCTGAAACTGGCAGATTCAGGTTTCCCGGTCTCAAGCCTTACACAGTTTGGAGGTCCTTGTTTAAGGAAAATAATTCAAAATTACAACTATAATGTAGTTACAAAAGTGAATATTCAGAAAACAAATCACAACAAATTGCAGATTTTTAAACGCTGACAAATGCGACAGACATCACTAAGCCCACAAAATAACATGATATTTTTACTAATTAGCAGTCTGGCACGCATCTCTAATACATTTTTTCCTCCTATTTTTGGGGCTGCATATTCTTTGATCTCCTTTTCATATGACAGCGATTAGGTAACATCAATTTCTATAGAGAGAATAGAAAGGTAGCTCAGTATTTCTTTTGGCACATTTGGTTACAGTTTGGGTTTTTTGTGTTGGTTGCTCAGAAAAAGTCTTTTAATTTCACAATGAGGTAATTATAGTTTCTACCTGGCCCATAGACCCAGCTGCAACTGTTGTGAAAAATTTTAAGACTGTTGTTAAATTTGGGGAAACTTCTATTAAATTTCTCTCATGCATGAGCTGTAAGATTTCAGGTCATTTCAAGTTTTCTTGTGTAATTAGTAAGATTAAATGCTTTTTGAAGTGACAATACTTAGTTTGTCATCACTAATTTTATGTGATTTTACATTATCATTCTTTTTTTTCTTCTTTTATATTATCATTCTTGATGTCAGTTATTTCATGTCAAACCACTATGAAATTGAAATATTTTAAAAATATTTTTTATAGATTTTTAGAGAGAGAGGAAGGGTGAGGGATAGAAACATCTGTGAGACAGGAAGATCATTGATCAGCTGCCTCCTGCACACCCCACACTGGGATCGAGCCTGCAACCCAGGCATATGCCCTTACCAGGAATCAAACCGGTGACCTCTTGGTTCCTGGGTCGATGCTCAATCATTGAGCCACATCAGCTGGGCTTTTTGCTATATATTTATATAATTTTTGCTATATATTTATATAATTCCCTTCTCATCCTGCCATCAGATGGCATCAACCCTTCCCAGGGTCGAGCCCACCATCCAGGCGACTGGTACTCCTAGAGTTGTGCAGTGCCCAGTCTGCACAACCAGCATGGCACCCAGCCACCTCTCTTACCAATCCATCTCCCCCAACTGTGGCCAGAGTCCTTCTGAAATGGAAACCCAACCACACTACTTCCCAGTTAATTAAAAACAAACAAACAAAACGAAAAACAAACCTAGGCAAACCCACCATGAAGCCTAAACTTTGTAACAGGGACTCCAGGCCCTTACCTACCTGTCCAGACTCATCTCTCACAACCCCCTCAGCTCATACTCAAAGAGGTAGAGTTCCTCATAGCTCCAAACCCTCCACTCCACCTAGAATACTCTTCTGCACCCCTTTATCTGTCCGTGTGCTCATCACCTCCTCCAGGTAGCCTCCCTTGATATGCCCCCCCACCCCCCCACACACACACACTTGCTAGGCAATCCCTTTTATGGGCTTCCACTGGATCCTGTACTTCCATGAGAGAAATCTTACCAAACTGTTTTGTCATTTGATTCCTTTGGGCCTCTCCCATTCTCGTCCTGGGTGAAGCTCTGAAGAGAGAGAGTTGAGCAGGACATGGGCCCTGCTCTCATGGAGCTCAGGAAGTAACTGAGAAGATAGATGTATCTCAGCCAACCATCGAGGTGGGGATGCTGCTACCAGGTGGAGAATAAGGTATTGATAAAGCAGTGACCCTCCAAGGAGTCTAAGAATATCCCAGATTGGAGAGAGTGGTCCGGGCAGGGGTTTCTGCAGAATGTTCATGGGAAAGTAGATCTTATGCCGGGCAGAGATGGCCAGAATTCCTCAGAGGGAGGCATGGAGGGCAGGATGAAGCAAAGGTTGCCTGGGGCCAGCTGGGACTTCATCCAGCCTGCAACGGGTGTCACTGAAAAATGTGAAGTGAAGAGGGGAAGTGGCAAGGTCATATTTGCATTTTAGAAAGATGTTCCTGGCAGCCAGAGAGAGTGGCCTGGAAGGGGCGGGCATGGAGGCTAGATGGCCAATTAGGAGGCTGTCAAAATATTGTAATTTCAAACCAGTTTGTCAAGCTGAGCACAGAAGAATCTCATTAGTGAAAATGAAGAGGAATTGCTCCTGCCCCAGAGACTAAAAAAACCCAAGCTCAGCATAACAATTCCTTTTAGATGTTTTATCAATCTTTACAATTTTATCTCCCCCTCCACTGCCCACCTTTTGTTCTTGTCATTTTTATCTTTCTCTTGCTGTTCCATGTCTTCTCCTTGTTTCTTCTCTTTGGATTTTGCACATTCTTTGCATACTTTGTTTTCATTTTAAATAATTTTTAACTTTCACTACAAGGTTAATGGCTCTGCCTCCGTGAGATTGGGCAGATGTAGATTCAAATCCCAGCTCCATGTGTCAGGTGAATCCCATTCACAATAGTAAAAGGAGAGTTTTATAGTCCTTCTTACAAAGAGTCATGTGAAAGGAAAACATCTAATACATGGTAGCTCTGACTATTGTTTTTAATGCTTCCTTAAACACACACACACACACACACACACAAATACACACAAATACACACAAATACACACAACAGGCCTGTTTTAATATTTTAAGCAACCCAGGCAAAGATGGGGTGCTGAATTGACCCACAGCAGAGAGAAAGGAGGAAGAGTAGACAACACTCCCTAACAGTTGACAGTCACATCGGGTACAAAAACAAGTTTTCCAAATGACACCATAAGTTTCTATTTCACTCTCAAAGGATGCTGCTGCTGCTCATCCAGCAAGTGGTCCAAGGCGAATTGGAAATGAGCCCTCCCGGGGAGGGTGAGCTCGGAGATCACAATGAGAAGATGAAGTCCAGGGTGTGGATAAGAAGTCCCAGAGAGAGGCGCTGGGGGCAGCAGGAAAGAGGATTGAAGAGCAGCCTGTAGGGTGGCACCAAAAGCAAGCACTGAGGGCAGGGCAGGAGGGGGTATGAGGGAGGAGGTGGCGGCAGGGTGTGTGGTTCACTCCTTCAGGGAGTTTAGTCACCAAGGGAAGTAAAAACTTATCTCAAAACTAGAAATCTGCCTCAGGGCAGGTCTGCTATAGGCCTTTGATGCCCTCTGGCCCCACTCTCCACTCTCCTCCACCCTGACATCAGCAGAGAGTAGGAAAGAGAAATTCCTGAATAAATCCCCTCTCTGCATAAGCTTGCCAAGGTGGGCTCTGTTGTTTGCACCTATAAACCCTGACACATACACTGTCTCATAAGTTCATCCTAAAGTGTGAGATAATGATTATAAATCACTTAGCATAATGCTCAACACATAGTAGGTATTCAATGTATAATTGCTGAGTGAAAGAGTGACTTGATGAAAAGCATGTGGCAAGTGTTTTGCACCTAATAGCTACTCACAGAAATTGTGTTATTACGGTCAGACTATTATATCTACACTAATAAAAGAGAAATATGCAAATTGACCATCACTTCACAACACCCACCAGCCAATCAGGAGTGAGTATGCAAATCAATCTGACAAAGATGGAAGTGGCCCCACCCCCAGCCACTCTGTGCCCCTGGGCAGCACGTATGCAGGCATGGAGTGGCCGGGCAAGGTGAGACACCTGCTATGAGGGGGAGGGCAGGGGGCGGAGGGAGCTACAGGAGTGGCGCTCTGGCTGGAGCAAAGACTGAAGATTCCAGCCAGAGTGAAGGCCTGGGTCCCGGGTGCCAGAGGAAAACTGGTGCCAGCAGCCAGGGGAAGGGAGACCTATTGCATGAATCTTCGTGCAATGGGCCTCTAGTAAAATAATAATAATTCAACCTTGAAAATCACCACCAGCCTACATGCATCTGGACAACAAAAATGAAAGAAGAGAGAGTAACTATGGTGATCTTTGGGGCTCATCTCCAAGTTCCAGGCCCATGAAGAATTGCATCTCTCTGGGCCCCTAAGGTAAGGCCAGTTCAATGTGTACAGAAGTGACATGTCTTCTGATTGGAAACTTTAAACTCCAGGGTGCAATTTGCCATGACCCCTTTTGCCTGTGCTATGGCGCTGGTGATGTACAAATAGTGGCAGAGTCGGTATCACAGAGCTCTTCTCTGGCCATGAGGTGGCTTGTGTGGAACTTAGTGCAGCACCACAAAGGGCCTGCATCCCTTTAAACTATGGGTGCTATTTTTGGTGTGTGTGAAAAAAAGGTTGTTCGTGAGAAACCCGACTGTTGAAAACAGGTGGTGCAGATAAATAGATAGTTATCTCTGTTGGATGCTTTGGCCATATTCTAGCTGTGGCAACTGGTAAACAAAAGGGGTGTTCCATCCTGTGTGGGGGGTTGTGCGAGCAGGAGTGGCCTCTTTTGCCATGATTGGGTGGAGAGTTTACACGTTGATGTTACACAAGTGCCAATGGAACGGTCTGTGACTATCATCATCTCGGGCAAGGTTCTGATGGCAATGGCAAAACTCAATGAGCAGGTCAGTCAGTCTGTTCACTCCATGCCCTAGAGGCCCTGTGACTAGACTGACTGAGGGATGGGAGCACTTAGTGTGCATTTGTGGAAAAAATGGATTTCAACCTCCTTTGGGAATATGGGTGGGGATTTTCCTAACAGACAAACCAGAGGGCCAGTGGGCAATAACCTGTGTGCTGCTGCAGCCCCTGTGCATGTTATGAGCCAAGGAGTGGATGAAAAAGAAAATCTTGCCTGGCTGGTTTGGCTCAGTGGTTGAACATTGACCTATGAACTAGGAGGTCACAGTTTGATTCCCAGTCAGGGCACATGCCTGGGTTTTGGGCTCGAACCCCTGTAGGGGGCGTGCAGGAGGCAGCCAATCCATGATTCTCTCTCATCATTGATGTCTCTATCTCACTCTCTATCTCCCTTCCTCTCTGAAATCAATAAAAATATATATTTTTTTAAAAAGCATATAAGATTAAAAAAGCAAAAATCTCACAATCGAGGGTGAAGAATGTGCCCTGACCAATGGAGACCGTGCCAGCACCCACTGGCGCCATTTTCTGCGTACCTCCAAGTCCTCCTGTCAGCCGGCCCCACCCAGCTTTTCTCGCCTCAGAAAGTGGCTCTCCAGCCTGCAGATTTTAGTTGGGCATGTTGCCATCCCAAACAAAATCTCCTGCCATGCTTCTTAAACACTGAACAGGGTGGTGCAAGTACTTTATAGGTTGGTTGTGATGAATGAGTTTGTTCTTGGGGTCCCTTGCCTTCACCAATGCCATTGTCATTGTCCTGGTCAGCCTGCTGCCCAAACTGGGCATCAGAGCACAAGCATATGGTCAGTGCTTAGTGAGAGTTTGTCTTTTACCCAAAGAAAATCTCTTATCACAGAAGCACAAGGTTAAGATGGGTCTTCAAGGTCACCTACCCTCCTGGGTAACATCTTGGGAAAACATTTGCCTAAAATATCTCTAGGAATGGAGTCCCACTCCTGAAGGCACCTCCAACCTCAAGGCAAACTGTTTCTTTATGTTCAGCTAGAATTTACCGAACTTTAATTTCCCTCATTGCTTCCAGCCATACACTCAGAGAAGCTTGAATCCTCAGTGACCCTCTCTGTGAGGACACCGAGGCATTGAATGTGAGCTTGAGATAAAGCTGGGTGAGTGAGCTCAGAATCACAGGGCATGGCTTTAAAACCACACCCGACCTGTTCCCAGAGTTCCTGGCCATAGCAGAGGAGGGTCTTGGTGTAAGCTCTCACGCACACGTACCCACTGTACCCCACTGCGGTCTGTCACAGGGTCAGGTCTGGGGCTACAGAGGTGGGAGACAGGGGCCTTACCCCCACAGGGTCCCCAGCCTGGTTAGGGAAGCTAATTGGTGTGGAAGGTGAGCAGGGCACTTGAACACAGAGAAAGTGAAGGTAATCTGGTGTGGGGGCATCTGGAGGACTTCCTGGAGTCAGTGATAATCACTGTCTTCCACTCCCTTGATATATGACTCATGCCCCATGCTTCCAACCAAGGGCTCAAGAAGGTGACCTGAAACGGCACCCTCGGGGTAAGAGATGCTCTCACCCTAGATAGTGGTCAAGGTTGCACAACTCTGGGAATATACTGGAACCCATTGACTTGGGCATTTTAAAATGGGGGAATGTTATGATATATAAATTATAACTCAAGAAAAGTGTTTTTTAAGAGTCTCGCCTTGATATTTTATTCTCAGACCCAAATTTGGTGCTCACCCACAAAGCCCAGCCCCGTTCACCCTGGGGGTGCCTGCCTCAGCATGAGCCACCTCACAGCTGCGGTGCTGCTGCCTCCCAGCTGTGCTCCTCGCTTTCCTGTAATAGCAACCTGACCATCACCTCATCCACAGAAGGGAACCCCTCTCTCCAGCCCATGTCTGTTAGTTTTCTGCAGAATTGGGGTGGGGTGGGGGGCAGACTGGAGGCATTTGAACAACAGGCTTATTACCCAAAAGTGAGCTCTGGACCAGCAGCGTCGGGCATCCCTGGCAACTTGGTCTTTAAAAAGGTCGCTGAGTCTCACCCCAGAGGTCTGGATTTCCGGGCTGGGGGTGCAGCCGTGTTGCAAAGATGCCCCAGGGGGATGCTAACGTGTAGTCACGTTGAGGAGCCTGGTCCTGGGCTCATAGAAGCTTTGCTTCCTTTGGTTATTTGATGCACAGCCAACCCACATGCGGCTCGTGAGCTGCAGTTTGCCGCTCTGTTGACTAATGAGTTTGCCGACTACTGGCTAGGGGTCAGAACCCAGCCTGAGAAGCGCTGCCGTGGATCCCCTCGCACCCAGCACCGCCAGCGGCTCTTTCTGTTTCATCTTCACGGAGCAATCACGGCCATCGCTGCGCTCATTGTTCAACTTGGCCCTGACCACCCTGGGGCTCCCAGCAATTGTCCAAATACCCCACTTCAAACAAACAAAGAGAAAATAACATTGGCTAGTCCTTTGTGATAAGCGGCCTTTATCAGCCCCGGTTGCTGTCAGCTGGCATGGCTGGTCAGAGGGCGCTCTTTTACACGCTGTAAGTCAACATCACCTGTTTGTCCAGGATGACACGGGGGCAGCTCCTGCTCCTGGTGTTATCACGGAGGAAGCACTAGTTTGGGTGTGTGGGTATTTGGACAATAACAGCGCGTTTGTCCTGCCCCAGGGTAACCAGATCGCAGCCGCGGTGAGTTTGGTTGAGGCCAGCGTGGTTATTGCTTCCTGGAAGGTGGACTGCTGAGAAAGGGGACTTTCACTTCTTCCTGCCTCAGTGGCCCCCTTCCCAGCGTCTAGACTTGGCGTTCACAATGGCCAGGGCCTTCCGGATTCCATTCTCTGTCTGATGCCAGTTTCCGAAGCCGCAGATCTAAATTGGGATTTCCTGGATTCCCAGAGTCTTAGTGTTGGAAGGGGTCCTGGAGTGCAGTGAAGCCAGCCCCTCTCTCCCTTTACAGAAGGGGGACCGAAGAGCAGGGTGGTGGGGGTCAAAGGTCACACGACTGGTCTGGATGCACCTAGGCCACATGGCTGCCCCTCTGCCCGGCTGGATCTGAGCAGGAGCCTTCTCTCCTGGGACACACATCTGGAGCAGATAGCTCGGCCTGGTATCAGTGTATCCTAGAGCACTGTTTGTACAATGTTGTGTGGCTTTTGCCGTAACTCTGTGGTTTCCTTGTGCAAACCTGATGGCCAAGTTCTCTGACAGCGCAGAGTGTAGCGTGGTGATTCTCACGCCTTCCGGTGCATTCGTGTCCCCTGGGAACCTGGTTCAAATGCAGATTCTGGTTCGCGGGGCCCAGGGCAGGGCCTGGAAGTCTCATTTCCAACCAGTTCCCAGGCAATGCGATGCTCCCGATGAGGGGACGGCACTTGGTATAGGGATCCCAGAGTTCCTTGACGTCAGGCCAAAGTGAAGGGCAGGAGCCTGTCTCCTTTCCCCACACTGGCTGCTCACACTTCAGAGAGAAGGCAACCCCATTCGTGTGGGGGCTCCCAGGAGGTGGATGGGGTCACCTAGTTGCTTCTCTGCTAGGGGGTCTCTCACCCAGCCACACCTGCAGGGATCCACAGCCCTGGGCAGTCCCTGTCCCAGAACCCGGGCTGGGATTGTGGCCACTTTAACAGAAGGTTGGAGCGCAGGCCATTCCAGGCCTGCACTCCAACGGGTCCTGGCAGCGTCTGCTCCTGCACACGGGGAGCCCTGAGCTGCCACATAGGAAGAGCCGCATAGAAAGGGAGTTGCCCTGGGGACATGGAAAGGCACCATTGTCCCAGCATCCCAGCTGAGCACAGCCCATCCGATGATCACTCTCAAAAGAGCAGAAGAACCCCAGAGCTGACCCCAGTCAGACTGCCGACTCATGTGCAAATAAGGCGGTGGTTGTTGTCAGCCACTAAATTTGGGGGCGGTTTGTTACACAGCAACAGATATCTAAAATAGGGACCATATAATTTATCATCCAACCTGGATATTTTGAGAGTGAAAGAGGGTACTGTCAATAATTACACCAGAACCACAGTATAAACCAGGACCGCCCCAGGAAAATTGGGAGGTGTGCCCACCCTAGGGATGGTTAGCACTGTGAACAGTGCATGAACAGTTCCTACATGTGGGGTATTATCACAATTGTTCCAGTTGCAAGTGACAGAAACAGACTCTACCTGGTTTATGCCATGAAGACTGTCTATACTCTATGGACTCAGAATTAGAAATACTGCATCAGATATGTTTTGCTCTAGGGCTGCACAAGGCTCAGTCTCTCTTTATCTCTGGTTTCCTTCCTTCCTTCCTTCCTTCTTTCCTACCTTCCTTCCTTCCTCACCCAAAGATATGTTTTTCATTGATTTTTATAGAGGAAGAGAGAGGGAGAAAGAGAGAGAGAAACATCTATGTGAGTGAGAAACATTGATTGGTTGCTTCCCATATACACCCTGACTGGGGATGGAACCCGTAACCTGGTATGTGCCCTGACTGGGAATCAAACTGTGACCCTTCAGGACACAGGACAATGCTCTAGCCAACTGAGCCACACCGGCCAGGGCTCTGCTCTTCTTTTTGTTGGTGCCATTCTTTTTCAGCTCTCCCTTGAAGCAGCAAGATGGTCCCCTGTCCCAGCAACGTCATGCTCGTGTGAAGTTCAAGCTCCACACAAGTCCTAGAACACAGTCTGCAGCACTGATTGGCCATGTTGAGCTACATGCAGTGAACCCATCACTTCAGCAGGAGGAAGTGGTACTCTGATGGGCCAGCCCTGAGTTGCAAGGACACCTGGGATCCAGGGTAGGATCATCCCCATCCATTTTTTAAAATTTTTTTAGGGCAGGGAAGGGTCACCACGGAAAACCTGTGCTCTTCTGAAACCCAGGAATGTAATATGTGGGTGCAGAGGACAACTTGGCAGCATGCATGGACCCCCAAGCCCCTGAGTCAAGCATGTCTGCGTCTTCCTGTGTTGCTGCTTTACACAAAGGTTAAACTATTTCTGCAGAGCTGCCCTTAGAAAAACCAGCAGCAGCGAGTATATGGCCAAGGCCTAGAGATGGTGCTAGTGAAGGTCTTAATGGCAGTCAGGTCCCTGAGCCTGGCTCGGAAGCAGCTCACAGGGGCTGCTACTTTGAAGAGAGATTGTCATCACCGGCATTCCACCAGATCATAAACGAGAGCCTCGAGGGTGAGAAATGGCCTTTAAAAGCCTGTCCCTACACCGCCTGGAGCAAAGCTGAGCCAGCCTCACTCTGAGTCCAAACCTGAGAGCGCGAAGATGCTCCGTTCACGAACTCCTGCTGACACGGTGGTGAGGCTGTGGCTTCTCTGCGGGGGACAAAGATGCAGAGACTCAAGGTGGAGCTGTGCCACATGGTACATTTCCACCAGTTTCCCTGAGCATTTGGCACGAGGTCTGACAGTGAAATATTGGACGGAGGCGTTTGGTCAGTAGAGTGAGTGGGTATTTTACCTGCAGGAGCATTCGCCCAGACCCTGTGCTCCATAGAAGAGCTGCCCTTTCCCCAACGTGGGACTTGTCCTCCTCTCCACTTGGCCCGGCAGCCCTAACCCTTCCCTTCAGCTGCTGACTCTCACCGTCCTGTGGTCTCCGCTTGCTGTTTTAAGTACCATCACCATCACTGTGTCCCTTAGCAGCCCACCTCAGTGGCTCACAGCAGCTCCTTACTGTTGGTGGCTCAGCTGGGTGGCCCCCAACAGCCATCTAAGGGCAGCTGGAACTGCAGCCCCTGAAGGTCCCCTCTGCCGGCCACCCAGGGACTCAGTTACATGGCTGAGGGTGGGTGGTCCACTGGGGACAAGCTGGGCCGCCAGTACAGTGTCCACACAGGGAGTCTCCATGTAGCTCTGGTCTCCCCTTCATAGCCATTGGGTTCTGAGAAGGAGCATCCGAGAGAGGGGAAGACACAGCCTTTTTCTAAATCACCTGTGGGTCCCAGAAGAAATTTCAAAAGCCATTTTAAAAATGTACTGACATCAATGAAAACAAAAATACAACTTATCAAAAATTCTGGAATGTGGTAAAACTGGTGCTTAGGGGAAAATGTAGAGTTAAAGGCAAATTTAGAAAGGAAGCTCTAACGCCAATAATAGAGCTCCCACCTTAGGAGACTAGAGAAGGAAGAGGCATTTAGGCCTAAAACAAACAGAAAAAAAAAATAAGTTAAAAAAAAAAAAAGAGCGGGAATCGAAGAAGGTAAAAAGAAGAAAACAATAGAGAAAACCAACAAAGCCTAAAGCTCGTTCTTTACAAAGATCAGCACAATTGATTAACCTCCCCCCAAAACTCACCAAGGAAAGAAGAGTGAAGACACGCATGGCCGATCTGCCATGGAAAGAGGGGTGTTCTTACTGATCCTGTAGGCATTAGAAAGACAGGAAAGGCATTCTACAAGCAAGTCCGTTTTCACCATTTGATGACTTAGATGAAGTGGGCCTATTCCTTGAGAGACAGAAACTACAGGAGAGGAGGCAGAGCTCAGGTAAGGGTCAGGAAGGGAACAGTTCCATCTCCACCATTCTGTTGGCCAAAGCAGGTATGGGTCTGCCCAGGTTCAAGGTGGGGAATAGTAGACACAACAACTCTGATAAGGAGCATCCTACTACACACGTACATGCCACCTCTTCCAAGAAGGCCTCCTTATCACCCCTTGAAGACCCACCCCACCCCCTTGGTGCATAAAAGGACTTAGTTAATATCTTTGCAACCAATATTTCTCAACCCTGGCTGCACAGGAATATCCTCTGGGAAGCTTTTGACAAATAGCCACACCTAGAATGGCACCTGAAATTCTGACTTAACTGGCCAGTGGTGGGGCCAGGGTACCTTTCAGAAGCTTCCCAGGTGATTCTGTTTTGCAGCCAGGGCCGAGGACCTCTGTGGTGAAAGAACAAAATTACAAGTGATTCTGACTGAACAGTACAAGAAGAGCAATTTAGAAACTAAATATTTAGAAACTAAATATTGATGGAGCAGCCTAGCAAAGAACAAAACCAAGACAAACAGGATAAGATGAGTGGTCAAAGAAAATAAAAATACGGAAGAAGGAGGAGAGAGGAGGCAACAAAAGGAAGGGCCATGGGAGCCAGTGTTGTCCAGTGGAAGAGAAATGGACACCTAGGATGGGTGGGTCCCAGAACACCTGGTGCAAACCTCTGGCCCAGGTGAGAGTATAGATGGGAAACTTTCTTTCCAAAAGAAGGTCCGTGGGGGGGGGGGGGGTCTCTTTTTCCCTAGAAGTGACACTTAGATTTCATAATAGACACAGAAAAATCTATATCCAACAATTTTTTTCTGTCTACTACTTTAGCAAATAATTGAAAAATGCTTCAAGATGCTTCTAGATATTTCTTCCTGAATTGACCATCTAAAGTGTGAGCTACATTTCCATATGGGAAACATAGTGTGTAGACACACACACACACACACACACACATACACACATGTCCACAGACTCAATTAGGATGGCAGAGTTAATCTGGAGAGAAGTCTCTGGTAGCTTGCCATCAGGCTCTGCGTGTAACCCTGCCCTACACACTATTTTTTAAATTGTGGTAAAAAAACATAAACCATAAAATTTAACCACTTTACCCATTTTAAGTATACAATCTGATAGTGTTAACTATATGCACTTTGTTGTGCGATAGACCTACGCATTTTTTATAAATAGTTGGCTGAAGACAAACCTTTTCATCAAACTAGAATTCATGAAGTCAGAAGCTATTCTCATGAGATGGGTGAGAAAGTAATGACTCAAAAGGCAGTGGACAGTTCTTCCCAACACATCTCTAAAAGCCACAGGTTAAGACCTGGCATTCAGAAGGTGCTTGAATAAATGTTGATGAACTAAATGAGCTTTAGCAAGTTGGAATGAAGGGTCCAAGGTATTGACATTGCTCAGAGACATATAAGATCCTTTGAATCTAAAATCTAAGAGATCTAGAATCTAAAGTCCAGCTCAATAAGAAAGAAATGTTGTCTGGTCTTTTAAAAATATAAAACACTTCAAGCATACAGATGAGCACAGAAACTAAAGTCATCAATAACCATATACTTAACACCCAGCTTTAGCTGACATTACCATTTTCCATTGTTCATTTGGATATTATTTTTTATGAAAGAAAACATTGCAGATGCATTGGAAATCTTCTCTCTACCTCTCCCTGGTCTCATTATCCCTTTTTCCTTCTGTAGAGTTGACCCTGTTCTGAGTTTGGTATCCATCATTCCTTTGCATGTTTTTCTATTTTGACTACCTGTGGATTCGTTCATAAACAGTAGGTAGTGTTATTTTGCATGGTTTTGTGCAAATGCACATTTCACTCTGCAAATTTCTTTGTTGGCTTCACACACCCGTTCTGTGGTTCAGGATTCATCCATGGTGATCATCTAGCTCCATGATTCAAGCTTGCCACTCTGAGGTATGCTGTTGAATGAATGTTCCCCTATGTAGTCATCAGCTCTGCTGTTCAGGGATGTCTGTACTGTTTCAGAGACTTTGCTGCCACTCATGCAGCAGCAGTGGGCATGCCTGTGTGTGGATGGACGGTCCTCTGGGATGTAGACTTCAAATGTCATCCTGGCTGGAAAGGATGCACATACTGGACATTAGTAGAGACTGACCTTGTTCTCCAAGTGAACAAACCAAGTGATTTCTGCGGGCCTTCTATGGCCCTCGGGCTGGACGTTCCCCACCCTGTCCCACAGTTTCATTTCTCCAAACTAATGGGTGCGGAATGGTATCTCATTTTGGTTAGTAGGGCTTCCTCTTTTGTGAAATGCGAGTTCATATCCCCTGCCTTTTATATGTGGTCTGAAATACTAATTCTCTGCCACATATATGTACTGCAAAGGTATTCTCCTTTGCAGCATGAGGAGCATCTCTTCACTCGTTTAGCATGTAGCAGGGTCTGACAGCATCATATTCGACAACCTAATCCTTTGTGGTTTGTGAATTTTCAATCTTGGTTAAAAATTTTTTCTGTGCCCCAATACAATACAGTTTCCGACATTTTCTTCTAGAGGATTTAAGACTTCGCTTTATACATTTTATAGATCCTTAACTATCAGGGAAATATTTCTGTAAATGATCTGAAAAATATAATTTATTTTTCCTGTTAAATAACTAATTTCTCAAGGCCTGTACAAAGCCCAATCATTTACCCACTGATTTATAAGATACCTTTCTCTTATACCATATTTCTCACTCTTTCTAAACCCACTTCTGTCCTAATGCTTGGTGGTTCTAACAAAGATGTAGAATTCATTGTAGATGATCCTTGAAGCCCCCTGGCCTAGACAAGCTCTTATCCATCCCTTCCATGGTCAAATCCAAGAGCATGTGGACCAGCGACTCTACTCCCTCTATAGTTCTAAGCATCTCATCACCACCCGCTACCTTCATTGTTGCACCTCATTCCCTTCCTCCAACAGTGCATGGATTCCAGAGTTGCTGTAGTAATTCAACGTCAAGTTCTTAGCAGATGCTTGGCACAAATTAGACACAATAAGTTATACCTATAATTATTATGTTCCCATAAATTTTCCCATCGGAAGACAATGACTAGTAATTAAAATGTCCTTTAATTTTAATTGCACAGCTCCTGATGTTTGAGAAAGCCTCGACAACTGTCAGGATGACTGAGTGAGTAAATATTAGTCCTGGCCAAACACTTTACAGAAACAAATCAAATATCCAGGCACTGAACTAGTTCAGGGACAAGGCTTACCTCCTGTCCTTTAGCCAGTGACAGGGTCACCAGGTAATTCTCCACGTGCACAAGAGCCGGCGAGTCCCCACAGTGACTCATCCCTCTGCAATCTCCTTCCCTGAGGGGTGGAGATCAGTGAGTGGATCTCCATGTGTTTCTGGATAAACGTTTATTTATTTTTTGTTTGAAAATGATTTTTCCCAAATGACTGATTTGGTTGATTCATTTTTCACTGACTTGAACAGGCAAGTTGGTTGACCGAGTAATGGGTCAGCCAGCTGGTTTCCACACTGGCTGCACCTCAAAGTGACCAGGGACCTTCCAGCCAACACCAGGGCTCAGGCCCCAATGCCAGACATGCCAACCCAGTGTCTCTGGAATGAGGCCAGGATATGGGTCCTTTTTAAAGCCTCCCCAGGTGATTCTCGAATGCGAGGAGTCAGGATTGAAAGCTGCTGCATTGGCCCAAACAGTCACAGGGGCAACCTGCACCTCCCCTCGGGGCCATTGCCACCCGAGGTGAGCAGTTGTGGAGCTGTGTGCTGGGGGTCAAGGTTCGGCTCCAAATGTTTGATGGCCATTTGGTCTTTTTCGTGAGGAAAGCGATCCGCTGGTGCAGGTGTTGGGCATGTCGGGGGCAAAGCCATTGATTGATTGGTCCCTTTGCAATGGGTCCAGATGCTCCAGCCTGGGGTGGGGGCAGGTCCCACTGAGATGCTGACCAAAGAGCAGGGCAAAGAGTGAGATGGGAAGAATAGCTAGGTTGTTCGCTAAAGCTCCAAGCTGCCTGATGCTAAAAAGAAAGTTTTACAAAGGACAGAGCAAGGTAGAAGATCTGTGTGCCCTTTAAAATGTGCTAAGCACGCAACAGCTTGACATACGTCTAGAATCTAGACTCTAGACTATCTCAATTGGGCCTTTAACCCTGAGGAGAGGGTTCGGGGAGGCTAGAATTCTTATCTTCATTTTGCAAATGACAAAACTGAAGTTCTGTAATGTCACGTGGTTAGCAAACAGCAGACTAGAGGGCGAGAACTGAGTAATCTGTTAAACATCCCACACACTGGAGGTCCAAATCCATCCTGCTCAACAATTTAGAAACCAAAGGCCATTCTGAACTGTTCTCGCCCTGAACACATTCTGTGGTCCAGCCCCACCAGTGCCACCTTCCTGCCACTCTTGTTTAATTTCAGCTTCTCTCCTAGAATAGCTGGTTCTACAGAGGAAGAGCAAACGAAACAATGCAAAGAGAAGACTTCAAGCCTCTCCGATAGGTTCCCCTGGCAATTTCCATCAGGAGAAATCCTGGTTGTGGTTGAAATAAAGTTTTACATCAGAGTTTCCTATCCTTTTCATGTGTGATGTCAAAAAATATCACAGGCCCTTCAGATCACCTTTGTACTTTTAATATCTGTGAATTAAGAAAATACCCTTACAAAATGCCTCCTGTAAATTTCTAATACTCTTAATTTTAGAAAACAGATCATTGTAATAGCATGCAGTTGAAACAATCACATGGGCAAGACAGCATATTTTCTCTAAGGATGCTTTTGCTGTTATTCTAAGAAAATGTCTGTATTTTTAAAAGACATATATTTAAGAATGTAGGAAAGAAATGACATGAAGTCTGGGGACCATGGCAACGTCTTACACAGTCAAATGTAATTGGTAGGCATTAGGAGCTCATTAGACTATTTGCCTACTTCTGTATGTAAATTTTCAATAAAGGTAATAGTTGGTCCAATATGAATTCACAGAGTCCTTAAAATAATTTTGTCCCTTTCCCACTCTAACATCTGTAGCCTGCAGATTGGAATCAGTGATTTTAGCTTATTAGCAAATGTATGTCAAGTAGGTTTTTTTGTTTTGGTTTTGGTCTCAAGCTCTTGGGTCAAAATGGCACAAAACAATGATTGCACCTCTATTTGCTCACACACCCAGCTTTTCCCATTGCGTTCTGTACAAATGATTGCCAACAGCTCATTGATCAATACTGATCAATTCCCTACCATGTGTTAGGGTCTGGGATGGGTTTAATGACTCCAGAGAGACACAGATCTTCCTCCCCAGGAAGCTCACGATCATGTGGGAGATGTGTGGTGAACAATTAACGGTTGGTTAATAAATCATGGCAAGAATGCTGAGTGTTGAAAAGAGAGGGGCAGGTGCTGCTCTAAGTGCACTGAATAGGGGAGGCTCAGCAGGCAGGTGTCAGGGGGGCTTCCAGAAGGAGAGTAAGGGTCAGTAGGAGCTCCTGAAGCCAAGAGGGAGGCACAGGCTCTTCACTGGCATTCCAGAGTCCACAGGCCCCCAACCCCCAGGTCACCTGTTGCCCCAGCTCTGGGGTGAAGGAGCTCTCTGCTTAGCACGATCTGATCCTGGAGAGAGCAGAGGGCTCTCTGCCCACCGCCTTCCATCCTCCTGTCAACAGCTGACCCTTAACAAGTGGCTGATCTTCAGCATGTTTGATATGAAGAGGGGCAGCACAAACAATCACCTGCCAAGGGGTACCTCTTCCTAAAAGACACGGTAACGATCAGGTTTCAGAGTGCGTGGGCAGTGTGAACCTTGGGAGCTCCCCCTTCAGACAGGACATTGATCTTCCTCGACAGCCTGGGACGGCCCGTTGAGGCACAGCTCATATTTCCTGGACCTTTCACTCGGCAGATAAACACAAGACCTACAAAAATCAAAAGGTAGCATAAAAAAAAAAAAGTAGCATCCAGCAGGACAAATGGTGCAATGCCCTACCCACCAAGAGGCATTCCAGAATCTGCCAAATGGCTAATATTTTTGAGTATTTTTCAGGTGCCAGGCACCCTGCTTGGCATTCTCTCTGTACTGTGGGATTTACTCCTTTAGATTCTTGGATTTGAAGATTTCTCATGTTCAGACATGAACTCTTGATCCCCCACCCCCAACCCTCAAAATGTCTGCTCCTCCGACATTCTTGCCAAGTCACTTGGGCCAATTCTGTGGTGGTCACAAATGAAAAAGGTGAAGGGAGTAAGAAGTTACAAAATAGTCATGGGAATGTAAAATACAGTATAAGGAATATGGTCAATAATGTTAATTAGCATGTATGGTGCCAGGTAGGAACTAGAATTATCAGGGGGATCATTGTAAATTATATGATTACTTAACCCTCATGCTGTGTACCCAAAACAAATATAAAATAACCAGATGCCTGGTGCATGAAATTGGTGCACTTTGGGGAGAGGGGTGTCCCTCAGCCCAACCTGCACCCTCTCCAATCTGGGACCCCTCAGGGGATATCCAACTGCCAGTTTAACTGGCAGTCAGACATCCCTTTCACAATCTGGGACTGCTGGCTCCTAACCACTCGCCTGCCTGCCTGTCTGATTGCCCCTAACCACTTCTGCCTGCCAGCCTGATCACCCCTAACCACTCCCCTGCTGGCCTGATTAACACCTAACTGCTCCCCTGCCAGCCTGATATCGCTCACAACTACCCTCCCCTCCTGGCCTGATCTCACCCCCAACTGCCCTCCCCTGCTGGCCTAGTTGCCCCCAACTGCCCTCCCCTGCTGGCCTGGTCCCCCCCAACTGCCCTCCCCTGCAGGCCCAATGGCCTTCAGCTGCCCTCCCCTGCAGGCCTGGTTGCCCCCAACTGCTCTCCTCTGCCAGCCAATTTGGTTCTGATTGGTCGGTTTCTATGCCAGTCAGTGTCAAAAGCTCCGCCTCCTAGTCAGCCATTGGCTCCTCACAGTTCACCCAGATTTGGTTCTGATTGGTTGGTTTCTATGCCAGTTAGTGTCTCTGTGCATATCAATGGGGCCTGATCAGAAAGGCAGGGCTGATCAGCAGCCCTGATTGAGACCTGGAAGAAATGGAGGCGCGGGTGCTGGCCAGGCCTGGAGAGAAAGGGAGAGACAAGTGCGGATCAACAGCTGCCACAGAGGCTACAGATCAGACCCTGCTTCTCTGTTCAGGCCTCTCTCCGGGCCTGATTTGCAGCCCCCTCAGCAGTCAGTGTTGGGTTGCCATGGCAACCCAGCGCTGACTGCAGGACTGACTTCCGGTTTGTGGAGCCTATGGTCATAACGGACCCAGGGTTTTTATATATTAGGATATTGAATGTCAACTGTAATTGAAAATTTAAAAATATTCCAGGGGCATTGACTCCACAGATCTCTCTGTCCCTCCCAGTCCACACCCAGTCCTTTAGCAAAGGGTTTTCCTTCCATGGTCTTCAGGGACCACCATAATGAGTTGGGAAGGATGTACCCTGATATCCTCAATGTGGAGATGACAAAAAGGGACCCTCAGAGAGGTTGAGGCCACCTACCCAGAGTCTCCAAGCTCATAAGTGGTATGGCCCTGGGGCCCCAAATCTTAGTCTGTGTCTTCCTGTGACCTCATACTCCAGGATGGGACATGTAAGTGTTGATTGGCATGAAAGGGGATATTTCCGGCTGGAGTGTGGAGAGCAGCAGAAAGTGGGGCTCTCTAGGTAACTGAAAAGCTAGATTTATGAAATCAAGACTTGGAGACCTCCCATGATGGGGGTGCTGTGTCTGGTCACCATCAAGCCACTGGGGGCTCAAGTCCACACCAGCAAGAGGACAGCATCCCCCAAAGGTCCCGTGGGGCTTGCCAGACTCACTCTTGATGGTTCCCTGGGAGACATCACTCATCCTCAGACTTGGGCCTGACATGCCTTCTCCAGCCTCCTTACCTCACCTGCCAGCACAGTGAACCCCACCTCTCTGTATTCCCGACCCTCGGCTCACCTGCTCCTATTTGTATGGCAATTGTTTGTAGTCATCCTGCCCGTGTGACCCTCTGAAAGGATGATATGGGGTCATTTTTATCCCTAAATCTGTGTCAGCCAGTGTCCCCTTTCTCTCTGATAGGTGTCAGCATGCATGCCCAGCTTCCACCATCCACATTCCAATTGGCTTATCATTCAACACACCAGTTCCCCTCTTATCAAGTAAACTAGAGGCCAGGCGCATGAAATTCATGTGCGAGTATGCTCCCTAGGCCTGGCCTGCAATCAGGGCCATCTTCCCCAGCTGCCTGCAGATGGCCCCACCCCTTGCCACCACCCACCACCAGTTCCCCATTCGCCATCGGGTGATCAGTGCTTGACAGCCAGAGGAAGGGACTGAGAGGTTGGCTGTTCCTGCCTGCTTGCCAGCCCTGGCCCAACAGTGGGTGGCCATCAGACATTTGGAGGCTGCCAGCTGGGGAAAGGGACCAAGAGGTGGTCAGTGCACCTCATAGTGACTGGTCCAGCGGTCATTCTGGTCATTTGGCCATTAGGGTCAATTTGCATATTACCCTTTTATTATATAAGATAGAGGCCTGGTGTACAGGTGGAGGCTGGCTGGCCTTCCCTGAAGGGGGTCCTGGATCGGGGTGGGGGAAACCTTCTGGAACAGGGCCAGCCTGGGTGAGAGGCCGCCAGTGGTTTGAAGACCTGTCATGCCCCCAATCAGGGTGAGGGTCCCCACTGGGGGGCTGTGCCAGCCTGGGCAAGGGGCCTGGATAAGGTGCTGAGGGCATTTTGCAGGCCAGCCACACCCCCATCGGGGTGAGGGTCTCTGCTGGGGGCTGGGCGGCCTGGGTGAAGGGCCGGGGGTGGCTTGCAGGCCAGCCAAGCCTCCAGCTTTGTCAGGAAGGAAGTCTGGAAGACATCCAGTCTAATTAGCATATTACCCTTTTATTAGTATAGACTAGAGGCCTGGTGCACGAAATTTGTGCACAGGGGGAGGGGGTGTCCCTCAGCCGAGCCTGCACTCTCTCCAATCTAGGACCCCTCGAGGATATGTCCGACTGCCCATTTAGGGCACAATCCAGGACTGCTGGCTCCCAACTGCTCACCTGCCTGCTTTCCTGATTGCCCCTAACCACTTCTGCTTGCCAGCCTGATCATCCCCTAACCACTCCCCTGCCAGCCTGACTGATGCCTAACTGCTCCCCTGACAGCCTGTTTGCCCCTAACTGCCCTCCCCTATAGACCTGGTCCCCCCCAACTGCTCTCCCCTGCAGGCCTGTGTTCCCCGCAACTGCCCTTCCCTGCAGGTCTGGTCACACCCAACTTCCCTCCTCTGCCAGCCTGGTCACCCCTAACTGCCCTCCCCTGCAGGCTTGATCACCCCCAACTACCCTCCCTTGTAGGCCTGGTCCCTCCCAACTGCCCTCCCCTGCTGGCCATCTTGTGGTGGCCATCTTGTGCCCACATGGGGGCAGCCATCTTGTGTTTTGGAGTGATGGTCAATTTGCATATTACTCTTTTATTAGATAGGATAGAGGCCTGGTGCACGGGAGGGGGGGGGGGTGGGGGAGGGGGAGGCAGCTGATTTGCCCAGATCAGGGTGAGTGTTCCCTTGGAGCGTATGGCGGCCTCGGCGAGGGGCCTTTGTGGTTTGCAGGCCAGCCACACCCCCTGGCAACCCAAGTGGAGGCCCGGGTATCTGGGATTTATTTATCTTCTATAATTGAAACTTTGTAGCCTTGAGCAGAGCCAAGCCTCCTGCTTGCTTCCTGGCTGCAGCCATTTTTGTTGGGATTTATTTATCTTCTATAATTGAAACTTTGTAGCCTTGAGTGGAGGCCTGGACCTGCCAGGGTATGCGGAAAGCTTGGCTTCCTTCATTGCCAAGGAAACCCAAGCCTCCTGCTCTCTCTGTGGCCTCAGCCGTCTTAGTTGGGTTAATTTGCATACTAGCTCCTGATTGGCTGGTGGGCTTGGCTTGTGGGTATAGCATAGTGATGATTAATTTAGATATTACTCTTTTATTAGATAGGATTGTGTTCCCCACCTAAATTCATATGTTAAAGCCCTAACCTACAATGTAACTGTATTTTGAGATGGTACCTCTCAGGAGGTACTTAAGGTTAAATGGGGTCATAAGAGTGGGGCCCTGCTCTGATAGAATCAGTGTCCTCATAAGAAGGAAGAAGAGCTCCCTCTCCCTCTCTCTTTCCCTCTCTTTCTTCCTCTCCCTCTTTTTCTTCCTATCCCTCTACCTCTCCCTTTTCCTCTTCCTCTCCCTCTCCTTTTCCTTCTCCCTCTTCTTCTCTCTTCCTCTCTCCCTCTCTCTCCATATGGAGTAAAAGCCATGTGAGGACACAGCAAGAAAATGGCCATCTACAAGCCAAGGAGAGTGTTCTCTCCAGAAACCAACCCTGCCAACACCTTGAACTTGGACTTCCAGTATCAAGAACTGTGAAAAAATAAATGTCTGTTGTCTAAGCCCTCAGTCTGTGGTGTTCTGTGGTATTTTGTTATGGCAGCCTGAGCAGACTAACACATCACCCATGGCCAATGAGTGGGCATGTCACTCACCCTGACAAGCTCTTTCTTCCTGGAATTTGAATCTGGTGTCTATGGACCCAAAGGCTAGATATGGTTGGCATCCACTCACCCGGACCATGGCCTCTGAAAGCAAACTGCCCACCCCGGCCCTAGAGCTGTCCAGGTTTCTAACCATACTGTGACCTGTTTCTGGAATTCTCCTTTCAAGCTTATGAGCCATCCCAGAACAATCCATGAAATCCTTTTTTCTGCAGTTGGAAATGTTTCCACTGCAACCAAAAATCCCCAAGTAATGGAACTTCCTTTTGATCCTTCCTGGGAGTGCAATATTAGTTAACAGCCCTAACTCATGCTTTCACTCTTTAGGGCTCTGGATGAGCAGAAGCAGCAATGGGATTCCCTTAATGTGACATTTCACCTATTATCTTTCCCCTTCACTCCTGGAGATGGGGAGAGAGAGATGGATGCGAATGAGTCATCATCCTGGTTAACCTGACTTCAGCCGTTATGGTAAATATGTGGATTTTTTCCCCCCATAGATGAACACGATGGCCTGACACTTGGGATGAAGCCAGAAACTCCCTTGGAACAGAGCTGTTCTGCCACTGTCACTGGGATACCAGGAAATGATCCTCCTTTTTATTTTGCCAAGGGATGATCACTAATCATAAAGGGTAGAGAGCCAAGGAAAGTTCATTCCTCGTTGCTGTTTTGCTTTGCAGTGCTAAATTAGTAATGGAACAGCCTGGTCCAAGAGTTTTCCTCCCAGAATTTAATAAAAGGCACAGGTGTGGCTGAGGGGCACTCAGCCATGTGTGGCTCAGGGCAGTGAGGAAAGCTGGTTCCAAGAGTTTCTATCTACATGAAATCAGCCTTGTTCTGATTTAAGACGAGCTTGTTGCCAAGTAGCAAAACACAAAGAACTCCTTTCTTTTCCAGTTTGGATGCTTTTATGGGTTGTACATGTGTGTTGCTTTTTAATAAAGGTCTAGTTGAATGCTTATTCCAAAACCTTTGGCCAACTCGAAGGAAAAGTGTTGAATGTGAAAAAAGAAAAAGTGGGCATAGTTTTGGCATTCCTTCACTCCAAATTAGAATCATTGAAGGGTTGTTTCCAAGGATGAAAACAGATGAAGGAAGGGATCTGGTGTGCTGGGGAGTTTTAGGAATCACCATCATCATTACTGACATCACCATTATTATTGCCATCATTGCCACCAATATCATCATCATCACCATGATCACCATGATCATCATCATCATCACCATCTTAACACCACCATCATCATCACCATCATTATCACTGTCCCCATCTTCATCATCACTAACTTTATTTGACCACTTATGTGCCAGGCGCAATGCAAACACCTCAGTGTGCATCTGCATCTCCCTTTTCCTTTCCTCCCTACTCTCTACTCAGTTTTTCTTCATAGAACTCATCTCTACTAGGCATTACAACATGTATATATTTGTTTATTGGTTTGTTGTTGCCTCCTTCTCTCTCCTGCCCAGAATATAAATTTCACAAGGGATTTTATTTGTATTATTGACAATGAGACTCCCAGGACCTAGTTCAGTGACTGTCACCCAGTAGGTGAGTGATAAATAGTAGTTGAATGAAAGAATAATATTAATGACAACTCCATGAGTTAGATGCTATCACCACTCTCATTGTAGAGATGAGGGGAATGAAGCTCAGAGAAGCTAAATAGCTCACCTGAGGTCATTGGTACCAGTGTTAGAAATCAGTCAGGTTTAACACAAATCTCAGTCTCTTTAACCTCTAGACACAGTTGTGACTTCATCATTCCCCAGAATTAACAAGACATGGGTACTTCAAGACTTTTAACCCTCCACATCTCCAGTTATTTTTCTGAAGCAAATGGAATGCATCTCTGCTCTCCAAAAGAGAGAGAAAAAAACATTTTCTGAGAGTGGAAAATCACCCACATCTGCTTCTCTGCTTGACATAAAACCCTGAGCTTGTGTTCTCCAAAACTCTTAATTAACAACTTGCCAAAGTAAGAACCATTTGCCTAACCAAGGCAGGGATAGAAGTTGATTGACAAGGCTCTAATTAAACCCCAATTTATAATCTAACAGCCTGGATCTTTCAGGTCATAAAGGACTTTGATCCTAGAAATTGTGCTAATAAGAGTTCCCCTACCCCCACCTCCTCTATCATGGTCTGGCTTCCCTAACTTCAGAATGGGTGCTGCAGAGGTGGGGCTGCAGCCTTGTTGAAAAGAAATTAGTTCCCTGCAGTGGCTGAATGAGCTGCCTTTAAAAATAACAGCAAACCCACATGGGGTCTTGAGATAGCAATCTGACCGTGGGCTCCCTCAGAGGGGCCATGCATGCCAGATGGTTCTGAGACAAATTCCAGTATCTGTGATGATGGAGGCGCTGCCACTGCTGGGGTAGGGGAGGGATGGGGATGGGCTAATGTGTGTGGAGGGGGTGCTGCTCTTGTGAGGCTCAAGGGACTTGACCCTCTCTAGTGGATTTTGGGCAGCAAGATTGGAGGGATGGGTGGCTTGAGCATGGTGTGGATGTGGGGCAACCAACGGAATGATAGCCAGGGGGTGTCCTTTCCTTAGTCAGCTAGAGAGGTCAGATTAGCAGTCTCAGATCTGGGGACATTAGAGACCAGGAAATTTAAAAAATCTGGGTGGGTTGACATAGGCTGGCCAATTTTTATTGCATCAATCAAGTGCCTGAAAAGTACAGGCAAACAAACAGATTAACAAAAACAACACACGTCTATGATCTACCACTATACCCAATTAATGTACTTGAACAAGATTTTTGGCACACACAACAAAGTGGGAAGAACTTCATCACAGACAAAAGAAGACCTTCTCAAGAAAGGGCAGTTGAGGACTGCGAACATACTGGTACATACTGATATTAGCCTTGTTTTTCTCATTTATCCTTTGGTGAATTTGTTGTACACCAGTGGGCCAAGGTCTAATACTTGTAGGATGACCATGAGTCCCAGTTGGGCTGGAACAGTTAAGTTTAGGCAACTGTTTACTAAGTAATGTCTACTAACTGGTTTTTATGTCTCCTTTCATTCTCAGATGGGTTCTAGTTTGGACAACCAATTACATGGCTACCCTGAGAATTTGGGGATGTCTAGTGCAGACCATGCTCAAGACTTTGACTTTACTCCATGACCCTGTGGATATTTTTCCATGCTCTTTAAACACACATTTGTCTTAAGATTTTAGTAGAAGGAAGTGGGACCTGGTGCTCTGGGAAGATTTGCTTCTCCTTCTGTCTCCACCCTTTTCTCTTGTCTCTCCCTCTCTTTTTTAACAGCTTTATTGAGATATCATTGACATAAAAATCACTTATATTTAAGGTATATAACTTGATATTTTGTTACACATTGTGAAAATTCTTCTTCTTTTGTTTTTTCATGGTCTGAAAGGTCTTTGTGTAGATGAGCAAGAAATGAGATAAAAATAGGCCTACGATTCTGTCAAAATATGTCATATTGGCTTAGAAAACACAGTGAGAAATCACCTCTCCACCTGCCAGTGTGCAGAGAAGTCACTGGGTACTTGGCACCTTATTTCAGCAAATAGGGACACTCCATAAATAGGCAACAGCATGTAGTAAAAACATGGAGCTACTTTTCTGCTTCTTTGATTGTATTTTATACTCACATGATGCAACGTGCCTTCAGATCACCCATTAAGTGTTAAAAGAGACACAGCACTCTATCACCATTTTCCACACTGTCTGTAACTGTGTGCATGCACCCATGTGCTACGGGAGGAAGGACACGAATTTGATAAAAGGGGTGTTGTCAAGATGAAAAGCAAAATAAGCAACTTTATAAAAACACAATGTTTATGTTCATTGAGGGAGAAACAGTGTGCCTGTTCTAGAAAGCCCACTAACTTGTCCTGAATGTTAGGTCCACCTAAATATCCCAAAATGCCAGATGATGATGATGATGATGATGATGATGATGATGATAGTTATGATGATGGTGGTGGTGATGATGATGATGATGGTGGTTGTGATGGTGGTGGTGGCAGTAACCAGGACAGCCCCTGAGGTCCACAGGGCATCCCCTCTTGGTCAGTGCTGACTTCTGTGCACATGAGCGTCATATACTGTCTTGGAAAGTGAGGGCAGGAGACATGAGTTGGTGTCCATTCCCCAAACTAAACCACTTGACTCTAACAACATTAGATTTAATGGGAACTTTCTAGATCTTCTGGTCCAATCCACCCATTTCATCTTCCTCTCTCCTGGTCGGTCCCACACAAGGTTGGGGCTTACTTGGTATGCCTGCATCAGCTGAGCAAAGCCTGTTCTTTGCCAGAACATTACATGTGGCAGACCTTTCACCTCCTGGGCGATGAAGGACCCGCTTCCAGGGGCACCCCATGGCAGCTGGGAGCCGCTGAGGTTGGTGGCGTCAGGTCCTCCTCAAGGGAGCAGCTGGGCTTACAGTCCTGAGCTCTCATGTCTCAGTGACCAGATTGTTGAATAAGAACAAATACCTGCTTTGTATTTATTTCCTTTTGGGGGGTTCAGGAAGAATTGATGTTGGAGACGAAGTCAAAGGCGCTGCCAAAACAATCGAAGTCCTCTGAAGGAAACACAAGCCAAGTGCCAGGGTCCTAAGCTGCAGCCAAGATTTAGGAAGCTTAAATACCTGACCTGACTTGATTTAGGGCCCTTTTTGGCTGACATTTAATATGTGACTTGCCTGGTGGGCAGGCTCCTTGCAGTGTTTGGGAAAGGCTAAATGGGATTGGAATGGCGATGACCTCATCCGGCGCTTGGCACTCTTCGGATCTGGTGCCATTATTGAGCTCAGAACAGCTCGGTTTGTATAACTGCAAGGCCAGCCCCACATACCCTGTGGGACTTGGAAAGCCCACTGTTTACCCTGGGATGGAAGGGGGTGTTATGGTGGGAGAATTCAGGCCCACCCAGGGAGATCCATGCAGACCGCTAGCAACCACTGGTCTGATTGTGAAAAAGACACATGTAGAGTTAAGCCAACCAGAGGACACATGTAGAACTATGGGGTGGATGTTCTGTGGGTTATGTTCTAAACTTCAGTACAGTTTCTGATGATGAGAGCGGTCCAAATGAATTGGTCTGATTAAAGCAGTGGTCTGTCCACCACGGGCATTGTTCAAAGAGGGGTTAGATGACCACTTGGTTGGAGATGTTGTTGAAGGGTTTCAAATGCCAGGAAGGGAGGGGTTTGACTACATTAAATCTAAGGTTGAGAGTCATTCAATTATAAGAAACGGGACACAGTCACTAGCGTCTGTTTAAGGGTCTCTGGTATATAGTAACACTTCGTGTAACTGGGGTTTCAAAAATCAGGTATTCATAACTGGCTAAAAAAGAACCAAGAATTAACAAAAAAAAAAAAAAAAAAAAAAAGGGAGGAACCTGAAGGGCTGCTATGGAGTTGACGCCTGTTGTAAGTAGGAGAATGCCTGTGATTCCCGCTCGTGGCCTAACGACTCCTCTTTTAGACACAATTGTCACAGGCTCAGTTGTGATTCCCCAGTACTCACCCTTTTCAGTCCTACCAGTGTAGGTTTCTTTGTCTGATTTTCTTAACTGGGGTGCCATTGGGGAACCCCGGTGTGATGGTGAGGGCGGTAGGTGCACTTGAGGAGATGAGATGCTCATCCAACCCAGCCATGAACTTGCTGTGTGATATTGGCCACGTCACTTCACTCTTTGGGCACCTAGACTGCTGTCTGCGGCAATGACAGTAGGTATTTGTGGAATGAACAAATGCGAGGGTTATTTCAAATAACCTAGCTTAATCCTAGAAGGGTGACATCCCTACTTGCTATAGTCCTTCGTGGCTCTATGGAGTTTAAATGCAGACCTCTCATAACCAACTCCTCACACCGCACAGGCTGATAAAGGATGAGAAATATGCTGCCATATTTTCAAAAGTTTATTTCATTTGCAAAAACCTCAAAATTTACAACCCTAAAAACCACCGTTTTCACTGTTGGCTTGGAACATCACCAACCTGCCTATTTAAACTCATATTTAACTTGCTATTTAAACTGGTGTGAAAACAGCAGGCATCTCAAGAAGGTCAGCCTTCCTCAGACCAACTGACCTTTTTGCTTTTTTGCAATTTTGCAAGAAGGGACCTGGGGTGAAAGCAAGTCACAAACTGTCTGATTCGAGCTTTTCCCTACTAATTAAATTCAAACCATTAATCAGATGAGAGACTGTTTTCTTTTTGCCTTTGACCTCAAGTCTCTTTGCTCTTCGAATCTGTCACCCGGGAAATTTTCCCCTTCTGGGAGAGGGCTCGCTCTGAGCTTTTGAAGTTGGCAGAGAAGAGATAAGGCGACCAAGGCAAGCTTTGCTTTATGCAAAGGAACTGCGAGGGACTCCTGTAAAGCCGTCCGTCATAGCGCCGCTATCTGCAGCGGAGATGGAATATTATTGTGCGTTTGTGGCTTTACCAAGCAGCTTTTGTGTTATGTGCCCAAGGATGAGTGTGGCTTGTCTTTTAAAGGCATGTTACTCTGCAGAGGACACCTCTACCTTTCTTATGTGATTGGTTTATGGGCAGTCACTACCTGCCAAAAAAATTCTGGACAGATTTCAGTAGCTACTAGTATCTGTTTCTCACTTGAAGATCAAGTTCAGCAAGGTAAACTAGAAATGACAGCTGAAAAATAAACATTTTGCAGTGTGTCCTCTACTTTGCTCAAAGGTGACCTTAGCCTAAGGGGACAAGGTGAGGTGGAGGTTAAACTCGTCCCACCAAGATGGGAGGGGGATCTAGAAAAGTCAACCTCTGGGATTTGAACCCGAAACTGGGGAGAGTTCAGGGCACAACCTACTGCTTGACTTTGCCGGGTAATGATCGACGGTGTCTGGTTTCCAGAACGTCATGGTTATCGACCGCAGGGGCTTATGCGGATTAACATCTGAACGCAGAGGCCAGCCCTGTTACTTTGGTCGGCTTTGTTTGCTCATGTGAATTGTGTCCCGTGCTTTCACACCAAGAAGTTACTAGAGCCGTCCCTTGTGGGAAAGGGCTCATTCCCAAGCACAGGCGACTGCTCTGGTGAGCCCTGCCTCTTGTCCTGGGGCCATCAGACTTGGCCATCATTCTGCGATTCTATTCGTGGGGGATTCAGGTTTGAGCCTCTCTGGAAGGAGATTCCATTAGCTTCTGGTGCTTTCTCCTAACGAGAGCTTCATGCTGATAAACCTGGTCACTCTGAAAGTGGAAGCATCCGGCATAAACAAGCATGCTGAACAGCGTGCTGTTGCAGGTGCTGAAATATGGTCCCTGACCTTAAAGGGTCACCTCTAATTTACTTTCTCTTCCTCTCTCTCCTCTCTCTCTCTCTTTTTCTGGTTCCACGTATCAAATAAGCAGAAACAAGTTTGAGACATTTTGCAGAAGAGGTGCTCACTGGATAAGAAGATATCATAGACGCATATTTAAGCTTAAAGGACCTTCATAAATGCACAGGTGCTGGGACCCAACCCAGAGATTCTGATGTGTCCTTGGAGCATCGTCCGTGTATCAGCTTCGCCAGGTGAGCCCGAGGCAGAGCCAGCACTATGACCAACGCCTCATAAGGTCAGCCTCATACAGTTACCTAGACCACAGTGTCTGGGGTTTGATAAATACTGTGAGTGAATGAATAAAGCTACTTTGGAGAAGGGACCAAGTATTGGGACTCCAAGGTCTATAATGGGTAGACCAGCTAATAGTCAAGTTGGAGCCCCATTCACACAGTCGCACACGTATTTCTCACAAATCACAAAGAAAATGACTTCATACTTTGCTTGCATTTTGAGAGGAGCGAGAGGAGCCTCCTGGCACGAGGCAGGGGTTGGCTGCTCTCTGGTCCCGCTAGGACACAATGGATACACAGACCACAGACCTATATCTGCCCATAGAAAGGCAGACATCCTGTTGTTGCTCTTGATAAATTCCGAAGACCTGGCCACGCAAGATCAGTGCTCCCCTCTGGAAAGGAGAAGCTGGAGTGCAGCCATGGCTGCCACTTTGGGCAAAGTCTGGGTTCTCAGTTTTCCCCTGTCCCCACCATTCCTTATCGCCTGCCTCCATCTGCTTCACTAGTCCACACCAACGGCCTGGTCCCTGTAGGCACCCGGGTTTGTAGCACCTCAGACAGTTGGGGAAAATGTGTCCTCGGCAACATATTTACCAATAATGTTGAGGAAAGTCATCCACAGTTGAAATTCCTGCGGAGAGGCTGGATCAGGTCACTGATGGGGGAAGCTGATAGGCAGTCACAGGTTAACGAGCCTTTTGCTCTAGAGAGGATATATAAATACACCCCAGAGGGGCCCTGAACTTTCCCCACCGATCTGATCCGTCTCTAATTGTTACCAATTGGTATTCCCTTACGCCCATGCTTTCTTTGTAACAGAGACGTTGTTCTCATGTTCCCCGTAGAGTGACCCTGTATTCCAACTGCCCATCCAAAGGGTCACACGGACTTCCTGGGATGAGAACGCTTGGGTTTGAGGGTTTAAAATCTCCTATTTTCTTTCATCCCTAAAGCAGCTCCGTTCATTTTAAATCCAGACGTATTGACACCCTTGAAGCTACTCTTCTTGCATTCGTATCGCTAAGCAAAGTCAAGAGAATTTCACCAAAGTCGTGAAACACGCTTTTGATTTGATTTGTTTGTGCATCTCTAAGAAATGACACGTTAGCAGGAGGACGCCTGTGGTGGCAGGACTCTGTCCTCACTGGCCTTTAACCTGCATCGTCACAGATAATTATCTGTAGAATTGTGAGCTGGTGATTGTTTTAAATCCCACGCCACGCCCTCTGACCTCTGACACAGTGAGCATCTTGTGGGTGAGAGTGAGTCAGCTCCCAGGACGGCCAGGAAGTCTGAGCTGGGTCCAATGTCTGAGGCAGGACTTCTCCCAGAACATGGTGGGTCCGAGCAGGTGCGGGCTGCGTGCTCCTTGGCTCCTTCGTTTCCACCTGGCCCTGATCTGCTCAGATGAACAATGAGCTGCAGTGGGGAGTAAAGCGGAGTGACTCAAGTCTCTCTTCCGTCTCCTCCTCCGGGACCGCTCAGCCTCAGGGGCGGTGTGCTGTGGGCACGGGAGAAGCAGGAGTGGGGCTGGGGCTGGGCTGGGGCTGGGGGAGGGAGCAGGGAGTGAAGGCAATGGGCACGGGGTTTCCTTTCGGGGAGATGGAAAGGCTCTGGAACAAGGTAGAGGTGGTGGCTGCACACCGTGTGAATGTGCTTAATCCCACTGGGCTGCACTCCCTGAAATGGACAAAGAGGCACACGCTGTGTTATGTCTATGTCACCACAATAACAACCAAGGAAACAGGAAAAGAGACCCTGCAGGGAAAGGAAATTAAAACAACAAACAACCATTAATAACCTATTCACAGAACAAGAGCATGGGCCTTTTGCTTTCTTCCTGAAGGATACTTCTCTCTCTCTCTCTCTCTCTCTCTCTCTCTCTCTCTCTCTCTCTCTCTCACACACACACACACACGCGCACACACACACACACACACACACACACACACACACACCCTAGTGCCCTGCAAGCCCACGTCTGGTGACCACAGCAGCCAGCTTATATGCGGCACTGACGTCCTGGGGTGATGGGGCCCGTCGGTTTCCTCGCCTGCAAATAGGGACCAGGGTCCCAATGAGGGTTCGGAGAAAACGTTCCCCCTGGCCCAGTGACCCCGACTTCAGGTCCCACACTTCATGCTGCATAAGAGAAAGGAGGGTTGCCTCAGAGGGCACCCTGGCTTTCCAAAACCTTTTGTGGGGCCCCGGACAAGATCACACTCAGGGAACACTCAGGCCTCCTGGCTGCCGCCCTGTCATTAATTACCCGGGTGTGTTTATTTCTCCCAAATGCTGAGCTTTCAGGTCATAACCAGGGTCGGGCCAGGTCTGACCCAGCCTCCCACGGGGTGACCCATGCACAAGATGCCTTTGCTGCCAGGTCAAGGCTGCCACCGGGGCGTGGGGTTCAGATGGAGGGAACAGACATGGCCTGTCCCCGGCTGTTTCAGGGCCAGCGGGATTGACTCAACGAGAGTCAACCAAACCCTGTGTATTCGTTAGCTAGAAAATATCACAAACTCGGTGTCTTAAAACAGCGGAAGCGCGCTGTCTCCCTGGACAGCATTAAGGTGTTGGCAGGACTGGCCCCCTCTGAAGCCTGGGGGCGCCCCTTCCTGTGTCTCTGTCTTCACATGCCATTTTCGTAGCAGGACACTAGTCATAGTCAAGTAAGGGTCCACCCACTCCAGGATGACCTCATCTTCTTAGCTAATTACATCTGCAATGACTCTCTTTCCAAATTAGGTCACATTTGGAGGTCCTGGGGGCTAGGGCTTCCACATATCTTTTTGGGGGGACACACTCAGCTTCTGACACCCCGGAACCCTTATGCACCACAGCACCTCTGAGAACCTCTTGCCTCTTCCGTGAAGTCCACAGTGCCTGCTTGCTCCTGAGCATCCCTGGTCCTCCCAAGGGGCCCCCAAAGCCCCAGCATTCACGGTCTAAAGGAGGCCTAACGTTACAGCCATGGTTTTAATTAAGGCTTGATGGGCCATGTCATGACATCATCAATGAAACAAGCATAATAAAAAATAACTTAATATGAAGTGTGGGAGGGCAGGCCAGGACTTGTCATGAAATCACATTCTGCAGCCATAAATGCCATGTTAAGAAGCATTGGCGGCAGGGTGTCCTCTGTTTACTAAGAAGTTCCACTCGTGCTCACAGCCTTTCCGCGGCACCTTCGGGGCCCAGACACTGCCCGCAAGTGTGGAATTTCATTCGCACCCAGGTTGGTGAACTGAGCAGGTTAATTCCAAACCGCGGTCTGAGTCAAGTTCTTGTCTGGAAATCGCACACCGAAATTCCGGGCAGGCTGGAGCAGCAGGGGCCGGGCCGTGATGAGGTCTTGGAGCCGTGTGTCACGGTGCAGCCCGGGCAAGCAGCCTGGGCCTTCAGAACAGAAGCCAGAGGGGATCCCAGGGCTTAGCATTAAGCTCAGCCTTAAGTATGGGTTTGGGGACGCCCTTGGCTGGGTTCCCCTGTGGCTGTCATCCCTTAAAGCTCAGGGATGAATACAAGTCTTATAACATTTTTCAACGCCACGTCCCGGTGTACATGCCGTAAAACACTTGCTTTAGGGGAACTAGAAAGATCCGGGGCATAATGCTATTTTCTGCCATTTAGGAGGAACAAGGATGAACGGGCCTGTGGGTAGAGATCATGGGAGGCAGGTGGATGGATGTGGGACTCCTGCTCAGGGCCATACCCAGCTGTGCGTTTCACCGGGGCACCAGGCCTGGGCGCTGAGGCCAGCATGGGACCCGCCTGGCGTGCTGTGACTGCTGGGGCTGCTCCCAGCAACACGCCCCCCCAGAGGGATGTCACAGGCTCTGGGGGACAGTGAGAAACAGGACAGACAAAGCCCTGCTGTCACAGACCTTGTACCCCACTGGCCACAGAGAAAGGAAATGTAAACAAGTCACAAATGTAAAATAAAAATAAAAAATAGGGCAATAACATCAGACCGTATTAACTGCCATGAAAAAGGGTGGAACAAGATGGTAGGAAACCTCTGGAAGGGGCTGGCGAGGCCTGCGGCCTGCGTTGGCTTTGCTGAGGGGGTGGCATTGAAGGGTGACTGAATGCTGAGGGGGAGCCACTCTCGTGAGTCATCAAGGGCAGAGTGATGGCTGACTGGCCTGTGTACTTGGAAACCCCAGCTAGACAGGAGCAGGTGGTGGAGAGGCAGAGAATAGGGCTCCGAGGCCAGGACAGGGTGGCTCAGGGCCAGGCTGTGCAGGCGGACAGGACTAGGCCCCGGAGGGCGTGCAGCCGCCGTGAGGAAACTCGCGTTTATTCCATGTGCAAAGGCATTTGCATGACTACCTCTTGCAATGGCTGTGTGGGGGACATTTGCAGGGTTAATTCCTCCTCCAGTTTCCCAGTCCAAATGACATTCCTGGCAAGTGCTCTAGACGAACACACACTAAAAAACATGCTGCTGACAAGAGTTTCCAGCTCCTCTCCATGGAATTCTTTCTCTTCCCTCTCTACACATCCTTCGAACTCACAGCCGTGAGGAGGTGGCTGAGCCCTCCATGAATTTTGCCTTCTCCCCAAGCCATGTCTCCTCTGGGAGGTCTAGGGGGGCCTGGGGCCTCTGCCAGTCTTGGTCCCAGAGAGCTGGACTCAGATTCCCAAGCAAAGCGTGGAAACGCGACCAGGGCAGACATGACCATTTCAACACAGCAGAAGCGGCCCAGGGAAGGCAGTTCACGGAGAAGACTGGGTGTACATGTGATGTCTGGCTGACCCCCATCTGAGCGAAATGCACTGTACACACCTGCCTGCATTTTCTTTTCTTTTCTTTATATTTTGTTGATTTTTTTACAGAGAGGAAGGGAGAGGGAGAGAGAGTTAGAAACATTGATGAGAGAGAAACATCAATCAGCTTCCTCCTGCACACCCCCTACTAGGGATGTACCTGCCACCAAGGTATATGCCCTTGACCAGAATCGAACCTGGGACCCTTCAGTCTATAGGTCCACACTCTATCCACTGAGCCAAACCAGTTAGGGCCTGCATTTGCTTTTCACACAGGAACCAGCACTGGAGAACTGGCAAAAGTGACAGCTGCGTTTGTGTCCTTCATGGCAAACTGGGTGGCAATGGGAGGTAGTGGTGGGGAACTAGTTTTCACTACAAACCCTTCTTACCTTCTAAAGGTGTTTCCAGCTACATGTGTTATCTATTGGAAACAAATCTATATATATAAAAGCCAAGCCACTGGAATGACTGGAACAACCAGAACAATTGGAACAACTGGAATGACCAGTCGCTATGATGCGCACTGTGGCTGGCCAAACAGCCTGATGGGGATGGGGCCGTCCTGCCAATCTCCCACGGCCCCATCCCCAGGCCAGCCTGGCTCCTGATTGGTCCCCCACCCCGATTGGGGATGGGGCCGGCCAATCTCCTGTGGCCCCTCCCCCCAGCAGTCCAGCCAGCCGGACCCCACCCATGCACGAATTCGTGCACCAGCCTCTAGTATGAATAGGAAAGTTTTATGTGGAAGCTGTGACCACCATGAGGTCCTCCTCAATGAAAATAGGACGTTGCACTGCTTCACAGTGAGATCATGAACCGTATAGAATCTTGGATCTAAAAGAGAATTCTAAAGTTCTGGCCCACCTCCCACATCACAAACAGACAAACTGAGGTCCACTGATGTGAAAAGGGGCCCAGCTGATTCAGGTGCAGGGGGATTGACACCAGGTCTTCTGCCACTGGCCTCCTCCTCCCGGGAGAGGCTGTGCTGGGTCACATGCTATCCCTGGAAATTTCCGCTCCTAAGTTTCTAAAATTTGTGGTAAAAGGAAAAAGTGCCCATGTGACAGCTCCCATATTTTCCAAAAGGAAAACAGATTTATAGGCTGATGGGTCCGTGGGCCAGTCTGTACACTAGAAGCCCTGCGCTCTGATGGGTGATGTGTTCGGGACCAAGAGGAGGGTTGACAGCAAGACAGGTGGACTGGGAGACTTGGGCAAATCCCAAGCATAGCGGATTTTGTGTGAAAAAACTGCCTAGGATTTATGTAACAATTAATGGATGAATACAAAATACTTCCGTTAATTTATTTTGAATCTTGCTTATGCAGCAGTTACCTTTTGTCAAGAACCCTTCTAAGCACTTCCCCCAAATTAATTTGTGTCACATGAGCACTATTTTATGGCAATTTCAAGGGTGAAAATTGGAGTCAGGTAGACTTGGGTTTAAATCCTGGTTCTGCCATTCTTATTATGACTGAGGCCAAGTTACTTGGTCTCTGAGTCTGAGTCTCAAGTAACTCATCTGTAAAATGGGGATATTCCTAACTATCTTAGAGACTTGTAAGAAATGAGGTAATGCCTTAGTTCAAACCATACAAAGTTACTGACTTCCGACCTGTTTTCACTTACAAAACTGGCAGTTTCACGTGGTTCAAATATCTAGGGGTTAGCCCAATGCCAGCACATAGAAAGCGCTCAATAAATGCCAGCTTTTTTTTTCCCCCCAAATTCTTTAGCTTAATTAAGGGGAGCTAAAAACAGTAAGAAACTTTCTAGCTTAGAAGACTGCATTTCTCCCTTCATTTTCCTCACATCCTTTGAGTGAGCCATTGGCCCCAAATTGTTCTTCACCAGGGCTCGCTGTAACGACGGAAAGGCGCTCCCTGGGTCCCAGCCTTTGAAAAGAAAGAAAAGTCCTATGGCAGTTCCTGCCCTCCACCGGCTCCTGTTTGCAGGCTGCAGCACCAGTGGAAGAGGCTGGCTCCTCGCTGTCCATTCTCCGTTGGTTCGGGTCATGAATCTGGAACAAAGAGTTCCCAAGGCGGGGCTCCTGGTGATGCGAATTCCTCAGCCATATGTCGCCCTTGCCAGGTGGGGGGTCCCATCACAGCTCTTTGACAAATGCACAGCTCCTGGGCCAGGGAACCGCAGGAGGTGAGATTCACATGGGCTAATTATATCAGAAGATACCCTCACCCAGAGAGGGGCCCTTTCTAGTCCCTTTCCTGCCAAAATACCGCAGCCACCAACATGGAAATGCCATTCTGCCTCGGGTCCCGCCCCTCAGATGTCAGCGCCTTTCTTTGGGAGGGAGAACAGATGTGTGTGCAAATTGCTAGCTCCTACCCAAATGGAGAGGTGGCCCGCATGCCCAGGTCACACGGCTCACTTCATGGAGAAAATGTCAAAGAGCATCGGCATTTGGGGGCTCCGGGGAAAGGATGGCCACAACAGCCCATCCCCACTGCTCAGGAGTGAAATCAGAAGCCTCCATCCCCTCAGAAAACAGCCGTGTCCTGTGTCCGCCCACACGGGGATCCATATCTCCCTTAGCAACGCCAGTCATGTTTCACGTGTGTCGAGGGTAACATCGCAGGTCCCAATCATCATCACTGAATTATATAAATATCCACTCAACTCGTCAACCATGTTGAGGTCAGAATGAAGAAAGGTTAAGGGGTAAAACTTTTAGGAGCTTATACTAGGTAGTTCAGTCTGCCAGCACAGGCACTGGACTAATGGCATTGCTTTCTGATGTGGTCACGGCCAGATGCCGGGGTAGTGACCTGGTCAGCACACATCCCATCAATCATGGAGAAGGCTGAAATACCTGCACACTCAGCTACTGCTGCCCCTGTCCCCCACCCCCACCCTCCGGCGGGCTCCAGAGCACAGATCCTGAGCCACGGGGTGCCCCTGCCGTGGAGCAATCTGTAGGTACTTTATAAATAAGCATTATCATTGTGAAGGAAAGTTACCAGGAAAACAGAGACTTGATTACATTGTAAAGATACAGCATAAAACACACACTCAATAGGTTAGAGAACAAAACACTGCTTCTCCTTTGCCTTTTAGAAATCAGGATATCCTATACAGCGGTCCCTACTCATAAATAATGCGTTTTTACAACAAGCTTGAGAGAATGAGGCATTGCTGACATGAGAACTTCTGAGAATATAAAGCAAAGTATTATGCATTAGTTTTTATTTCAATAGATAAGAGTTAGAAAACATACACTTCATGTATACAACAAAATCTAAAATAAAAAACATTATTAATCTCTATCTCTTCTACATCTTTTTATCTAAAAGATCAACATCTTATTCTAATATTGAGCTTTTTAAATGTTTTTATGAGCTCTTGCCATTTTTCATTAACATTATGGATGCTAAAGAAAATGCTACTTGAAAAAATTTCTTTTAGAGAAAATGGTGTTTGTTGGCTGAAAGTAAAAATCAATCAGTCAATAAATAGCATGTCTTTAGAGAGAGTTGAAAAGGAACCTGGTTCAAGGCTCCTGGGAGGTCTGATTTGAAGGCTGCGCACAGAAAATACAAGGTGAACCTGGAGTACCTCATTGTGCCAGAAAGTAAGGAAGTAATTTTTTTCTTTAAAGCCTGGGCCATGTCAAAAAGACATGGGGGCTAATCCAAGACATCTTCTAAGGGCCAAACTAGGACAAATTTGAACAACAAGATAAATAACCAGAGTATTGGATTATTGCCCAAACAATAAAACAATATCCATGAGCCCATAATGATATAAATAGATGATGGGACAAATGAATAAATGGAGGAGAAGGAACAACTCTTTCCACAGAAGAATTCCAAATAATAATGTGCATGGAGTGAAGGAAATGAGAAATCACCATCAGGGAGAGATCCACTGATGAATGCCAACATTGGTAGGTAGAACATTAAAGAGAAGCAGAATAGTTGCATAGCCTCTAAGTTATCTCCCCTAAAAGATTGATTGGTTACTGTTATGGTTGAAGCACGTGACCACATAATCTTTGTTCTGCCCTCCAAGAGGTACCGCTTCAATGTGGGCTGGACTGAGTAACTCTCCAACCAGACAGAGCATGGGAAGGAAGCGATGGGAACTTCCCAGCAGAGGAAGCTGGCAGATAGCACTCTGAGTGGTCAAGGTCAACAGCATCTGTGACACTCTGTGTTGATAGCATGCACCCCTTGATAGGATGGGATGAGAAGGACACATCACTTCTGGAATATTCTTCCCCAAAATTCATAACCTCAGTTTAATCGTGAGCAAACATTAGACAAACCCAGTTCAAGTGATACTCTGCAACATACCTGATCAGGACTCTCCAGTGTCACGGTCATGAAGGGGAAGTCTGAGAAATGGTCACAGACAGGGGATCCTAAGGAGACATGGCAACTAAAAGTAGGGCGGTGTCCTCAATGGGGTCCTCGCAAAGAAAGAGGACCCTCGTGGGAAAACTGGGCGAATCCAAATGAATCTGTGGCCTAGTGTTATTATAGCAACGTTGGTATCGCATTGATAAATGTCACTGGGTCATGGGCGTTACCAGTCGTCGGTGAAGTGTATTCAGAAACTCTCTGTATGAACCTCGCAACTCTCGGAAAATCTCGAATTATTTCAAAATGGAAAGTTTTAAAAAATGTACCTGGATTTTAGGCTTCCTTCCCTCCTGCTATCACTCTATGATCAGATCAATTACTTTAATAGAACAGGAGAAAGATGAACCAGAACCTGCAGGCACTGCTGGTGGGTTGTTACTTAGAGCAACCACTTTGGAAAACAGTTCGATAAGATCTATTGAACCCAAGTGTGCAACTATTCCACTTCTAGGGATATACACAACCAAATAGTGTGTGTGTGTGTGTGTGTGTGTGTGTGTGCGCGCAAAGAGACATACAAAAATGTCCATAGAACATGTATTCATAATAACATAGAAAGCGGGCGCAACCCCAATGTCCACTGACATGAGAATGGAGAAATAAAGTGTGACCTGGTCACACGGAGGTTCTCAGAGTGAGGCCCAGGGACGCGGGGAGTCCGCAAGCCTCCTGCAGGGCATCTGAGAGGTCAGTGCGAGTTTCATAACCTCACCAAGATGTTCTTTGCTTTTTCGCTCTCATCACATGAGTATCTGGAGGAGAA
Organism: Corynorhinus townsendii; assembly: GCA_026230045.1. NCBI lineage: Eukaryota > Metazoa > Chordata > Mammalia > Chiroptera > Vespertilionidae > Corynorhinus > Corynorhinus townsendii. Next base: position 34,599,108 of record JAPDVU010000011.1, read on the forward strand.
TTCCAGAAGCTACATGGCTAGAATGAAGGAGCTGACATGGGAATCCAGCTCTCTGCTGTTGAGTGAGACACAAAGGGATTTGTAAGAAGGAAAAACAATGCCACTCAGCTCACTGCATGTTTTGAAAATATAGTTATTTATGTCAAAAATATGTTACTTATTACAACACGTAATGAGTTTATTATCATTCCAAATGAACTACTAAATACATACGTTTCTGAATTTCTCTGTTTCGTTTTATTTTCAGTAAACACTCACGGACAGAACAAAATGAAGTATCTAACTGAGCCGCGGTCCCCAGCAGTGTTAAGGCGGTGGAGGTGTGCTGCGACATTGACATTGACGAGGGGAACATCTGAGCTGCTGCCACGCAGGGCTGGACGACTCCCACAGACACAGTGTCCAGGGAAAGGAGCTAGACAGCAAGAGCGTGTGCTGTCTGATGGGTTTAGAGGGGGTTCGTGAACAGCAGAGCCATCGCTCTGACAGTGATCAGAACGGCCTCCTGTGGGGGCGGCAACCAGGGCAGGGCACCTGACTCAGGGCCTGGCATGGGTCCAGCTCTGGGGCTGGGGGAGGGTCACACCGGTGTGTCCACTGGACAAAACTCACCGAACTTAAGATCTGTGCACATTCCTGTCTCTTATCCTTTAATCCAAAAGAGGGGGAAAGGATGCTCTTGTCTTAATAGTTAAAATAACTGCACTGCTGGACTGTGAGCCCAGGTTTGGAGCCAGCTGGCCCTGAGTTCCGGTCTCAGCGTTTCACTTGCCAGCCTCTCTGAGACTTAGCTCCCGCACCTGTGCACCTGACAGTGTCGAAGGAGGATGACATACAATCATACCCAAGCCCCTTAGCACACGCCCAGTACAGAGTCAGAGCTTCCTGAACGCTACGATTACTGACACCTTCTGCGGGTTTGAGAACCTAATTTCCACCGGTGGCCCCTGCCACACAGGCGCCTTTGCAAGCAGGACCCTGAGAAGCATAGCACATCCTCACAGTTCCCGGAGCGCCAGGCTTGTTCTAAACCCACGCATGGGTGCGTGTGCTGGACGCTTCTGGTGATGCTAGGAGCCAGGCCTCATCTTCACCATCCCGGTTACATGAGGAGGAAGCTGAGACACAGACCCGCTGAGTCACTACCCAGGCCCCTCTGCTGGGAGTGGCCCGAGGGCGGCGCTGACCACCAGAGTGAAATCACAGCCTCCCTCCGCGGCACCTGCTCCCCCTGCCCACCCCGAGTAAGCATCGTGCCTGCGAATGTCTCCTGAAGACTGGGTCCCTTAGCCCACCACGCGGAATGGATGTACTGCCCCCCCCCTCCTTCCCCCAATCACGCCAGCCTGAGTGCCATGAGCCACTATTGTTCAGTTCCCGCCTGGAGCTCACTGTACCCACTCCAAGAACTGCCACACAATCGCAGGTAATGAGTTGGCCTGGTCCGCTGGGTGCACCAAGCCTTCACTTTGCCCTGTAACTCCATGGTCAGGAACAGTGCTACTGGGCCTTTCCTCTCCCTTACCCCAGAGCGCCCCAACCCTCTGTGGGTCCCCTGCTTCTCTCCCAGGAAGCAGCCCCAACACACCCAGATGCAGACCAGACCCCTCTCCAGGCTGCAGGGCTCAGTCAGCTCATTAGCCCAGTCACTCCCCTCCACGGGGGCCGGGAGGGGGGTGGTGCACATCACAAGCCAGGGGCCGTATTTCAAATAGTAATTAATTGACGACATAGTAATTAATGGGCCACATTCCTGCTTCGGTGAAGTGCATAGCTCCGTGCTCCTGAGCTGGGGACGGGCCACGTTCTTGTTTTCTTTTAATCTGGTCTGAGAGACGCACGCTCTCCCAGGCGGCAGGGACAGAGCCTGGTCCCTGTGAGTTCATCGGTGTGGCATGTGTGGCCTCTGCATGCTCAGAGATACGAAACGTCAACCGTCACATCCCCTCGGGGCCTCGGGGGAGTGGGTAAGGAGCCTAATTAGCTGTGGTCCCCATTTATTAAAAGTCATAAATATTCTTCTTGGAGACAGGGTGGGAGTTGGAGGAGGAGGGAGACAGCGTCTGGCTGGTGTGTGTGTGTGTGTGTGTGTGTGTGTGTGATTGACTTTCAACAAAGTATGAGGTTGTCAAACCTCACTTGAAGGCAGAGATATGGTAGGGTCCGTGTTTAGGAGCATGTCCCGGTGCCTTGAGAAAGAGCATTTAGCTGGAAGGCCTGTCACCTTGCTTTCCCCAGGAACAAAAGTGTCATAAAAATGACTGACGTCATCACTCACTGTCCCAACATTTGCTAGATTCCTACTCGATTCTCAACCTTGTGCACAACTCTGGAAATAAAGATGGATCGGACATGGCCCTTCTTATCAACTGACAGGGAAACAGACACCTGGGGCATAATATTGACACGGCGACAACAACAACAAAAATAGCAACCAGCATGTTTGGGCCCCAGCAGGCATTGCAACAACATATAAGCACCTGTGGTATAGCAGCGCGTGCACTTCTCACTAACTCACTCAGTGGCAGAATGTCAGAGCTACTGAAATTGCAAATGAGGACCAAGTTCCAAGGTACTGACAACTGAGCTGTGCAGGGAAAGCACCTGACTTCTGCAGGCAAGAGGGTCCTCTGGTGCTGCGGATGCTCCTGCAGCTGTTGCCTGTGTTCAAGACAGAAGCAGAGGCTATATTTCAGGGGGAGATTAGTGAAAATCGCTGTAGACTATTTTCCCATCCGGTTCGTGAACCTCCTGAGTCCCATGGGGTCCACGCCCAGTGGGTGAGGAACTCCAGCTGTGGGGCGTCAGGCCGTGGACTGGAGTAGCCTGGGTCCCTGAATCGCACCGTGGAGGGGAGAGTGCCTGCCCAGCTGAGAAATGCCTTCGCGCTGGACTCCCTGCCTGTGCTCTGTGAGTCCCCAGCAGCCAATGGGATGGTGGAAAAGCAATTCCTAACATCTTAGCGGCACAACCAGCTCCCATTTTAACCCTCACCCGAGCTGCGTCCGAGGGCGTCATTGCATTCCAAATGGGTTAGTGTGTCACATATTCTGTCTCCGGGGAGACATAAAGGCATTGTATTAATATTTCCCAAGACATGCAATTACTTGAAAAAGCCCCAAATAGTCCAGACTAACGAGTATATTTCTCCCTGGGCCGTCTGGAAATCTAATTTTTGATAGGGTAGTGGATACAATAGGGAATGGAAGGAGGGAAGGAACACTATTAATTTTTATAGAGTGTCTGTATGTGTTAAATGCTGCCTGAGATGCTTTTCATATAGTCACACTGAACTAGAAGCTAAAGATGTTGAGCACTGGCACTGCCTGACCTTGGAAAAGCATTTCAGGGGATTTGTTAAGGTGCAAGTAGCAGATATCCAAACTGGTTTAAACAATAAAAGGAATTTATTGGTCCGTATAATTGGAAAGTGCAGAGGTAGGGTGGGCCTCAGGACCAGCTTGCTCCAGCAGTTGCCGATGGCAGCAGGGTTGTGATTCTCCTTCTTCGTGGCAGCTTCGCCTTCAGAGGGGCTTCCTCTGTGGGAGTCAGGTAGCCGCCAGCGGCACCAGGATTCCATGCTGCCCTGTGCCCCTGTAGGAGACGCGAGGAGGTCAGCTGCACCTCATCCAACCCAAGTCCTGAGACATGCTCTGATTGGACATATTTATGTCGCAACCCCATTCTTAAATCCATAACCGTGTTGACAAAGATGGAGGATGTGATTGTCCCTAGCCACCCCAGAGCACACAAACCACATGACTGAGAGGTTCAGGTTCCTGTTAGGAAGGGAGAAGGGGAACAGAGCCGAGAAGCAATGAACTGCAGTCACCGCAAAAAAAATAAAAATAACATTAACAATAACAGCAAACGTTCCCTGAGCAAATCGCCATGGGTGCAGTACCATGATGCATTCTTGTCTCATCCCATGTGCATCTCAAACGTATCAAAGCCCTGCAGTGTAGACACTCTTAATCCCCCCATTGTGAAGAAGAGCAAACTGAGACCCACGAGGTTCAGCACTCTGTCTAAGCGCCAGGTCTCATGGGGAACTGGGTCTGATTGCAGCCCTCCTCTTCACCACCAAGTGGTACTGCTGCCCTGGGAGGCTCTGTCTCTTCCAGCCTCAGTTTCCCCATCTGTAAAATGGGTTGGGGTGACCTTATAACCTCTAAGTGCCTTTACAGTTCCAAGGTTCTAGGTCGCTTGGATTTCACCCTTCCTGGGAGTCAGGAATCCTCATGCTTGCTCTCAGCTCATTACTCACCTCCCATGAACCTTTAGCAGTCACACTTCTCTGGTGTCCAGCTCCCTGCCAGTGAGGTAGGGTGGTCAGGAGGTCAAGGGGGCTGGCCCTGTCTATGGCATATTTCAGGCATGCCTTATTGGAGGGGGAGGAATATCTATACCCCTGCCCAAGGGTGGTGTGGGGAAAAGACCCACTGTCTCAGGAGAGAAGGCTCCTAGTCTGATGGCAAAGGGAAGGAAGACCAGGCTCACGACCAGACTCAGGACTGCCCTCACCTGCAGCCTCTCCACAGGGGGCAAGGGCTGCATTTACCATCCTTTCTCAGATGGACAACTGAGATCAAGTGACACGTCACCGGGACACATACACCAAGTCGGAGACTTGGGAGTCATCAGTCCCAGGCTGTTCTGTTCCCAAGATCACAGGGGGCTTTCAGCTTTGTTGAGAGCTTGTGCTTCACCCAAGACATTGCACCCCATAAAAGTGGGGTCGATCTGGCAACACCAAAGGCTGAAACACAAAAACACATTCAGAGCCGGGGGACTCTGCTCTCTAGTCCTGACAACCACGGAGGACACAGACACACGTTGGGTTAAGTGGACTTTTACATGGTTCAGTCACTAGAAGAGCTGGACACTGATCATGTCAACTGAATTGTCACCAAAATCGCTTTTAAAAAAATGGGTTTTGTTGTCAAATATTTATTTCCTGACAACCTGGCCCTTTATGCAGACATGTGTGCAAAGTGGTCTTCGGTCGTGAGAATTGGAGTCTATGGTGTGTTGTTAAATGTTAACAACGAGATCTCTGGGAATAAGCCCTGTTGGCAGCGCTTGCTCATGACTGTGGTGTAAATACTCTTGCCATGGCTGGTTTCAGGCTCCCTGTGTGACCTCACTGCATGGAGCAGAGAAACATGCAGAAAGCTCTGCAGAGCTGGCGTGAGCAACTCCCGCACACCACTGGCTGGAGAGAGTGGTTAATTTTTCATGCAAACAAGGACATCTTGGAGGGCATGAGGGAGACACAGTTGATGACTTTACTGGGCAAGGGGCACAAACAGGGACCTTCCCAGGTAAACTGAGGCACCTGATCACTCTCATTAGAGACCAGAGAGGCCTTACAGACCATCTGTCTAACTCTTTTATTTTTCAGATGAGGAAACTGAGGCTCGGAAAGGGGAGATAATTTACCCATGACATTGAGTCACATTTCGTAATATTACTATTGTAATATCATTAGCAAGAGCATCCCAAAGGGCAACAATTAAAAAAACAACAACAGCTGGCTACATTAGGGAGAAAAGGCAAGTGCCTGTTAGATGTCACTGGAGACCAGGGTGAGCCAGTCTGTGGCCCGGAGTCTGGTAATGGCTTCATTATCTTGGGGGGAAATGTGAACCGGTTCTACCTAGTGATTCATGAAATTGCTGTCACCTGAAGAGTCATTCATCATCCGCCCCCTTGAAGGTGGGAGGGGTGGCACCTAAGGCTGCACATTCAGAGTGCAGCCCCGCACAGTGGGCAGGGCACTGCCTGGGGGTGTGGAAACCTGGGCTCTCACTTCATCTTGGCCCTAACCATCTGGGGTCCTCAGGCTCGTTGCATCTGCATTTCAGATTCCTTACTTAAAACAAGAGTATTAGTTTGCAAGTGTGTTTTTTGTTATTGTTGTTTTGCCCACCAGGTGATTTTTTTTTTAAGAAATGCACTTAGGACATGTGCTCACTGATTTTACAATTTCCCCACTCCCCACCACTCCCTATTGTCTAGCATGCTTACTCCATTTAAATTTCATAACTGGCACATTTCCTAAACCTGCGTTGCCAGATGTAGCAAATTTAGTAAAAGTATGTCCCATGTAATATTCGGAACATATAACCCATGTGGTATTTGGAATGTAACTATACTAAAAAAAGAATATTCATTTTAATCTGAAATTCAAATTTAACTGGTCATCTTGTATTTTATCTAGAAATTTTGCAAAGGCATTCGAGCTTCAGACCCCTAAACTAGTGGGGTCTATGGTATATTATAGTTCTTAAAAAGGTAATCAATACTTACAGCTATTCATTCACTCAATAAGCACTTACTGGTTACCTACAGCACCTACATTTTTGTCCTCTGGAAAGTACAGCTGGAGCTCTGATAAGCCCAGAATTAATGTGGTTCCATCTCAAAAAACAAAGACACATCCTATAGCGATCGGAAGCCATTGCAGGATCGCTCCAGTCCTTTACTTAGTTTCTCCAGAGTCACGAAGGCACCTGCACAACGTCCCTGATGACCCTCCGCGTCCCTCCCGCCCCCAGCCCAGATGCCGCACCAGATTTCACACTAATTCCTTCCCCAACTCTCTCCACTTGGAGCACCTCCTTCCATTATTCTGCTGTAGACCTGCTGCTCCGTGGCTAAAGACTTTCCCTTAGAAAGACAGAGGGAGGTGGGGCGGGCCATTTAGACCAGAGTCGCCAACCTTTCAGACCTCACGGACCACCAGTGGTCTGTGGATCACCGGTTGGCAGCCCGGGTTTAGACTATTCTGTAGTGGCCCTGGGAGCAGAGAAAACACATGGACATGTCTGTGTACTTTGTCCCATTATCTGAGCACATGGAAAGCCATGCTCCTGCCTTCGAGGGGACTTAGCATATACACAGGCCACAAGACATACCCAGAAAAGCAAGTCACAATACAACTGCAGGGCAGCCGTGTGTGGCCATTTAAACTCTGGGATCATAAGAAGCCAAGGAGTAAAAGCAGAGGAAGAAGTCCAGGTGGGCTGGAGGAAGCAGATCCATTTTCTTGAGTGGCCTCGTAGCAGAGACTATCCCAGCACTGACCTCACCCTACCCTACCCTCCCCCAAAATCCCTGCGCCCACATCTCCTGGCAGAGGGCTGTCCAAAGCCCACGAGTCTGTTCTGCCTGCACACAGTGGGTGACAGATGGGAGTCGGCATGCAGATACCCCAGCTCCTTCTTCTTAGGTGGGATAATCCTGAGGTCCTTGCTCTATGTCATTTCCCACGTTAACTTGCTGATAAGGACACCCCAAGCCCCTCCGCATTGGGCCCCTTCCCTTCCGTGGTCACCTCTCCTCTTGCGCACCCCCCTGCTGATGTTTCCTGGGGTCGTCTCCCAAATAAATGACTCCTGCTGGAATGTGTGTCGGGACTGCTTCTAGGAACCCCAAACAAGACAGACACCAAGAGTCCAAAAGATTGGCCAAGCTCGCCTCTGAGGTCGGAAGGAGCCACCAGCTCGGGTAGGAAAAGGTTTGCTTGAAGACCATGTAGGGCGAGCCCCAAGTTAACGCCTTCCCTCCCTCAAGAGCTCAACAACTGCGTCAGATGAGGAGCACCCGGTTTCAAAGATGGAGCAAATGTGCTCCGAAAGGCCCACGGCATTCTCCCAGGAGTTTCCCTTCTTGGTGTTGCCTCCTCCCACCCCAGGTCCTTTCTAGTCTACAGAAGAGAAGGCGGGATCACAGCAATGCAGCCCTCTGGCGCTGCTTTTTCAGGGGTACCATCTGGGTAAGGATAAGTACACCAATGATATAACGTGTCCCGAAAGAGGGCTTACGCTGTGCCCCGCACTGGGGGAAGCACTTCGCAATGAACCGCTTCATTTCATCTTCACAGTCACTGGATGCGGTACCTTTAAGGTCCCTGCTTTACTAGTATATGTGGAGAGAGGTTAATTGACTTTCCCAAGGACACACAGCAGGGAAGGGAGGAGCCAGAATTCAGATCCAGGCAGCTGTGCTCTGGAGCCCACACCCTTAAGATGCCAGCCCTACATGGACCACAACCAGGTAAGCAGTACCTGATCCAGAATAAACAGAGCCAACCGGAAGGCGGCCCCTCCGGCCTCTCCTGGACTTCCTCGTAGATGCTGTTAGCCACAGACCAGATATTAGCCTGCAAACGCTTCAGCTGATGCACGAATTGACCTCAAGTTGTGCAGAAGTTCCAAACAGCGGAACAACACATGCTTCCAGCCTCTTTGGTTTGGAACCACATCCTGCGGGATTTCTTGCAAGTTTCTCATTATTTCCTAGTTTATTCTGGACGGAAACCCATGAATGAGAATGGTGGTGTGCTTCCATCCCCAGCGCCTGCTGAAATCTACAGAGCAGAAACGGCAAAAGGAACTGGAGATCACTCACCCCTCCAGGAATCTTTGGTGGAAAGGATTCAAGCAGCTTCTCATCTTATCCAAATCTCTCCACCCACTCCACCATGACGTATTCCATTTGTAAATCATTCAACCCTAGAATCTACTGATGATCCATATGTGCTCCGTGCCTGCCCCACGCACTGGCCAGCCTGATACCGTGTTCCCGGTGCTGGCTGGTCAGCTCTTGCCTTCGGAGGAGACCTCGGGGCAATCTCCAGGCAAGATGTGAATTCAGGAACCGCACAACTTGGCCTTCTTGTGAACTTGCAGCTCCCTTCTGTCCCAAGGACCCCGGGATTGCCTGCGCCACGGAGACACGCCTGGAGGCTGTGAGTACAGCCCTGGGCTAGGGCTCCCAGCCACACCCCACACACATGGACTCAGAACCCTGAACAGGTCACTGAGACCAAGGAGAGGAACTTTGCATGCTCACGGGCTTCCCAGGCAACAGGAGGCGTGTGACAGTCAGAAGAATCAAGGCTTAATTTGCCTGTTTTCCCTAAAGTCATGGCCTCAAGGTCATTCTGTCGGACCCTCCTGACCTGAGGTGGTCTGTGCCAGCCCATTTGCAGTTCCAGTTTTTGGGGGAACTTCAACATTTAGAAGCCATCACGCCTCTAATGGGGAAAACCCTGAAACGTTCCCTTCTTGTGGGGAGACGAGGGAATACCTTTTGCAGAGGGCGTGTAGGGAACCCCAATGCCAGGACATGGTGTGGCATTTAGATGTCCCATGTGGAAAGGGGTTATAAAGGGGAATGAGGGAGCTATTGAGAGCCCTAAGGAAGAGGGCACAAGGGGACACTGGCCTCTGTCACCATGTGACCCTGGGCCAATCGCTTTCCCTCTCAGGGCCAAGATTTGCATGTCAATAAAAACAATAATAATAATGACAATAACAGTAATAATTGCTGCGTTTTAATAGACATCACTGATTGCACATGCCTCTTGTTTGCCTGTATCATCTTGTTTGAACATCCCAGCAATCTCTCTGTGAGGGAGGCACTCGCATGTGTCTGCCTTTACAAAAGGGGAAACTGAGGCACAGGATGTGACGTAACTGCACAGGTAAGTTATAAAGCTGGGATGGGAAGCTGGTCATTAGACTCCAGACCTGCTTTCTCACCCACTGTGCTTACTGCCTCCCTGGTGAGGTGGGCTTGCGTGGGAGCTGGGCTTCCTGACCTGAAGTACCCGGATGCAGAAAAGAGACAAAAAAAGGGGATTTATCGCAAGTTTCTGTGGGTCCATCCTGTCTCCTGACGCTGATCAAAATGTGTAGATACATGACATGTCTCCCTGTTCCTAGATTCTTAGAAACCTCAGAAGAGCTCCTAACCCTCGAATGTGATTATGAACCAAAACCACCAGGTTGGTGATCTGTGAGCCCGCACAGGTCAGCACTGAACACTCTTCTCAGAGATAAACGGTGTAATTTCCCAGCCTGTGGCTGCTGTCCCACCTCCCTCTGTGTCCTCCTACCTCCTGCTCCAATGCCCCCACCCTGGCTTACCAAGCCCAGCCACCCTCCCCCCTGAGACTGCCTCCAAGGCAAGTCTGTCACTGTCCCCACCTCAGGTCATCACCCCTGTCACTTCCACTCCGGCCCTCATCTCACCATCAAGGAGGGAGACTCAGAAGAGGGGGCTGCAGTGAGAACAGTGCGATTGCAGGCAGGCATCTGGCTCAGACACCGCTGTACCTGGTGCCAGTCTGTCTCACTGCTTGTCCAGGGGCAGCCGGATGGTCATAAGTGTGCATGAGTGTCACACAGCCTTCACTCACGCTCTGTTCCCGTCACTGCAACACTCTCTTCCTCAGCCTTGATCTTCCCATCTGTGAGATGGGGCTAATAATGATGCCAACCTCACAGGTTGCTGGGAGGGGTACATAGGGGGAACCCTCGCACCTGGGCACTGTTCCTGAAGGTTAGCTGTTGTGCTTGTCACTGTCATCATGGTGATCACTGTTATTAACACACTAGAGGCCCGATGCACAAGAGTCATGCAAGAGTAGGCCTTCCTTCCCCCGGCTGCTGGCACTGGCTTCCCTCTGGCACCCGGGACCCTGGCTTCCCTCGCAGCCCTGGCTTTGTCTGGAAGGTCATCCAGAAGGACGTCCGGTCTAATTAGCATATTATGCTTTTATTATTATAGATTGCTCTGTTTCTCTCCCCCTTGGACTCCTTCCAGTTCTGCACCTCAGGATATAGTCCTCTGTCTGTTCTCCAGAACAGAGCACAGGGAGAACAACAGTAGGCCTTCCAGAGCGGCCTTGAGCACGTTGGCCTGGACGATTTCACACTGGTTAACGGACTGTGTGCTTCCCGGGCTCTGAGCAGAGACACTCAGACTGCTGGTCTCTGCAGCATCAGAATAATGGCAGCGTTTGTTTAGAAACATGCACAGTCCCTTTCCATCCTCATGTAACAGGCGTCTACTATTCTCATGTGACAGGTCTAGGAGACTAAGAAATGCCGCCTACTAGAATCTCAAGGCCTGTCCTCTCGCCCCCAGCCCCCGCCCCATGCACCAGAGAAGTGCCCCACCTTGTCAGGGCCACCACGCTCCAGGCTGCTGGTGAAGGCAATGTGGCCGCCACATGCACCGCACCCAATGGGGGACCCTGGGCAAATGTTATTCCAGCGATAACCACTGATGCCACTTAGGATAACAATGATGAAAATCTGCATTAAAGGACTTTAAACTGCTGATACCTGCCCTTTCCCCACTCGGAGAGAAGAAAGGGATGCGAATTTGTCACTTGAACCGGCAGCTGTATTTCATCTGGACTTCATCTTTTCTGCTATTGTCTTTATTAGCGGGATTTTTTTTTTAATGAGTAAGTTTTGACCTTCCAGGTGTTTTGAATTTTTGTCTTGTTCACTTGCTTACATGAGGAAACTCAAATAAAGACCAAGGCATTATTAAAAACCCAGTGGAAGGAGAGTGCTGCCCTCTGCCCTCCCCCCGTTCTGGGTGCAGTTCCTGGTGCAGCCACTAGGAGTCGATCTTGGGAACATTATCTATTCCCCAGGCTCGCTGGCTCCTCCAAGCCCCCCCTGAGCCCTCTGCCAGTTCAGGCAGCCCCAGAACCCTTCCCCTTTTTGTTAATTCCCATGAAGAGCTGACTCAGTGTTACTGCCATACCTCCCCGCCCCCCATACAAGGAGGGTGCAGACTCTCGCCTCTTCCCAGTTATTCCTGCAGAATCTGCTCCATGTCTGTCAGGCAGAGAAAGAAAGGAAAAAGAGATGCAGTCTCTAGGTGGGACTCCCAAAAAAGCTCTGAAATCACTCTCCCCTTCCAGGTGTTCCTTTGGGTGCGCTGGACTCTCAGCGCCAGCCACTGAACACCAGGCATGCTGTTCAGTGCCGAATGCTGAGCAAGGCTGCACGTCACCCTGCAGAGGGACTCCTGGTTTTCCCGCATCTTTTGGGGTCCGGGGAGCTCAGGCAGCTCGCCCTGCATCTTTGCAAGAACCCAAGTTAGAGCAACCTCCTTATCCTATGCCATGACCACTCTAGCTGTTAGAACAGGCCCCGCTGATGCGTATTACACAGTGCATCTGTCTAAGCCTTAAACAGTGGTCGGCAAACCACGGCTTGCCTGCCACATGTGGCTCTTTGGCCCCTTGAGTGTGGCTCTTCCACAAAATACCACGGCCTGGGCAAGTCTATTTTGAAGAAGTGGCATTAGAGGAAGTTTGCGTTTTAAAAATTTGGCTCTCAAAGGAAATTTCAGTCGTTGTACTGTTGATATTTGGCTCTGTTGACTAATGAGTTTGCCGACCACTGGTCTAAGGTAGAGGACGGGTGGGGGGTATCACCTGCAGCCAGGAGGAAGTGGAGACTGGCCTTCCCAGGCACAGCTCTGCCCCTTCTCCATGGCTCTGGAGGCTGCAGGAAGGGGAGGGGTGCCTTTCAGGGCTCATTCTTATCTCTGCAAAAATCTGGGCAATGACAGGATGAAGCAAAGTCCGGCTTTCCTCATCTCTTATTGGTGGCTTGGGGAAAAGCATTTGTGCAGAAGGCTGAAATTAACTAAAGTGAGGTGGCGGATTACTGCAGATCCCTCTTATTCAGGCCATCCTGAGACAGGAGAGTGACCCGAACACGGGCACATGCCAAGCCTCCTCTCTGCGGAGAATTAGTCTTAAGAAGCCACTTGCTGATAAGGGTTAATCCGTGGCTAAATGGGACAGTACCAGAGTAATTAACATTCCTGGACTCAGTTTCCCTTTGGCTGCACAGCACTTACTCGGCGAGCAGAAATCCCCATTCACTGTAATGAGTCCATCAGCCGGAGTCTTTCAGTTCAGCATTGTCTCCATGGGGCTTGTCTGGCTCACTGGAGCTGGTTTAAGCCCCATGTCAGGCGGGTATGTAGCAAAGCCTAGAGAGGCCCCACATTTCCCCATCTCCTTGCACTAAAACAGTTAATCCTGAGCCACAAAGAAGCCCTACAAATCAGCGGAAGGGAGGGTTAGAGGATTTTCTGCGACAATCTCCAAGACAAGAGCAGAATAGAGGCCATTCGCGTGGATTGAGATGATGTGACATTGAAAGGCAGACAGTTTTTTCCCTTCTTCTTTCCTTTTGTACTGACACTCACCCCTCCCTACTCTCAAAACAGACCCCCAAGTTTCTTATCTTAATAGGGAAATTCTAAAATGAGAAGGCAAAAGGAAATTCCAGAATGCAAAGCCTCCAGGACACCCCAGGTAATGACAATGAAGAACAAAAACAAATCAAAGAAGGCCGCGGGTCCCTGTGCAGGGCGGCATTGAGGCAGGATTTCGCACCCCTCGAGTTTTGCATCTTCCCAAGGCACTTGTTTTGCCTGGGAAAAGAGAATTGGGGATGGGGAAGGGAATGTTCTGGAAAATGATTTCTTGGTTGATGTGAAAAGTAAAGAAGGTGGGTTGTCTTTTATTATTGAAGATTATGAATTTTTCATTATGGATCCGTTTGAAGCTCATCCTTTAATAGAATGGAACCTTGCACAGTGCCTAACTCCAGGTTATGGTCTATACTTGTGCTGTCTGAGATTTAGCAGGAAACAGTGGTCCAGCTTGGTTGCGAGGATCCATAGCAGTTATACCAACAGCCCCCGTGCAACGGGAACCCCTGTGTAAGTGACAGCTCACGTGCATCACACCCACTTCCCCCTCCCTCCTCTAGCCACATAGGAGCATCTCTCCACCCCTCTGTCCGGCACGCGCTCCCCTGTGAAATTACAAACTGCCAGTACTTTTCCCAGCCTGGGCTCATCTGACTCACCGCGGGGCCCGTCACCGGTTCCTCCAATAGCTGTTACCGGTGCAGAACTTCTTCATAACCAGCTAGCTTTTCCCTTGGCACCATTCATTCCATGCTTCTTAATAAGACTGCCTGGTGCTGCAGAATAATTGCCCACTTGCCTCAGCAGGGAAAGGGTTTTCTCTGTTCATCCACACAGAGCACTTTTTACATCTTCATTCCAGATGAGAAATGGCAATAAACAGAGGGCATTTCAGCTGAGCAATGACCACTGTGAGTCAGAGTTAAGGGGACACGTGGAAGAGATTGGGCATCATTGAAAACAGAAAAGGACCACAGTCCCGATAGCTAACATTAGACCCCAATGAAGGGGCTCAGAAGACTGTACCTCCTTGCTCTCACTTTGTCCTCACTACAGCCTTATAGAGTATGTGTTCCTAGTACCCACATATTACAGATGTGGAAACTGAGGCTCAGGGAGGTTAGGTAACGTACCCAAGCTCCCCCAGCTCTAACGAGGAGCTGCCTCACACCAGATCCTATCCTACTGCTTTTTGTAGATGATCAGAAAAGGACTGGTGGGCTGCTTTCCCAGGTCAGTAAGTCATGAAGTGTGTTTCTGTGTGCGAGGTCAATGTGAGAAAGAAGCAGAGCACCAGCGGGCTCAGGGAGGGGTCCAGCCACGCCTTCAGGGACGGCAGGTTCCTTCCATGCCCGGCACAGCCTTGGGACCTGCTTTAAATCTGTAGCCAGGCCCTTAGCCTGGACGGGCTTTCAAGTTTCCTTTGAAACCTCGAACATTTCTTAACAAAGTCAAGGCTGTTTCCTTCCCAGTTCTCATTTTTCTTCCACACTCAAACCACAGAAAACCCTTTCAGAAAACACCATTAGACACAAACCCAGCAGCCACACCAAGAGGATTTGAGATTAGGTTGAAAAAGCCCATTCACTTTTGCTGTTTCCCACATACCTGGCCCAGGCCCTGACAACCTGTCCCTAGGTTGGCGTGTTGGCACCTCACGCTGTTGGGTGGAGAGGGCAAGTGAACTACAGAGGCAGCCTAGAAAGGAAGGGAGAGAACAGAGCAGGCTCCATGGAGGCTGCAGCAGGCAGCTGCGTCTAAAACAGGAGTCATAACAGTTTCATGATCGTGAGAGGCCGGCCACGTGCCAGACACTGCACTCTCATCATTTCAATGACACACGAGTCTGCTAATGCAGTGATGAGGCCACATAACAAACAGCCCCGGATCTCAGAGGCTTCCATGACAAATATGTTTCTCTCTCTCACAGGTCTGATTTCTATCTTTTCCATGCCTTCCATTCTAAGACCAGCAGCTACACTGACATGCTTTTCCCGTGATGGATGGCCGGAGTGTTAGAAGGTGAGTCGGGATTCTTGATCCTCTGGAAGTCTTGGTTGAGAACTCACATTCTGTTTCTCGTGCCCACATTCTGCTGGCCACAGCATGTCACTGGCTAAGCCATCACCAACAGCGTGGAGAAGTACATCGCCCACAGTGAACCTGGAGAGGTGCAGCAGAAAGGATGCTGTGAGCACATAATATAGAACCTACCCCAGGTAGGTACTGTCATTATACCCATTTTATGGAGGGGGAACTGGAGGCTGACAGGTGAAGTTTGTGTTGGGTGATGGCAGAGGCAGCCAGATGGCTCCGAGGCTGCTGCCAAGGTGGACACTCAGGAATGGAAGAATGGTATCCCAAGTGCTCTAGGCAGCAGCCCTTCACCACCTCAAGGTGGCCTTCTCTTAGACCAGACAAGTCTCTTTGTCACTGGAGGTAGAAGATGCTGATTTTTAGCTAGAACTAGCCAGCCTGGTCTAAATCCTGGCTTGGACCTCACCTCTCTGAGGCTCAGTTTCCTCATCTGTCAAATGGCAGCAAACTCACACCTGTAACAGAGAATAACTACAATATCGAAGGAGCTAGTGTTTATGAAATGCTCAGAAGGATGCCTGACCCACAGGAAGTGCCGTGAATGTCTGTAACATCTCATCAAGTCCAATAAAGATGAATAGCTAAAGGCTAGAGTCTGAGGAAAGGACATAACACACCACAGTACAGATGCAGGCATTAGCTGGGTCCCAGGAGATTCGTGAGCATCGTTCTGGGTAATGTTCAGGTGGGCAGTTTTAAAGAGTATGAGACCTGCCCTGGCTGGTTTGGCTCAGCGGATAGAGCGTTGGACTGTGGACTGAAGGGTCCCAGGTTAGACTCCGGTCAAGAGCACATGCTCGGGTCCCGGGCTCGATCCCCAGTAGGGGGCATGCAGGAGGCAGCTGATCAATGATACTCTCTCATCATTGATGTTTCTATCGCTCTCTCCCTCTCCCTTCCTCTCTGAAATCAATAAAAATATTTTTTTTAAAAAAAATAAAGAGAATGGGACCCAGTTCCTTGCACCCGTTCCATCTGTTCAGGGGGGGAATCTAGCGTAGTGGTTGAGAGATGGGTTTTAAGTGAGACAGAGCTGGTCCCAGCCGGGGCCCTGCACTCGCAGCTGTTGTGACTTTAGGCAAAGGGCTTCCATCCTCCAAGTCAGGTTCCTCTTCTGTCAACTGATGCTAGTGAGTTCCATCTCAGGATTGCTGGGGAACAGAGCTAATGAGCAAGGGATTGGGTGCAGAAGCATCAGTAGGACCCCAGCTGCATCTCTTGAGTCAGAAATTAAAGAGATACACAGAAATGCAAAATAATACCTTCCTCCTCACTAAATGTTTTGTTTTGTGAGATAGTTATTTTTCACAAAAATGTGTTTTCATGTGGATGTAAAATGAGCGTATTGTTGTTATTTTTAAATGAATCACTAACTGACTATTTTGTAAATGACTTCGTTTTACTTTGTAACATGATAAATATGATAGGAGAAGCTCTTCAAGATCCTGAATCCTTTTTAAGGGTGTCAGGGGTTCTTGGGATGAAAGGTTTGAGAAGTGCTTATTCCAAGCTGGGCTTCTCAAGCCTGCTGTGCATCGTGACTACCTAGTCCCGTCCAGGCATTTCTGGTTTAACTGGTCTGTTGCTGGGCCCAGCACTAGGATTGTGAAGTCCCAGGGGATTCTAATGTGCGGCTGGAGCTGAGAAACAGGGCCCAAGGCCCTTGCTCCTCCGGGCTGCAGCGCTTCGAGGGCATGGTCTGAATTGACACCCATCGGGAGTCTTCTCTCCCTCCTGTACCTTCTGGGCTGGAAGTCTCCCAGTTTGAGGCTGCACTGGTCCCGGTGCTTGTGTTGTTCGGGTCTTGCAGGCCCTCAGCAGCACCTTCAGTAATCTAATTTAGGTGTTCCTTTGCAATTGACAAACCTGTGCTACAAAACCAAACATCGCCCTGACTGGTCTGGCTCAGTGGATAGAGCGTCGGCCTGCGGACTGAGGGATCCCAGGTTCGATTCCAGTCAAGGGCATGTACCTTGGTTGCGGACACATCCCCAGTGGGAAGTGTGCAGGAGGCAGCTGATCGATGTTTCTCTCCCATCGATGTTCCTCTCTCTTCCTCTCTGTAAAAAAATCAATAAAATATATTTAAAACAAACAAACCAAACATCATTCTTTGATATATTGTGTTGAAATGAAAAGCGACCTGCAGGGGGATGTTGTGGGATGAGCAGAACAGGGTGGGATGAATGGAAACTAGCAGGGCCTGAGAGCTGGGCCTGCCTTCCTCCTCTCAGGCTGCAGCAAGTTGGAGAGGAATCTGGAGGAGGGGCTTGGTTACAGCTGTCTTCAGGGTTACTTAGTCTTTGTGCCTTTTCCCCAAAGGACAGCCTTTCACAAATCAAAAAATGAATTCTTATTTCCAGGCGTGGAAAAATAGATTGGGGTTGGGTTTGGCTAATAGAACTCAGATGTGTCCCCCTTTCTCCCGCCTGATGGAGCACTGCGCGTCCACTTCTCTGCAGCTGATCTGGAAGCAAACATACATCTCAGGAGCTCTGTGGGCACTGCCGCTTGTGCATGTGTGTGAGCACACCTGGCCAATGCCAGAATACGTGCTCACAAGGGAGGCTGGCAGAGAAAATGGGTAACACAGGGTAGTGCCAGGAGGCAGTCAACACAGTACTCAGGTAGGGAACAGGTGAGCAGAGCCTCACTCCTGACCTTCTGCCGGCCCCAGGAGGCCCCTGCAGCCAGGTTTCTGTCCCGGCGTGCATAGGAGGAAGCTCTCAGTGGACCCCATCCACCTGCAGGACAGCCCAAGCAGGTGTTACACCTCAGCCCTTAGAGTCCAGGGCACCCACATCACATGGCAGAACCTACTCCCAGCAGCTCTCCCATCCACTTCTCCACATGCCCATCCCGTTCTCGTACAGGACACGCACACCCTCTTCAGGCCTCAGTTTGCCTATCTGCAAGCAGCAGAACACTGCGTGCTGGCCTCAGAGGGAGTTGCAGGGGGCACACAGGTAAGCAGTGCTGCCTGGCATGGGGTAAGGCTCTGTCCCAGTGGCTGCCCTAAGCTCTCCCATCCTGGTCTGCAGGACCCATGTCCAGATTGCTGGCCTGCCTCTCCATAAGAGAGGGAGAAGAGAGGCCATTCTGTTTTTCTTAGCAGTGTCTGAGTGTTATGGTTCCTCATATGCTTGTCAACACTTAGAATTATCAGTTTTTTAAGCCTTAGCCATCCTCATGGCTGTGTGGGGATATTTCATTGTGGGAGTGATTTGCATTTGAATGAATGAATGTTTAGGATTAAATATAATAAGATAAAAAGTCTGAACTTTAATTAGAGGTAAACAGAGAGAGAAACAGAAATCTAAAACAGCCAGCATCAAGCCTCTTAGCAAGAGAAGTGCTATGCAAATCTTGGGTTGTGAGAGGTTCCACCTGTGATGACATCATGAGACATAATGGCTGAGGGTAACGAAAATCAGCAGTAAGCACAACCGCCTCCATCCAGCTCTCTGTGAACTCATTTCCTGCTCCTTTCCCTGGCGTTCTGGTCCCATGTTTGGAGGCTGAGCTGACATATCATGGTGACCAAGAGGGTCCCTCACCTTCAGAAGGAACCTGCAGCCCTGGAGGAGGGAAGAAGCGGGCCAGCTGGCCACAGAGCACGTCTGAGGAACCTTCCGCTCGATGACAGTCTTGAGTCTCTCCTTCCCTGAGAGGTTTGGCAGGGACACATAAGCAACATACATGTGAATCCTTGTGCCAGGGTTTGGGGAAGCCCAAACAGGAGACCCATTGGCTGGGAGAGAACAGAGTGTTTCCAACGGAACCATTCTGAAAGCAAAGTCCACTATGCAGGATCATATTAAGAGAAAAGGTACCTGATAAATGCAATTGAGCAAGCCGAGGTCTTGGTGCCTCGTGCACGCCAGCCATGCAGCCTCGTGAGGAGCTCACCAGCTCTCCGACGGGGGTGACACATTTTATGGCTGAGTGACCCAGCGCCAGCTGGCCTAGGCGTACCGTCTTCCCTTTCTCCACTAGTGTTACTTGAAAGGAACTCTTAAAACCCCATTTGAACGGACAGCCCACCCTTTCTGCCGGGTCACCAGAAAGTCTCCACATCACTTGTATGGGCTGCCTGGACCTTCGCTGCCATGCTCACTCTCTAAAAATAGGAGCCCCACCCCCGCAGGCTGGGGGAACCACAGGAAGCAGTTCAAAACCACTTCCAGTGGCCATCCTCCTGCTCGGTAAGCTAGGAATAGAAGCGGATTAATGGGCTGTTTGCCTGAGCCATAAATCAAAATAGAACGTGCTGCGTTTGAGCAATCCTGGCATTCACACCGTCTGTCTCCTGCGTGCGGAGGAAGGTGTGTCCTGTGGGCTCTGGGAGCGGAGAGGCGATTCCAGGAGCTGGTTCTACCCACAGCAGTGCCTCTTGGCAGGGCCCCCCGATCCTGAGAACCCCAAGCCAGAATCAGATCCGTGAAGTTCCATAAACTTCTGCCTCTGAATCTCTGTGATGGTCACTGCTCCTCCCGGCAGCCGCACACCCCCGGCTGCAGCTCCAAACTGGTGTCTCAGTCCTGGACGTGACCCGAGTTCCGCGCCCACAGCTCCTGATGTGATGTGATTTGATTTGACTTGATTTTTCCGCCAGCCTGACCAGAGGAGACCTAAACAGCTGAGCTCATCAGTGTGGGTTTTACCTATTGTGTGTTTTTGTTTTGCTACAATGCTGACAACCTGCGGCTGGCCTCACACTTTGTAAAGTTCATGGCCGCCGTATAAGAAGAGACCGAGTGTGCCAGCTAACCCTGTTCTTTGTAAGTCACCACAGGAACATCAACCAGCTGGGATGCTCTCCTCCACCAGACACTCACTGCGGGGAGCGGGGGCTGCTAGCAGGGCTGGGCCCGCCTGAGATGTTGGGTGTGAGCCTCCAGGTCACGTGCAAGGTTTCCACAGGTGACAGAAACAGCAAGGTTTTCACCACTTGCTACTGCTTTCTCAGGACAAAATCCTCAGGGAGGACACTCTTTTTTTTTTTTTTAAATCCTCACCCAAGGATATTTTCCCACTGATATTTAGAGAGAGTGGAAGGGAGAGGGAAAGACAAAGAGAAATATCAATGTGAGAGAAACACATCGATTGGTTGTCTCTTGCACGTGCCTTGACCAGGGGCCCTGGCTGGGGAGGAGCCTGCCCCACCTAGGTACATGCCTTTGACTGGAATCAAACCCAGGACCCTTCCATCCACCTGCTGATGCTCCATCCACTGAGCCAAACTGGCTAGAGCAGGGAGGAAACTTTTAAAAGCCCTACTCCTCGACATGCCGCGCCCCCTGCCGGGTCTCCCCCATCAGCCATGCAGTCTCTGTGCTCTGTGCCAATGTGCCAGACACAGTGGGTCCTCACCCTCCTTCACCGCCCCTGACATGCTCTCCGCCCCCTCACCTTCCTCTGGATTTGGCTCCAATGTGCTCTAGGACGTCCAGCCTCCCCTGCCCACTGCTTCTGAAATGGAAACCACCCGCTCCCAGGCACCTCCCTGCTTTCTGCTTCTCCACAACGTCATCCTCACTGTCGCTCTCTCCGTTAGGGTCTGAGCTACACGTACCGGGGTTCTGTCTGAATTCCTATTGACAAGAAGCTGGGGAGTATTTGGAGTTTGTTGTGGGGTGAGTTGTGTTCCCCAGAATTCACACGTTGAAGTCCTAACCCAAGGGCTTTGGGGTGGGACCGTATTGATGATGGGGTCTTTAGATAGGTGATTAATTTAAATGAGGTCCCTGGGGTGGGCCCTGCCCCAATCTGACTGGTGCGCTTCTAAGAAGAGACACACACAGATGGAAGACCACGTGAGGACACAGGGAGAAGACGGCCGTCTGCAAGCCAGGGAGAGAGGCCTCAGAAGAAACCAGGCCTGCCCCAGACGGAGCATGGCCCTGCTGACACTTGGACCTGGGACTTCCAGCCTCCACATCGAAGACAGAATAGTCTCTGTTGTTCAAGCCACCCAGTCGGTGGCATTCCATTGTGTCAGCTGCAGCAAAGGAATACCGTGTTCAAGACACACTTGTTGGGTGAATGAGTGAGTGAATAAGTGAACGAATGAGTGAATGCATGCTAGAACTTACTAGACACATCACACGTGAGGGAAAATTCCTGTCTACATCCCTCTGGACCAGGGAGCCCATTGGTTCTTCTCCTTTCCTTACCCATTAGCCATTCTGCCCATTTTTGAGGACAGATCTTTAGGAGATGCAATGTTAATAAGCCAGAAAGTGTTTTCTGAGCCCTTGTTCTGAGAAGGGAGGGGGGTGTAATGTGGACTTATATTCTTCATCATTGTGTCGTCTTTAACTGTTTTATCATCTGGTGGTAGCTGCAATCTCCCCAGGACAAAAGCTGGCATGAAATTCTTCTATTCAGTTCAGTTTGATTTCTCTGTTTTTCTCTACTTTGCCTAAGCAACAAGAGCCACTGGATTGGAGAGCATCTCTGAGCGTCTCCTCTCACCTTTTAATTCACCTCTGTGGTCCTTCCGACCACAGGTCATTGCATGATGAAGTCAGCAGATGATTGGCTGCTTCCTATATCCAGGGCCTGAGATGCCTCAGGGAAAGTGACAGCTCAGACTTCTTTGGAGCCAATGTTCTGGGGTGAGGCTGGGAGACCAGAAAAAAAACAAACCACAACTGCAAATAAACACAAAAAGCAGTAGAGCCATTAAATAGGTGAAAACAAATAAAGATACTCAATGGGCTTTCCCAGTATGGGAGGGACTGGATCTAACACTACCCGTTTGTGAGGACAGTAGGTTGGGAATGTTGGCTCCGGATGGATGCCAGGAGAGGAGTTAGGGACCCTTCAGTCTGGACAGAGAAAGGGGGGAAATAAGATTAAGTAAAAATAGTTACTGAAAATGCCAGGCCAGCTTCTCGGCATCTACTCACCTGCCTGCCCCAGCTGTCACGTTCTGCGGTTCCCTGATGTCCTGTTCCTTCTCAGTTGGGATTTTCGGGGCCTTTCCCTCCATCTGTCAGGAGCCACTGCGCTGGGGAGGCCCCTCCTCATTAGTGCATTCAAGCCTGAGTTTGTAGAAATCAGGAGAAGCCTCAGGCTCTGAGGCATAAGAGCTTTGCCATGAAGCTTTGACTCTCGGCTTAGAGCAAAGTGCGGATGGGGACAGGCACTCACAGGCCTGCACTGGGAACCGGACCTGACCCAGGTCCTTGAAACGGCAGAACAGCGGCGGGTTTCCTTCCCTTCCCATGCCGGCTGCATGCGCAGGGACATAGCCGTGCCTCTACTTACTCATCTGAATGCATGACTGTATCTTGACCAAGAGTTAAGTCCTATTTGAAGCCATGGCCCAGGTTTGCCACAGGGCAGTGGGCACTGGGGACAAATTTAGCCTCTAGTAAAAGAGCAGTCTTCTGAGGCCAGACATGAAGCCACCGTCCTCCCACGGAGCACATGGAGTTGGGAGTGGATACCGCGTTGTCTCAAAGCATGGCCTTCTGTCTTGGCCATGAGGTTTCCTGGTCTCAACTGCCCCTAATGATATCCTTCCAGATGTAAGGCTAAGCCCGTGGTATTTGTACCATATGTCACGGGTGGTGTCTGTGCATGGTTTGGGAAGGCTAACTCTGTCCAGTGATTCAGTGTTTTAGGGACTCTTATCAGACTGGGGTGGCTAACCATCCTCCACCCACCTCGTCTGTGTGTCCACAGGGAGGCTACAGTGGGGAATTCTAGGTAAGGAGCGGCTGTCTCTCACCAGATGTTTATAGTCTCAGGCTCGAGACAGAATCCAGCGTGGTGTTGTGAAGTCAGTGGAAGTAAGAAAGGCTGTCTCATTGTTTCCCTAAGTTGCTCAAGGTCTGATTTCCCAGGCTCCTGGATCAAGGCTGGTTGACGGGGCTCTGGTTCCTCACAGGGCAGGCAGTCCAGCAACTGCAGTCCAGCTCCCTCCCGACCTGCGCATGAAGTGGCCCTGGAGAATCTGAACGCACTGACCAGTAGGGCAATGGTGCTGGGGGCGCTGCTGCCATGGTTAAGGCCCACGGACGGCAGGGCCACTGCAGAGTTGGCTGGGGCCACCTCATGGAAGGCAGCCGGGAACTGGGCACCAGGGTAGGGCAGCTGGGGAGCTGGGACTTGGACTGGCAAGGCCCCTGCAAGATGGCGAGACCCAGCGCTGAGTTTTAAATTCGTTTCCCCAGGAGGGCCAAGGTCACAAGGAAGGTCTGGTTCCTGAGGAGAAGGGGGAGGAGGTGGCATGGGGGCTGACACGCTTTTAATATAACTTTTGTTGTGTAATAAGTCAACCGAAGATACACACCTCTGTTTATCTGATCTAAACATTTAGAGACTCTATCATTGTGCTTCTGGCTCCTCCTTATACTTTAAACAGATTTTGCTTCCTATAAAAAGAGTAAGGCATGTTATTTGGGGCATGAATATCTGTGACAATTACTATCAAAGTTTCTTGGTAGGAGGGTGCTTCCCTTGGCTGTATAAAGTTGAGCCCCTCTACCGATGTTGGCTCTCATTTCTATTCGATCTAAGTGTAATACTGTCATTCATCTGAAGGGACCTAGGGGACTGTCACCAGATAGAGAAGCAGTAAGGGCTCAGACACTTTGTTGAATAGATGAATAATTGGTAAAATAAAAAGGAATCATTTTGACATCTACATCTCCATGTTAGAACAGCTTCCCAATTATTCAAGTGCAATTCTATTTAGTGATTTGTTTTTTTCTGCCTGTTTATAGACTTGTTTCCCATAATTAATTAACTTAGATTTATCTTCCAGTGAGCTGCAATATATTCCATTGTAATTTTTTTCTCCAAGAAAGGCATATGAGTGGTATATTTCTAAGTCTTGGCTTTATTGCTTTTCATAAATATTCGTGCTTTTATTTATTTATTTATTTATTTTATTGGGGTGACATTGGTCAACATGAGCATAGAGGTTTCATGTATGGATTTCTGAGATACAATATCAGTATATAGCACCGTGCACCCACCCCAAGTCAGATCTTCTCCTGTCACCTCATGTTAGGAACCTCTCTGCCCCCGCACCATCCCTCTGGCAGCCACCCCTCTGCTGTTTGCGTTCACAACTTTCCGTTTTATATCCCACATACGAGTGAAATCATGTGGTTCTTAGCTTTTCCTATCTGACTTATTTCACTTAGCGTAGTGTTCTCAAGGTCCATCCATGTTGTTGCAAATGGCGCTATTTCACCCTTTCTTATGGCTGAGTAGCATGCTGTTGTGTACATGAACCACATCTTCCTTATCCAGTCCTCAGCTGCAGGACACTTTGGTTGTTTCTATGTCTTGGCCACCATGAATAATGCTGCAATGAACATAGGGGTGCATATATCTTTGCATATAAATGATTTCCAGTTTCTCGAGTATATACCCAGGAGTGGGGTTGCTGGGTGACATGGTAGCTCTATTCTTAATTTTTTGAGGAATCGCCAGACTGCTTTCCATGGTGGTTCGTGCTAGCTTTTTAAAAAAATTTAGGCAGTAAATTCTAAGAAAGCAACCAGTTGCCCAATATGTATTAACTCCTCCAAAACAGCATTAACTTAGCTATCTGTTCAAACATCTCTCCATGTACATATACAAATAGAAATTTGAAGACAGCTAATTTGATACACACAAGTAACACCATCCATGCTGTTTTAAAAATAAAATATATGAATTCTACTTGAATTTAATGGGAAAAAGTAACACTGACATAATTGCTGATATCACTTTTTTACCACAAAAGAGGATACTTTCTTATTTTTATTTGATCTTTCAATTACAGTTAACATTCAATATTATTTTATATTTGTTTCAGGTGTGTAGCATAGTGGTTAGACAATCATATACTTTTTCAAAGTAATCCTCCCAATATTTCAAGTACCCACCAGGCACCATACATAGATTTAAAATATTATCCACTTTATTCCCTCTGCTGTACTCTACATCCCTGCGACTATTTTGTAACTGCCGATTTCTCAATTCCTTCACCTTTTTCACCCAACCCCCTCCCCTCTGGCAACCATCAGTTTGTTCTCTGTATCTATGAGTCTGTTTCTGTTTTTGTTTGTTCGTTTATTTTGCTAAAAGATAATTTCTAAAAGTCAGTCTAATGCTAAGAAAAGGGAGCAGGAGGGCTGTAGGGAGTGACCCCAGGTTGCCTGCCCTTGAGGAGGCGTTGCTTAGCTTTCCCACGGGAGAGTGGAGGGAGCAGGGCCTGCTAAAGGCATGCAGCCTGCGCACTTCCACAGGTTAGAGATGTCAGCTGTGTTCTGAAATAGTGGCCCCTGGCATGTAAAGGTCCATATGTAGTGTTTAACTGTGTAAGTTCAATTCTGCAACCATTACCCCAAGTGCACCCAATTCCATATTTATATGGTTTTGTATTGATCTCCAATCATGTACCACAGTTCCTCCACTTCCGATCTTTGTAAGTCTCTTATGTAACTCCATTCCATCAAGTAACTCTCCGGTGGCCCAAACAGGACTAATGAGGTGACAGTCCACGTGTCCTTGTTTTGCTTTCAGAAATACCTACTTTTGTATTCACACTCGAAGGATGGTCACCTGGACTTCCTGTTCATTGTCCCGTTGTCTTTCCCTCAGAATTCCACAGAAGCTGCTCCGTCACTGCCCCACAGGAAATGTGGAGGCATTTCAAACCAGCCTTCCTTTCTCCCCTTAGCACGGTCTGTAATTTTTTTCTCCCTGGGGGCTTAAGTGATTGTTGTATAATTCTAAATTTCCAGCAATGCCATAGGACATGTAGCGTTGTCCATCTTCTCTGGATGTGTGGATGCCCTTCCATTGGCATTCCTAGTTCTTCTAGATCAGGAGGATGTTTCCATAAGCATCTCTAAGTAGTTTCACCACAGTTCACTTGTTGGGGTCTCCGTGTGTCGAATTGTCTTTACCTGCCCTCACTGTCTACCATCTTCCCTGTGCTTGCGGGGAGCTTTTCTCTCTGTCTTTTTCCTTTCCATGCACTGCGAGACTTTCCTCTAGCTCATTGGTCAGCTATGGCTACTCCATCCCTTGCTATCTTGAAGCAACGCTGGGAGCTATGAAGTATTGGTTTCCCATTTTTCAGCTAAAGTAACTTCCGAGACCATGTGGCCAGAGAGGAACTTCTGCTCCTGGTTTACCTGATTCCAATGTCTGGTTCTTAGGATGCGCCACCTACTGCTCGGCTTTTTCAGCTAGCCTTCTGAAAGGGGTTTGTTTGTTTGTTTGCTTGGTTCTTTGTTAACTTGCAACTTTAATGATAGATTTAAAAGTTCCTCCACGTTAGAGATGTGTACAATGTTGGGGAATCAATAATTCATTCCAAAATGATGACCTATCCCTGAGCTTGTAGCTTTTGCCTTTCACTGTTCAGCTTTTATTCTGCATTTCTCATGTCCATAACCAGAGCTAATTTCTACCTGAGTCCTCCCTGGGACTGTATCCAGTTAAACTGGATGTGACCAAAATCACTATCAGATTCTGGAGATTTCAAGTCAGTGAAGACTGCTGTAAAAAGCACACCTATCTGTAGGGAAATGTTTCATTTCAGAAAAATGCCATTACATTGTAGATTTGTGGGTAACATGTGTATTTCTTTGCCCTCTTGAAGAGCCTGTATTTATAAGAAAAGATAATGCAATCCCTAGCTAATATAGTGGATATTTCTTAATCTCTGCTCTGAAAACTGACTGTCCACTCATCTATTGGGTTCGAAACGCAAGATTTACCCCATTGGTACAAACAGCTTGGCTCCCTGGCCATGCCATGCCTCCCCAGAGATGTCTATGTACACAGAGCCACTATAAAAAAAAAAAAGAGGCTGAAGCTATGAGATGTAAACTCAGTCCCAACCACACTGGCTCTGTGCT
The DNA here is from genome assembly GCA_026230045.1 of Corynorhinus townsendii. Lineage (NCBI taxonomy): Eukaryota > Metazoa > Chordata > Mammalia > Chiroptera > Vespertilionidae > Corynorhinus > Corynorhinus townsendii. The sequence goes on from JAPDVU010000011.1 coordinate 34,626,131, forward strand.
GAGCATCTAGCACACCAACCCCAATCCTGCCCCAGGATCTTTGCACTGCTGCTCCCTCCACCTTAAATACTTCTCTCAATCAGTATGACTCACTCCCTCACTTCTTGGAGATTACTTCCAAAATGCTATCAGAGAACTTCTCTGACCTCTTCATTTAATATAATACACATGCACATATACACACCTACACTCACATGTGCACAAAGACACATGCACACAACCACACACATGCATGCAACATATTTATACATACACACACTCACATGCATGTACATACTCATGCACACTCACCCACACATATGCACACACTCCTACACTCACGCACAAACTCACGCTACTCTTTCACCTTTGCCCTCCTTTATCCTTGGCCATGGCAATCATCTCCACCTACAAATCCAGCAGAAGCTCCGGAAGCCCCAGGCTGTGTGTGGCACTGGGTGCACCCCTCGAGCTTTGCATGGCCTCTAGCACTTGGTGAAATGCACTAACCATTTGTGGGATGGATGAATGCACATGTGACCAAGTGGAGACAATCTTGGGATCCTGGGTTTATGAGTGCGTGTGGGCTCCCAGTCGCACACAGGAGAGTGGGTTCAAACCCTTGCCCTCACTTACTGACACATGACCCTGTGCCACCTCTCAAGCCCCACCCCACACGTATAAACAGGGACACTTGGGGGACCTACTGGATTGTTGTGAGAACAGAAACGAGAGGTGCCCAGGCAGAGCTCTGCACAGAGCTGGCACACTGGCCGCATTCTGTCTGGATGTGGCTACACAAGTGTCCCTTTGCCCTAACAGATCAAGTTCACGGCCTGTGGGTGTTTACGTCCTCTCACTGTCCCCAGGAATCCGTGTTGCCTAATAATCTTGATGGATGAATGGAGAGCAGTCCTAGTCCTCCGCCTGTGCTGTCTGCAAGGGGAAGGCACTAGTGGGGTGCCCTGGCTCTCAGGCCTCTGCTCCCAGCAGCCACCTCACCTCCTGCCTAAAGGAGAGAAAGAAAGGAGTTAACAACTGACCTTTTTTCCTGCTTTACAATCTCACTAAAGCATTTCCTCTCCCTTCCCCCTCCAGGAAGGGGAGAACAGCATCCCTCAGCTTCCCAAGTCCTGCCCTCCTCATACCTGCAGGGAGGGGCCAGGAGCAGGGGCGCTGGCACTTTTAATGCTTCAGGGTGGGGCGCTGTGCTGTCCCCAGGAATGCAGGGGCCCAAGCAGGACACAGATGCCATGGGACTCAGGGGCAAGGCTGCCAGATAAAACAGAAATAATGTTGAGGAGAAAGCATGTCCTATGCAATATCTGAACTTTAGATAAACAACCAAGAATTATTTAGCATGTAAGCATGTCTCATGCAATATTTAAATTTCAGATAAAAAATGAATAATTTTTAGTATCTCTATTGGGATATTTTAATGATAAATAATGAGTCATTTTAGTATAAAGTATGTCCATGCAACGGAAACATTGTTTTCATTGTTGTGGGTTGAATAGTGTCCACCCAGAACCTCAGAATGTGGCTTTATTTGGAAATAGGGTCTTTGCAAATGTAATTAGTTAGGATGAGGTTGGATGAGGGTGGGCCCCAAATACAGTGACTGGTGCCTTGTAAGAGCAGCACGTGAAGACACAGACACACAGAGGGCAGGCTGTGCGAAGGTGTAAGCAGATTGGAGTGATGGCTTCGGGAAGCCAGGGGATCCCAAGGGACCCCTGGCTCCCGCCCGGCCCCAGTACCCCACCTTCCCCTCCCCTCGAGCTGGCAGAGGCAGGGAGGATCCTTCCCAGGAGCCTCTGGGGAAAGCAGCCCTGCAGAGACTTTGACTTCAGACGCCTGGCCTCCAGAGCTGTGAGAGGAGCGCATTCTGTTGCTTTAAGGCCCCAGTGTGTGATGATTTGTTACAGCAGCCTGGGGAAACTAATACAACTGTTTATCTGAAATCCCCATTGAATTGGCCATCCTGCACTTTGATTTGCTAAATCTGGATGCCACTCAGGAATCACTCCGGAGGAATGGTTAATATCCCTGATCTGTTGGTGAGCTGGACAGGGCATCCACAAAGGGCTCAGAAGGGCTGTGGGCCCTGGGGCAGTGGGGAGCTCTCCTGTCTCCATCCCCTCCACCACCACCACCACCACCACCAAAGTCCTCGCCCATCCTTCCTCAGACCATGGTGGGATTGTCTGCCCTGCACTAAACCCTCCCAGCAGGCTTATGCAGTTGGCCTCCAAATACAGCCGTCTCCGTGCCCCCCCCCCCCCCAAATATCCTGGGTTGCTTAAGACCCTCCTAAAACATAACTGGATCTAGAAGAGCAACTTCATGTCCCTACTCCACCCCCAAAATGGTAAAATGACCCAAATTAAATTTCTCACAAACCCTAACACATGGCGGGAGAGAGGGAAGGAACAGCTGCAAGTGAACCGGTCTGAGGAAAAGCAGAGAAATAGAATTTCCCTGACGCCCAGTACCACCAGTGAAACCATGGAGTGAAGCCATGCCCACGCTGACTCTGAGTCACTTATATGTTCCAGCAACTTCGCTTCCATTTTCTCCTTCCAGGAGTGGAAGGCAGACTTCCTGTGGCCCAGCCACCGGAATGACAGCTCTGCTCTTTGTCTGGGGGAAAACGCTCGGCATGCCCAAGGCCCTGACGCAGAGGCAGAGACCGGGCTGTCGCTTCTCCCCAGCTCTCCGCGCTGCCCCTGGGGAGGGACAGGGGCTCAGGCTGAGCTCACCCGCAGCTGAATAAATGCGGTGTCTGTCAGGGAAGGAGTGTTTCTCCACCTAATTGCCCGCTGATTGTGGGACCACCCACCAGCCTAAATTACCCTCCATTTGCTAAGCTCTGGCCGCAGAGCAATCCTGTGATGGATTCGGTGTTCAAAAGGAGGGCAGTACTCGCTGGGGACTGATGCCTGGGCCTGGGTGACCCTAGACTTCCCCAAGGCTCCCGCAGGGCCTTCGTAAGCCTGCCAGTGCGGTTGGATGGGTCGCCTTCTTTCCCATTTGTGGTCGGTGGGCTTGAATGATGTCAGGGATACAAGTAGAATCGGCTCCAAGGACTGAATGCCTCGCAGGTGCTCTCGTACTTGCCCCTTTACATGGGGCCCTGAGACGCGGGGAGCTGCAATACATGGCCGAGGTCCCATCAAGGGTTGATGAGCAGGGCTGACTCGGCCCCCATCTGCCCACTGCCAGGGCCTGTCTGAAGTCCTCGCTGTGTCACCTCATGTGCATGCCCCTCGTTATGGTCTGCAGGGTCCTGGCACCGCTGCATTTCAGCCTCCTGGCATCTCTGTGAAAAGGGAGACGTTACAAGATGCTTGGAGCCCGGCCAGTGTGACTCAGTGGTTGAGGGTTGACTCGTGAACCAAGAGGTCCCTGGTTCAATTCCTGGTCAGGGAATATACCTGGGTTGTAGGCTCCATCCCCAGTAGGGGGAATGAAGGAGACAGGAGGCAGTTAATTGGTATCACTCTCTCATTGATGCTTCTATTTCTCTATTCCCTCTCCCTTCTTCTCTCTCTCTAAAAACAAACAAACAAAAAACAATAAAAACATATTTTTTTAAAGGTGAATCGAGTCCACGAGCCTGGAGTTTGCACAGCCTGGGCACCCAGCTCCCCAGCAGTGCGAGACCTGGGCTTGAACTCAGATCCTGGGAGCTCCTGTGCCAGGAACAGTGACTCCCCTAACAATGTGTGTGGCGTGTACCCGTTTGTCCAGCACTGTGCTGGTGCTGAGAGTCGTCAAAGATGGAGCCTGAACTTGAATCTCAACCTACTTTGGAGAAAAGCTCAGATTCACTCATTTTAAAAAAAAGTTAATCATCCTCCCCATTTGCGACCTAATCTCCAGGGGAAGTTGGGAAGGGCCAACTTCTGTCCCATTTGGACCAAGTTGAGAGCCCGCGGCTTTCCGCACCACCGACCCGCAGGCTGACAGCTCCGCGCACACCAGCCCTTCCGGTTTCACCCTTCATGCAGCCAGCGCCATTCCAAGGAGCTTTCAAGCCTAAGGCTCCCTAAAGAGCCTCTCTCTCCTACCTTTTCTTTTCTTTCTTTCTTTCTTTTTTTGGGGGGAGGAGGGGAAACGGCTGCAGAGAATAAAGAGCTGCTGGGAAATAGCCATTCCTTGGAACAAGAAGCCACATTCTGTAACGGGAAGCCGCCTGTCGCGGTTTTCCCCCGAAGGGCTCTGCCTTTCGGCATTTAAAGTTGTCAGCACGCCTGGTGCTTGCCCTTCGACATAGCACAGGCTCCGAGATGCCAATACTCATCAGCCTGGAGTGGGATGTTTACTGCAGTCATTAGCAGACAGAGTCGACTCCATGAGCACGGCTGGGCCCTGAGACGCCCATGGAGTTTGCAGACTCTTGTTTTTCTGCTCTAATCGTTTGTCAAGTTCATCGACTGGGTTTCTTCAGCCTTCCCAAGCAGCCTTTCACAGAAGCCCAGCAGGTGTCTCCAGCCCCCAAGACAGCTGTGCACGCCCCAGAGACAGGCCACACTCCTGGGCCCTGCTCCGTCCCCTGTCCGCTGGGCAGGGGCCTTATGTTTGGCCAGAGCTCACTGAGACCTGCAGGAGGCTCGTGGGAGGGCGGTGCCTGCAGAAACAAGAGGCTTTTGAAGCATAAGGTGAATGAGCCTGGCTGTGGTTTACATTCTTTACCTTAATTTTAACAAGTATTTCGACCCCCTTGAAAATTGCTTCTCTAGAATAATAAACAGAGCCCACATTGAGTCCTGGGCTGGCCGCGGTGCTGGGCGGGATGGGGGATGTTCCGCTGCACTTGGGGAGGCACAACAGTAGCCGGCTAAGGCCTGCGCCTTGGGTGGGGGTGGGGAACTGCAGCTCAACTGGCTCTCATTTGGGGAGGTGCGGTGGGACTGGTGTGGCAATATAAGGTTTTGGGTTACACACAAGCAAGTGAAATAGTATATAAATAATAGAGAGTTATGGAGGAAAAGGGAGCCAGTGTCTGCCTCTTGGTCTGTTACTCATCATGCCAGCGCTGGTGAGTTTTCGGGCTCATTCATCTCCAGTCAGAGCTCGCGTTAGTAGAGGGCTGGGCGGCAAGAATAAGATGCAAAGATGCAAGGTCTTGGACCTGAGAAACGGGGGAATGGCCACGGAGAATCCATCCATTCGCTGAGTATTTATGAAGCACCTAATAGGTGCCAGGCTCTGTTCTGGGCAATGCGGATCAGCATGGAACAGAAATTCTGAGGAAGCTTGCCCAATAGAGTCTGGCCCTCCACAGTGTGATTCACACCAGCACTAGGGACATCTCTGGGAGTATGGTGGAAATGCAGAGCCTCGGGCCTCCTGGGTGGGCTGAGGCAGAGCCTAAGTGTGAGGAGACAGCTCTGGAAAATGAGAGGAAGATTCAGGAAGAAACACCCAGGGGTTGTATAACCCATGATCCCCATCTTAAGATATACAGATATTTTTTGTTCTTATTGTTAATCCTTGCCTGAGGATATGTTTCCCATTGCCCTTTTTTGGAAGAGTGGAAGAGGAGGGAGGAAGGAGGAAGAGAGAGATAAACATCAATGGGAGAGAGACCCATTGATTGGTTGCCTCCCTCACACACTCAGACTGGGGCCAGGGATTGAACCTGCAACACCAGCCAGGGCATATACAGACATATTTTTTAAATTCGCTTATTCACTTACTCATTTCTCAGCCATGAGAAACTAGACAGGAGAAGGTGGTGATTTGGGCACCCTAAATCTTTGTTAAAGCTTAAGTAATTATCTCTCTTTTCCACTAGGCTTAAGCTTCCAGGAAGACATGAACTCTCAGGCTTGCTCACCGCTGCATCTTCAGCACTTAGCACAGTGCCTAGAGCTTAGTAGGTGCTCAGACACTTGTTGGCCGAAGATGTCGATTCAGGCCCCAATCAAAATCGACAAACAGCTTCTCAGAGGGCGGGTAACCCCAGAAGTCTCCCATAACCAGGCCAGCTCTGAACCTGTGACCTAGAGGAATATTCCACTACCCACATCCGCCCACCTCCCTTGCCAGTAAAAGCCAATTTGTAAAATTACCCAACAGCCAGGCAGACAAGCACGGGGATTGTTGGAGGCTCCTGTCCACAAACACAGCGTGAAATACCTGCTTCTGCAGTGTCTGGGAAGGCCATCTCCGCTGTGGCCGGCATCGCTCTTCTCCCCCGGGAGGTTTCTCAGACACTCCTGGGCTGGAGTGGGGAGAGTGAAGGCATGTCTTCCCGTGTGTGCCATCCTATGGGCCGATGCTCCCTGCCGCCCGATGGGCAGTCTCGTCCTTCAGAAAGGGATCTTAGGGTGAGTCACACTCTTAGCAACAGAAACGTGTTAAAGAGGTTTGGGGTTTCTGGTCTTTGTGTGTGACAGGCACTGCCTCACTCACCTCACGAGAAGCCTTCGCTCCTCCTTATAAATGGGGCTGGGGCGTAGGTGGGCTGGGGTGGGTAACAATACCCAGGGTGAACTGCACAGACCTGTGAGAACTTGGACATGAAATGTTAGCACAGTGTCCAGGAGGGCCCCTGTTTGTTATATGCTCACTCTTATCATCTCCTCCACCACGTACTGCCCACACACACCTGTCAGTGAGAACCACCGTAACTCTGTTTCCAGATGAGGCGCAAGGAAGGAAATGCACTTGCCCAGGGTTGCACAGCTTTTACGCTGATGGAAGCAAACCTAACCTCCGACGCAGTCTGACTCTACATGGCCAGACCCTTAACCTCTGGGACATAATTTAATAGTGGAACAAGCTTCCTGTGGATCTGACGAAAGGATGAATGTGGAGCATCATCTGGCCCTTACTTAGACATCACAGATGTTAGCGCTTACAGTACCATTCACCCAACAGACACTCAATGCTTATTAATAACTCCAAAGAACTTTGCTTAAGTGACTGATATCTACCGATATTTATAGAATTTGATATTAAAATTGATAAAATTTTAGAATATTTTATCCATCAGGTCACATAAACAAGAATAAGAGTAAATGCATTACATGTTAAGCACATATTTTGGAAAAAATAACCATACTTGGCAAAATATTAAAAATTAGAAGATTCACATTGTTTTATATTTCTGTCAATTGGGTTTATGTCTGGCTTAATGGGAAACAGCTGTATTCTCTTATCTGCTTCTGCATTCAATCTGGGGCAATATGTCATATTGGTGAAGTATATGAAAAAGCCTGGGCACACAGATATGCAGTTGGAAATTAAGAAGCACAATAGCAATCCTTTTGGATAATTATGGGCGCTGTTCTCTAACACTACACCAAAACTCAGCAAGAGGGAGCTCTGTAAGGACTGGTTGCCATGTGGAATCTGAAACCCAATCAGTGAAGGTTGTGTACTGCTATTACACAGTACAGGGGACTGTTGTGTACTTTGAATTTTTTATATGTATTTTTATTGATTTCAGAGAGGAAAGGAGAGGAAGAGAGAGATAGAAACATCAATGATGAGAGGAAGTCATGGATTGGCTGCCTCCTGCATACCTCCAACTATCAAGCGTGCAGCCCAGGTATGTGCCCTTGACCAGAATCGAACCTTTAGTCTGCAGGCCACTGTCATGTACTTTGAATGAATCTCTTGCCCAGGCATGATTTTCTAGCATCACACATTGGCCATTTGAAAATACTGGTTCCTTTAGTTCACTGGCTTATGCAATTTCAAATGTTGACACGTGTCATTATACATTTGTTAATATTACCACTGATCTCATCAGAAAAATTTTAGGCATTAAGAAGTGGTAAAGCCCATCATGACAGATACAAGTTTGCCAAAATTCTAATTTTTGCTTAAAATTTTGAATTTTTCCTGGAAGTGACAGGCTTACTTTGTTCGTTCTCAAAAAAAACAATGTCTACGTATGCTCATATGAATAACCATCATTTATGTCCATCATTCTTTTAGCGAGTGTTTCCTGAGACAAGTAGATGGTTCAGCTCATAACTCAGTTTGTCGAGTGCTTTACCTTGAGCTTTCCAGGTAGAGGGCGTGGTTGGCCAGGTATCGGAGGGCAGAAGACATGTTCTTCTAAGTATGACAGTGGAGTCTATGGGCCCCTCTGCTAGCGACCTCCAGCCCTCCCCACCCCAGCCAGTCCCCTGGCCCCCCTCGGACCCCTCATGGACATCCAGGCCTCTTTTTTGTTTCATCAACATGGAATATTAGAGAGATACGTGCTCAAGAGGGAGGATTTAATATTAACTATTTTGCTCCTTCATGAAGGACATTATTGAGTGAAGCATTCTTTAAACTGCAAGTGTGTGATTGAGACTCATGACACCCAGCAAGTGTACTTGTGTGGCCCTGCCTTGATCCTTGCTAAGGCACCAGCAGTTTCACCCACCATTGATTCTACACAATTGGTGCAAATATCAACACTGCAGAAAAGGCAGGTGACATCTTAGTATTATGAAAACAGTGCAACCTCATGGATCCCCTGAAGATGTTCTGAAAACCCTCGGGGACTAAGGACCACAGTTTATATGTGCTGAACTGGGTTGCAAGCTCCACAATGGGGTTTATGTCTGTTTTCTTTGGCTCTGTGCTTAATGAAGAATGGGAGGAAGGAAGTAAGGGAGGAAGGAGAGGAGAAAGAAGAAAGGAAGGAAGGAAAGAAGGAAGGAATGGGAGAAAGGGATATTAGTAATACAATAAACTGGACCAGAGTTTAACTCCCAGACCAGCCCCAAAGCTTCAGATACCCTTCTGTCTGCGGCGTGGTGGGAGGGGGAGTCACTGTGGCCTCTAATATGCTCGGTCTCTAATTCAGTTTCAGTCCTGTGTCAGCTATGCTCAAAAAGCAGCCTTCTTCAGGGGAACTGATGCGGGTATCATCAGGGGTTCATTTACAGAGGGAGGGTGGGGTTCAGGGAACCAACAAAAGATGGGGAAGCATCCAAAGACTGAGAGCAGGGAGTTGTTACCATGTGGGCTGGAAGGAGCAAAGGGAGAGAGATGGAAAAACTACAGCCAGGCACCCAGGGAATGGAGAAGAAATGCCCCAGCCTCTCTCTGATCCACCTTCCAATGGGCTTCTGGTGTCTCCCATTGGCTAATCCCAATATGGAACAGGAAGCAGGATGCTAGGGGATGCCCCTCATTCAGTCCGGCAGGGCAGCCTTCCAGGCACAGAGCAGCATGAAAAATGTCTCTGGAAGGGCTAAATGGAGAGCAACCAGCACAGCTTCCAATGCACATTGTCAAAGCACAGCACATGCCGCGTCAGTCTTAAGGAAGGGCTCAGGGTGACAAGCCTCCCATCTCTCAGCCCATCTCTGCCCGTATGATACCCAACCAGCCTGAGTATGACAGCGGAGTCTACGGGCCCTCTGCTAGCAACCTCCAGCCCTCCCCACCCCAGCCAGTCCCCTGGCCCCCCTCGGACCCCTCATGGACATCCAGGCCTCATTCTGTTGGCCTCTCCTTATTGGATCATCACTCACCATGATTAGCCCTCATCAGTACCGAGCACAGTGTCCTTTAGGCCTCCAGCAGCCTGCGGGAGGAGCCGTCATTACCTCTCCCGTTGCTTGCACAGGAAAATCAGGAATCCAAGTGGCAAAGCAACCAGATTGAGTGACAGTGAGTAGCTGGAAGCGCCTAGAGAACCAAAGCCGTGGCCTCATCTAGCACAGTGAAGCCCAAGGACAAGGCGCTGAGTCTACAGAGTCCCAAGTTCGAATCCCAACAGCGGGCAGCCTTGGCAGCTCACTTTTCAACTTCTGTTGCCTCCGTTTGCTCATGTGAAGTCAAGCGCGCTTGTAGGTGCTGAGACTTCTCCCCGCTCTGGCAATGCCCAAGCCCAGCAGGGTGTGTGCATGTTGGCTTTGCCTGCTAGAGTTGAATGTGGCCCCAGAACCACATCCGTGCCGTAAGGTTTTGTGGACAAATAACTCACTTCTGCTCATTTGGCCCCGTGCACATGTTGGGATCAGCAGATGTAAAATTCTGACATTGCACTTAGAAAACTTCCTCCATCTGGATTTCTGCAACCCACAGGGAGTCATTTGCCAAACACATGTTTTACAAAACATGGGCCCACTGCACTGTGACTCGTGGAGCTGATAAAATCCACCTTTCCTCTGGTCACATGGATCCTGCCCGCGCAGCTCTCTGGCTGGGAGAGAGGCAAGACCATGCTGGGTGAAGGGAGGCCGTTGGCTTCCATGCGCCACCTGGGCCCTACTTATGCCATGGCCGCGCTTTGCTAAAAATATAGATGTGTAACATGTGGTGTTAATAGAGCACTCAACAGGGGTCAGTGGGATAATGGCAAAGAATTCATTTCTCATGTCAGGCCAACGAGTGCTGTAGGGAGGAACATTTATAAGTATGTCCAGGTATCGCACTCACTTTTCTAGATAACGTTGAAGACAGCTGGGGACCACCGATGCTGGTATGGCTAATGAGTCAGGAAGGTTTGGAGGGTCCAGGACAATGGCAGATGTGAACACTGCCGCAAAACTCTGCCGCTCCAGGGGTTAAAATGCCAGCTTCCTCTGAAACACAACCTTTTGAAGAATTATTTATTTTCTTAAAATTGTGGGGAAATATATACATAACATAAAATTGACTGTGTTAGCCATGTTTCAGTGTATAGTTCTGTGGCATTAGGTACGTTCACAGTGCTGTGCAACCATCACCCCCTAAATATTAGTTCTGTTGTACTGCGGTTATGTGAGGGAATTCCTTGTTTTTGGGAAACATGCACTGTAGTATTTAGTGGTATAGGTGGCTCTTGTCTGCAGATTCCTCAGAGAGAGAGAGAAAGAGAAGAGAGTATTATGATGGTAAAACATTATGAATTTTTACCATAAAAATGGTAAAAATTCATAATTCATACTTGGGGAATCTAAGTGAAGAGTATCATGAGAATTTTTGATCCTCTTCTGTATGTCTGAAATCACATAAAGGAAAAAAAAAAAGGAAAAAGAGGATGTGTGCTCTCCAAGGGGCAGCTGTGGAGAAATCAGACAATTAATTCAAGAAAAGGAATGGCTGTGGGAAGGCGCGGTGGTGCCTCTCCAGGAGTCAGCTGGCCTCCGGGAGCCGAGTGCCCAGGCGAGACTGTACCGCCAGTGCCCTCCCTCCTAGTACAGGGCGTGTTCTCCCAGACCTGCTCGAGGTGTCATGATTTCAGTCGTCAAAGGCACCCCTCCCGCTGTATCGACTCTGATATTGGCTGTAGGCCAGGAATAGCTGACATGCCTTGCACATGTTGACAGACTGGAGAACATAGAAATGTGAAGTGTTTATCATGTCTGATGACATGACACTTGCAAAGACGTAGTGTATACACTTAAGAGCACAATGGGGTCCTGCAGTCTTAAATCAAGATTTCTTGTTTCATGCACGGTAGTCATGGGCGAAATATTTCTCAAGCACAGCCACGCCCATCAGCATGAAACACATTATGTAACACAACGTTAGCAGAGTGTCTGCATGATGGGGTAACCACCACCACCACCACTCCATGGAGCATTTTCTCAGGGCCAGGCACTGAGCTACATGCTGCTGTTACCCCCGCTGTAGACAGAGAACCCCGAGTGATGGGAGCGCCAATAGCTCACCCCAGCTACTCTCTGCTGTGCAGCAGACCCAGGGCATACTGTTCCCTTTGACTCTAGAGGTTGTTGTCTGCATGTGACACAATATCCCCACCCCAGCATGTCACTCTGCTCAACACACACCATTAGTTCATGTCTACACGGTGTTTGACTCAGACTGCACTCTAATCAGATGCAACTTAAGATCCCTTTGTCCCCCTTTCCCAGGGTCCACTGGCAGGGCCGCTGGTATCTGGACATTCCAGTTCTACCACTGGCAGAGCCGTGTTAATCGTACCAAACCACCATGAATTAGAACAACCGCTTCTTTCAATCTTGTCCAATTTGCCCAAAGCCATGCAGCAAGACCTCAGGACCTGGCCCGTGCTTTCTCAACGCATCTGCTCAAAACACTCGGTGACTGGGCATCACACTGAGGCACGGCGCTGCTGGGGAATGGGGCAACCTAGATCCATCTGTTGACCCATTTCCAAAATGACTGTCGAGTTCTCCTGATTACCGGGACTGTCATTTCTATGTTTCACTTCCCTTTTAGAGGTTTAAAAAATAAAAACAAGTCAGGGATGCTTGAGAACCAAAGGATAACAAAATGACTGCTTTTCAAACTCGAACAAACCCCCCTTGACAGATGAACCCAGCCTGGGGACCTAGAACTCCACTTTCTGCCCCTTAGCAGGTGGCTTCCTTCTCCGCCTGGAATGACTCCCTGTCTTGTCCCCTGGCTATTCTGGCCCATCCTCCCATGCCCTAGTCAAGGGCATTCCTCCCTCACGGACAGACACAGACTGTCCCTGGTGACACAGGGTACAGTGAACCTCTTTCAGGCCTGACACTTCGCACACATCATTTCCTTGTCTCCTGGCTTCTGCACCGAGAGTCTTGCTTGCTGGCTGTGGCACCATGTGCGTGTGCAGGGATAACGTATAAAATGGGTGTGGTGTTTGTTTTCTGATAATCAATGGATTTTACATTACTGCCAAAAATCATAAATGGGCAATGTTACATATACACATTTGGCAACTAAATTTCAGCTCATGTGCCAGCCCGATGGACAAAAAGTGGACATGGGATATATTGTGTTGGGAGAATTGTGGGGCCGTCCCTGAAGTCTGCCGGGAAAGGCCTGGTGGAGGGAGAGGGGGCCAGCAGCCAGACTTCCTGTTGCTGATACACGATACCCAGCAGCAAGCAGGACAGTCCACACTGAAAGTCTAAACTGGTTTGTTCCCAACCACCCCATCCCACCGCACTCCACCCCCACCTACCCAAATCCCCGGGGTGACTTAAAGCAGTGCTTCTCCAAGTGCAACTTGCATATGAATCGTGGGCCATCCAATTGAGATGCAGGTTCTAGGTCACTGGCCCCAGGGTGGGCCTGCAATTCTGCATTTCTAACCAGCTCCCAGGTCATGTCTGAGGACCGCAACTTGGGTAGCAAGGATATAAAGTAAATGCATAAAGACAACTTAATTGAGAGGCCAGCATATTCTATTGATAAAGGTGATAGTATCTGCTCCCCCCATTTCAAAGCTTGGAGCAGCCCAGGGTCCCTGTCACTGTCCTCACTCAGTCCTACCTCTCAGGCCGAACCTGCCCATCTGTCTGAAAAAAACCCTCTCTCCCTCCAGGACGAGCTAAGTCATGCTCCACATTGAGGTACTGGATGCTTCCCCTTGGCCCTCAGATCACTCTTGTCTTTTCCTCTTTCCTGTATTCCCAGGAGCAGGTCACATGGACGATGCCAGCGGCCCCTGATCTCTGGCTTCAGGCTGGGGTGGGCCAGTGGGAACATGACAAGAGGCTGGCGAGAGAGTGGTATGACACTCTTCTCTCGGAACAATGGCTTGTCTTCTAGACAACATCTATGATGTGCAAGAAGCAACCCAGGGGAACCAGGGAGAAAGAGCTGCTGTCAGTACAACTCCCTGTAATTTTCATGTTATTTACTTCTATTATATTTTACTTGTTATTTCTATTAAACCTATTAAGTTCCAGCTCAGGCCCCACCTTTAGAAAGCCTCCCTGTGTTATTTGAACCTTCCCTGATATCCTCTTCTCTTCAACGCACCTAACACATAACTTAGCCCCTTATTCTGAGTCATCTTCTCTCTTTGTTCATTTACTTCTGAGAATCAGTCTGGCCTCCACAACGTGACCAGACACTTCAATCCATTCTCAGGGTTTGACGGTCTCCTGTCTGCCATGGCACCCGGCCCAGCAACGGGATCTCACTTTTTTTATATATATATTTTTTTAATGATTTCAGAGAGGAAGGGAGAGGGAGAGAGAGATAGAAACATCAATGATGAGAGAGAATCATTGATTGGCTGCCTCCTGCACGCCCCCCACTGGGGATTGAGCCTGCAACCTGGGCATATGCCCTGACCAGGATTCAAACCGGTGACCTCTTGGTTCCTGGATCGACGCTCAACTGCTGAGCTACACCCAGCTGGGCAGGGATCTCACTATTGACTATGGATAAACTTTTCCTCTGATGAACAGAAGACAAAATGCATCTGAAACTCAAAGAGTGCAAGTAATTATTTGAGAATAATCTGTTTTTTATTTGTGTTCTCCATTTTTGGTAATAAATGAGTATTCGAAGAAATGTCTAAAAACAACAAAATATACCGGCTTAAAAAAAAGGCTTTATTGAGATGTACTCACTTAAACTGTACAATTCCATGATTTTTCATATGTTTACAGAGTTGGAAAATCATCAGCGTGGTCAATTTTAGAATATTTTGTCAATTCAAAAGGAAACCCCACACCTACTAGTAGTGACCCTTCCCCCCGTCTTGCTCATACATTTGAGCACATGTTTAAAACAAAGCAGGAAGAAGACATTACAAATATACATCTGTTGGGACACGTTTCTGTTCTCATTGCCTGTGATGCTGATTGCAGGCATCCCTCGAGATGCAGTGGGTTCCATTCCAGACCACTACTACAAAAGCGAGTATCTCAATAAAGCAAGTCCTAATCTTTTTGCTGGTGGAGGATCTTGCCTTTAATTTATAAAAAAAACCCAACACCTGTGAAGAGCAATAAAGTGAAGAGCAATACAATCAGGTATGCCTGTACTTCTGATTGTTGGTTGGGTTTCAGGAGAACAGCGTTGAGATGGCATGGAAACTCACCTGGTTTTGCAGAACATCCCAGTTCACCTGCCTCCTTGCACACCTGAGTTCAGGAGCCTCATCCGTCCACTAGAGGGCGTGGCATCATAAATACCAACTGCTCCCCCTGGGCTGTCCCAGGTGTGCCAGACCTCGCCTCTTCAGAAGGGAAGAGCTGGTTCCTGCCAGTCTGAAATGAGCTGTCGAGCTCCTCCTCCGATGTGGTAACTAAGCTGGGAAGGAAGCTTTATTTATGAGCCAACTGATGACTTGATTGATTCGAAAGGTGAGGTGTGGACACAAAGAAAACACTTTATGTTGGTGATGATGATGACGATAATAATAATGCTGCCATTTATTGAATATTTACAATGTGCTTGGCACAGCGCTAAGAACATTACATGCATATCTTATTTAATCCTCACAACAATCTTCTTTGATGGACCTTCTTGTTTTGCTCAATTTACTGACAAGGAAGCTTAGAGAAAGAGCTTTAATAACTTAACCAGAGGATCTTTCCTGATCTTTAAGATCAGTCAAATGATCTGTTTGGATAGAGGGAGGCCAGTCTGAATTGGATGACCTTCTGAAGTCTACAAAGCTGTAGCATCTGAGATTTATGTTATCTACAAAACCAAGATCCTAGAAAGTCCCTCAAGTAAAAAACATTGGGCCTTGGCCTGTTGCTCAGTGGTTAGAGTATCAGCCCAAGAACCAAAAGGTTGTGGGTTTGATTCCAATCAAGGGCATGTTCAAGTTGCAGGTTCAAACCCCAGATCCAGTCAGGGCACATGTGGGAGGCAGCCAATTGATGTGTCTCTCTCATGTTGATATCTCTCTCTCTCTCTCTCTCTCTCCCCCCCCCCACCCCCTCTCCTGCCACCCTCCCTTCCACCCTGTCTAAAACTCAATGGAAAAAAATATCCTCGGGTGAAAATTAAACATACACATGCACATACACAAGAGACCTGTGTATTTAAGGGGAGTGGGAAAAGACTATTTTTTATATAAATTAGAAATATCTAACAACATGTGCCATGAATAGAATTCTAGATCTCTGGAAACCAGTCCCTGATCAACCTAGATCAATGGTTCTCAACCTTTCTAATGCCGTGACCCTTTAATACAGTTCCTCATGTTGTGGTGACCCCCAACCATAAAATTATTTTCGTTGCTACTTCATAACTGTAATTTTGCTACTGTTAATGAATCATAATGTAAATATCTGTGTTTTCTGATGGTCTTAGGCTCTACACCAGAGGTTCTCAACCTGTGGGTTGCTAGCAGGGTCGCCTAAGACCATCGGAAAACACAGATCTCTACATTATGATTCATTAACAGTAGCAAAATTACAGTTATGAAGTAGCAACGAAAATAATTTTATGGTTGGGGGTCACCACAACATGAGGAACTGTATTAAAGGGTCACGGCATTAGAAAGGTTGAGAACCACTGGCCTAGATGGACCTGACCCCAGTACTGGCCAAGGCCTAAGAACTTATGTTGCAGCAGGACAATGCCCACCTAGGGATCCCACCTGTCCCAGGTTTACTGTTCCCACCTGCAAGAATGGGACCCAAAAACTCCATCTTTGGCCCATGCCCCTTTGCTATGTAGTTCACATTATTAATTTTAACAATGTTGATATGATTGGTGGCAGTGTTCAATGTGACCCAGGACAGTCTCCATTCCAGGTTCCCAGGGGCAGGAGATAGGACTCCAGGTGTAGATATGGGGCACACCTCATTGTCATTGCAGTGATTCAAGCTGAGCTGTGAGAAGGCTGCTGGGGGTGGGATCTGTGATCTACGCAAACACCCAGCAGCCCCCAGTGTGCCTTCCCCTCCATTTATCTGCTCCGTCTCTGTCCTCCACAGCGTCCCTCCCCCCTGACGTGTCCTGATCCTCTCAGATTCGGCAGCCACTTCTGGAGTCCCAGGTCATCCCAGGTGGTATGACCAGCTATGTCCCACCTTCCACACCACCTTCTGCTGTTAGGTAACCTTACCTTCAGGAAAAACATTGTAAGTCGTGGATAAGCACTGCCAAAACTTTATAAGATGCAAATAAGCAGACAAGAACCACCTGGGAAGGTGAAATGGTGCAGCACTTTGGAAAACAACCTGGCAGTTCCTCCAACTGTTCACCTCAAGTTGCCATGTGACCCGGCAGTTCCATCTCTGGAAGCTCTCTGTGGACTCATCACTCCCTGGCGGGAGCCCCGGGTGTTAGCATTGCAATCCCTGATCCATTCTGTTTCACCGTTGGCATCATTTGAGCCAGCACTACATTATCCCACTGGGACACATAACACAGGTGGGTTCTCACCATTTCAGGACCTGTCGCTGTCCACTGGAAATTCATTCATTCACAGAACCAAGTGGTCCCAAACTAGGACCTCTGCTCAGGTTCCTTGGGGTGCCCTCAGCCCCGCATTCTTTCCTTCAGTTCCATGGCTGCTGGTCCGACCACCAAGGCCAAAAGCTGATGAGCATTGTGGTCACAGCCAGATTCCCCAGCCTGGGACACCTGGCCCTTCACACTCAGCAATTCCTAGATAACGGTACTTCAGAACCACAGCAGGAGCCATAGGGAAAGGAGGAGGCTGCTCAGGAGGGTGGACGGAGAATGGTGGCAGCGTCAGGAAGCTGTGTGACATTGACAAGTCACACAAACTCTCTGAGCTTCCGTTTTCTCAGCTGCAAAAGGGAGATTATGATACTTTATTCAAAGAGCTGATGTGAGGGGTGAGTGAGTAATAGGGAGTGAATAAACAAATCAGAGACTGATTGTGCCTGTGCATGCGGCATGCCAGGCTCTGTTAGGAGATCTCTCTCTCACACACACACACACACATACACACACACTTACACTCTCTCACACACACTCATTGGATATTTACTAAGCATCTGCTAGGTGCTTGGTGGCCCTCTAGACCCTGAGGACATAGAAAGCAATACAGCAATGCCTTGCCCTCGTGTACCTGACAGTCTAATGCTGGAGACAGAAAACAAGCAAGTAAAGAGATAAACCAGTGTTTTCAGTGTAAGCAAGTGCCATGAAGAAAAATAAATAACCCAAACAAACCTGGGTAACAAGGTGGAGGGCAATTCATTGGGGGATTTTTTTAATCCTCACCCGAGGATATGTTTTTATTGACTATTTAGAGAGAGAGAAATATTGACATGAGATAGAAACATCAATTGTTTGGTTGGGGAGGCTCTATTTTTAAGGAAGTCAGGGAAGGCCTTCAGAAGGAGGTGCATTGGGGCCCAGACCTGACGGCAGGAAGAAGACAGCCATGCAGAGTTCTGGAGGGAGAGCATTCCAGCACACTAGAGTGGTGGTCCCAAAGTGCTCAGGTGGGACATCATCCTGGGCTCACAATTCACTCTGGGGGCCATGGCTCATAGCACCCCCTTCCCAGCTCAGAGCACTAGCACCAGGTTGGAGAAGGGCCTGGCACCTTATGCCCCTGAAGCCGCCATGTCACCCTTAGGGTCAGGACGCCACTAACCAGCGGTGGCCAGCTTTAGGCTGCACCTGGATGTAATTTCTCGCTGGTGTTAACGGGCAGGCGGTGGGAGCGGGGAGAGGGGAAAACAAAATAAGCTTCAAAGTCCCGGCTGTGCCTGCGTTTACGCCCTCTCTCAGGGGCATGGGGTTGGGGCTGAGCAAGGATGCCCACAGCAGCCTCATCATCTCATTAAATCAAATGACTGGGCACAGCAGGAGTGCCGGGCACCTCTGGGGTGCGCTTTCCCGCTGCTCATGAATAGCCTGTCTTGTTTCCCTCAAAAATAATTTTTTTAAATGTCTTCACACAAAACGCCTCTCTCTTTTGGGATTTCCAAAGTTAGCAAAAATTGAACTCCAAGCAGCAAAGAGCTGAATCGCTGTGCAGTTTGCATTTTCCATTTCCTTCGCTTCCATCTTCCTGCTCCGTTGGAAGGGAAAGGGAAGCAGTTAATGTCAGGGGGAGGGGGCTTGGCCCGAGTCCTCCCTGGCCCCTTTGTTCCTTTTGGCCTCTTTGAAAGCTCTGGGCGTCCCTGCAGCCTTGGGGTCCACCTGGCCCAGAAAAACGGTCTGGGAACCATGTCCCTGACCATTTTTGTCACTGTTGCTTGCTTTCAGCCCCCCCTCTGCCTACACACATGCACACACACACACACACACACACACACACACACACACACTAGTTGTCAACAGTATGTTCAGGGGAGTTTTTCTCCTGTAAGTCTTGCCCGCCAGGGGCTCAGGGAGAGCCAGGCATTGCGAGGTGACAGCGCAGGGCTGGCCAGATCGTTAGCCGCTTCCGTGTGCGATGAATCTGTCAGCTGCAGCTTGGGCTGTGACTTCTGACACTTTCCTCCACCAGCCTTTGATGACTGACCTTCTCAAAGGGGAGATGGGGTGGGGTGGCCAGGGAGGAGCCTGCCATCCTCTGTCCACCCCCAGACCACAGAGAGCAGGAAACAGGAGTCTAGAGCAGATATCAGAGGCCAGAGGATTCTCAGCATCAGGGAGAGAAGCAAGGCCCAGACTTGCCACTGAGCACACTCCCAGGACAGGCTGGGAGGCGCCAACTTAACTCAAGGGACCTGGTAGGGAACATACAGGCAGAAAGGAGGTCAGAGGGGCTGGCACATTCCTTCCTCTGGAGCCCAAGGTGTCTGAGAGAGAGCAGGTGAGAGGCAGGAATTTCACTCTCTCATCAGAGTCTCACTTCTCAGCACTTCCCCCCAAGATGGCCCCCTTCCCGTCCATCCTAAATGAACTGCTACTCCACCACCTGGAAACACCCCCGCTTGATGGTTCTAGTCAGGCTGAGCCCTCTGCTCAGAACTCTCCTCTAGCAGCACTCTGTTCCTCCTTGAATAAACACTCTCTCACACACACTTTACAAGGACCTTATCGTCCCCCAGGACTCTTTCCCTAATTTCTCCCTCCCAGCACTTCCCCTGTGGTAGTTCATACTCGATTGCAATCGCTCCATTTATTTCTCTGTCTCTTTCACTGAGCTGTGAGCCCAGGAGAACAGCACCTCTCTTTTTAATTGTGTACCCCCAACACAAGACTCAGAGTATGGCATCCTCAGGTATCTTGCCTTGTTGTTGCAAGATAGCTGCTGCAGCTCCACTCATCACATCCTCTCCTGACACTATCCAAAATAAGAAGGGAGGAAGGAGACCCCTCTTTGAATGTCTCTCCCTTATATAAGGGTGTGGGGGAATATTCCCCAGAGGCAGACTTCTTACATCTCATTGGTCATAACTAAGTCAAATGGTTCCATAAACACCGAACGAATAGGTGGAGAGGGGGAGGGAGAAAAGATAGAGGGAGAGAAGAATTGGTAGAAGAATGAAAGAATAAAAGGATGAATGGATGGGTGGATGGATTTTTTTTCTTAATTCCTTTTCATAGATGCTTCATTGTGATTATATTGTGTTATAGTGATTGTGATCAAGAAGATGGCAAATGGGAGACCTGGACTTAATTAAAAAAAAAAAAAACTGTCAGAGATACAGAAAGCCTGTCCCAGTCCAGCTCTGTCTTCCCACTCTCTTGGATGGCCCTGAGGTCCAGCCAGTTTCCCACTCAGAAACCGCACCTAGAAGCTCCCCGAGCAGATGGTGTGAGTTGTCTACTCAAAGCCAGACCCTCCCCCTTCCTGCTCACTGGCACATCCCCCCTCTCCCCTGTGGGGGAGGCTGCAACTGCTGGAGGCTCTCTTTTCCGGGGCCCCCTGCAGTTAGGGAGAGTCTTTAGACCACTTTCCACCAAGACGGAAGGGGATGTCTGCTTTCTGAGAAATGCAAAAAAAAAAAAAAAGCCCTTTCCCACCTCTGGTTTGTGTGCAGTCATGAGAGGATGTGATGCTGGGTCTGGGGCTGCCATTTTGCCGCCTGAGGACAAAATGCCAACGCACCGAGGAAGACACGCCTGGTCCTGATGACATCATTAGGCCACTGAGCAAGCCTTGAACTCGCTATATCTGTGCTTCTCTCCAGAGAGATAATTACATGTCTTGTTGATGCTGCTCTTAGTCAGATCTCTGGTTACTTGTGGCCACGGCGGCACAGTGAAATGCCTCCCGTCGGCAGTAGCTTTGGCAGTCATGGCCCCACAAAGATTCAGAAATCAGGGGTGTTGGTGGGGAGAAGGTCCGCTTCAGTGAAAATGGGTCAGGAAGAAAATCAGTTTTAAATAGTTTATGTAAAGTGTGCTTGCTTTGTAGAATATGAGATTAAATAAAGGACATGGGAAATGCAGGAGGCATTGGTGGGATAATTTTCCCAAATCTTTCTCTCCAGGAAAATTAGTCTGAAAACCCACTACTCCTGAATGTCAGCACCCTGAAGATTGGTTCTATCTTTCATAAGATGTTGGGCACGTAAAAAGTACGAGATGCGGTGGCAGGTACTGGAGACACAGTGATGAGGAAGACAGGCTGGGCCCTGCCCTCCAGTGGCTTCCACCACGTGCAGATCCAGACAAATAAACTGTCCATTGAAATATAATGTGACTGGGAAAATGACATCTTTAAAGAAACCTGGCAGACACCACCTTAACCAAGAGATCCAGCTAACACCACCAGCATCTATACTAATAAAAGGTAATATGCTAATTAGACTGGATGTCTTTTAGACACCCATCCAGACGTCCTTCCGGACAAAGCCACGGTGGCAAGGGCCGAGGCAGAGGTGGTTAGGGGTGATCAGGCTGGCAGGGGAGAGCAGTTAGGGGCGATCAGGCCAGCAGGCAGAGGTGGTTAGGGGCAATCAGGCAGGCAGGCAGGCGAGCGGTTAGGAGCCAGTGGTCCTGGATTGTGAGAGGGATGTCTGACTGCCGGTTTAGGCCTGATCCCACAGCCAGCAGTCAGACATCCCTCAAGGGGTCCCAGATTGGAGAAGGTGCAGGCCAGGCTGAGGGACACCCCCTCCCGTGCATGAATTTTGTGCACTGGGCCTCTAGTTAAGGCATAAGGGCCTCTTGTACTCCCCAGTAGGATACTCTCTTGAGAAGGCCCCAACATCACTTCAGGGGCATGCTTGCCAGGAATGCATCACAGCAGTCTAATCATCAGCTAACCTCACACAAACCGAAATGGAAGAACATTCGGCAAAATGCATGACCAGAGCTCTTCAAAAATGCTGAGGTCATGAAGGACAGGGAAAGAGGAAGGAACTGTCCTCGACTGGAGGAAAATGAGACATGACAACCGCAAGCAATAAGGGACCCTGGGCTGGGTCTTGGAAAAATAAAGGACATTTGTGAAAAAGAAAAGATGAAATCTAAATAAAGTCTGTAGTTGTGTCAATGTGAACTTCCTAGTTTTATTTTACAAATAAAATTATCATTTTATTTTATTTTGTCCTTATATAAAATATGAATGATAGGGGATGCTAGGTAAGGGTAAATAAAAAATTTCTTATGATTTTTTAAACTTTTCTGTAAGTCTAAGATTATTTTTTTTAAGTGTTAAAAGTATAATGTGGTTAATCTGCTGATAAAAGAATTATAGATGCTATGAGATCATATGCCCCATGACTAACCTACCCCATCATTAATTCACTCAGTCAGTTATTCAGCTAATTTTTAATGAGCACCTACTACCTGCTAGGCATTGTGCTATATGCTGGAGATAGGGGAGTGAGCAAGACACTCCTCTTCAGAGATGGGAGACCTGGACTTAATTTTTAAAAAAAAATTAAGACACTCTTCTCTTTTCCATTTGCCTCAACCAAGGAGATGCCCCAGAGGGAAGCTGTTTCTTTAGCAGAGTGGATGTGTGGTACAAAGCCACTATCAACTCAGGGTGAACTTGTAGCCTGGGCAAATATACTCTCTTTTGCTGTGAACCAATGAGACTCTAGGGCTTCCTTGTCACAACAGCTAAGTAAGTTCTAAGGGTTGAGTAGTAATCTCTCTGTATACCAAGTGGACAGGGAGTGACTGCTGAGTGCTGACCGGATGACTCAGGCTGACAGGCATTAGTGGAGTTCATTGCAACAGCTCAAGATGGGAAACTCCATCCCAAGACGGGGAAATAGAGGAAACTGAAGCATGCACAGGACAGATTGAGGTAACATTGCTTCCACATCACACTTCAGTGTCCTCCCCATCCATCCTTTCAAGTTTTAATTCAGCACCACCATTCACTCACTGAGCACCTATGTCAACACCTGGCGCTGCTGCAGGCAATGGAGGTACATCATGAATCAGTTGTCTAGTGCGGGGTAACAAACCACCCCAAAACTTAGTGGTTTTAAACAACCACCAGTTGAGTACACAACTGTGTGAGGAAGCTGGGTGTTTCTTCTGCTCTGGGAGGCACTGGCTGATTTCTCCTGGGCTTCCTTCTACGTCTGTGGCCAGCTGGGAGCTAGCTGATATAGGGTGGTTTCATTTCCGTGTTACATGGCAACCAGGCCGTTGGCTGGGCTGTCTCAGCTCTCCTGTGGCCCTTACTCTCCAGCAGGCTGGCCCAGGCTTGTTCACACAGAGACCTCGGTGTCACAAGAGCAGCAAGCAGTGGGACCCAAGCACACAAACACTCACATCACGTCTGCTAACTTTCCAGGGGCCAAAGCAGGTGTCACGGCCAAGCCCAAGTTCAAGGTGAAGAAAGACGGTAGCCTTGGTGGGAAGGGCAAATTAGTGGCCATTTACCAGACCCAGTGGGGAGAGCAGACAACAGCCAACAAGAGGGAGGGAGCAATGTCCTCGGCGGGAGGGACAGGGAAGGTTTCATGGGGGAGGTGATGCTTGAGTTGCGGCCCTGAAAGGTAAACGCAAGCTCACCCAGGAAAGTTGGTTCATGCACATTACACACGCAAAAAGCATGAGGAAGGAAGAAAACCCAGAACAAGGATTGCCTGGGCATCAGTAACCCGGACCATCAGACGCCTGGGGTGTGGTGGAGGGCAGAGACAAAAAGACAATAATGCAGTAATAATAAGGAAAGTGAACACGGGTGGCAACGTGGTGTGGCCAGTAAGAAAACAGAACTGTCTAGCTGGGCGACCTTAGGAGCATTACTTAGTCTTTCTGTGCATCAAATTCTTCATCTGTGAGAAGGGGATAATGATAATGCTAATCATTTCCCAGTTTTTTATTTTTAATTTAATTTAAAAAAACATAACATGAGGAGTTGTTCCTGGTACGTGATCAGCACTCAGTAAATTGTAGTGATTTATCGTTCCCTCACCACACGGCTGCTTTTTGAAGCCATTATCTGGTTTAACATTCACAACAACGCTCCGCTCTAGATAGAGACTTTGATCCCACTTTGGAGATGAATGAGCTCAGTGTCTGGCCAGGAGCCAGCACCAGTGACCACACGGGGGCCACAGTCAGAGAGTCGGTGTGAATGACCTGCTCCCTGCGAGCTGCCCCTGGGGATTGCGCTATTTCAGAGCCACTTGTCCGGTTTGTTCTCCCACAAGAAGAGGGGCCGTTGTAAACACACCTCGCTCCCGTGCCCTCTCAGGGGCCCACAGACTCACCAGGGCGATGGGAGTCCTTGTTTATGCCCATGTCAGGCTGTGTTGGGGTTTTCCTATAAATCTGTTGTTTTCTTGAGAATGGGGAGATGTGCCCTGACTTGACTGTCTTTGGCAAGAAGCAGAACATTCCGATGACGGAGTAACCCAAAAGGCAATGTCTCCATCAAGCCAAGGACGTGGCGGCCGACTTCCAGGCCTCTTTCCAGTCTGACTCTGGAGGCGTGTTTACAGACGGTCACGCATTCAGACAAAGGAGACACCCTGCGGCACAGTGTGGGTGCCGCCAGGCTTTCGGGGGCAGTCACGGCCCAGTGCGCGCTTCGCCCATCCAGGCTGGAGTGGCATTCAGGAGCACGGTGCCCTGGGAGCAGAGTTTATTTAAAGAACTGAGAGGTTAAACCACTCCGTGTTCTGCTGAGTTCCAGCAGAGGCGTTTCTAGTCAGGTTGACCTGGGCCATGTGAGCTCTCAGAACTTCCCCCAATGTTTCAATTCGGTAATATACCGCAAAATGCCAGTGGTGAGGGAAAGCCACAGGTCAGTAGCTCTGGAGACAACTGTGCTGCGCATGTTGTCAGTGTGCAACTGGCATGCTTCCCACGGCCACTCACTGGAGGTGGGCGATGGTATTACCCCTCATGTACAAGTGGAGAAACGGAGGCACGGAGCAGGTGAAACCACCTGCCCAGGTGTGACCACCATGCAGGGCAGAGATGGGATTGGAGCCAAGTGTGTGGCCCTGGTATCCAAGCTCCCTTTTCTGGGAGCTGTCAGCAAGCACTCCGTGCCGAGTTGGAACCTGCATCCCCTTAGCTCCCTCTGTTACTGCAGACTCTGTTACTGGGTTAGGGACTGGCCTTGACCTTCGCAATGGGAAGGGCCACCCATGCTCAACCTGCTCAGAACACTGAGGTCAGACAGGTAATGGGCTTCACTGAAGCCCCGGGCCATGCTCCCTCCAACATTCAACTGGCTGTGTCCCCAGAATGCAGTCTGACACCTGCTACACACAGAGATGGGGGGCCCCCACCACAGCTCTGCTGTCAGAATCACCAGGGCAGTACATGCCACTCTGGCGTAGCCCATCTCCCCATCCCTGTGTTTCTGTGCTGGGGCATCCACCGTCCCTCCTGATCAGGCAGACTGCATGGCACATGCTGGCCTTTGCCATCCTGGTTGGCTTCTCTGGTTGACTGTCTGGCACCCACTGGGCTGGGCTGGCCAAGTTCTGCACTCACATGTGAGCAACAGGAGTATCCAGGGGGGCATGTGCTTGCGCCTGGCCAGTGACATCAGTGAACCAGGGTTTAGGTTCACCAGCAGCAAAGTGAATTTTGGATTCAGATGCCTTGTGATGCCTTCTGTCTGCTCCCATCATCCTCTGCCCTACAGGGAGGGATACAATTAATGAGCTATCCCCAAACTCTGCCTGCGGGAGCTCCGGCAGAAGAGATGGGATTGGACCACGTGTTTGCATTTTCTCTTTCCAAGCATGGCCTCCCTCTCCTCTCCACACCCTGCTTCCCCAGTACAAATCCCATCACTCCTTTTCTAAGACAGAATGCAGAGCCTGGCCACAGATAAGAAATAAAAAATTCCGACAGCGCCCTCATTGAGGAGCTCATTATGCCTTTCCCAGTTCTACCCACCTCTCTGCATCCTCACAGTCTCTCCCTGGTCACCTCACCCAGACATGCTGGCAGCAGCTGGCAGGCCTCCCTGCCCCCACCCAATGCATGCCCACTACTCTGAGTTAGGAAACCCACTCAAGGGCTTCCCACGGTCCTCAAGATAAGACCCAAGGCTCGGGAGCTCCTCAGGGGCCCTCGGGCTCCGCCTGGGCTCACTTCCCAGAGGAAGGGATGTCTATCCCTCCACCGGCTCCCTCTCACCTCTAGCTTTTGCTGCCCCGCCCCCTTCTTGACACCCACCTTCCAGACCAATAGAAAGTGTGACGGGTGTTCTTTCTCTGCTCCCCACTCCCCACTTCCAGCTCTTGGCTTCAGCATAATTCCCACTGAGAATCCCTCCCTGACCCCTGTGCTGGGGCCCCGGTTTTTTGTGTGTGTTTGTTTTTACATATTTGGAGCAACCAAGGCGTGAGGGACTTTGATTCTCATCTTCATCCTTTTTCCTGGAACACCAGTCAAATTCCGCGAGCCCACTGTGTGCTTTTCCCACCGGGCAGCCTGGTGCTTCCCTCGGGCCCTCAAAGTTAGGACCCTGCAGTTCCCACTGCTGCTAGTCCTGGGCTCAGGCTGCACACCCCTGCTGGGGACCTGAACATCCCCTTCTCACTCGGGGCAACCTCCACGTTTTGGGGATTTCTCAGAAGACAGTTGCCATGCCCATATCCTCCTTCCACCCTTCCCCCACTCCCACCCCCCACATGGAGAGTGCCTGCGCCCTTTCACAGAAGAGGGTGGAATATGATCAGTCATAATCCCTCCTCCAGAGCATTGCCTGTGCTCCTATCTCTGGCCCCTTCCCTGTGTCATGCCTTTGAAGTGCCACTAAGCCTCCAGTAGCCTTCAGATGACACTTCAGTTACACCTCTTCTGCATTCTTATCTGCACCACGGTCTTTGAGTGGTGACGAGTTGACACACTGGCAACCTCTCTGGGAGGAGCATGTCCCCTGGGTGACCTTTTGGCTTCTGAAGACAGCACCTGGGCCTGCAGATGGAGGGGGTGCTGGGCATAGCACCCGTGACATCTTGATGTGTCTCCTTTCACCACCAGTCCTCTGCAAGGGAGGGACTCCCAAATGCCTCCCTCTGGGTCCCCCACGTGGGTGCTAGTTGCTGTCAGATTGGTTTTGAAAACATACGACATAAAAACATGGCATATAGATTTTTACCATCTTAACCACTGTTAAGTGTACCGTTCAGCAGCATTAAGTGCATGCCCACTGTGTGCAAACATCACCCCCATCCATCCCCATAGCTCTCTCATCTTCCCAAACTGAAGCTCTGTCTCCATTAAACACTAACTCCCCATGGCCTCCCTCAGCCCCTGGCACCCACCATCCTACTTTCTGTCTCTATGAATTTTACTCAGGGCCTCATCTGAGTAAAATGATGCAGTATTTGTCCTTTTGTGTCCGGCTAATCTCACTCAGCATCATGTCCTCAGGCTTCACCCATGGTGTAGCCTGTGCCAGAATGCCTTCCTTCTTAAGGCTGAATAGTATTGCATCATAGGGACCACATTTTGGTTATCCATTTATCCGTCAGCAGACACGTGGGTTGTTCCCTCCTTTTGACTAGTGTGAGTTATGCTGCTGTGAACGTGGGCAAGTCCCAGCTTTCAACACTTTGGGGTAAATACCCAGAAGTGGAATTGCTGGATCATGTGGTAATTTTGTTTACTTTTTTGAGGAACTTCCAGATTCTTTTCCATGGCAACTGCCCCATTTTACAATCCCACCAGCAGTGCATGAGTGTTGCAGTTTTTCCACATTTGCTTCAGCATCTATTTTCCTCCTTTTTCCTAATAGCCATTCCAATGAATGTGACATGCTATCTCGTTATGGTTCTGTGTCAGACTGCTTTTTAAACCTCCAGCCTCAAAAACTTGCCAGTCATCTTCTCCTGGGACATCCTTCAAAGTGCTTTTCCCTTGCTCCTTCTCTCCATAAGCATCAAGGAGGTGACTTAAGGAAGATGTGGCCCTGCTATGGGTACCAGAAGTGGCCTGTTATTCTGTGGTGAAGACGGGAACTCACCTGGATGCTCACCCCAAGAAGATAGAGTGTGCCAAAGGTGCTGAGGATACCAACCCCCTGTGACATGGTGGTGACACAGACACAAGCTCCCTATTTTACAGATGAGGAAACTGAGACTTAGGAAACCTCCACTTCCGTGCCATGCTGACCTTCAACATTCTATCGTCAAAAAGGCATGTCCCTCTGCACCTCATCCAAAAAGTTATGCCACTGGTATTCTGGAGTGATCTCAGCTGAGAAGACCATGTTGCTGGCCCAAGGGGCAGGTTCCAGGGCCATGGTGGGAGCTCTGGTCTCCCTTCTCTTCTGCACTCTCACTGGGATGCAATGAGGAAGCTCCCAGGATGGGCCAGGGGAGGAAGTGGTCAGAGGAGCGGGTGGGGCAGGACAGGTGGAGACTGGAAATGGCTTCTGCAGAGTTTGGGGGCTATTCCCTATCTTAGCGCCTTTGCACGTGCTGTTTCCTCTTCCTGGAACACTCTTCCTCAGACCTCTGTTTATCCAACCTTGCACCTCCTTATGGTCTTCACTCAAATGTCAGCTTCTCTGGCCTCTTTATTTAATACCAGAGGCCCAGTGCATGAAAATTCATGCACTGGAGGGGGTCCCTCAGCCCGGCCTGCCCCCTCTCACAGTCCAGGAGCCCTCAAGGGCAGGAGGCAACCCAGCTATCAAGGGAAGGCAATGCCCCCATCACACCTCTGCTGCTGCCACTGCCAGCAGCACAAGCTTTGGCCGGCCCTGGTTACCTGCGCCTCAGGCCAGCCCTGGGTGGCTGGGCAGCCAACATCTGAGGCTTGCCTATGCCTCAGGCCAGCCCTGGGCGGCTGGGGGGCTGTGGGGACTGGGAGCTCTGGAGGCAGGTGCACGGAGCGGCCTGACCCACCTCGGCGCGGGCCTGGCCGTGCCGCACACCTGCCGCTCCAACAGGGCTGAGTGGACTGGGTGCCGCCAACTTGTGGCTATGGGCACCGCCACCTTTGAGGGTGTGCCAGTCAATTAGCATATTCCCTCTTTATTAGATAAGATTGCTGCTTACCTGGCACACAACACTCTCCAGTATACTGTATACCTATTTATTTATTCGGGGATCTGTCTCCACTCCCAGTGTGTAAGTTCCACATAGGCAGGGATGTTGTGTGTGCTTTGTTCTATGCTATGTCCCCAGCACCTCAGTAATGACTGGCACATAGTAGATGCTCAGTAAATATCTGATGAATAAATTTTAGGCAGAAGGAACAGGACAGAGAGCCACAGAAATGTGAAGCCATTTGGTGGGTTCAAGAACCCTTGTGCAGTTCCTTATTTGAGGGTAATGTTCAGGGCTGTCCCCTACAGTGGTTCAGGCTGTGTGCTACCCAACGATGCCAAGCTCAGGAGACCCATGGGGGTAAATTCCAACCTGCCCTTGCTTATCAGGACATACACCTGCAAAGCTGTCTAGAAGGGGTGTCTTTTCTAAAGTGCGCAAGCATTATATAGGCTCATAATGACCTTGAATATGGGGCCTGGATCTCAGGAAATAAAGCAGGACAGACAGGAGATATGGATCCTGAGGGGCGTTACCCTGACCACAAAGAGGAGACTGCCACAGAGGCTTATGGTCCTACATGGCATCCCCTCGGCCCGCCTGATTTTAACACCTTTGTTGCAAGCAGTTCCTGGCTCTTGCCAGCATCCCCTATACATCCGTCTGCTTTTCTTGTTCCAAAGCTGGTAAGCCCCTTCCCCACCCAGTTGCCCAGGAGTAAAGGGGAGTTAATACCCCAGAGGTAACCCTCAACCAATGGGGCTAGGGGTCAGTGGGTACATGCCAGGCTCCCAGACAATTTGGACTTGTCTCTCGAGGTAACTGACAATACATGGAAAATTTTTAAATGCACACACCCTTCATAGGACAACACTTGAAGGCCTGTGTCCCAAGTAAATATCCAAACTAGATTGAAAAGGCAAATGTGCAAACATGTCTGTCAAATGCTGTCAACAACAGCAAAATTAAATAAACAAATAAGTAAACTAAATGTCTATGTTCATCAGCAGGCATTTGGTTTTAAAGTTAATGGTCCATCCACATGATAAAATACTGTGCCATTAACTTTAGGTCTAGTGACAAAGAAAAGTGAGCATAATGTAATGTACCACACAAAAAACATTATGAAACAGTGTGATTCCATGTTTGGATAGATGATAGATTATAGATAGATATAGATATAGATAGATATAGATATAGATAGATATAGATATAGATATAGATGATATAGATGATATAGATATAGAACTTGAGGAAGAAGGCATGCAGATAGATAGATGATAGATAGATAGATAGATAGATAGATAGATAGATAGATAGATAGACAGACAATCTATAGTATATAGGTGGATAACCTATGTGTTTCTCTATACATATGTCTTCTACCTCAAACTATAACCACTATCTTGGCTGGTGAATGCCTTACCATCTCCTTCTTTGCAGCCTGGCTCTAACGTGGAAAAATTATGCCAACCAAAAGGAACCCTGATTTAGTGAGTGGTGGTGTCAAAGTGATCTTTGAATAGCACATTCATCTGCACTCCCGAATTCAGCCAGGAAGGGGAAGGGGGGTGAGGGAGAGAAGAGAAAGAAAAAGCCACGTGTTTGTGTAAGCATTTTGGAGACGCTGAGCTCAATAAGGCAGGTGTGCTGTGCGGGCTGCTTCAAGACCACAGGGGCAAAGGCACAGTTAGAGCACTAATTAAAATGTGCCAAATAACTGAAGCGCCGTCAGATCCAGCTGCAGAAACCCAGAGGTCAAAGTGCTTAAGGATACATTAAATGCGGATTTTTCCATAATTATTTAAATATGTGTTAATGAGTGCTCCGAACATAGTCAGAGTATGTCCATTAAAGGATTAAAAATAAAGGGAAATGGAAAGGAGTAGCTTGAACAGTAAGAAAAGCACTCATGTGGGAGTCAAACCCCCCACATTTCTGTTTTGGCTCTACTCGGAGCACATCGCCCAAACTCAGTGGGCTCCATTTTCTCATTTGAAAATAAAGGACAGAGGAGAATTGATTGATAGATTTCCCCACTATAAAACTCCCTCCTCATCAAAACCTGCCAATCTTCTGTGTTTAATTTAAGTAGAAAATAGGGCTGGTCTAAGGAAAGGGGGCTTGCAGGAAGACCATGAAACTTTCTGTGCTTTCCTGGCTTTATAGGTAGAAAAAAAGGGGGCCACTTTTTAAAACTAAAGGAGCAAAATACAAATGAGCTACTCAGAAAATGCCGAGAACATTC
Organism: Corynorhinus townsendii; assembly: GCA_026230045.1. Lineage (NCBI taxonomy): Eukaryota > Metazoa > Chordata > Mammalia > Chiroptera > Vespertilionidae > Corynorhinus > Corynorhinus townsendii. The sequence goes on from JAPDVU010000011.1 coordinate 34,657,358, forward strand.
TGATGGAGGCGCGGGGACGGGTGTTCACATACTTATGCCATTAAGCCCTGGTCCTCCCGTTCCACCCCAAGTGGAAACCCATCAAAGTGTCAGCTTAGACCTGAGTCTCTGGCTAAGAAGGGAGGCATTTACACCCTTTTCTAGGAGTGGAGGAAATAGAGGAATGACATTTCCATCATTTTTCTTCCCCAAGCAAGGAGGGGGGGGAAAGAAAAGAAAAAAGAAAGAAACCTAGTCCAAGACTTTGCTACATACCATGCCATTGACACCTCGCCTGTGATCGGAACCTCTAGTTCCAAAATAAAGAAAGTAGTGATTTCAGGGTATATTTTTGCCTACATTTTTGAGGATGTTTTGGGCCTTTCATCTTCTTTGAAGGCATGTCACCTAATTACACCTCTTTCATCCATGTATTCCCCAGTCAGAATATGCCAGGCCCCTCCACGGCAATTGGTTATGACTGAGGGGTTTCCACGTTCCAGCTGGTGCAGAGAGCTGGGTATTTGTGAATACCTGAATAAACTCCTTTAATCCAAAAACAAACTCCTCCTGAAAGAAACAGCCTGAAAAGGCCTTTCATAGAGTGTTTTCCAACTCACTGGCTCATGGTCTCTTTGGATTTCACCGTGCTTCCTGTACTAATGGTCTCAGAATGCATTCCCAATTGTGGCTTGCTGGTCTACCGAGGTCCCAGGCATTAAAGGGGAAGAAGGAAAAAAGTAACATAGCAGATGCTTATAGGCACTGCCAGGGCTGGATAGGTGGAAACTGAAAGGAAATACATGTGGGTGAGAGTGCTATGTTCTTTCTACAACTTCTTTTTTTTAAAGACATGCTTCTCTAAGTCATGCTTTAAAAACAAAGTTACAATCACACATAGGAACACGTGGGATTAATCTGCAGGATTAAAAGCAGATCGCCTGAATTCGCATTGGAAATTCGTAAGTACAAGGCCTGATTACACTAGTCTAATAAATAGATTTGCTTTTGGAAGATTGACAACTTGAATTTTTAAGTCTATATTGTGGAGACCATAATGGGTGCATTAAAAGAGTGCAGAGCTAACCTGGAGGCTGACACCTGCCCAACAGGCAGATATGTGCTGAGAGCAGAGCCTTGGAGGAGGAGTTAAGATTCAATGTCAGAACCAGCACGCTCACTTACTGTCCAGGTAAACTAGCCTAACCTGGTTATCTCCTGTCCATGCCTCAATGTCTTGATCTCAAAGGTGAAAGGATTGGCTAGATCTGAGAACTTTTTCTTCAACAAATTAGTCATCCTTATCGCAGACCCACACCCATTTGGATCCTCATTTGCCCTCTCCTGCCATCCAGCAATGGCTGACAGGACTCAGTCCGGTTACTATTGCTGCATAACAAATAACCCCAAATTCAAGGGTATACAACAATCGCCCTTTTCTTTTGTTCATGATTTTGTGGGTCAGAAATTTAGGAGGGCTCAGATGGACAATTACCACTTGTGGTCTCTCATGAGGGTGCTGTCAGGTGTCAGCTGGGGCTGCCAGCAGCTGAAGGCTTGGCTGGGCTGGCCATCCCAGTTCTTCCATTTGCATGGCTATGGGGGATGCTGGCTGTAGGCTGTGAACACGGCTGGGGCTATTGCCCAGAGTGCCCACACGTGGCCTCTTCAACATAATGGTCTCAGGGTGGTCAGACTTCTTATTTGGTGGCTGGCTTTTTTTCAGAACAAGAGTTTCGAGAGAACCAGGGGAAAGCCACATGGCCTATGATGGCCTAGCCATAGACATGATGTAGCACAGATTCCCCTTTATTTCATTAGTGGTCACAAAGCCACCAGAATCAAGGGAGTGGGAGGGACCTCAACCTCACCTCTCAGTGGATAGAGGGGCAAGTCAGGTTGTGGAAGAGCACGTGGGCATCAGATACCATGGCTGCAAACTACAGTTGCTTCAGGGTCCAGGACACACCGTTGGAAATCTCTTGAGTCTAGATTAGATCTGATTTCTAATGTCCCTTTCTGTTAGAAAAGGGAAAATCCCTAAAAGGGCAATATTTCTTTGTTCAGACCCTTTTTATTTTAAAGAGCTTTATGGAGGTGTAATTGGTGTACTATAGCAAATGCTATTAAAATATGACAGCAAGTGTTATGGTCTGGGATTCTGTTCACTTTACTACTGGAAAGGAAGGATTTATGGTCTTCCTTTTCTTATGTTGATGTTGGAACCAACATTTATTGGTTGTAAATGTTAAAAATATAAACCTGTGGTAGAAATCCACAGACTGTGCATTTTATCCATTACAGACAAGCCCATGGTCACACCTGCTCAAGCACCAAAGTTTATATTTCCAACACCCAAAATACACTTTAGTTATAATATGTATTGCTTCAGGAAGTTTGACAACTCTGTGGCATGTCTCAGGAAGAGCATGGATCATGAGTGTTTGCTCAAACCATCCTTCCCTGGGATGCAGTGTGTTCACATGGCTGGGGAACTGGCGGGGGGACGAGCAGTCATGGGTGTGAATCGGTGGCCTCTGAAGCCAAATAAGCTGGCCCTGCTCCCTGGCAGGAACATCCTATGATGATCCTCTATCGAGGCAAAGTCTAACCTCCACCCCCTAGTGCAAGCCTTTGTGGCTGAACCCTGAATGGAGTTTGGCAGACGAGGCCCTGTGTCACCTGGAGGTGCATTAGAAAAGGCCAGGCGGCCTCTGTTGGTCTCTCTTAGGACACAGGCTCTGGAGCCTTTGATTGACATTTCAGATGTCCAACACAGAGACAGAGATGGATGAAGCAGGGAGGAGAAAAAGAGAGAGGGGAGACACAAAGAGAGAGAAAGACAGGGGCCCAGCAGGTCCGGCCCCCAGCTGTTTTGTCCTGCCATCCCGGGTACCAGACGGTGAGTGAAGAATCTTTGAGACAACCAGACTGGCCCCCAACTAATGGCAACCGCAAAAGAGAGACCCTGAGTGAGAATTGCTAGCGGAGTCCAGTTAACCCCCACACTAGCCAACAAAATCAATGATTGTTGTCTTATATTACTGTTTGGGATGGGGTTTGTTGCACAGCTACAGACACTGGCACATATCCCGTGGCCTTGGAGGAGCAACTGAATTTCTCTGGGGCTCAGGGTTTCCATCAATAAAATGAGAGTCACTAACTTTGCAGATCTCTGAGCATTCCTGTGACAACCAGGAGATAACAGGAAAGCATCAGTGCGAGGTCTGCCATGTGTTCCTAGGCCCACCTCCCACATCATCTCCACCACCCACCCCATCCCACCCCAGCTTTTCATCAGGCTGCATTTTCCTCCATTTGGTTTATTACCACGTGCACCAATTTCCTTCCTGTCTCCTCCCTAAGCCCCCTCTCTCCTTCATTCCCTGCTTGTTCCTGGCCTGCCTCTACCTTTTCCATGTCACCTCCTCAAGGGCAGAGACTTCATTTTGGTAACTGTCATGTCCTCAGTGCCTGGACCAGGGCCTGGCACACCATGGACACTCCATAAATATTTGTCAACTCATGGCTGGTATCTTTCCTGCATTGGGCTGAACCATGGCTCCTGGGCTGTACCTGAGCAGAAGAAGGAGGGGGAAACACACATGCAGGTGCCCATGCACTGCCCAGGGCCTGAGAGATGGTGCCTTCTCTCCTCCAGGCAGGCGATGTGCACATTGAGGAGCTCTGGAATGCTGTGAGGGTGGTCCCTACTCTCTCTGACCATCAGGGACCATCAAGTGCTAGGGGCCCTCGTGCTTGACCAGGCGCAAGAATAAAGCATGGAGAGACCATCAGCCCTTCAAGGGCTGCTATAAAAAGATCACAAACTCAGTGGCAAAAACCCACAAACAAACCCAAAACAGCTACTGTTACGCTTGCGCGGCAGGAAGGCTAGTGAGCCTAGTGGTCCCATTTCCATTCAGATGGCCCTCAGACAGTAACAGGACAGAATGTGTGCTTGCCCTGTATCAGGAGGAAGCTGCCTGGGGAAATGCTTCCTGTAAGACTCTCTCCCTGTTGTTCCCATGCAATAGAGGTAAAGGGCAAGGGTCCCCCAAAATGATCCGGCCCCCGTCCTCTGACGTAAACTATACCTCCTGCCTCTCAAGGGGGGAGGGGGAAACAGTACTCGGAGTTTATGAGAAATTTATCCAGATGTGTAAATGGCCAGGTATCCTCAGAAGTTGCACTGTCTGATGTCTGCTGGTGGGAGACCATTACTTGCGGCCTTGCCCAGCAAATGGAGTGGAACTTGTGCTCTGATACAATTGGCTATCCCTTTCACTTTGGCATATTGTAAACCTTTTCTTTCTTTTTTTTTTTTTTTTTAGTATTTTTATTGATTTCAGAGAGGAAGGGAGAGGGAGAGAGAGAGATAGAAACATCAATGATGAGAGAATCATTGATTGGCTGCCTGCTACAGGCCCTCTGCTGGGGTTTGAGCCCGCAACCCGGGTATGTGCCCTTGACTGGAATCGAACCTGGGACCCTTCAGTCCACAGGCCGATGCTCTATCCACTAGGGCATATTGTAAACCTTTTCAATGGACAAACAGACTAGGGAGAGGAGAGAGTCCAGGGGGCTCCTGTGATCCCCATATTTACAGAGATTTCATTGAGGTTCCAGGAGTGTCAAACGAGTTTAAGGCTAGAAACCAGATTGCTGCAGGATTTTAGTCTTTCCTGTTTTGGTGGTCAACCATGAACAAAAATGTGGATTGGATTAATTATATTTACTATAACCAGCAAAGGTTTGTTAACTCTACTCGAGATGCAGTTAAAGGTATAGCTGAACAACGAGATGCCACCAGCAGGATGATGTGGGAGAATAGGTTGGCCTTGGCTATGATTCTGGCAGAAAAAGAGGAGTATGTGTAATGTTGGGGACCAGTGTTGTACATTCATCCCTGACGACACAGCTCCAGACAGAACCATCACTAAGGCCCTGCAGGGATTAACAACTCGGGCTAATGAGTTAGCTAAGAATCCTGGGATTGAGGATCCTTTCTCCGATTTAGCAATGGTTCAGAGAATGGCAGAGAATGAGAGTAGTGGATGTTATATCATTCCATGTATGAGGGGTCTTATCCAAAGGTTAATTGAAACTGCATTGACCAAACAGCAAAACAGTCTTCTCCTAGGCACTGCAGAGCATGAAAGTCAGTGAATGTTAGCCGAGTTTGAAGAAAAGAATTTAAGTAAAGAAAAAAGGGGAATTGTGAGAATAAACAACTAATCTTTTCTGTCAAAGAAGGGCGTGTAGGCAGCTGCCATTTTGGCTCACATGACTTGCAGTTCCCCTGGGGGCTACCAGTTTGAAACGGCAAAGATCAACACCTTCCTTTAAATTAACCAATCGCCCAAGAGTGTGAGCCTAAGCTCTTCCATTCAAGAGTGGGGGACAGATCACGTGCGTTAGGAATAAACCCCGAGCAGGCCGCCTGCTCAGTGTGCATGTGCTCACCCTCCTGCCAGAGTAAAGGTATTTGCTTGCTGCCTGGCTCCCGAGTATGCTTTGTGTTCTACCAGGACCCCTGATTTAGGGGCTCACCTTATTTCTAACAGGGTTAGGGTTAGGCTAGGGCTAGGTTTAGGGTTAGGTTTAGGGTTAGCATCTGGGTCCTTGGCTGCACATTAGAATCACATGGAGGGTTAGGGTTAGAGTTAGTGTAAGGGTTAGGGTTAGGGATAGGGCTAGTGCTAGGATTAGGTTTAGGGTTGGGTTAGGATTAGGGTTAGGGCTAGGGCTCGGATTAGGGTTAGGGCTAGGTTTAGGGTCAGGGTTAGGGTTAATGTTAGAGCTAAAAGTAAGGCTACGGTTAGGATTAGGGCTAGGATTAGGGTTAGGGCTAGGGTTAGGTTTGGGGTTAGGGCAAAGGTTAGGGCTAGGGTTATGGCTAGGGCCAGGGCTAGTGTTAGGGCTAGGATTTATGCTAGTTTTAGGGTTAGTATTATGGTTAGGTTTGGGGTTAGTGTTAGGGCTAGGATTAGGGTTTGGGTTAGGGTTAGGGCTAGGGTTAGGATTAGGATAGGGTTAGGTTTAGTGTTAGCATCTGAATATTTGGCTGCACATTGGAATCACTTGGAGAGTTAGGGTTAGGGTTAGGGTTAGAGTTAGAATTAGGGCTTGGGCTAAGGTTAGAGTTAGGATTAGGTTTGTGTTAGGGTCAAGGCTAGGGCTAGGGTTAGGTTTAGGGTTATGGTTAGGGCTAGGGTTAGGGCTAGGGCTAGGGTTAGGGTTAGGGTTAGGACTAGGGCTCCCATTAGTATTAGTGTTTAGGTTAGGATTAGGATTAGCACAAACAAAAACAAAACAAAAAAAACCCAAACAAAACAAAAACAGAACTTTCTTCCCTCACTTTTCTGGAGGCCAGAAGTCCAAAGTCAGGAGGTCAGCAGAGCTGGTTCCCTCAGAAGTGTCCAGGAACCATCGAATCCATGCCTCTCTTGCAGCTGCTGGTGGCCACTCGCGATCCCTGGCATCCCTTGGCCTGTGGCTGTATCACTTCAGTCTCCCCTGTGCCTATGTCACCTTCTTTTCTATCTCTTGCAAGGATGCTCATCATTGGCTTTAGGACCCACTCTAAATCCCAGGTGATCTCATCTTAAGATCCTTAATTACATCTGCAAAACTCCTTTTTTGAAATAAAATTCCACTCACCAAATACCAGTGGACATATCGTTTTGGGGTACACTCAACCCACTTTTACCTGGAGGCAGTGTGGTAGAGGATCAAAGGTAAGTCCATCGGCCCCAGGTTTGAATCCCAGCTCTGCCACTTTCAGCTGGTGACTGTCCTCTCCTTGTGCCTCAGTTTCTCTTCCTGTGAAATGGACACTCCACAGTATTGTGTTGAGGATTAACTGAGATGGCACATAGCCCCTAGCACTGAACTTGACCACATAGTAGGGCCTCAGTCACTGGCACCCCAGCATTATTGTAACCTAGCAGTTAGTGGCCAACCACACTCTACCCAACCACCAGACAGCAAAGTCACTATTCCGGGACTTGAAGGGCAACAGAAAAGTGTTAAAGGCGGCAATGCTGGTCCTTTTCTGCATGGCAGACTGGGAGGACCCAAGGAGGGGACTTCCTGGTGCAGAGAAGACCCGGTGTTAATCCTTTCTGCCCCAGCAGCCAGGCAGGCGGGACATCCTTGCTTCCCTTCCCTCCCACTCCCTGTTTATCCGGCTGTGATGCCAGCCCAGATGACAGCACTTGAGACGTTCCCAGGGTGTCAGCCAAGGGTGAGCCTCCCCCACACACTGGAGAGATAGAATTCTGAAGGCACGCTTGTGGCATACTTGGATAGTGATGGCTGCTTTTAGAAGACAAATGCGCCCTCCCCCCAACAAATAGCTCCTGACAGCCCCCCTTTCTCTGGCCTCCCACTCCCTACTCATCCTGGGCCCTGTAACAGGTCAGCAGCAAATGAGGGTTTTCTTGGACCCATTACCCCGCTGCAAGCTCTACGATGGGCTGGGCGACCTCCATGGTTCCCCTCCAGCAACCGGCGCCCGGCGCCAGCACTGGACCAGGCCAGGGGCCTCCAACAAGCCTGGATTAGAGGTTTGGGGTTTGGAATGTCCGCTTTCGGATAAAATCAGATTTTTTTTTTCTTTTTTAAAAAAGAAGACAATTTCAGAGACATGGTCTGAGAAACAAAACAGCCTTTTAGCTCTTTCTCTGAAATGACATCAGCGGCCACCACAAAGCCTGAGTCGCCCCGCTGCTTCAGCATGGGATGTATCATTTCCCTCCAGAATACCCGCGCTCAGCCCCAGCCTGGCCCAGCCGACTTGGAGCCGGCCCTGGTGGGAAGCGGCCGCACTTTCCCACCCATGCTCCAGGAGGGCCGGGTAATTGGAAAAGTGTAAGCTGCCGATGAACTGGGCGCCCGGGCCAGGAAATGGTTTCATGGCAGTGAGTTTGTCCTCCCTTTGCATCCACCACCTCAATGGTGCCATCCACGTGGGCGTTCGAGTCCTGAGATTCCGGGAACAACCTTGCAACCAGCTGCTCCCTCCTCCCTCTCCCTCCCGCCCCCAGACCCAGGCTCTAAGCTCCACCATTCCCCTCCCTCTCCTGCCCATCCAGACTCCCCACTCTCACCCCTTCCGCACATCTGGGGTTTCTTAATTACGTGGAAACTGGAGGACATTTTCAAGGTGGATTTTTGTTCCATGGAAGCAGCAACCTGGTTGTACTCACATTGGTTTATCATCACATAAAACTACACATAGAAAAAAAAGACCAAAAGAAATACAGTGGCATATTAACAACCTGGTTGTCTGTGGCTGATGAATTATTTTTTCTTAATTCCTTCTAGATCTGTAAATTTTCTAAATTTTACTTTTGCAACACAAGAACATTATTTATTAAAACTCGCCAGCTGAATCCTGTCACTGGGCCAAAATGAGCTACTTAAGAGAGTGGAAAGTCAGCCTTTATGGAGAGCGAGGGCCCCCGGGGACTGATTTCTTTGAAGAGACACTTTTTAAAAACTCAGAATAATCTGCATAGTTGAAACTTCTGTTCCTCTGGGATCGTTATTCCTTCATTAGTTAACGTGATTTACTGAGTCACAGGAAATATCGACGCTGGACCAAAGAGTGATTCCATTTCCCAAGCATTTACCGAGTGTTTGCCCTGGGCTGGCCCTGGCCTGACAGGCCACCGCGTTCCTGCCCTGGCCGGGTGCAGAGGGGACACGGGAGACAGGTCTCTCATTCATTCACTCAGCAAGCATTGATTAAGCCCCTACTATGTGCACAATATTGGGCGTGCTGGGGACACAGCAGTGTACAGAGTCCAAGCTCCCTTCTTCCATGGAGGTCACATTCATGGCAAAGGAAGAGGAACAGAGAAACTTTCAGAAAATTCAGAGGAAGGCTCCACCAGTGACAGCTATGATGGCAGAAAGGGTGTACGTATCAGGGAAGGTGTTGTGGGTTGGAGTGCGCATTGTCCCCCAAATTTACATGTTGAAGTCCTAGCCCCATAGTGCCTCAAAACATGACGGTATTTGGAAGTAGGGTTGTTGCAAACATAATTAGTTAAGATAAGGTCATTAGGGTGGGTAATCCAACATGGCTGGTATCCTTATATAAAGGGGGCATTTGGACACATAGACAAGGAGGCATCGAGGGAAAGTGACATGAAGATGAAGGCAGAGGTCAGAGTGGTGGGTCTACAAGCCAAGGGATGTTGAGGACTGCCAGCAGCACCAGAAGCTGGAGAGAGGCCCAGGACACATTCATCTCACAGCCTCAAAGGAGCCAACCTTGCTGACACCTTGATCAGGGACTTTGGCCTCTGGAGCTGAGAGACAGACCACCCAGCCTGTGTGCTCTTCTCGAGCTTCAGAGAGAAGGTGGCATGTGCGTCTCAAAAGAGAGATGATAGGGTTCACCGGGTTGAACTATGTCCAGGCAGAGAGAGGGAGCGAAGGAGGGTCAGTTATGGTTGCACTGCCATCAAAGCAGACCGCCCTCCTGCACCCCCTTCCCCAGGGCCTGCTTCTGTTGGCTCCCAGCTCCGCACTTAGTGAGGTGGGGGTGGGGGGGGGGCGCAGCATTTCACTCCCAGGGCTGCAAGGGAAGCTAGAAAAGCAGGTGTCTGGATTTTCTAGCATCAATAGTGGAAGGCAGGCTCAGACCCCTGAGGAGCCTCATAAGGTGTGTGTGGCAGTATCCACAGCTGTCCCCTTGAGCTCACCCCTCCTTTATTAGCATGACTCTCTGAATATTATTTGGGCACATAATCTCTGGATCAGTTGCCTTCGGTTACACAGGACCTAGTTATACTAAAAATGTATCCGTTGTTTATCTGACATTGCTGTTGATGACAAGTTGAACTGGGCATCCTGGTTTTTTGTTTTCCTTTTGTTTTGTGTTTGGTTGTTTTTCTCTAAATCCAGCAACTCTAGGGGAGTGGCCACATGGATCAGTTCCTCCAAATTGAACCTTTCCCATCCCCTGCCCAGTTCCTTTTAAGTAATGGCCCCAGGTCCTGTTTGGAGGAAGCCCTCCTGGCGCAGCGGGGGACAGACAGGTAGCTGACGGTGGAGGTGGGACGGCGGCCCACCACATTCCCAAAGGCAGGACTCCCAGTAAGAAGCCGACACTGACTCCCTGGAGAAGTCGCCAAGGTCGGCGCTCTCTTCTCAGCCAGGCGTGTGTGCCCAGAGAGTATGCAGGGACACCCCGGCTTGTGCCATCCTGGCAGAGCCTTTTTCCTGACCATAGTCACCAGCAGGAACTGCAGGGCCACAATGACGAAGCCACAGTGTGCCGCCCAGGGGGCAGCCCAGCCCCACACGGCCTGGGACCGGGGTTCGTGCAGGCCTTGGGCACAATGCCCAGAGGATGAAGCTCTCCCCTTGCAAAAGGCTGCCAGGCCTGTGACTCCTCACTGGAAGATGGTGACCCACAGCCCTCAATTTGCAGACTCACCTCCGTCCACAGCAATATACATAACCAGGCCAGGGCCCCACCTGGACAGAAGGTATTTTGAGCTGCCTTGTCTGGGAAAAGCCAAGGAAGGGGCTGATTCATGCCCTTTTGACCACCACTCTCTCCATGTGATTCACGCAGACACATATGCATGAGGCTGGAAGAAGAGACCTCAGAGTGGCTGGAGGCTCTCTCCGCTCTGCAACCACAAGTCCCTTCCCTCCTCAGCAGGCCTGTGGGAGAAAGCTGATGGAACCAGGTCCCCACTATTGATTCCCTCATTGAGTATTTACTGAGTTCCTATTATGAGCCAGACACTGCTCTGAGTACTGGGACCGCAGAGGTGAATGAGAAGAGATAAGAATCCCTGTCCTGTGAACAAGACAGTTCCCGATCAGTTACTATCTGCCAGAAACTGTGCCTGATGATTGAGATGCCAAGTCAAATAAGACAAGGTCCCTGCCCATATTCATTCATTCATTCATTCACTCACTGTTTCTAATCATCAACTACATGTCAGCATCTACTAGATAGTTCAGGAAACTAAAAAGTAAAGTAGGCCTTAACAGTTTGATCAGGGAAAGAGATGTGTTTTAAGAAAATAAGTTTTCCATTAAAGGAAGCATGAGAGAGGGAGAGACAAAAAGTCTAGAATGAGAGAATTAGAGAAAACTTTGCAAAGGAGATGGGGTTTTGGAGGATGAACGGGAGTTCACCAGGCAGGGTAGATAGATGTTCATCTGTACAAAAGCACAGACTTGAGAGAGAGCTAGCTGCGTGTGCCTGGAATAACAAACCGCCATTGCAAGTAGAACATAAGATGGTGAAAATCAAGGTGAGGTGGGAGCTATATGGAATCCAGTTTTAAAGATTTTGATGTTCATGTATGTCACAAATGCTTATTGAGCACCTACTATGCACAGGCACTCAGCGAACAGCATGAAACAAAACCGTGAAAACCCTTGCCTGAGGGAGCTTATTTCTAGCAGGGGATTACCGATAAGACTTGTTTCTAAAACAAAGTGCCCTTTGGGCGCCCAGGGATGCTCCAAGGAGCCCCGGGGGAGGGACAAGTTTAACATGCTGCCTGGCTTGAGGACTTCAGTGGAGTCATTGGGTGAGCCCTTCTGTCCAACGGAGAAGAGCCAGAAGCCCCTCTGGCATCGGGTGCAGAGAAAGCAACTGCCCTTCTTCAGAAGAGGAGTGTAGCTTTGTTTATTTTCATTTTTGCAAGTGAAAATTTTGGATTCCTAGGCCTCTCCATTGAGTATGGCTGTTCCTTTAAAAAGAAAAAGGAAGTGTGGTCCTGGCAGAGTTAACTGGAGTAATAAAAAATAAATCTTGGTAATTGTTGTGGAGACAGAAAGCAAAACAAACGGGACTTAAGTACATTGTAAGAAAATGTCAGCGTGGAGGGCGGCCATTAGCATGCGAAATCATTTATCTCCCTGGAGTCACCGCTGGATAAGGACCAGCACATTTGATTTTCTGCATTCCTCCTCCTGGGGTTTCTTGGAATGTCAGACAAATGCGTTTTTTTTCTTTTTCCTGAAAAGGACGGGTGGTTTTAAAGATGGTGCTGGAGAAAGCTTGGGGGAACAATCCCCAGGGCAGACAACTGTTAGCATTCACCACCCTGTGGATGGGTCTCAGGTGCTCTGGAGCCCCACCAGCCAGGTCACCACAGGCAGCGAGCAGGGCTGTGCGCTGTGTGCTCACGGACTCCAACTGGATGCCTTTGAAATAGCTAGCGTCCCTTTGATGTCATCCAAGGAGAGTGTCCGCGTCATATCTATAACACAGAAACAAAATGGGAGATTCCTACATTCCAGGGATGACTGACCTTTGTTTTCAGAAATAATAAAAAGCCTCCCTCTTTGTGCCACTTGCCACAGAAAAGAACTTTTTAGATCTGAGTAGGTTTCCAAAAGGACCTGGAATTGAGAGCAGAGATGTATAACCAGAGTTGACAGCTATGGAGCATGTTCTGGGTGCTAATCCCCCAAACAGCCCGACTTTCTGGAGATGGACACTTTCATGGATGATCCAGTGACCTGGGGTATGAGATTGTCCATTTCACAGATTAAAAAAACTGAGGCTCAGTGAGTGAGGTCAGTGGCCCAACTCATAGCTGGGATTTAAACCCAAGCCCGATTGAGTCCAGTGCTGTTGGTTTACTCACAACCGCCTCCTAACACAGCAGACAACGTTCATTTGCGTGTAGACACAATGCGAAGCACAGACAAGGCCACTTGGTTTGAGTCTCCAGGATCTGCAGTGATATGAGTAAATCAGACTTCTGCTTGGGGCAAACCTGATTTCTATCTTGAACATTCTGTGGGAATTTAAGACCCAAAGATAAGCCATGTGCTTAACATAAAGAGGCCCAAAATGTTTTCCCATGAACACCATCTGCCCAGGAGGCGGTGCCTCTCTTGGACCCATTTGGAAAAAGAACCTTCCCTTCTCCTTCTCTACAAATGCATTCTGAGGAGGCCCTTTTGGCCTCCAGTGCCTTTACATGGGCTCAGGTTATCAAGGCACCAAAGGGGAAGTGCTGGGCTTCTCCAGTAAATCAGAAATCTGGACACTAAGTGCATGGAGGGGGAGAGCCAGCCCTTTCAGCCTTGAGCTCTGAAGTGAGGCCCATTAACTGGCAGAGAATAACACATGGTCGGGGATTAGCGGGTTTACAGCCTCTAAACAACTGTAACGGGGAGACGGGAAGAGCTCCAGCTGCCCAGCTGGGATCAGGGAAGCCCGCAGGCATTGGGGTGTGCATCCACAGGTCCCACTGGCTCCTCCACTCACTAGCTGTGTAACCACGGGCAACAGGCGTGGCCTCGCATAGCCTCCTCTGCACAATAGGCATGCACTTGGGACCATCAGTAAATCATATCATCAATGGTATGCTGACACCCCTGCCTTCCCTCAAGAAGGCTCTTCCTAATCCCAGAAACCAGGAACAGTATCAGGCCCTATCCCCCTTCTTTCATGACAAAAAAATAAAAAGTTTCTCCCTCATTTGTGAGGCCTCTAAGGGAGGTCATTGCTTTTGAACCCATGAAAGGTGATGGAATAATTCCCAGGTTTCAGTGCCAGACTCAGTTTCCATGAAAAGCTACTTGTCCTGCAGAGGATCCAAGACTCGGTAACACCTTCACAAGGGAAGGGCAGTGAGGTTCCCTCTCACATGGGCTGCCATCAACTAGCTGTGCCTACCTCAGCTTTCTGAGACTCCACCCAGGCAGGGGAGAAGAGTGCGGCAAGCGATTGGTGATGTCTGCCATTGAGGTTGGTGGTGGAAGTTGTTGGGTAAGTGACATGAATTTACTATTCCTGATCTAGACCTTGGGCTGATCAGAAGAAAGAATTCAGCATATATGTGTGTAAGTAGGAAGTACTGTGTGTCTAGAAGCACCATGGCTACAACAGTTAACATTGGTTGCACTGTTCTGAGCTCAACTCATTTACTCCTTCATCAGCCTCATGAAGAAGGGCTGTTATCAGCCCATTGTCACATATAAGAAGTCTGAGAGGCAGAAATATTGAGTCACGTGTTCAGTAAAGGGTGAAGGGGAGTCTGCACCTGAAACCACTTACCTACTGGACTTGTGTGGGATGGGAGGAAATGCTACTGGCTTGAATGGACAAACCTGGGTTTGATTCCCAGTGCAGCTATTTGTCAGAGAGGTAAGTCATTAAGGGCTCTCAGAAAACAATCTGGTCTAGCCCCGGATGCAGGTTAGATATTAATATTTTCATTTTATCATCTGGGGTTCAGAGTAGGACAGGGATCTGTCCAAGGTCACAGAGTTTGGAAGAGAAAAATTCAGGTCCACATGTAGGGCTTTTGTCGGCACTAACTGCTCTTTCCTCCATATTAGATGAGAAGGTAACTCTTATCCTATTTGACCAGAGACATGGAATCAGAACCGGTCCCAAGAATGAGCCGCAGAACCAAGCAATGTGTCCTTTCTCCCTAAATATGGAACTCTGATCCTCACAGCTGCAGGTTCCCAAGATGTCCTCCCGTGTCCATGGCTGTCAGGATAGATGCAGACACCCTGGACCACACCAGCACAGCTGGTTGATGGTATTCCCAGCCCAGTTGGAAAAAGGAACTAGCGCAAACCTCAAGAGAGAGCCTGTTCTCATGAAATCCACAGCCTGGTTGGGCTGCTGGGAGTGGGAAGGGAAGTTCAGTCTAATTTCACATTCTCTTATCTGCTGACTTGCTTGGCCCTGTCTCCAGCTAGTCTTCAGCCCCACGAGAAAGGATCTGGCACAAAATGGGAGACAACACACGCAAATTGAATAAAGGAGTGAACAAAAGCTGTACCCCAAGGTGTTTACCTAGAATCCATCGTCATGGCCTCTTGACCCCTGTTTTGGGGGTCAGGAAAGACTCTTCTCTGGAGAAACGTAGCTGCTGGGGTCTCCCAGGAACTGTGTCTGCAACCTGGAGGGGTCATCTCTTGATGCTGCCGTTCCGGGGTGATTTCCTCTTGCTTCTGGGCACCCTCAGATCTGAGTTTGGGGACTTTTTCTTGGCACACGGCAACCCCCAGAGCTCATGGCCGAACCTCTATGGCAGCACCTGGCCCGCAGCAGCCAGGGAGCCTGGTACAGCCTGTGAGAAAGGGGTTCCTTCTGAGCAGCACAAACCACAAGCACCTGTGTAAGTACAATGTGAAGATACCCGCCCCCCATGCCAAAGGCCATTTTTGCAAAGAGGTGTCCACACTAGGATTCGCACACATTCTCGCAGACCTTTCCCTGTCCTTACAGATTTAAATTTTTTAATCAGCTAAATACTAACCTTAACTTAGTTCCAAAAATCAAAACTATTAAAAAAATGTATACTTGGACAATTCACTCTCTCCCCTATCTGTTTCACAAATTCCTACTTCCTGTACATAATCAGTCTCCTTAATTATTCCTGGTTTACCCTTCCTGTATTTCTTTTGAAAAGGAAATATTTTATATATAAATACTAGAGGTCCAGTGCACAAAATTCCTGCACGGGTAGAGTCCCTAGGCCTGGCCGGCGATCAGGGCTGATCAGGTTCCCTGCCTCCCCCCTTCCCTGCCTCCCCACCTCCTCCTTCCCTCACTCCCTCAACACCTGCCACCGCCGCTGGTCACGGCACCCCCTGTGGTCAGCACACATCATAGAGAGCCATTGAACTCTCGGTCTCCCGGTCAAATTCCTGAGGGGACACTTTGCATATTAGCCTTTTATATATATAGATATATACATATGAATATGTATAGTATATTTCTTTGCATGTGTGTGTATAAGAAATATGCATATACATAAATATATGTTACATGCAAAATCTCCCATATATTTTGCTTTTTGCACTTAGGTTTGGGGTGTTTTTTTGGCTTAACAATGTACCCTGGATTTCCCCCCATCACAATTCAAATTGAACAGTCTCCTTCCTTCTCACAGCTGTCTAGGACTCCATTGTGCGGATGTACCAGAATTTACTCAACCAGATCTAGCTGTGGACATTTTGGTCATTTCCAATATTTTGCAAAGTCAGGTTGTGTTGTGATGAGTGATCGGTGCATGTACTAATTAATATACCTTGCTATTGTGAGGGGCATATTTTCCATGCGGTACAAGCCTGTGTGTTTGCATTGTTGAATATCATGTAGTAAAGAGCACAGACACAGGGGGTTCCCTGCCTTGGCAGCACTTCGCACTTATTCACTGTCTGACTTTTCTTCACAAATCACCTAGCCTCTCCTTGCCTCTGGCTCGGATGATCAATAGTATTCTCTCCATGGGGTCATTGTGAGAATTAAATGAGCTAATGTGTGCAAAAATGCTTAGAACATACCTGGCACATAGGAAATACTCAGTAAAATGGGCTGTGTGCGTCTGTACCAGACAATGTCAGGGGTCTACCCAGGCTGGTAAATGTTTAACAATAGGCTCCTCCCCCCCCAACACACACATACACACAAAAAAGCCCTGACTTGTAGCGTTTGCCAATTTCTAATAGTCTAAATATATGAAGTCCTTACTTAACATTTTTTTCAACCTAAGTGAACTGACATATAATGAAACCAGTCTATCATAAGCTAACTGAAATCAACAAGAGTTGAGTTTATACGGCACCTTATCAACATTATAACGAAATGACATTGAACGAAAGGACATATTTGAGGACCTGATGGCTGTACTCCCTGATGGCTGATTTCAAGCTAAATCAATGGTCTTCGCTCAGCACGGAGTTGGGAAGTTGATCCAGTGGGACTGGCCTCAGCACAGCCCCCATGTGCTCTCCAACCTCCTGGCCTGTGTGTGCCCACTGCCCAATAGCCAGCCACCGCCACTGGTCACTGGCAGCTGACTTTGCTGGAAGCCTCACTCTTGCCTGACTTCCTTCCTTTTCACCCCCAGATCCTCTCTCCTCCACCTGTCTTTCCTGAGAACTTTCCTGATAAACCCCTTTCCCACGTGTCCTTGTCCAGGATCTGCTTCTAGGTAACCCACCTAAGGCTTCATCTCGAGATAGTTTTCCCTAAATTGCATTGAGATTTGGGACAGTTTCCTATGCCCCAAGACTCAACAAGCTCGCAAGTTCTCTTTCCTCTTAACTCTGCTGTAAACTTCTCTGGGGTTTCATCTATGTCTGTGCCCTAAGGTGTGTCTGTTCGTGGGCCCTGACTCATGGAGCAAGGTCCTCTCCACTGACTCAGCAATCCCATTTCCTGCCCACAACCTTCTAGAACTCTTGCACTTTTGACACAATGGAGACCAGCCCACCCCTGATTCACCACTCAGTTTTCTGTCACATCCTGTACTTTCCCTGAGGATTTTTCTGTTCTCTTTCTGACCAAGGCCAGCGCCAACCAGCCCACAAGCAGCAGAGAACAGAAATGTGGCCAGGCAGACGCCAAGATGGTTCCAAAAAATAAAGAGGCAAACATGGAAGGTCAAGGGGTCCTTGGCCCTTCTCTTATTGGCATCGAAGTCACTGTGTTGAAATGCACATGAGTTCCCTTCCTGATTTCCCCCAAAAAGGGCATGGCAGGGGACCAGATGGCACTCCATGTGGTAGAAACGTGAACGGGTCACCCGCCAGCAAGTGTAATCGTTCTGGAAACAGTTCAGAATATTCATGTGTTCTGTACTTTTCCTCCAAATAAATAAGGTACAAACCTATCAGAAAGGAGTCAACAATGTCTGTAGGAATGCAGACCACAGAGAGAAAGTCCTGGGTTGAGGTGGCTCACGCTTCTGAACAATTCCTCCATGGACCTAGCATGGAGCTCTACTTAGGAGAAGACACCTTAGTATCTGAAGTTGGCTTCCGAAATGGGAGCAATGAGGGGGCTGCCAAAGAAATGACCACTTTCAAAATCCCAGTGAAAACAGCTAAGTCAACAGAGGAATAACAAGATCCCAGGGCAAAACGAGTTGGAAAAACTTATCCAAGAGCTGCCCTGAACTGTACAGGCCATCAACTCACACAGATCCTTCTCTTCGCCTCTGAAAACATCTGCCTCAGGATGACTTCTTGAATTCCATATGGATAATCTGTAGGCGTAGAAACCCACTCTGTGGTGAAATTCAATGGTTGGTGCTTCTGTTGTTCTAATTGCTTTTTACAGAGCTTGGGGTAATATAGTACTTCAAAAGTCTAAGATTAGATGCCATTTTCCCATCAGTCATGAAATCATTACAGTGCTCTATTCTGTGGGTAAAGCCTACTTCACACAGAGAACTCCACTAACAATCTGGAGCTATTTTTGCCAGAGTATTCTGAGTCCAAATTCTGAACTACATTGTCTCCTATTAAAATATTTTTTAACTATAACAAAACAGATTAATTTAAAAAAAAAGAAAAATTTAAATACCCTACCTGTCTAACAAAATCCAAAACGAAGGCCAGCAATTTGGAGGTGACTCTGAGCATTGTCCACATCTAATCTAGCACATGTGAATCCCAAATGACTCTTTCTTCAATCACTTGAGTTTTTACATTCGAATTGGTAGAAGGATGTATTCTCAGTTTCATTTTCTTACAAAGAATCTTGCAGATCCACAAATAAAGTGAGATGAGTAAAGAGTACATACTTTGGACTCAAAAACTTGCGTGTAAGTCTTCCATCTGCCACTTATAAGATGTGTAACATGTGTAAAGTGCAAATGCCGTCACCTCTCTCAGCCTTGGTTGGTATCATACACGGTGGCTGTGAAGGTGATAAGACATGAAGCATAGAAATAAAGCTCAATACATGACAAATATGATTATTCTTGTTTTCTTCATTTGTCCCCTATTTGAAATAGATTAGTTACTTAAACATTGAGTTTGTGTCTCCATAGCTTTGTAATGATGCAAAATAATTCTTCATTATGCACACACACACACACACACACACACACACACACATCTTTAGATGCATAACATTCTCCAAACCACACTTTAAAGGCCTGTGTGATTTGGGCAAGGATCCTTGCTGCTGCTGTCCAAATCTGTTTACTCTCAAATTTATATAAAGAGCTTCATTAGCAACAGCCATGGATTAAATGGCCACCACATGGCACACAGAGACAGTCTTAGGATGTTGGTTTACCCAATTTGCAGAGTGATTTGTTTTTAATGAATTATACACACTGATCATAGGCTCTGCTCAAAGCCTCATTTACTCTGGAAATTCCTGAAATTGCTATTCATTTCTCCAAGTTCTTTTTTTCCCCCTTGAAAGCCCACAAACACCCTCCAAGAAAGAGAAGTATTAACATACATATATTTTGTAGGTTAGGAAACACAGATGACTTGATAGAAAGCAGGTTCAGGGTGAAATAGTCATGATAATGAATCTTCTCTCTGGCTTTCCTTTCTAATTTATGGAAACCCTGATAGCAAAGAAATTTTTATTAAATAAATTCACAGTAGATTCGAGAGTGTTCAAGGACCAGGGACTTAACTTCTCTGGAGTAACTCATGGTGCTGAGAACATGGTAGAGGCTCAATAAACACGCGCCAATGAATTAATAAAATCACATTTCCAAACAAGGTCTTTAGGAAGTCCAGGAAGGAACTGACCCTTGACTTAGCGTCATGGCGTGGAGCCTGCTTTCTAAATGGTTCAGATCCACTCTGTGGCTCTCCGCAGTGGAAAAAGCAGTTTCCCTTTCTGGGGGGCTCATCAGACAATGGTGGGATTTCTGTATTATGTCTTCTGCCTGGCTTGCAGCTAGGAGACCTCACATGCAGGGTAGACAGAGCAGGTTCAATGCCAACCAGTATTCAGAGAGCTGAGAAAACACCCAGTGTGCCTGGCCTATCCCTGCCTCGAAGACCACAAGAACAAGATATTCAGAACACCAGGAGCTGGAGCACTTGGTTGGAATAAAAACAATATGGACTCAATCATTCCATTCATGAACATTGTTGAACACCCACCATGGACAAGTCACAACACCAATGTAGATGTTCAGGAAATGTTTTCTCATCTGCAAAATAGAGATTTTGAAAGCAGCACCCAGTATTGGGGGGTTAAATGAGTTGATATCTACCAACTGCTTAAAACAGCACCGAATGTGCCCAGTAAGGGTAACTCTCAAGGGCTAGTTCACGTTTCATCGGGTGTTACCTGGGAGGTGTTAGGCAGATCCCCAAAACTCCCTGAATGTGAGCTTGATGTTTTTACAAAGTGGATGTAAGAAAGCCCCCTCAGACAGTGACAAGATGAAACCACACACTTCTCTGGATCAGACATTGGCTCTCTTTTCTTTGGCCGCCACCACCCTGGCCCTAACCTCCCCACCCGCCTTGGATTACACAACCTCCTAACCCATTTCTCAGCATGTACTCTCTCCACCACCCACTTTCCCTCCCGACCCCCATCTGTTCTTCACCGAGCAGCAAGGGGGACTACAGATGGGACCAGGTCTCCATGCAGAAATGTCCGATGGCTCCCTCTTTCTTAGGTGAGAAGTGAAATATGCACCACAGCCTACAAGGCATGGAGTGGGCTGTCCCCTGCCACCCACCCAGCCTTCCCGTCCCTCACTCCGGAACCATCCCAGGCTGTTGCCTACCACAGTCTAGAATGTTCTCCACCTGGCCAACTCTGCATCCCTCACTTTTCCATTTAAATGTGGCTTTCTAGCCCTGGCCAGTATTACTCAGTGGTTAGAGTGTTGACCAGTGCACTGAAGAGTCATGGGCTTGATTCCTGGTCAAGGACACATACCTGGGTGGCAGGTTCAATCCCAGGCCCCAGTTGGGGTGTGTGCCAGAGGCAACCAATCAATGCTTCTCTTTCTCTCTCTCTCTCTTTCTCTCTCTCTCTCTTCCTCCCTCCTTTCCAGTCTCTGTCTTTAAAAAAATCAATGGAAAAAGCATCCTCAAGTGAGGATTAACAAAAATAAATAAATTGAATAAATAAATATAAATGCGGTTTTCTAGAGAAGCCTTCTTTGCCCTCAGTAACCTCCCTTTCCTAAGTCTCACAAGGTCCCTTCATTTCCTCACATGTATCTAATCCCAGCTCATGCTCTCACACTGAGCGGGGCGATTATGTGATGGATGCCCAGCTGCTTTGCTATACTGAAAGCATTCGAGACACAGACTGTGGCTGTCTGGTTGATTGCAGTATCCCAGCCTGTGCCTGCACATAGTAGGTGCTTATACGTACGTACTAAATGGACAGGATGAAAGACGGAGGGAGGGGTATACTCATAAGTAAATAAAGATGCCCAGCACAGTGCATGGCACAAAACATGCCAGCTCCGTTGTTCCAAAAGTTCTACAGTTGATAAGACAAAGAACCAGAACTTAGACCCCATCTTCTGTCCAAGACTATTTTGTTTACCAGTTTCCCAAGTGCTTCAAGTAGTGTCTGGAACACAGTAGGTGCTCAGTAAATCTTACGGAGCAGAATGAGTCTCATGTGCTCGGCACCATACTCACTCAAAGTTATGCAATGCATCCTGGGTGTCTGTAAACTGGGAAGGCAAGCATATTTACAATGAGTGCCCAAAGGAGTTAGACTCTAGACAGTGTTTCTCATAGTGTGATCCACTGACACACTCGGCGGGTCTGAAAGAGCAAAACTGTAATCATGATAATACTAAGACATGGTTTGCCTTTTTTACAGTTTTGATCTTTGTACTGATGAACCAAACACAGTAGGAAGTAAAACTGCTGAGGCCAAAAGATGAATAAAGGCAATGACACCAGTTGAACTATAGTCAGTGTATTCTTCCCTGCCAGGTACTCACATTAAAAACTCAAAAGTGCCCTGGCCAGTATGGCTCAGTTGGTTGAGCATCATCCCATGCACCAGGAGGTCACCAGTTCGATTACTGGTCAGGGCACATGGCGGGGTTGCCAGCTCGATCCCCAGTAGGGGACGTGCAGGAGGCAGCCGATCAATGTTTCTCTTTTTTATTAATGTTTCTCTCTCCCTCTCTCTTCCTCTTTCTCTCTAAAATTGATAAAATCATATCTTTAAAAAAACACCAAAACCTTAAAAGCCAGTTTCATTTGAGAATGTCTTAGATGAAGAGTAGAAATTATTAATTGACCTTAATCTCAACCCTCAGGTACATACATTATCTTTTTACTATCCTCTGAGATAACATAGAAAATAAGTAACATGAAACACTTCTGCCAGGCACTGAAGCCAATGCTTGACTCAGGGGAAAGCATGTGGACACTTGTCTGAGTTGTGAGCTGAATAAGCCTTTGTTTTTTTCATATAACCCCATTTTTTTCTTCAAAGAATAAGTGACAGAAAACCATATTCAGTCGTGAATATTTGGAAGGCATCTTTCTGAAATGAACACAATAAGCCTGCTGGAACTTCAAAGAAAACAGCTGACAATTTGTTGCCAATGATAAAATGTGAACTTTCAAGTAAAAATTAGAATTTTGGAAAATTTGTATTCACCACTGCAAGCTTGGAGAGTTTTCTAATGATATTAATCAGTGTCACTTTAAAAATATTATATAATGCAATGTGTCAATATTTGTAATATTTGAGCCAATGTTTGCCAGATGACCAGTGCATGATGCTACAAACCATCCACGGGTAGAAGATCCCCTTACAGCACCAGGGAGCCAATCGATTTTCATGTAACAGGAAATGAAAAGTCCACAGACTCCATGTCAGAGTCTCCATTGCAACCCACCTTTAAGAAACTGCTGCTGGTTGAGGATTAATTAAAATCAAAGACAATAAGATACAATCCTCTGGCAAAGCTTGTCAAAATACAATCACATCTCTGTGTGTGGTTGATTTTTTTTATATGCTGTACTTCAATCAAAACACAATGCAAGAGATTGAAGTACAAAGCAGATATAATAAACACTAGGGGCCCGGTGCACGAATTCGAGCACCAGTGGAGCCCCTTGGCCTGGCCTGCAGGATCAGGCTGAAACCAGCTCTCTGACATCCCCCAAGGGGTCCCATATTGGGAGAGGGCACAGGGCAGGCTGAGAGACCCCACTGGTGCACAATCTGGGCCAGGGAGGGACCACAGGAGGGCTCCAGGACGTGTCCAGCCCATCTTGCTCAGTCCTGATAGGCCAGACCCAAGCAGCAAGCTAACCTACCAGTTGGAGCGTCTGCCCCCTGGTGGTCAGTGCACATCATAGCGAGTGGTTGAGCAGCATTAGCATATCATTAGCATATTATGCTTTGTTGGTTGAACAGATGACCAGACACTTAGCATATTAGGCTTTTATTATATAGGATAGATCTGTCTTCTATTACTCCAGACAATAAAGAGATGTGCAAAAATGTAAAATAATGCTACTCTTCTTTGTGACTTTTAAACACATTATGTGTCATTTTTTAAAATGACTTATTTCGGTTATAGGTGTATTGTTGTTGTTTTTAAGTAAATGAATAAATATGCTAAAATGTTCTCCATGTTAAATTCGAATACAGTGAATATGGGTAGATATAACCCACACAAACCAGACTCTCTGGGGCTCTCAGTCATTTTTAAGATTGCAGAAGGGTTCTGAGACCAAAACATTTGAGAACCACTGCTCAGACTAAGTGCAGTCTGAAATTTCCTCCCAAACTAAAACCCACCTGGGGAATGGTTTCCAAGAGAGCTGGAGAAGTTTAGGTGTGTGGTCATTAAGCTTTTCTGGCTCAGTTGATCTCCATTTCCCAAGTATTTCACAGCCTTCCTGAAATTATTGCAGAAATTTTTAGAGCTCTAAGAAAGGACAAAACAAAATGGGCCCATTATTCAGAGGGGAAATAGAGGTAAGAAGTTGAGACCATTTCAAGAAGCAGATCCGTCCATCTCCACCCTGGCATGGGGCGAAGAAGAACCGACTTCTCCTAATTTCCCGGGAGCCGGCGTAGCCAGGAAAGTGGTGCAAGACCCGGCTTTTCTCATGACACATCCATGGCTCGGCCTGTGGTCTCAGCTGCAATCATCATGGGAATCGCTTGTCGTATCCTGGCCCCTGTTCATTTCCGTCACTGCTGAAAGCAGGAATTATCCAAGTGGGTGGAAAAAGAAAATGAGAGCAATTTCAGAAACTCGACATGAGACGTAAACAAGATCCCGGCCACCCTCCTGTTTGCTTCTCTCCCAATTTGTTTCCAACACCATGTTGCTCATCCGCGGAGTGACTGGGACCCAGGCTTGCAACGCAGGGATGATTTAAAGTGACAGTTGGGGCCCTTTTCGCTGCTGTCTGCAAAACTCCACCTCCCTGAACCGACCCCGTTACAGCCCCTGCTCAATTTCCCACACAGGGCACTGAAAAATGACTCCGAACACCAGACCGCAAGGGGCTTTTTATCTTAGCTGTCAGCCTGAAATACACTCAGAACTCAAAGCAATTATGGAAACATTTGGATCTCCTGAACTTTTCTCTGCTGGGTTTCTCTCCCAAATAAAATGAAATGAAGCCTAGTTCTTTGGGGATTAATATAAACAAAGATCATAAAGGCATCTAGTGAACGAGGTTCGGGGACAGAGATCACAGGCTATGAATGAACAACTAACTTCACTTGCCTTCCACACAAGAGCGTCATGCATGGTGGGGCAGAGGGGGTTTGGGGGGAGGGCCGGGCCATGAATATGGTTAATTCTTCTAATTACAACCCAGGAAAATGTTGTTCCAGCTCCCCCGACCTCCCTCTGTCAATCTACAACTCGAAGGTCCTGAATAATATCAAATGCAAATATCCTTTAAAAAAAAATAAAATAAAGGAGGTGGTCAGAGGGTCTAGAGGGAAGAGGGATTTTTGAAGTATGCACTAAGTCAACAGACCCGCGAGCAGTGGGACAGTGAAATTTCACAGCCAGGCTTTGATCTGGATTTCAGAAAAATGAAGCCATAAATGTAGAGTGTTTTATGAACCCCCAAATAAGAAACTCTTTGTCTTTTATCTAAAATGTCCACTGAGAAAAATCAGAGGATTATCTAAATGTTGAGCTCGTTATATTTTATTTGTGGCAGGGTAAAAAGAGAGCACAAAAATATTTACAAAATATTTACCAAGGTTTATTTTAACTCTAAATAAACTAAACATTGTTTTAAAGTACACACACACACCCACACACACGTGTGTGTGTGTGTGTGTGTGTGTTTTCAAATGGTTTCAATGGACAAATCCATCAGCCCAACTAGGTAGAAGTGAATGCATTTTCTTGCTGAAATTGGAATTTCCCCTCGGAGGCTGCCATGACCTCTATGAGCATTTTTATGTCGTCAGCTCCGCAGGTGAAAATGCTCCCTCCAGGTAGCCAGCTGCCCACTGCGCATCCCGGTGGATGTCCCTCCGATGGATGTCCCTCGGTGTCAGTCGCCTTGGTTTGCACCCTGAGAGGATTGACAAATGACCTGAGGCCCCTGTCGGCCTGCAGTTTCTGTGCTCTCAAATGTCTTCTTTTTAAAGAGTGAGTGGGAGAGAGACAGACTTCTAAACAAAGTGCCTATATAGACCGCTCTCCTTAAAGAAGGGGGCAACCTTCGCTCCTTGACAAAGACGGGAGCTGGGAGCTACTTGTCTGCTCAGCTGTGTCTCGCCTGAGCCAGGAGGCAGGACAGGAAGAAGCTGCCAGGGGAGTCTCCAGTGGCCCACAGCTGGATTCAGCCTCCTGCCTGAGAAGGGAGTGCTCAGGGCACCTGCCTCAGAGCGTGGCTGAGGGCACCAGGTGAGATTATGCAGGCGTGCTCAGTCAACAATGAGGTCTCTCAGCGAGGGCCCATGTCAGCCTTCCTTGACCTCCATCTGGGAAGGGGAAATAGGTGCCTTAGGCCTGCTCTCCTCAGGAAGCAAAGCCACTTTTAGGTGAGCTTGCTCAGAGAAAACAGGGCGCCCTCTATGCATAAAACCCTATAGACAAATACAGTGTCCGCTCAATGTTTTCCCACCACACAGCTCCATTCCTGGAGAATGACTCGGAGCTAAGATGTTTTTTCATAGAAATGACGCTGCTCTTCACAGCCACCCTGTGAAGCAGACAGGCCATCAGGAGAATCTCGTTTCTAGATAAGAAAAAAAGCTGGGAGCACGGGTGACTTGTCCGGATGCTGGCCAAGCTGAGTCTCTAATGCAAACCTTGGGATCCCCAAACTCATTCCAAAATCCTCAGGGTTTTCATTGCTTTCTTTCCCTGGAATGTTGTGGTCTCCTCCTCGGTGAAAAGTAAAGCACCCACTTTCTAAAAAGTCTTGCCCATTTTATGTTTGATTATTCTGCTATTTTGGCAAATAATGGGAATTTAATTTTTTAAATATAAATGTATATTTTTATTGACTTCAGAGAGAGGAAGGGAGAAGGAGAGAGAAATGGAAATATCAATGATGAGAGAGAATCTTTGATCAGCTGCCTCCTGCACGCCCCCTACTGGGGATTGAGCCCACAACCCCGGCATGTGCCCTGACTGGGAATCGAACCTGGGACCTCCTGGTTCATAGGTCAATACTCAACAACCAAGCCACACCAGCCAGGCTGGGAATTTAGTTTTTAAGTTTCATGACTTCACCTAATATCCTTTCAACATCATGCGATAATATCAGAAGTTGGAAGTGATACTGTGGTGTGTGTTGTGTTTTTTTTAAATTAAATATTCATAATAAAAAGAACCATCAATGAGGCCTGGCCAGTGTGGCTCAGTTGGTTGAGTGTCATCCTGTGCACCAAAACATCGCCAATTCGATTCCTAGTCAGGGCACAAGGCCGTGTTGCAGGTTCAATCCCCAGGCGGGTGTGTGGGGAAGGCAACAGATCAATGTTTCTCTCTCTCTCTCTCTCTCTCTCTCTCTCTCTCAAAACCAATTTTAAAAAACATTTTTTAAAAAAAGAACCATCAATGAGAATCCCTTGCAGTGACTAAATTTTTTACACAATTATGACCATTTTTGCTGCTGAAGTGCTTACGAGTATATTTCTGCCCCTGTGTTAGCGGGATATTATCTGATATTTTGTAAGTTAATCCCAAATCTTCAAGGATCCAATGATCTAATAATACTGATACCTTACATATGTATGATAAATGCCGTCACAGTCCAAAAGCCATTAGCACTGTATGCTCATCATCTCTTTCATGCTCTCTGAACCCAGCACCTGTTGCAGTGCTGGCTGCACAGCAGATGCTGAAGAAACACCAGCCACCTGACTGTTTTCCCTGGAGTTCCTCCTCGCTGGCAGGTGCCGCCAGGCCCATTTGGTAGGTGAGCAAGCTGAGAACGGAAGAGTTTATGTAACTTCTTCAGGGCCATGCAGCCAGTGTTTAAGCCCAAAGGACACACTCATTCCATGCCACCTGTTGCCTGTAAAGTTACCAGGAGGTCACAGGTTGGATTCCCAGGTGGAGGGAGGTGGGAGCAGACCCTGGGAAGATGAAAATACTACCAGAAAATGGAAAAGAGAGAAGAGATGGTCTGAACAAATTGCCCAGGGGGGACAGGGTCCTTATTCCCAGGTACCCCCTCCTCTGCACACGAGAGCTTGAGCTCATAAAATGTGCCACCTTGGACTTTAAGATTCGAGAGGCAGAAACCTGGATGCTCCAGGATGCTTTGATCCTACTGGGTCCAAGGTAAATGGCTTTCCTGTTATGAACTCACCTCCACAGAACCCTCCCAGCCTATGTGCACCTGGCTTCCATCTCCCACTGACTCCAACCAGCCTCCGCACAAGCCCAGGAAGACCCGGACCCTTCCCCTTGGTCCTGCACGGTGCTATTTTGTACATTTCCACAACTGTCCCATCTGCCAGGGAAGGTTGCTTCCTTCTACCTCCTTTCTCAAAGTGCTTTGCCCAGGGTTCACTCAGCAGAAGTTGTGGGTTGTTTGCGGAGGTTGTGGGTTGTTTGCGGGCACTCTAGTCCTGCAGGTCACAACACACTAGTGGGTCACAATATCAGTGTAATGGGTGACAATCAACTTTTAAAAGAGTAGAACAGGATAGAATAGAATAGAATAGAATAGAATAGAATAGAATAGAATAGAATAAAATAGAATAGAATAGAATAGGATACATTTCACATGGTAAGAAGAGGCATCGGTTTTTAAATATTTGTGTCCATTGTGCATGTGTGTGCATTCGTTTGTGCAGGCATGAGTGTGTATCCTGCCTGGTGCATTAGCCAGGAATATGCTATGTTGCTGTAATAAAGAGACCCAAAATATCATAGCTTAACAAGATGGAATGTATTTCCCGCTCCTGCTCAGGTCGAGAAGTGGCAGGTGGCCAGGTTTAGTGGTATCCTGTGGGATAATCCAGACACCCAGCTTCTTCCCATCTGGTTCCTCCTCCCCTGGGTGTTCCCCCCAGCATGTCCTGAGCTGACTCACACCCTCAGAGCTGCATACAGTAGCCCATGGAGAGGAAGTGGAAGGCAAGCACTTTCCTTCTCTAAGGGCACTTGGCACAGGTTTCCTCTCAGATCCTATTGGCCAGAACTTAGTATCAAGATCACACCTACTTGCTAGGAGAGACTGATGGGAAATGTAGTCTTCCAGCTGAGCCATCAGGCACCCACTAAAACTTCGGAGGTTCCATTACCAAAAGCAAGAAAGGGAGAATGGAGGCCAGGTAGGATTCTCCACCACCCCGGATAACCAAGTAAATGACTTCTTATCTAGTAAAAAATTAGGAAAGTTAGGTTTTCATCCTAGTTAGCAGATCCATGACCTCCTTGCCCCTCAGTGTTTTCCGAAGTAAGATGAGGGCACGGTACCCAGGTCCCGAATTCACAGTGCTCCTCAGAGTCTGAAATGAGGTCAGAAATGGGAACTATCTTAGAAAAGTGAAGGATGTCCTTTCACAGTAAGACAGGAGTATTGTCTTCAACTCCCCGCTCTGCTGTTAATTAATCACATCTACTTGGGTGAGTTTCTTCCCTGCCAGTTCTCAGCTTTCACTCTAACACTGGGGAGAATTGGGTTCCGTGGTCTTCAAGATCTGACATTTTTTAATCTCCTTTTTTGTCGCTACCCCGAGTCTTCCCTATCTGGTCCAAAGTGAGTCAACTATAAATTTAAACAAATGAGCTGGAATATTGTCAGAATGTTGTTGTCTCTACCATAAATGCACTGAAGAGGAGTCAGAAATGTCTACCGAGGGAGGTGTTTGTGTTTAACGTGATCACAATAAGGCTTGGTTTATGGCTGAGTTTGCTGATGTGGAGTCACTGAGGGGGGAAAAGAAACACGGAAATATTTTACAACACATACACACACACACACACACACACTTGCTAATTAGGTGACTCTGTCAGAGGACCTCATCTCCAAACCTCAGTGGTATTTAAAAAGATAGAGATTGGAGTGGGGTGGCTTTTTAAACAGAATGGCCATGTGTTCAGAATACTTCCTTGTCAACCCCTTTCTAGCTATCTCCAAGGTCACCTCCCAAAGCCAGTCCAAGACCAGCTCAGCAAAGAGCCATCAACCAACGTTTCCAACAAAAGGCAATGACTTTGGTTTCTCTGCCACATCATTATACCTTGAAATTGAGCTCTTGACATGCTGTTCTTGAAATGTACAACTTTTAGCTAATTAGAAGACTAAAAAATGCAACTTAATGAATTCAAGACTTGTTTATGCTAACCTGCCAAGGCGTTTGGCAATGAAAAAGTGTGATTTGGTGAACATCTGATTACAGGCCGTGTGGAATTCCATATGCACAGGCTGGGTTGGATCCGATTTTTATTGAACTGTTGTCTAGAATGTGAACTAATTTCCGACTACCTCATAAGGACTTCTAAGCAAGGCTGACAAAGGATTTATCATCATTATCGCTCTGGCCAGCACCATGATTATAAGTGATGCATGTGTAAATTGTGTTTATAAAGTTTCCGAGTCACAATTAAAACATGCTGTAATTTT
This sequence comes from Corynorhinus townsendii, assembly GCA_026230045.1. Classification (NCBI taxonomy): domain Eukaryota; kingdom Metazoa; phylum Chordata; class Mammalia; order Chiroptera; family Vespertilionidae; genus Corynorhinus; species Corynorhinus townsendii. Next base: position 34,687,142 of record JAPDVU010000011.1, read on the forward strand.
CTCCCTTTTCCCTTTTTTCCTCCTAGTGATGACTTGCTTTTTTCCTCGCTCAAATTAATACCTGCCAGAGATTTCTTTTGGATAGAACAGACTCCCAGCCCATACCCACACACATTCTCAAGAAACTTTGATCTGCCATTTTTTCAAACCTGCCCCTTAGAAAGCAGTTTAGCTATCAATACTTTATATAACCCTTCTTTTCAAAACCACAAACTGAAAGTAATTTGCAAATGCCATTCAATGCTCCATTCTTTTTCTTGCTTAGCGCCACACAATTTTCAAATCATAGAGTACAGTGAGAACATGTCTAAAAAAAGGAACAAAATGGGGTTCAGAGAGAGGGAAAGGAAAAAGGGGAGTGTGTTAAGAGCAGGGACAAAAATATCACCAAAAAAATGTGTGCCCTGTTTGTTGGGCATAGAGTTCTATATGTGTCTACTAGAGTGAACTTAAGTTACGATGTTACACAAAACTTCCATGTATGTGTTATTTTTGTCTGTTTGAGCTCTCGGGGTCTAAAAGGATGTGTTTAACAATCTCCAACTAGTGAACACTTGATGTTTTAACTACAGTGTTTCTCCTCATAATGCTGTCTGGTGTGAATTCATTGGTAGAATCATAGATTTTTTTTAAAAAAATTATTGATTGATCGAGGGGCAGGTGGTAGAGAGAGAGAGAGACAGAGAGAGAGAGAGGGAGATATTTGTTGCTCCACTTATTAATGCACTCATTGGTGGCTTCTTGTATGTGTCCTGACTGGAGATTGAACATACAACCTTGGCATATCAGGACACAGCTCTAACCAACTGAGCCACCCAACCAAGGCTATCATTGATTTCTTTTTTTTTTTTTTTTCAAGAAAACAATTCAAAAAGAAAATATACAGTATAAGAAAAGCAAAACCCAGGAAGAGGAAGTGCCATCCATAGAATCGGACAGCACTAGTGACCCAAACCCTGACACACCTGAGCCTCCTGAGGGTAGCACTGGGCATCCACCATCAGCATCACAGCTCCCTGGCCACATCTGATTGGTCCAGGGCCTTCCCTTCAGATCAAGAACAGCCAATTCATTGGCTTCCCAGTAGCCAATGATGTGATTTGACACAAGTGGATGAACTGGACCAATCAGAAGCCCTCTGTCAGGAAAGCCAACTAGGCTATACCCTTGCATGAGGCCTCCCTAGGTGGCACTGCAGCACAGCGGTGTGATAAGGAGGGATGCAGAGTTCGAAGGCATCTTCCCCTGGACCATGAATTTTATGGGGTAGGATTGTGTTTGCTTAGTAGACTTGTATGATTGGTTTAAGTTTTCACGTTAGAAATCCTGAGGGTTTTGGAAAGCCAAAGCCATGAGGAAGCAGAAAACCACAAGGCAAAGAAAATATACCCGCAGTAGAAAGCAGGACAGCAGAACAGAAAGTCACCCGGGCCCTAGGTCCCAGCACGCGGACACCTACAGAGAGACCCACGGTAGCCAGGGCCTGCAGCTACCTCTGCCTGCTCCATGCTGCCCTTCCAGCCCCCTCCTGTCCCAGGTCACATGCAGCCATAAAGGGAACCCCTTTCCATAAAGTGTTCCCAATGAATCCCTGTTCCCTGTACCAACAAGCAGAATATACTCACAGGTCAACTGTGAACCCTCACTTTTCCCACACTGTGCATGCTCTTCTCTCCACCACTCCCGAGGCCCCAGGGACACCCAAGAGGAGCATCAAGGGACCACTACCTGAGAGGGCATGACATCACACAGAGAGGCCAAAAAAAAAAAAAAAAGGATAGAGAAGTGAGTTACATACAGTTTTTACCCTAAAAGCTCTGGTAAAATGTGAAAGAGCATCCTGACAGCCCTGAAACCCTTTCCCTAAGAGGCACCTCCTGGGCCTGCAGCCGCCTGCACTCCTAACCCACCTTCTCTGCCTTCCCGCTCTACCTTATTGTGTATCTTAGAGGGCCAGCAAAAATTCTCACCAAGCTAACCCCCTCCTGTCCGAAGTGCACCCAAGATTGCCCCACTGGTGTCTGGCTTCTGGTAGGAGGTAATGTGTATAAAGCACAAAGATCCCATTTCCTCTAATGTAAATGGAATATTAAGAGTTCCTGCTCGTACATGAGGACTCGGTAATGGGAGCCATCACTAGCCATGATTCAGGGGTGGGGAATGTCCGGCCCAATGGCTGTATAAGGCCCAAAAAATCACTTGGTCTCACCCTGCTAAGGCTTTAGGGTGAGTTAATTATATGTTTGACCAAATATAGCAGGCTAATTTTTTTAATACATATTTTTATTGATTTCAGCTAGGAAAGGAAAAGGAGAAAGATAGAAACATCAATGATGAGAAAGAATCATTGACTGGCTGCCTCCTGCATGCCCCCCACTGGGGATCAAGACCACAACCCTGGCATGTACCCTGACCGGGAATTGAACTCGTGACCTCCTGGTTCATAGATCAATGCTCAACCACTGAACCACACTGGCCAGGCAAATATAGCAGGCTAATTTTTAAGTTGATAATTTTGTATGGCCCACAGATGATGTTATAAATATCCAAATGGCCCTTGGCAGAGAAAAGGTTCCCCACCCCTGGCTTAGGAGACCATAATGGCAAATGTGTGTATCCAGTGATTATTTCTGTGTGCTAGTCCCTCCCATACCTGGCTACATGGTCAGGCTTCGTGAGGGTAGGGACTCTGTCTGCTTAGCTCAGTTTGTCCATAAATGATGCTTTTCCCAGGAAGCTCCTCCCTGAGACCTGGAGCCACTGCTCTTGCTTTTCTGTACCCTGGCTCCTGGCCCCACGCTGGCCCGAAACAGGTACCCAGGCAGGAAAGATGGCTGAGCATGCTGTCCCCGGGGTCTAGTAGTTGTGCTGTTCCCCTGGGACCCCGGCCATGCTTGTCAGAGGACAGACTTGCCATCCATCACCCTCACGCAGTGCCTGTCATCAAAGACTGAGGCCCAAGGAGCAATGCGCTCCGCGCCCGGCAGCCTGCTGAGTGGGTGGCACTGTCCACAGCCACCAGTGCCTCTGATGCAAGTCCCAGAGGTTGAGCATGCTGAGTCCCCGTCCAGAAATGTCCAGTGGTGAGAGGAGATGAGCCTGACCTTTCCTCCCCAATGTCCTGCTGTCTGGACCATGTCTGAGAAGCCAAAGGACAGAGCGTGGCCCCTGGGACCTCAGCTGAGAGCAAGCACTCTGACCCACTGGCACTGGCCCCTCCTTCTTCTGCCGGAAGGACAAGGAGAGCAGCTGTCAGTGACATGCCAGGTTCTAACCAGTGGCAGGGGCACCCTCAACAGTTAAAGGATTGCTTCTGGGAGGAGTGTGTCTTAGGATTGTCCCACCAAGGGGCCCGGGAGCTGAGCCATAGACTCCCAACTCCTATCCCACCTGATTGCAGGCTGCTCCTGAGGGCAGTGGCTCCATGCCCTTTGACCTGTCCTAGGCATGGGCAGAGAATGTCCTCAGATAGTCCAAGAAATGCAGGCAGCCACTGGCATGTGTGGGACTTCTGCCTCTGACCTTCAGGTGTACTCCTCCCTGTCTCGCCCAGCGTGCCCAGTGGGAAGGGCCTCAGCTGCCCACAGTGGTAAACCTCTGATGAAGGAATCCTTTATTGTCTTTCTTGCTTCCCTGTCTCACTCCCAACAGACCAGCCGTACAAGTCATGGCTCAGGCTCTGCCTCAGGGAGGTCCAAGCTAAGACAGGGCTGAACAATATCCTTTAGGAGCGAGAGCTCTGTGTCCTGAGGTCCCAAACTGAATGCAAGTTTCCTGTCCAACTTGAGTCATGTGACCTTGGGCAGGGAGGTCTTTTAATCACATTTTTTCATTTGTGAAATTATTGTAATAATGGCACCTCTCGCCTGTGTCGATCTCAGGATTGACCAAGTGTGGATATAGAAAAGGCTTAGAGCGTATGTGTCCAGGAACCAAGCAGCACACACAGGCAGCTGCTATTTTTTGTGCACGTAGCCCGGTTTCCTAGCCAGTCGAAGCGGCAGTTTGCACATTTGCAAATAGGAGAATAATTAGTGACAAATGCCAACAGAACACTTGCTGAGAACGCACACAGAGGAGGAACTCAATCAATATCAGCTGCTGTTATAAGAATGCTGATCGAGCCTGGCCAGTGTGGCTCAGCAGTTGAGTGTTGGCCCAGGAACCAAGAGGTCATCAGTTTGATTCTCAGTCAAGGAACATGCCTGGGTTTCGGGCTCGATCCCCAGAATGGGGTGTGCAAGAGGCAGCTGATGGATAATATTTCTCTCTCCTCAATGTTTCTATTTCTCTATCCCTCTCCCTTCCTCTCTCTTTCTCTAAAAATCAATAAAAATGTATTTTTTAAAAGAATGCTGATTAATAGGCATAATCTTTTATCATGTGTGACTGATTCCAGGCTGCCCTGTAATGCTGGCTGAATAACAGCAAACCGTGGAGCTGAGCAGAGGCAGCCCAGAGGTGCACAGACTGCCCCCGTCCCTGTCCCATGCAGAGGCCAAGGCCGTGAGTCCTTGCAGTGAGCCCCCACTCCTGAGTGTCCCCATGAGTGCAGGGAATGTGCCAAATTGCTCAGGGCACCTAGAGGTGACGCTGCCAGCAAACCTGTGCTCTAAGCCCTTTCTATATTCAGTCTGTTGCCTCCTGGGCATCAGCTCAGAGCACTTTGTGCCAAGGTGGGGTCACTGGGTGAGACCCCTGGCAGAAGCCATGTAGAGGAGGGGTGATGGGAGCCTCTCCACCTGGGACTCAGGCTATAAGGAGGAGGGCCCGCTTCTCAATGAAAACCCACTCCTCAAAGGGGCCTCAGGCAAGGTCTATGCTCCAGGTCCTGTCGCATCAGTCTGGCCCAAAGACCCATTTCTCTATTGGGCGGCTGCCCCAGGAACCGGGGTCCTGGCACTGGCCACCCCGCCGCCCCAGAGCCCCCACTCCTCTCCTCTATCAGGAAAACAAACCCACTTTAGGTACTTCCTCCAGAGGGAATTGAATAGAGGGAGTGGTTACACCACTGGTGCGAGCTGAGAAGCCATGGAGGGGACTGTGAGCAACCTCAACATTACAAGCAGCCAGGGGCAGCCACCACTAAGGCAGAGGTTCCCCAGCCCAGGGCCAAGGCAGCCAGTCGGAGCCAGGACCATGGTGGTGCCAGCCAGGGGGAGCAGGACCTTGGGGTAAGAGGCTGGAAGCACAGAGAGGCTCAGATGGAGGAAAGTGAGGTGAGAGCCTCTTCCATGTCCCACCCTCGCTCTCTGGTCTTGGCCAGGGCTCCCCAGTGGCAAACCTATGGTAGCCAGGTGCAAGGCCCCTGGAGGTGTTTTCAGAGAGGAAGGGGGGGAGCAGGGACTGGATCTGAGAACCAGGATGGCCAAATTCTCTCCTCCCAAATGTTGCTCACCACCACCCCCTACAAAAAGAAGAAGAAGAAGAAGAAGAAGAAGAAGAAGAAGAAGAAGAAGAAGAAGAAGAAGAAGAAGAAGAAGAAGAAGAAGTCCCTTTTCCCCCAGGGGTAGCTAGGGGTCTGGGTGGACACCTTCCCTCACTGTCCTTTTCTGGGAAAAACTCCTCCCTAACCTGCAGCAAAGCTGGCAACTTCCTTCTCTCAAGAGGAAAGGACATTCATGAGCCCATTGACCTTCACCACAGGATAAAACACCGAATTATTCCCTCGAGATTAGTCCTCGCATTTCCTGCTAAATCTCTCCCTTCTTTCATGATGGTCAGCCACTTACCAGAAAGATGAGTAAGAGTACTTCAAGCCACATAAAAACCTGTACAGTAGCTCCACAATCCCTCAGATTATGCTGCAAAGGCCACCCATGTGCCAAAAATGGACCACCAACTACCCAGAAGGCTTGGGTGAGCAGTCAGTGATGGGACAAAGCCGTTACCCAGAGGCTCCACCAGGCCCATAACCCAGTCTCCTATTCTTCCCCGGCTGCACTCTCCCCCTCCTTGCATAGCTTGGAAGTCGACTTCCCTGGATGGGGTTCAAACATCTATACATTTTTATCAGCTTTTTAAAAATGGAAGTTAAACGTCTAATGGGATTGCTGAGTAGAGATTGAACGGTTCCAGGGGAGGAAGTAATATGGGCTAAAAAAGGGGGTGTTCAGTTTCAAAGACTTCTAATGGAACCTTGGAGAAGGCTCTCATAGAAAGCACTTGTCTCGGATTGCCAAGTTTTATTATGGATATCTGGTCAGAAAAAGAAGTGAAAATGTCAAGTAGAACAAGAAATGAGGGTGACCGAGGACTTTCATGGTAGGAGGAAATGTTTAACTAAGTGCATTATTCATTTTTCATTGACGTAAATGCCAGGGGCTTTAGCTCATAGTGCGGGGCTGGCAGTTATGTCCAGGCCCGACAAAGCTATGCAGTTACACGTCTTTTCCCTTTTGTAATCTCTGTTAAAGAGTTCTCGTCTTGAGGGGTCTTTTGGCTGAGGGCAAATGCTCTGTCCCCTCTAGGGAAACTGCCTTTTTGCTTGACAGAAAAATGGAAATGGTAACTTAATAGAACTTAGGTTTCTCTGGTTACCAGGACTTAGTGAGCCTTTAATCTCCACTGAATGTACCCAGTCTCCTGGGATTGGGTGGGAGGTCTTTGAGTCAGTGAAAAGTTCACTGTGGTTTTGACATGGGCCTGCTATTTCTTGCGGCTCCATCAGGGACTCTGTGAGTGAGCCATTCTTGAAATCAGACAGAAACGCCTTCCTTTTTCTTTCTGACGGTGACATACAACAGCAATTTCTCCTTCTTATCTGATGTGTTTCAAATGCTTGTAGTTACTGCAAACTATTTCCCTAATTGATCCGGAATGGAGGCTAATTCCCATGCCCTGAAATGGTTTATGTGTCCCAAATTTGGAAATTGTTTGATGCATTTAAGACTAGCCTTAGGAGGACTTATAATTTGGAGTTGTGTTTAACAAACAGACCAAAAAAGAAAGAAAAAGGTAGAGGAAGACTGTGAGCTCTGACCCATTATAAGTGTGTTTTTTAAATCCTACAAACATTGCAGTAATAATCATGATAATGATAACAAAAGTAGAAGCAAACATTTATTGAGACACTACCTAATTATTTGTGTGAGAGGCACACATAAGTTCACAAAGGTATACAGAAGGGATGTGGCTTGTTCAAGTCAACACAGACTATAAGTGTTGGACCTAGGGCAAAGTTCTTTTTGGTTGAGAGTCACTGTCATCTGAGTCATTCTGAGTAGAGAATATATGGGTATCCCGAGGCACTCTTTCATGCAATAACTGATGCTTCCAGTTAAGTAAAGAATGAAAAGCAGCATCCAATTTCTTCTATCCACTTATGCTTTCCAGACTTGCCCTGGTCCACGGCTTACTTTAGATGTTGGATACAACACTTTCATTCATATCCCATTGGCCAGAATCAGTCACATGACCATACATGGGAGGCTGGGAAATGTAGTCCTTAGCTAGGCAGCTATGTACCTAGCTAAAACACTAGGATTCTACTAAGGCAAAGGGGCAAGTGGATACTAGATGACAATTAGCTGTGTCTACCACAATCTTATTCATCACTGTGTCTCCATCATCTATTCCAGTCTCTGGCATAAATAAATAAACTCACCTGTCATAGGTTGCCAACCTCTAATAAGAGCCCCAACCATTATTCCAACCTTCTGGAAGTCCCGACATTAAATGTGAATATTCCCTTATCAGCATCAGGCGAATGTTGGTAACTCCATTTATAGATGATGGTATAATATCCATACTCCCCAACTTCTTTATCAATGGGACACCAATTTTGGCCATCATTCTTTCTTACAGAAGAAAGCTAAATACTATATGTAGATGCTCTCCACTCCAGGAAGTAAAGCTTAATCCCACCCTTGAATATGAACTGAACTTAGTGCCATCAAACTATTAGAGAATAATAGGAACCTTCAGTGGAGAAACCTGGCAGACACTATGTTAATCAGGTGATCACGGTCAACAGCACCAGTAATAAGTCATGTGAATATGATGTTTCCTGCCCCAATATCATGCAATGAGAAGGGCATTTCATCTCTGTGGTATTTTTCCAAAAAAACACATAGTTCTAGTCTAATCATGAGAAAACTCTCTTGGTTGGGCATCTTTAGGAACATTCTACAAGACATCTAACCAGGCTTCTTAGAAACTGTCAAGGTCATGAAAAGTTTGAGAAATTGTCACGGTTCAGAGGAGGCTAAGGAGATATGAAGACTAACTGCAACATGGGACGCTGGGACAGAAAAAGGATGTTAGTGGGGAAACTGGTGAGATCCAAATACTCTGGAGCAACAGTAATGTGCCAATGTTGATTTCCTACTTTTGGGAAAGGGTCACGGTCATAGAAGATAGTAACATAAGGGGAAACTGGGTGAAGGGTACATAGGAACACTCTATACTATCACCGCAACTTTTCTATAAATCTAAAATTATTCCAAAGTAAAACATCTATTAAAATTAAAAATACCCAGTATCCCTTGCAGTTTGGGGTGGCCAAATGACCGTTCACTGGCCAGGGAAATGCAAAATGTCCACAGAGCCGGTTTCTGGGAAAGCTATTGTGTGTGTACATCATGTTTTTTTCTTTTTTTAAGAAAAATCTTGGCACATCCACCTCTTTCCCTTTCTCTTATCACCTCCTCCATGTCTGAAATGTAGGCTCAGGCATGTGTTAAGGACAGGAGGGCAGCAAGCCAAAGGGAGACCCGGTTCTTAACAAGTTCCTTCAGCAACTGCGTGTCCATCTCCAGAATTCTCATCACACAAGAAAACCAAGCCTCCCAGCTTGACCTCACTTGGCCCATCACTGGGTCAAGTTCCTCTGATATGCAGCTGAGTCCACCCCTAATTTATATTAGGTGGAACCATAGGAACTTGCCAAGATTTTATTGTTTTGACCTATACAGATGGCAATTTTTCAATGTTTGACCTACCATGGGCAATTTTTTTTGAAATGTCATTGAATCATCTTCATCAACTATAAATATAAATAACAAGTGGAAAACTGCCACTCACTAACATATTTTCTGGGGTGAGGACTTTGCCTCTGAAGAACTATAATAATAGGAAGGAATTCTTACCATTTGCAACAGCATGGATGGACCTGGAGAGCATTATGCTAACTGAAATAAGCCAGTCGGAGAAAGATAAATATCACATGATCTCACTCATTTGAACAACATAAACTGATGAGCAAAAATAGATCCAGAGACATAGAATCATCAAACAGACCGTCCAACCTAGGGAAGGCTGGGGGGAGGGGGGTTAGAGAGCAACCAAAGGACTTGTACGTATGCATATAGGCATAACCAATGGACACAGACAGTAGGGGGGTGAGGGCCTGTGCTGGGAGGTGGAAACTGCCGGGGAGACATCAATGGGGGAAAAGGAGACATATGTAATACTTTAAACCATAAAGAATTTTTTAAAAATTAAAAAAGAACCATAATAATAGGTTTTAAATATTTTTTTACTAGTGTTCTATCACTTCTTGATGTTTCAGATGCCTTAGTAAAAGAGATTCTTAACCTCTCACCATCACATGCATTTGATGGCATTGGAAAACACTATTGGTGTTTGTTTGTTTACTTATTTATTGTTGATAGTTACAAATGTCCCCCATTCCCTCCCCTTTTGCCCCCCTTCACCCAGCCCCACCGCAGGCCTTCCCCACACTATTGTCTGATCCTTGGGCTATGCATATGTGCATATAGGTTCTTTGGTTAATTTCTTCCAGTCTCCTCCTCCCTCTGCCCCTCTGAGATCTGTCAGTCTGTTCCATGCTTCCATGACTCTGGTCCTATTTTGTTCGTCAGTTTATTTTGTTCATTAGATTCCACATATAAGTGAGATTATGTGACATTTGTCTTTCTCTGATTGACTTATTTCACTCAGCATAATACTCTGGAGGTCCCTCCCTGCTGTCTCAAAGGGTAAGAGCTCCTTCTTTTTTACTGCTGCGTAGTATTCCATGGTGTAAATGTACCACAGCTTTTTTATCCACTCATCTGCTGATGGGCACTCAGGCTGTTTCCAGATCTTAGCTATTATAAATTACAGTGCTATGAACATAGGGATGCATATATTCTTTTTGATTGGTGTTTCATGATTCTTAGAATATATTCCCAGATGTGGGATTGCTGGCTCAAAAAGCAGCTCCATTTTTTATTTTTTTTAGGAAACTCAGTACTGTTTTCCACAGTGGCTGCACCAGTCTGCATTTCCACCAGCACACACTATTGGCATTTTTAAAAAATACTTTATTTTCAAAAAAATTTCACTCCTACGTATATAACCAAAAGAATTAAAAACAGAACTCAGACAAATACTTGCACATAAATATTCATAGCAGTGCTATTCATAATAGCCAAAAAGTGGAAAGAACTCAAATGTCCAGAAACGAATGATGGATAAATCAAATGTGGTCTCTCCCTACAATGGAATATTACTCAGCCATGAAAAGGAATGAAGTACTGACACATGCTATCACATGGATGAACCCTGAAAACATCATGCTAAGTGAAAAAAGGCAGACACGGAAGACAGGTATGCATGGCTTCACTTGTGTGAAACATCCAATAGGTGAACCAGTAGCGAAGAATGCAGATTGATGGTGTCCAGGAACTGGAAGAGGGGGAATGGGAAGCAACTTTTGAATGAAAACAGAGTTTTCTTCTGGAGTGATGAAAATATTTTGGAACTCGTTAGAGGTAGTGGTTGCATAACATTGTGAAACTACTGAATTCCACTGAATTGTACACTTTAAAATGATTAATTTTATGTTTTGTGAATTTCACCCTTGATTTAAAAAACTTTTCTTCAATATTTTAAAATGCATGATAAAACCAAACTAATTATACTGCAAAATGACTTATAGTGGAGATAAAGAAAATAAGATCAAGCTGGCGAAGGCTAAAGCCCTCCACGCACAGAGTTTGCATTTCAGTGTTCCCGTTGGCTATCGCTACATAAGGAACCAACCCAACATGTAGTGGCTGAATGCAATGACACTTATTTGCTTGCAAATCTACCCCTTGTGCAGGGTTCAGCAGGGATGTTTCATCTCTGCACCACTCACTAAGGACCTGCAAGGTGGAGATGGAAACACCTAACGGTCCCCTGGCACGTGGCTAGTGGTTCGAATGGGTGGAGACCTTGGAGGAGGCTGCATTCAGGACATCTATGTGTGGTCTTCCCACGCAGCCATTTGGCTTCCTCACGATACGCCTCCCGGGTTCCCAAGATGGGCATCCCCAGAGGTCCAGGTGGACACTGCATCACCTTTCACGACTTAGCCTCAGCTGTCACACAGCATGGCTGACTCCGCAGTCACAGGCCTGGACAGATGCAAGAGGTGGGCGGGGGTCAGCGTAAGAAGAGCAGGGGGCCGCAACAGACGGGTGCAGCCACTGGGAAAGTGCAATCGGACACATCCATCACGTTATACGTCCTTATCCTCTTGAACATAAAGGACTGAAATGGAAAATACTAGGAAGAAGCCTGATTAATAATGTGTAACCAGAAATCTAACGGTAGTTTGGGGTTGATGATGGAGATGGTCTCTGGGTTTTCACCAGAGAACTTAGCAGTCACTTCTCTGCACACTTGTTGATGTTAAAGGATCATGGGGAAGCATCCAGCAAGTGTCGCATGCCACTGAACCCCATCATTGCAGTGGTAAAACTCTCTCACCAGCGGCCTCTCATTTACAGCTGTAATGAACAACCTCTGGGCTCATTTCCACCCAAAGATATTTAGTTCACTCCACAGACGCTGCAAACCGACTTAAATAAAATATTAAGCACATCTGTGTTTACCCAATCAATAACTTTTCCAAAAGAAAGAGGGGGGAAAATGAGAGAGAAAGAAGAAAAGATATATCTGAAGTTGTTTGGGTTAAATGCCAGCGTTTTCATCTTAGGGATGAAAACCACTTCCTCCTAAGGCCAGACTTCCTTAAAACACACCCTTAGGTCAGCTGGTAAGTGTTTGAGGAGCAGAGAAACCCCCACTGCTCAGTCTCACCCCATAATTCAACATCCTTCCAAGGCACTCCTATGCATAAGGTGGACTTATTCCTCCCTCAGGCTTCCCCCGGATTTCTGTAACCTCCCGAGTGGGACCCCACAGACCGCGAGGGGAGCCTGGATAAGAGAGGAGGTGGGGGCTTGTCAGGGCCACCCCTGGTTAACCTTGAGCTGCAAACGCAGAGTAATTCCCAGGACGCCCAGAGCCGCCAGCACCCTGCCCCTCTGCCCCTCTGCCCTTCTTCCCCTCTGCCCCTCTGCCCCTCTGTTCCTCTGCCCCTCTGCCCCTCTGCCCCTCTGCCCTTCTTCCCCTCTGCCCCTCTGCCCCTCTGTTCCTCTGCCCTTCTTCCCCTCTGCCCCTCTGCCCTTCTTCCCCTCTGTTCCTCTGCCCTTCTTCCCCTCTGCCCCTCTGCCCCTCTGCCCCTCTGCCCACCTCTCTCTTAGCTTCCGTGTGTGTTTCCACAGATCGCAGCTGAAGGCCAATGTGCATAGGAAGAGAAAGAAGTCAGAGACTACAGCTCTCAGCACCTATTAAGGAAAACATGATCCCCTGGTACTACTTGGTGGAGAGGTGAGAGTTCAAACAGTCCGCCTCTCCAGCCCCTCTTACAGCACAGAGGGCACAAAGCAGCCATCTCCCGCCTGGAAACCAGCTCCTAACTAACGTAAGAATTATAAGTCGGTTGTGTTACTTGTTTCTCATTATGACGTAGACCCGTGGTCAGCAAACTGCGGCTCACTAGCCACATGCGGCTCTTTGGCCGCTTGAGTGTGGCTCTTCCACAAAATACCACAGCCTGGGCGAGTCTATTTTGAAGAAGTGGTGTTAGAAATTTAAGTTTTAAAAATTTGGCTCTCAAAAGAAATTTCAATCGTTGTACTGTTGATATTTGGCTCTGTTGACTAATGAGTTTGCCGACCACTGATGTAGACCTATGACCCTCATCCTGATGGTGACGTGTCATCATGTGAGTCCCTTATCTTTATTGGAGAGGCAGCCTCCAATCCGTGAGGGCAAAGCTGGCACCGAGCTCTTGAAAGTCTAAAGAGCTGCCCCACGGAAGCTCCGTGTCACCCGCCCCGCCACGTGGGGCTGACTGCTGACCAGGGAGCGCCCCGGTGGCACAGGCCAGCTCCTTGGGGATTGAAAGCGTATTCTCTGGTGCTTTCACTCCTTCTCCCTTCAGTAGGGTGACGCTCCAGCCCCATCTGGAATGATGGCTCTGGGATGGGTCCTTCCCCAGGAGGAAAAAGGAGTGCAGGCTCCATGTCCACCTCAGTGCTGCCTCCCAGTGGAGGGGAGGGGCAGCTGTTCAATCTGCCCCGCAGGGCGGTCTTGGTGGGTTCTCCATGTGTGCCTCGGCCCTCCTCACCAGCGCCTGGGCGAGTTCCCCCCTGCGTCTTTACTCCCCAGGGTGAAGGTTGGAGGGGCTGCAGCCATTCAAGCCACTGAGTTCTGGCCACCGAGCCCCAGCTCTGCCACCTGCTCAGGGCGAAGTGTGTCCTGAGCTCCCCACGTGCCAGCGCCAAGCTCAGCACCTGGTGGAGAAAGGTAAGCAGGCAGATGCTGTCCTGGGCTCCCGAGTCCACCATCTAGTGAGCCAAATAGTGCAGGCCACGCGGAGATTCCCTCGGGAGCTGGTGGACAGCAGGAGCCTGCCCAGCAGGGAAAGGGCTGGGCTGCAGGCAGAGGAGACAGTGGGAAGCGTGGGTCTTTGCACAGCTGCCTCACCTGAAGAATGGAGAATGTGCCACATGCCAGAGTGATTCTTTTAAAACCTGAGTCAGGCCCGGCTGGTGTGGCCCACTGGCTCGATTCCCAGTCAGGACACATGCCCGGGTTCAGGCTCGATCCCCAATGGGGGCCATGCAGGAGACAGCCAATCGATGACTTCCTCTCTCATTGATGTTTCTTTGTCCTTCCTCTCTCTAAAAAATCAATAAAAATATATTAAAAAAAAATAAAACCTGAGTCAGATGTTCCTCTGCTCAAAAGCCTGCAGTGGCTTCCCACTTCACTTTGAATTAATAAAGTCTTTGCAGGATCCACAGACCCTGGCTCCCCTCCCCTCCCTCTTCAACCTCCTCTTCACACTCCCACCCTGCCCATGCCCACTCTGCTTCAACCACACTCACTGTCTTACTGTTTGCAAAGACACCTGCCTCAGGGCGTTTGCACAGGCTGTTCCATTCCCTCTTCCAGGGAGTTCTTCCCCAGGCACCCCACTCCCACACACCCCTCAGACCTCTTTTAAATGCCCTCCTCTCCCCCTGTGTGACCTCACTGCCCCTCTGCCCCATCACATTTGCCTTGGTGGCACTTTTTGCCACTTGACACAATGTATCTTTTTCTATTCAGTGTTGGTCTTCCTCTAGTTTGTTCCTGGCTGCATCCTCACACCTAACCCGGTTCCTGGAACATAGTAGGGGCCTCCAAGATGGCCCTGAGTGGCCCAGGCCTTGTGTGGCCCTCATCGAATCGGGGCCAGTCCTAGGTGACCAGTAGAATACCAGGAGGTGATGCAGGTGTCTTCTGAGACTATGCCACAAAAGGCCTCACAGCCTCCCCTGTGGACTCCCAGGACACCTGACCTGGGGCCCTGAGCTGCCATGTATAAAACCCGGCTTCCAGGAGGCCATCACGCCAGAGTGGTCCGTGGAGGGCCCACGTGGAAAGGGAGAGGCCTGCTCCGCCCCTTCCTGGCATCCAGATAAGGCCTCCAACAAAATGCAGCAGAGACAATGGGTTCCTGCGAGCCCGGCCCAAATCGCAGATCCATACACAAAGGAAAAGATTACTGTTGTTTTGGAGTCCTTTGTTAGGAAGCAACGAATAAACCGGAACTTCTGCCAGATAAGTCCTATCCCAGGGTATGCTCCTGGGGACCCGCACCCTGACCAGTGTGAGTGTCAAAGGAATAAGCATGCATAGCGGCTGCCTTCCTCCGCACCAGGCGGTGGCTCCCTGTCTGGCTGTGTGCTAACCTACGCTGGGAAGCTTTACAGACGTGCGCACAACGCTGTAGCTCAGTGCACCGCAAGGCGTCTGCGCGGGAAGAGAGGGAGTGGAGAGGTTGGCAGCTGGGAGGCCATGGAGTGAGTGGAGGAAGTGGCTTGAACCAGGCCTTCGAAAGATGCGTGGTATTTCTCTTGGAACCGAGTCAGCAATTAAAATGTAACTGGAGGTACATATTATTCACATGAAATGATGCTTTGTACAAGGTCACGGCAAATTGAAATCACCTGGCGGGAGGACCCTGGGGCTCCGGGAAGGTGCCTGTGCCCAGGGCCACGGATGGCGGCTCACTGGGCCCCACCCCGCAGCACAGCCTCCAGCAGCACAGCCTCCACAGAACTGAGCTGCAGATGTGGGAGTAGGGGGCCCATGCCTTTAAAAGAGGCGGAAAGTCAGGATTCCAACCCAGGGTGGACAGACACCCAGCAGGGGAGCTGCCGGGTAGAGAGTGATGAGGTTTTTGACGGGAGACTCCAGAGGGGGCAGCGAGATCAAAAGAGGCCTCCCTCACAGGCCGGGGCTCTCCACCCAGGCCAGGGCTCTGTGTCAGGCTCCCGGGGCAGCCTGGGAACTGGGATTTTCCTGCCCCGTAACTGACTCTTCTCAGACCCCTTGGGAGGTCGGGACAGCTTCCCCAGCATGGAAAGGCTGCGGTCACAGAAGGCTTATGCCGTGTGCCCCAGACGCCACGCTCAGCGTTTCCTATGAATCATCTCATTTAATGACCCTCACCACACCCTTAGCCTCCATCCCATTCTCCGGAGGGGCAAACCAAGCCCGAGAGGGTCTGCCAATTGCTCAAGGTTCGTCACTAACGGAGGGCGCTCTCAACTCACACCCAGATCTGGCTGCCACCAAAGCCCACTTCCTGAAATCAACTTTCTTTGAGATATTGTTTACGATAAAAGGCACACGTTTTATGTGTACAGCGTGATACACGTTGGCATGTGGACCATCGGGTAACCACCATCTCGACTGAGATGTGGAACATTTCCATCATTCCAGGGACTCTCAGGTTCCCCCTCTGCCATTCATGCACACCTCACCTCATTCCTGGTCCCAGGGGGTCACTATGGGTTAGTTTTGCTTTTTCAAGAACCTAATCTAAATCATCTCGGTGTATATTCGTGTGTCTCGCTCCGTTCTCTCCGTGCAGTGTGTTTATGGGGCGTCCTCTCTGTTGTGAGTGAGCATCAACCCTCAGTGCTGAATTGTGTGGATGCGCCCAGTCACTATCCACTGCCCCACGGTGGGGCACTGGGGCTTTCCAAGGTGGGCTGTTAGGCATGAACCTGCATGAACATTTTAATACAAGTCTTTGCGTGAATATAAGTCTTCATTCCCCCTGGGTAAAAGCAGGCGTGGAATGGCTGGGTTGTATAATGTATATTTAACTTTATGAGACGTTGTCACACTGTTTTCCAAAGTGGCTGTGCCGTGTTAACACTCTGAAGTCTGTGTGTCTAACTCCTAGACTATCAGCCCGTCTCCGAAAACAGGATCTTTGTCCTTCCTGCGGCCCTGCCTTAGGCTAATGGCTTCATTTATTAAGATGGTGCTGTCTTCCTCTGGGAATCTATGTTTGAACGAACCCATCCTGGACAAATTGAATGTGAGTTTCCGGGGTGCCAGAGGTGCCCATGTTTCCCTGATGCTCTGTAATTGATCTAATTTCCTGTCAAGGCTGAGAGCTGCTACTTCCATGACAAGCACAAACACCTGCTTTGAATCCCAGCTCTGGCACTTGAGTCCCACAGTCGTCAGGCCTCGGATGAGTTCCTTCACTATATGGGCCTCAGTTTCCCTATCTGTTAAGTGGAGATGGTGTGTGTGTCTTGGGGACCTTCACTGGGATTCAGACTTGGCCAAGTGGTCTGGTGGGCAAGGGTTTTACTCACCTGGGTTGAGATGCATGAGGATCACCAGCTTTTACTCACCTGGGTTGAGATGCATGAGGATCAGCCTAAGAAGACTCAGCTCTTGTAGTACTTAGAGTTCAGATTAGAGAGAGAGAAATCAGTCACACGAGGTCCATTCACAGCCCCGGCCAGGGTGAAGGCTGGGCCTTGTGCAGAGGGTCCTTGTGCCACAGCATCCTTGGGGGTCCTGCCAAGATCTGTCCCGTAGCTCTGCCCCTCCCACACCCCTGGGTATCCCAGGCCTTTGCCATCTAGGAAGAAAATGGGTCTGTTGGACAATTAGTTCCTTCAAACCTTTGGAGTCCAAAGACTTAGGCTCAAACCCCCACCCTGCTGTGTGACCTTGGGCAAGACTTAACTTCTCTGGGCTCCTCTCTTCATCTATGTAAAACAGGAGTGATAAGGAACCCTCTAAGCTCATTGTGAGGATAAAAGAAGGCATTATATGCACCCAAAAAAGATCATTATCTTGAATTGTGGTGGCTTTAATGAAACATGTTAAGGAATGGGTAGGATTTTGAGGGAAGTTAGAAAATGAAGAAATCAAAAGGAAAAATAGTTTCAGCTTTTCAGAAAACATCCAAATGCTCTCAGTGGAAATCTATTTCCCAGCTGCGCCAGCACCGCCCCCCATCTTCCAGTCTTAGTGGAAAAGGGGTGCAATGAACCCTGAAAACTGCATCCAGGGTGTCAGTGCTGAGATGGGCGCCCGGCCACCAGAAAGGCGGGTTCGCTCCAGTCTGGCCAGACCTGGGCTGTTTTCCTGGGTGCTCAGGATTGTCTAGACGTGGCCTGGCCATGTCCAAGCATGCGAAACTCCACTGTGGGGCCTGACAGCTCCGCTTAGCAACAGGCTGGGCGGAGTGATTGGCGCCAGGACTTCGAGGATGACGAAGTGCTGAAATCTCCCTCAGACGGTGTCATATCAGATTGTGCAGCTGCCAGCTCTGGGCTCCAGGCTCACAAGCGCGTCCTCGGCAACTGATGGAGAGATAGGAGGGCCGACATGACAGCCATCAGCCCGAGCAGCTGGCCAGGAGGGTTCTCCAGGCTGCGTGAGTTGTCCCTCCCCAAGGTGAGCCAGCGAGGGTGGCAGGAAGGAGCCCTGGACTGGGAGGTAGGCCCGATTCTATTCATGTCACTGACCAAGTGATGGGAGAAACGGCTAAGTGATGAAGAGTGAAGACCCTGATGTCATATGCTCTGTGTGGACCCTGCTTGCATCCTGACTTGGATGGATGGGTGGATGGAGATAAATAGATGAATAGGCAGATAACATGGGTGGATAGATAAGAGAGAGAGATTAGAGATAAATAATAGGTAGACAGACAAATAGCTGTGGGTGTATAGATAGATGATAACAGTTGAGGGATAGGTAGATATACCAGTAGATCATAGATGATATATATAGATAGAGATAGAGATACAGATACAGATATAGATAATTTAGATTAATACAGTAGGTCCTTGGGTAACATCGGAGATCCGTTCCTACAGCGCAACGTATCGCGATTTCGCCGTAAGTCGGAACCCACCTACATAAGCACCTACGTTGCTCACATGGAGCACATACACAGCAGTAATGAAGTGAAACAGTAAAAAAAAAATTAAGAGAAAGATAACAATTCCTGACTTTTACTTGTGGTAAATAAATAATAAAAAAACATAAAGCACATATGTACATACGTCAAAATAATGGAACTTCTTTTTATATAAATAAATGGGAAATGGTGACGTAACCACAAAACAACATACGTCGAGTGACGTAACCCGAGGACTGCCTGTTATATACAAATTAAAAAATTTGGGCAATAACTGGATACTTTATTCTTTTGGAAGGTTATTGTTTGATTTTTAGGTGTGAAAATGGTACTGTACAGAGAGTAGGCCTGGCCAGAGTCCTTCACGAATTTAATGTGCATATGCTGAGAGAGGGTTCTGCTTACCTCGTGGATCGAGGACCCTACGGGGAGCAGGAAAGAGAGGAATAGAAGATCGTCGTTTAGTGTGGTTTGTGGGCTGCCAGGCACTCACCTTGGTGAGGGACACAACCAGGCACTCACCTTGGTGAGGGACACAAGGCAGGGCTTCCGGTCTCAGCTCCCACTGGCCTGGCCACCTGCAGCTGTTTACATGTGTCCATCAAAGTAGATGGGAAAAAATCAGTTTCTCAGTCACACCAGCCACATTGTCAAGTGCTCTAAGAGCCACATGGCAACCAGCTGGGACAGCACAGTTCTAGAACATTCCATGGTCACACAACTTCTGACAGTGCTGTTCTAGGGAGTCAAAGGCTGGGAATAAACAGTGCTGTTAGGACCATGAGCTGAGAGGCGCTGCAGGGCGAGATGGGAGAGAGGACCACCAGCACTGTGCACGTGCAGGGGCGTGGAGGCGAGACGCAGACTCGTGTTTGGGGAGCCTCCCTATCCATGCCCTTCAGAACCACGTGCAGTGTCGAAAGCAGGCATTAACCAGCTAACCCATTACATTCATTTATGCATGAAGGAGCTTCTTGCTCCCCAGCCTCGAGCAACTTAGCACTGAGCACCTTCCCAGGTTGGAGTCACTGTGTCCCGGAAGGCTCTGGCCTGCGTCAGCACTTCCTCTTCAGCCCACGCTCCTGTGTGTGTTCCACCGTCTCTCCCCGACTCTCCATTCCCAGGTGCCCATTTAGGATACCAGGCATGCGAAGCAGCCGGGCTATGCCACCGGTTTCCCTCTGGTGGCTGACAACCATAGACAGCCTGAGCAGACAGCCAATGACACTCACCGCTGACAGTGCAGACCCTCCCCTAGACCCCAGCCCTGACACCCCACAGTCTGCTTTCTGTCCATGACGCCGACCCCCAATTGACCTAGATCCAGACCATGGCATTTCATCCTTTCAGTGTTTGCTGGTGACTGGGGGAAAGAAGGATGGCCCTCTCTACCATGGGCCACCGTGACACTGTGTCTCCTTCCAGGGGAAGGGGCATTTTTGCTCTGCCTGGACTCAATGCCCACCTCCTGGGTTTCAGATCAACCTCCAATCCTTTGAGATCTAAGGTGGTTTTCCTTTTGGCCACATGTTTCTTTTAGACTTGATGGAAGCTGGCTGCCTACAACGAGTCTTCATGAGCCTGGGCTCCAAATGGCTGTTGGTAAAAGGTTTATTGGAAAGGTGACATGGTTTGGATAATCTAGACTTTTGGTGACTTGGTTTCTCTATTCACTGGTTGTCATGGGTCTGGAAGAGATGACATCAATGTTGGTCCCAACACTAACATGGTGAGAGGAAGGAAGGGCTGAGAGTTGTTGATAAAATAGATCTAATCGAACCCCTAAGAAAGTCGATGGGGTGGGGGTTGGGAGCCAGAGTGGCCTCTGTGGCTGCATGTTTGGCACTGCAGGTGCAGCTGTGGAGCCTGGGAGCAGGGCGCTGGGCAGCAGGTGGCATTCAGGGACCAGGAGCTCCAACAGGTGGGCAGGGTTCCAGCCCAGGTGCGAGAGGGCAGCGTCAGAGGCAGTGAGGTGTGGGTGGCCCTCTCAGGGTCCTCTGTGATGCCAGACTCGGGGACAGGAGTCCGGATCCTGGAAGGTCTGAGAAAAGTCACACCGAGCCCCAAGCCTGGGAGAGATGGAGAGTCAGGTGTGGCCGACAGTGACAAGGCAGAAAGACACGCTGAGACCAGAGCCCTGGTGGACCTGTGGTCAGAAGGAAAAAGCTAACAGCCCAGTTGCTGGAACTTACTTGCCCCAGAAATGAATTTAATGTATCTATTTGCCGCAGGAAAAGTCTAAAAGGACTGTGGATGCTACCAGAAGCCCCATGTGGGCCAGGCCTTCTAGGAACCAAGACCTGGCTGTCCCACACCCCTGTGGGGCCCACACTTTTCCATCTCATCACTGGGTGGACAGGTAATCGCTCTGCTCAAGAACTCCCCACACGCAAAGCTGCACGGGAGCGACCGGGCTCATCCTGTTCGATGCATTCAGGATCCGAAGCAGGCACCCAGCAAGGATCTGTGGGGGAGGGTGAGAGGGAGGCATGAAAGCCGGGGGTAGGAGTGAAGGGGAGGGGGCGGGAAGGAGGGATGGAGAGAGGGGGGAGAAAGGGAAGGTATGAAGGGAAGGAAGAGAATGAGGAAGGAGGGAAAGCAGCAGAGAGAAAGGGAGGCTCTAGTCCTGAAGACAGGCTCAGCCCCCTGTGCACTGTGGGCGATGGCCCTTCTCCGGTGGGGCCCGGATGTGCACACCCGGCACCTTGGGGAGCTGGGGGGCGGGGAGTGCAGAGCATTTACAGAGAGCAGAGCAAGGACAATGAGACGGGCCCTTTAGCCTCCCCACACCATCGCATCCACCCTCGCCCTTGGACACACTTCTTTCCCTCTGCGTTCCTCGTAGCCTTATCTCTTTCTGATTGCAGAATTTGGAAAACTCAGCAATTTTAGAACACCAGGGAAAAATAAAGCTTACCCTTCAACCCCACCATACTCTTCTCACGTCCAGGAAAAGAAGGTGCTTTTCCAGGCTCTTATTGTTTCGTTACTTTTAAAAGAGACCGTGTTGGTCCCAAGAGTTAAATGGAAAAGGGGCTCCCGATTCTTGATAGATAATAAACAGGAGAGGTCAAGGTTGTATTGCCTGCACGGCAGGCGTGGCAAGGCCAAAGCATGTCGGTGTCACACTCTGGTCCCAAGAAGGGGATGAACGGTGCAATCCAGGGACCTTCTATGTAACACATGTCACAGCCAGCACTGAGCTAAGAAGGGTGTTGCTACATTTGTATAATAACGACAATAGCACCTAAAGATAACTAGCCATGAATTCTGTTTTTAAAATATTAATAAACGATGAAACTAGGTACGTGGTAGACAGGGTAAGGAATTAGTAAATCCATTTGGGAGCGCCAATTGGTTGACACTCTTTTTGTGAAAGGCACCAGGGTTACATCCAGTAAAATATTTTATAGGTACTTACCTTTTGACTTCAAATTCTCCTTCAAGAAATGTATCCTGAGAAACATGTTTATCAACGCGCCAAAAATGACTGTACACGGTTTTTCGCTGGAGCGCCATTTGTCCTAGCGAATCATTAGAAGCGACCTGTAGAGGCCTGGTTAGGTAAATACAACGGAGCAGGAAGCACCGGCCATGACAGAGGGAGAGCCAGGTGTGTGGGCGCAGAAGAACGCCCAAAGTCTAGCATCAGGTGAGAAGGAAGTAACAAAACAGGTAGTAACGTTCATTCCCATTGTCACTAAAAAGAAATAAAAATAATATGTGGTGGGTGGACCTGCAACCATGTTTCACAGTCTCTGATGTGGTTCTCCAAGAGTGGGAATGACAGCCCTACATCATACCTCTAATGTTCTTTGGGTTTAAAAAATAACCGTATGTCACTTGTTTAGTGGAAAACATGTTTAAACAGAATATAAGTGGACAAAAAGAATTACTGTAAAATTACAGTTTAAAATGCCAGAGAGTTAAATAAATTTTTTAAAAATTGATTTGAGAGAGAAAGGAAGAGAGAGAGAGAGAGAGAGAGAGAGAGAGAGAGAGAGAGAGAGAGAGATCAGTTTGTTGTTCCACTTATTTGTGCATTCCTTGGTTGATTCTTATATGTGCCCTGACCGGGGATCAAACCCATAACCTTGGCACAGCAGGATGATGCTCAACCAACTAAGTTACAGGCCAGGACTGAATAAAAAATTTAAAAAGTAAAATCTGCTATACATCTGTGATGCTTGCGTTTTTTAAATCCTCACCCAAGGATATGCTTATTGATTTTAGAGAGAGGGGAAGGGAGAGAGGGGGAGACAGAAAGAGAAAGAGAGAGAGGAAGAGAGAGAGAAAGAGAGAGAGCAATGAGAGAGAGCATCAATTGGTTGCCTTCTGCACGTGCTCCAAATGGGGATCGAACCCGTAAGCTAAGTACATGCCCTGACTGGGATTCAAACTCGAAACCGTTCAGTATACAGGACGACACTCCAACCAACTGAGCCACAGCAGCCAGGGCGATGCTTGCATTTTTTACAAATATATGTGAATTTTGCTGCAGAAGGGAGAGTTCTTTAAATAAACTACCAGCATTTTTTTAAGAACTCAGCTGCTAGTACTTTGTAAACCGTTGGAGAAGTTTATTTTGTTATTATTCTCCTGGATGCATTTTCCCTCTCTGCTAATAATAAGGCACGGTAAATATTTGCATTCTCTTCACTCTGGAGAGAGCATAAAGAACATTCCAGATACCCTCTCTCAATGCTTGAGTCAATTTAATAAGTGCACCAAATATTATCAGAGTTGATAACCTATGTGCTACTTTGCTTTCAAATTATGAAAAATGATTATGCCAGTTCTGGTAGGACACTTCCTGGTTGCAGATGGTCACCTTCTTACTGTGTCCTCACAGGGTGGGAGGGGCCAGGAATTTCTCTGGGCTCTTTCATAAGGGCACTAATCCCACTCACGGGGGCTTCGTCCTCATGCTCTAATCCAGTGGTCGGCAAACTCATTAGTCAACAGAGTCAAATATCAACAGCACAAAGATTGAAATGTCTTTTGAGAGCCAAATTTTTTAAACTTAAACTTCTTCTAATGCCACTTTTTCAAAATAGACTCGCCCAGGCCGTGGTCTTTTGTGGAAGAGCCACACTCAAGGGGCCAAAGAGCTGCACATGGCTCGAGAGCCACAATTTGCTGACCATGGCTCTAATCACCTCCCAAAGGCCTCACCTCCTAATGACCTAATATCACTACATTGAGGTGGTGTTAGGATTTCAACATATGAATTTGGGGGGGATACAACATTCAGATCATAGCACCGTCTTTTAACTCTGCTGTCCTCTCTGTCTGCTCTACTCTGAGGCAGAAAATGCCCTCATGTTGGCAGGATGGCTGCCTGAGCACCAGCCTTGCATTCTATCTCCCTGAGCTCCCAACCTAACAGACACATTCCTTTCCCAATGGCCCATGACCACTGTGCCTCTTTGATTTATGTGGGTCCCATATCTGCCCCTGACCCCAGTACTGTGGCAGGAGGAGGATGTGGTTGGCCAGCCTGAATCCCCAGGCCACCCTGGACCCAGGAATAAAGTACTCGCACCCAAACCAAATGGACTGAGTGTGGAGGAGGGGAGGTGGCCATGGAAGTTCCTAGTGCTGCTATTATTAAGAGACAGTTAAACCGATCTTGAGTAGGCAAAACAGCAGATGTCAGCCTTATCCTTGAGGTAGGACCACACCACACTGCATTCCCTCGGCCTTCTGAGTGTGTGGCGGGGGGCACTTACTCACCTCCTGTGGTGCTGGAAGCGTTGGCTGGGTATTGCGTGGGGCCGTTCACATTTACTTCCACCTCTTGTACCACAGGCCAGCAGACGAGAACTACCTGTCTCCCAGGCCCCTGGCCTCCAGCCTCCTGCATACATGGCACGGAAGAGAAACTGTCATGCAGGGTTGGGAAGGCAGAAGCCACTCTTGTTTCTCTGGCAGCCATGGAGGATGTATGGGCTTTGGCAAAGGTAGGCCTTTGTGGCCACTGCTGTGATGCCTCGCCAGCCACCCAGCTCGGGACCACAAGGCAGTCCTATCAGACATGGTCTCCCGCCGTTTTCTGACCTATGGGCAATGGCACCGACGCATCGAGTCTTTGGATTATCCGTTGGGTGGCAAACCTGCAAGATGAATACAGACAGCCTCTCCTGACCCCGCCCCCCCCGCCCCCGCAGGTTTTCCAAAGATTTTGTAAACACCGAATTCCCTGCATCCAGTCCCTTTCCTTTGAAATACCTGGTGTGGCTTGTTTTCCTAATTGGACCCGACTGGACTATTGACTCCTTTTATTCTGATGAGGAAAGTGAGGCCCAGAGGGGAAACTGACCTGCTCTGATCACCAGTTTGCAGAAGTTTCCCCTTAGCCTGCCCTGCCGCCGATGCCATAGCCACCAGCCACATGTGGCGGCTGAAATCGAAACGAAGTAAAACGAAATCAAATTTAAAACTCAGTTCCTCCATTGCTCTCACCACATGTCAAGTACTCGGTGCCACGCGTGGCAGTGAGCCCCGTCCGGGGGCGCACGCGCCTGCTGCCTATGAAACAGTTCGGCTGTCACAGGATGTTCTATTGGCCAGGGCTGTGCTAAGCCATCAGAGAGCAAGTCTCTGCCCCTTCTGACAGTGGCTTTCTTCTTAATGAACAGTAGCACCAGAAGGATGGCGCGGCCAAATCCTCTGTTCAAATGGAGAAACTGAGACCCAGAGTCACACAGGGACTCAAATTCCCAGTGGCCCCCACAAGGCCATGTCCCTAAGTACTTCAAATCACTGCATGTAGTCATGTCACAAACAGCACTAATCTTTCAAAGGATGCTAAGAGAAAGAAAGCAAGCAAGTAGTTACTCTTATAAATAACCATGAACTACTGATTTTTCAATGGATTCAACTAACTGCCTTTAAACAATATGGTGGGCCTTTCATTCCCCAAATAAACCATGTTCTGCATCCTATTCAGATTCCAAGATTGTAAGTAGAATTTTATTTCAGTTTTTTAATATTTTTTAACTTTATGGATTTGAGAGAGAGGAAGGGAGAGAGAGAAACGTCGATTTTGTTGTTCCACTTATTTATACATTCATTGGTTGATTCGGCCAGGACTCTAAGTAGAATTTTAAATGCCATCTGTAGCGCCTTGTTCTCTAAGAGCCGAGTCATCGAGCCAGGGTACATTCTGTGAGTCACAGAACATGTCTGTTTCCTACAAGCTGGTCACTGGGGGATAAGATCCCTTCCAATAAAAAGCCCTAACTGAGAAGATTTCTCAAGTCACTGTGGGAATGTGTTTTCTTGCAAGGAGCCATGAGCGTTTTAGAGGCAGAAAAAATATTTCTCGGAACACTTTTGCCTCGTTATGGCTTATTGGGAAGAACGGCCAGGCTCGGCCATCTGGGTGTCCGGGGATGCCCCGCTTGGAGGCAGGAATATCGTGGGGCGCAGTGCCTGTGGGTGCTGAAATGAAAGAGCGAGAAGGACACTGAATGTGCTTTTCTTCAGCACAAGGTTCCTCCCCCAGAACAGCTCAGAGACTGTCGGAAGCTGGGCGCCATTCCAAAGGTTAGAGACAGGGCCAAAACATATCACTTTAGCCTTTTCAGATGGCCCTTTCTGTCTCTGACGTGTTAAATAGTGTCTCGCCACAGTTGCAGAAGTCCATCCCTCAGACAGAGCCTGGCGGCAGAGCAGTGCCATCTACCTGCCACCCCCAACCATAATGCCCCAGCACCTCGCCAGGCTCCCATGCCCGGACCCGTCGTCCTCGCCGAGTTTGTGTCGGGCCAGCTCCTCCTGCTCACGGTGGCCACTCTGGCAACTTGTTAGAAATGGTGTGGCTCACTCCTCCTAACAACCCCGGCAGGCAAGGCTTTTGATTCTCAACTTTCCAAGGAGGGGGAAAGGCTCACAGAGGTTAGGTGACTTGCCCAGGGTCGCACAGCTGGGAAATGACAAACCAGCAGCCCAGCCTGGGGCCCCGGCTCCAGATCCAGCACTGGCTGAGCTGCCCTGGCACCAGAGGGAAACCATCCTAAAGCCCCAGGGGCCTTGTCACTATGACCCACAACATATGGCAGTGCCCGCGTCTGGAGAAGTGTTTATCTATATTTGTCCTACAGTCAAGTCAGCTGCCTCGTCCTAGG
Source organism: Corynorhinus townsendii (assembly GCA_026230045.1). Classification (NCBI taxonomy): domain Eukaryota; kingdom Metazoa; phylum Chordata; class Mammalia; order Chiroptera; family Vespertilionidae; genus Corynorhinus; species Corynorhinus townsendii. The sequence goes on from JAPDVU010000011.1 coordinate 34,713,785, forward strand.
GCAGTGGCTATACCATCTGAGTAGACACAACAAACTTTTAATAACTCTACCCAGCTCTACACCAGAGTATATTTTTACTCTTGTGAGTCAGCGGTTTATTTGTCAATAGAGGCCAGTAAAGGCAAGGCCCAGGGCCATTTATAAACAGACCATAGCCCTGGAGACAACCCGGGAAGCCAATCTATTTAGGAATGTGCTTGTCCCCGAAAACAATGCCTGAGGAGCCGACGAGGCTGAGAGCTGCCTGGGAAAGGGGCTGCTGGGGTGGCAGAGAGGCACTCAGAGGTGGACGGGATGATGACCGCGGAGCCCCCGGGCCTGGCAGATCTGCATCCCAGCACCACCACATAGGATCCATGGGGCAGAGTGACTCACTCCTCTGAGCCTCAGCTTCATCATCCGAGAAGTGGGTGTGAAGATGCCAGGTTTTCGGTGCTTTGCAAAGGTTAGAGGAGCTTAGTTACGCAAGGAGCAGCGCTCAAATGCCACCTGTGCTGTGCTGAGGATGGCGGTGGCTATGATGATGGTGTGATGGGAAGGGGGATTTGTTCAGTAGTCATTCTCCAAAAGTGAACTCCATTAGCTGAACACCTACTATGTGCCAGGTGCTTACCATGATTTTAGAGAGGTGGGTGGGAAGGCCTATGTAAATGCAGCCCCTCTGAAAAGAGTCAATGGAGAAACAGCAGCTCCGCCTCACCAGGATCTACCAAAGCTAAAAATGCAAGCATTCATGACCAGCAATTCCTTTTCTGAGTAAGATCAGCAGAAGCAGGGTTTACATTCTTCTAGAAAGTTTGTGCAAAAATGCTCATAGCAGCCGAGACCAGTTTGGCTCAGTGGAGAGAGTGTCAGCCTGCGGACTGAAGGGTCCCAGGTTTGATTCCGGTCAAGGGCATGTACCTGGGTTGTGGGCACATTCCCAGTGGGTGGCGTGCAGGAGGCAGCTGATTGATGTTTCTCTCTCATCAATGTTTCTGACTCTCTATCCCTCTCCCTTACTCTCTGTAAAAAAATCAATAAAATATATATTTTTTTAATGCCCATAGCATATGGACACAGACATGTAAATTTGAAAAAAAAAAATGCTCACAGCAACTTTACTCTTCATAATCAAGAACTGAAAACAATCCAAGCTTCTGTCAACAGCAGACTGAGTAAATTGTGCTATATTCCTACAGGGAAATAGTGTGCTGTGACGAAAAATGAACGCGTCACTGCCACACACCATCACACGGATGAGTCTCACATCGTAATGCTGAGGAAAAGAAGCCAGACACAGAAAGAGCACACACTGCGTGATCCCACGGATGTGACTGTCCAGAGACAGAAAACCGATCTGTGCTGAGAGAAGTCAAAGTGCGGGCTGCCTCCAGGGCGGGGGAGGGCACAAAGGAGCTTTCTGGGGGTGATGACGGTGTTACATACCGTCATCTGAGAGGCAGTCCACACATGTGTGAGTGTTCTGCTTGCTGTGCCTGTGTGTCTTTAAACAGGAGCATGTCACCACAGAACTGCCAAGACTGGAAAGTATCCCAGAGATGAGATCGCCTTGTGACCCTGAGGGTGGCAAACTCAAAAGCCTGCAGGGGCCAGGAAGGTTGTAAACGTGGCTGACATGGGCCTGGTGGAAGGCAGGAGACTCTGGGTCGCTCAGGTTGTTACAAGGATCAGACCTGCGACACACAGTGTGGTTTAAAAATACGCGTTGTGGCCCTCGCCGCGTGGCTTAGTTGGTTGGAGCAGCATTCTGAGCTCCAAAAGGTTGGGCATGTATGGGAGGCAATGGATTGATGTTTCTCTCGTTCCTTCTCTCTCAATCTCTCGCCCCCTTCCTCTCTCTCTGTAAACTCAGTAAGCATATTCTCAAGTGAGGATAAAATAATAATAAAATACATGTGGTTGACTCAAAGAAACAGCCGAGGCTGCAAGTCTGTGCCCTCTGTATTGAATGTTCATTTCACAGTTGGGCAACACAAGGGGACCTGCCCAAGCTGGCCAGTGATAGAAAGGAAACTAAGAGAAGGATCCTAGCGTGAGCTTTACCCAAACGCTGCAAAATCGGCAGCAGGCTGCAGTGGAAGGACCTGGATTGGGGAGGGAAAGGACATGGTGACGGAAAGAGACTTGACTTGGGGTGGAGAACACACAATACAATACACAGGGGATCTGTTATCAAATTGTACACCTGAGCTCTGGCTGGCAGCTCAGCGGTTAGAGCATTGGCCCACATACCAAAGTGTCATGGGTTCAATTCCCAGTCACGGGCACATACTTGGGTGGCAGGTTCATGCCAGGTATGTGCCCGGTAGGCACACGTTAGGGAGGCAACCAATTGATGTGTCTCTCTCATATCGATGTCTATCTCTCTCTCTTTCTCTCTCTCTCTCTCTCTCTCTTTTTTCCTCCCCACATTTGCTCCTTCCCTTCCACTCTCTCTAAAAATCAATGGGAAAAATATCCTCAGGTGAGGATGAACCAAAAATATTTTTAAATAAAAAAAATTATGCCTGAAATCTATATAATCTTATTAACAAATGACACCCCAATAAATTCAATAACAATTAAAATAAAAATGATATGGTCCCCCCATGTTGAGAACTAAGCCTTAGGCTGGCTTCCCACAGCACAGGGGTGACGTCCCTGGTCGCCAAAGCAGTACATGCATGCTGGAGTTCTCTCACCTTTTCTGTAAATTGTACCAAATCATCCACTTGTGTTCTTTCATTTGTACCATTCCTTCAAATAAAGTAATTTGGAACCCCACCTTGAAAAAGGGTATTGTCCTACTCCTAGCTCCACCTGAGAGCTCTACAACTCCAAGGTTAAGTCACTTAACCTCCTTTGGTGCCTCAGTTTCTTTATCAAATGGATAATGAGTCTTGGATATCACCTACCAGGGCATAGAAAGTCCAACTTATATCTTGGCCATCCCCCCAGGGTGCCCCACTCGTGGTAGGTACTCAGCAAATGTTGCTTAATCAATCAATCAATCAACCATATCAAAGTGATGCTCTGAGAAAGAAGTGGTAACTATGAAAGCACTAAGTCAGGTGACCCAGATGCAAGGTGCTAGGTGGAACAGTCTGTCACCGGAAGCCAGCTGTTAGCAAGGATGAAGCTGGGGAAACTCAGGGTTCAGAGGCTGAGATTAGGAAGGCAGCTTCTCTCTCCAGAGCACTCCAGGTGCCTGCAGAGCACTTCACAAAGCAGTTAGACCCTTCTGGTGACCATTTACAGACACCCTGTTTTCTAGACACCAATCTGTCCAAAATGTGCTTTTAAATGTAATTTTAACAGGTGTAGTTCATCAGAACCTCTGGTTGAGGTGACAGCAATACAACACAATCTGGCTTCAGTAAACTGGCTTAAGAATTTATCGGCTCCTTGAATCAAGTATCAGCAGAGTGAGCCTCGGAGACTCAAATGTGTTCTCTCTCTCTCTCTCTCTCTCTCTCTCTCTCTCTCTCTCTCTCTCTCTCTCTCTCCCCTCGCTATCTCTCTCTCTCTTTCATTCTCTCTCTCCATCCTGCTCTTTTTTCTTCCAAGAAAAAAAGGGACCACGAAACTGCACCTCTCCTTCTTGACATAATCAGGTGGGGTGGGAAAGAATAAAAAGGGGGGAAACCTGCTTCCTTGGAAACTCTCAGGCCAGCTCCATCCACCCACCAGCTGGCTGGAACCACGGTCACAAGTACTAGTACCTCCATCCTTTCTCAAAGAGTATTGACCTGGCAGCTCCAGTGAGAAAAATCCTGTGCTGAACTCTGATTGGCCCCATTGGGGTCACATGTCTGAAGCAGGGCCAATCACTGTGGCCCAGGGGTGGTGTCTGATAGAGACATCACTCCTGGAGGAATCTCTGGGCTGCCATCTGAAGTTATTTTTGATTCCTCAAACACAGATTTGTGGTTTCTTTTTAGTCTCTACCCAGCTGCCTGCATCACATCCTTTTATAGTTCCAGAAAGATGTTGAGTGAGTGGGGGAATCAAGTAGAGAGAGTAAAAACTATGTTGAAGGAGGAGTTGGAAGAGGGAGAAGTGTTGATTAGAGGAATACATAGAAGATGATTAAGTTGTGATAATAATTAGTTTTTATAGACACTTACATTTCTCATCTCTTTGTTCCGCAGCTGAAAGCTCCTCAGGCAGGAATTGGGGTTCAGGACAGGAATTACCGTCCCCCTCTCCAGGTGAGACCGACAGATTGCAGAGAGGTGAAGGGACTTAGGCTAAATTTACTTGTTAGATTATGAAGAGGATGAAAAAGACCCAAAGGTGCTTGCTGCCCCCCCGCCCCCCAGCTCTCCCTCAGGCTCCCTCCTCCCCTGTCCGCCTCCCAGACAGCAGCCATTCCCCTGAGTGTGCAGTTTCCCATAGTCCAGACCACTGTTCCACCATTTGGTGAATCTCTTCCTTTAAGTCCACTCCTACTTTTTACTTTAATGATCTTTAAAAGCAGGGTTTATAGGACTGCTGTCCATGGACAAAATCAGTATCTCTCCCTAAGTAGACTGTAATTAAAAGTGGATACAGCAGAAGCAAAGCAGTGTAGTTCAACTCTACTTGGACACTGTTACCTGCCAAGTCTCTGGGAGAGGCCCTGCTCTGTCTTCTTCGAATGAGAAGATCAGCAGGTGTTAGAGAGAAGTTAACACCAACGGAGACTCTCCTTGATGTCATCAGATGGCGTGGAAGAGAATGGAAACGGGAAAAGCTTTCTCACTGGATGACAACATATAATGCACATGTGAGCACACCTAACAATGAAACACGGAGAACATGCTTACTTTAGTTGTATGTTCACTTTCTGGGTAGTTCTGATTTCTCCTACCCCTCACTCCTGTTGGGTCTTAGGACATGATGGAACAGGACACATTTGATGTCTTGTAATTGTGGATCCAAATAAATTTTTAAAGTGTGTGTGTGTGTGTGTGTGTGTGTGTGTGCGCGCGCGCGCGTGTCTTATATCCAGAGAATGGAGTTATATGCAGGACCAAAGGCTATATTTCAAGGTAGAAAACAGTAAATATTAAGCTACCAAAATGTAAAATAAATTGTTCTAATAAGATTGACTGTATAAAGTGGTTTTATGCATAATCCCTAAAAAATTCATATTTTCTGGGGAAAAGAAATGTGTTAAGTTCAAGGATGTAATAAAAAATCCAAAATGTGGGAAATGCCTCATGATAAATAACCTATTTCTTCAACAAATACATTTCCAAAAGAAAGAAAGAAGAGAGTAACCAAAGGATTGATAGCAACCTAAGAGATACAGTATAGCAATCAAATGAAATACGTGGTCCTTGTTTAGATCCTGATCCAAAGAACCCAATTAAAAGTATAGAGATGAGAAAACAGAGGAATATGAATCACTGACTGGATATTGGATGGCATTTAGGAATTCATTGTCGATTTATGATCGGGTATTGTGTTCTAAGAGCCTTTCCTCATATTTTAGAGAGAGATACTGAAATATTAAAGAATGAAATGAGAGGAAGTCCAGGATTCATTTCAAAATCAAGGTTGTTCCTGAGCTGACCGTTGCTGAAGCTTGGTGAGCAGTATGTGGGGCGTTCTCCAATCTTATATACATCTTAGACTGTTCATCATTTAAAAGCTTAAGATGATCCAGACTTTATAAACAACTTAGAAGTCCCTCTAAGTTATGTTCCTCTAAAATGTGGGAAACCAGTGCTCATAACGTCTCCCAGACTGCCCTGCCCTGGGCAGAGTCAGGTCGGAAAGTAAATGGTTCCATCGTTCTTGTGGCTCCAAGGCCAGTGTTGAGGCTCCCGGACAAGGCCGTGGGGCCCTGGCCCTGGATTTGGGGGAGGGTCCTGACAGGTCTTCAAAAGAGGCAGGTTTTGCCCATTTCACAGCCCACTGAGAATTCACAGTTCTCTAATTGTGAACCAAACATGAACTTCTTTCGGCTTGGGAGCTCATTTGTGCTTGGCAAAAGGCAACATCTCATTTCCAAGCTGGGAAGGGAAGACTTTAAAAGATTTAAAATCCAACTCCAAAAGCTCCTTGGACATCAAATAGCTTTTCTGAAATAAGATTTTGATGAGTTAAGAGCAAATGAATCAGAAACATATGGAGTAAATTCCCCTTCAAATCCACATGGGCTTAAAAATGAAGGAGAAAGGGGCTTGGCAAATATCTTTTCGGTTTTATCAAACCCCAAGCATTTTACAAACAGCATGAGATGGTCGGCAAATCTCAGATGCGGCTGAACTTGTCCAGTGCTAATAGCAAAGTGAAGGAAAGGCTCCTGCCCTGGAACGCTATTCCGGGGTGAGTGTCAGCTCCCCCTCTGTCCAGTCAGCGCTGGTCCCTTCATCACCCCAGGACGCTGGGAGCTGAAACTCCCACCAGGGTGCCATAAAGTGGTTCTGGTCCTCCCGTCTCCTTGTTCTGCTTGTTCACTGCATTCAAGAACATTGTAAAAGTCAGCATGTCCATACTGTTCTGGCCCCTACCCCCTATGAGCGACCCGCCCCCAAAATCCCCACTGCGGCCATCTCCGGGCAACCAGAATGGCTGCCCCAGAGGAAAGCAATGTGAGCACCACTCTGTGTGCCGGAGATGAGCCCCTGCCTCAGGCCCAAACAAAAAAGCAAAGCACATGTTCTTTGAGAATCAAAGTCTGGAGGCTAGAAGCAGACTCTGTGGTCAGGTGTAAATGACAGGGGGCTCTCTGAGTTCAAATGGCAGAGACCTAATGATCCTCGGCCATCACTGGAGTCAACCCCCTTTCAATATGAGCGAGGAAACTGAGTCCAGAGAGCACAGGGCCCTGCGGGGGTCACCCATCAAGGTACACAGCAGCGACACCAGTGATGGGATCCAAACTTCCTCATTCCCAGGCCATGCGCAGGCTGCACCTCAATATCAGGTGTTGCACAACTTGAAGAAAGCATTCTGGAGCAAAACTGAGAATCCTTGTAAATGGTGTCACACTGGGGCAGCGCAAAAAAAAAAAAATGCATTGGTGGCCAACACATTTCCAGGGTAAGCTCCAGTCCCATTTGCCATGTCAGTGCCACCTACAGGGCAGCACCTATCCCATCCATATTCACTGAGAAGGTTCAAGGAGATGGATGATAACGACAGTAAGAGAGTGGTCTCAGGAGCCAAACTGCCTGGGTTTGCTACCCACTCTACCACTTAGAGCTGTGTGATGCTGGGCAAGCTACCTAACCTCTCTGTTTGCCCAGGTGGCTCATCGGTACAGTGAGGATAGTAAGGGTTCCCATCTCAGGGTGTTGGAAGAATTGTGTGAGTGTCTGCATGTAGGGCTGTTGGTGTGGGTCTGGCCCAGAGTAAGCGCTCAGCCAGTGCTCACCCCGGGGATTATGATGCTGTGCCAGTCACTGCAGACACATGACCTCATCGCATTTTGTCCTCATCACCCTGTTGATGTTATTACCCCATTTGTGCGATGAGAAATTTGAGGCTCCAAGAGGCTGCACAGCTTGCAAACAAGTAGCAAGGCCAGATCTCCGGTCCAGATAGGGCTGCTCCCAGGCCTCCTGGAACCCCAAGGCGCTGCTGCTCCAAGGTGCACAGCATGGCAGGCAGAGGACAGGCTGGTTTTCCGCCCCAGCTCAGCCTCTTGGCCAGGTCTGTGCAGTGCAGAAGCTGTACAACCAATCAGCATGGCCCTGCCCTGTCTGAGTTCAGAGCCCCCTCTCCCCCGCCGCCCCCGCCTTTTTTGAGCAGGTAGAGAGACTCCACTCCAGCCCAGCATCCAAAGCCCTGTTCTGAGCTGCATTCCCAGCCCTGCTACTTCCTAGCCAGGTAACCTTGAGCAAGTTAGTTCTCTGAGCCTTAATCCCCTCATCTGCAAAATGGGCCTGATATTGCATCACAGAGCTGAGAGAAATAAACCACAGAGACCTGTAATATTCTCACTTGGCAGGGGTCCCAGCACATGCTAATTGCCCGATAATTCTGAGCCCACTCATGACTATGTTGTCACTGCCAACCAGACGCTCCACCCTCCACCTCCAAGAGTACAAATGTCTCCATCTCAGTGTCCTTCAGCGGTTCTTTCCTGTCTACAGCTCACTTCCAGGGCATACCCACACCCAGCATCATGCCTACCAGAGCCTGCCCAGGAGAGAAGCATGGAAATGCAAGGAAGTGCCAGGGCTCCCATTGTCTGCATATCTCCACTAGCATTCTGGGGTCGTCTTTGTGGGCGAGCCAGGTGCTTGGTGGTTGTTTTGTCCATGAACATGCAAATGGCTGCGTCTCGTCACACTTCAAGATCTGATACCAAATGAGAAATCTGAGGCTCCAAGAGGCTGCACAACTTGCAAACAAGTAGCTTGTAGTGGCTGCCCCCAGGCCACCTGGAGCCCAGCAGGCGCCTCTTCTCTAAGGTGCGCAATGTAGCAAGCAGAGGGCAGGCTGGTTTTCAGCTTCAGCTCAGCTTCTTGGCTACAATCTAAGATGAATGTTGCCAAAAACAGGGTCCTGTAAATAGGTCATATTTTCATTCAGCATGATAGATACAGACTGAACTTCCCTCAACTTTAGTTTTCTTCATCTGCAAAACAGAGCCAATAACACCTGCCTCTAAAAGGTGGTACCCAGAGCATAGTAAGTGCTCAATAAATGGTATTCCCAACACGGGAGACTTTACTCCCATTCCCAATCCAGTTCACACTAAAAGCCAAGAAAACTGTAGGTCAACTCCTAAGCAACAGGCATAGTGATGAGCCCACCCCCTGGGCTCACTGAAGATGAAAAGACTTGCTTTGCTATGTCAAGATCACAAACCTATTACACTTTTAAAACCCAAAGAGGAGGCCTGGGCCCTTTGAAGCCAACGTAAATACAACTGTTTAACAGCTTATGTTAACTATCCAATGGGAACCGAGTTGCCTGGATGGATTCACATTGCCAGCAATCTCTTTTAGAGACATGGTATTTGTTGGAAATCAGGATTTTACTAAATGTCCTGTGGTCGCCTCCGCTTTGTTTCTTAACAGGGCTGTCTTTATGTGAGTTTTCTTTGGCTTCCCAATAGAAGAGTACCAGATTCCTTTTGAAGTTTTTTATTGATGAATGAGCCGCTATAAATAACCCTTCATGGCAGCCGCCCGATCTCTGAAGTTTATTCTGGAATAATAGTAGCAGTGGGAATGAAGGGCAATTTACGGCAGCGTGTCACGGAATAGTTTAATGGGCTTCATACTGTTTAACTTAATCTTTACAGATGTAAAAACAGAAATACAATTATTTTAACAACTATTATTACATATTGCTTTGCTAATGAAAACAAAGGTGTGGGCAGCCCTCTGAGACAGAGAGGGGATCTTATGAAAGAGAGAGGAGAAAGTATAGGATGCTGGCAGGATCCCCCTCGATTTGGGGATAGATGAACACTCACTGGTGGAGATTCTTGATCCCCACCCCCCACCCCAAAAGTCTCTTTCTGCCTCTCAACCTTGCCATATGCACACATACCCAACCACACACACACACACACACATCATCATCATGTGTTCATACTAAGGGCAGCTTCTCTGAGCTGATCTCAAGCTCAGCTCTGCGGTATGAATTATGGGGCCCATGGAGAATTTCTGCTGCTGGGAAAGACAACCGCTTGCTCTTAATGGAGCTTGAAGGACTTTTCCTGTTTCTCACAGTCCCCAGCTGCCACCCCACCTCCTTGTTCCTATCCCATCCCCCCACCTCCACAACTCCAGCTTCCAGGGAGCACCCTTCTCCCCAGAGGAGACTCGAAAGCCTATAATGAAGCCAGGGGTCAGGTGAGCAGTTTGAACGTTCTCCTTGCCCCTCTGGGAAGTGGTGGAGATTAAAAACGGAACCCCTGGGCCTCGTCCACAGTGATGTAGACTACCCTCCGCTTTGACTCTTCAGGGAGGTCCTTGCCTCCGGAGGTGGTCCAAGCCCAGAAGCACTGTTCCGGTTAGCATTTTCTCATGAGCTGCAGCCTAAGCCCCCTGCACTCCGGACTGGGAGCTGGGAGCCCCCACGCGACCCTTCGCTATTTAACTTGGTGCCTTGGGGAGTTCACTTCTCCATGCCCCTCAGTGGGATTCTCACCAGTAACACTGGGGGATTGCCTGAATTCTGCACCGTTTGGAAAATGACAGGAGTGGGCAGAGAGGAGTCAAAACATTTATTTTAAAAGCTCAGTTGGAGACTGTGGCTTATCTTCGCGGTGAGCAGAAGCCATGCCCACTAATCAGTGGCAGCTCTGGCCACCACAGCCCCCACCTCATAGGTGGGGTGGGTAGTGGGCAGACCCTGGAGAGCAGAATAGAATGTGCAGCTCACTTCCAGGGAATGAAGAGCCAGGCTGGGTCCTGATACCCAGTTAATTCTACCCTTGTTTCCTCATCAGATGAGCCCCACCGCTGCCCCCGCCCCAGGCTGAATGAGTCTAGGCGTGGAGAGCAACGCTACATGGAAAAAAACATGAGGAGTAGGGCAAAGTGCTTTCATTAGATTGTGCATCCGGTCTACAAATACTACTGTCTGTTCCGCACCAAGCACTTGTTTATAATAAGCTGAGGGGTGTTCACCAGCAGGAGAGTCAGGCATCAAGGAAAATATAATCCTGAAACGAACATATTTTAGATGCTGACTATGTGGCGGAGTCCCTTCCCAAGGTCTGAGAAAGCCTGCATAATCCTCTCCATGAGATCTTGACCCCAAAACATGGAGCTAAAGGCAGAAGCTACATTTCTGTGCTCATCTCATCTCTGGGATTTCAAGATAAAGGGCCATTTAATGCCTCTTAATCAGTGGGACCTTTTTTGATCTTCCAGACCAGTGAGTAAAAAAGAGTAATCTAACGATTTTAGTAGCCACATTAAAAATGGATGTACTCAGCAAATACTAAAATGCACTCAGCCAATATTAAAATGATTACTAGGCCCTCCTAGATCTTATCATTCTTTTATCAGCTTGCGTTTTTACTGCAAACTCTCCTCCATGTACACAGAAAGAGTTTGCACATGGCTCACAGAATCTTGGTAGCATAAGCTGAAAACACAGATTCTAGGTTGAGCTCCAGGCATGGTGGCCCTGCAGGATCCTGCAGAGCTGATCACCAAGGCAACAGTGATGGAAGTCTTCAAACCCGGAAATGGCTTCAGGCTTTAGGCTCCAGGTCTGCAGTCTCAAAGTCACACCACACCCTCCTCCTAGCCCACCTGGCTCCCCAGGAGCACATCTATTTGTCTGGTGGTGGACCCTACCCCAGCACACAGAGACGAGTAGGGATCTCTTTATTTTTATTTTATACTAGAGACCCAGTGCATGAATTCGTGCGTGGGTGGGATCCAGCCAGCCAGCCCTGATCAGGACCAATTGAGAAAGGCTGGCTAGGGGGAGGGGCCTCGGGTGGTTGGCCAGCCGGCCCCGCCCCCTGGTCAAACTCCCATTTGAACTCCCAGTCAAGGGGACAATTTGCATATTAGCTTTCTATTATATAGGATCAGGAAGATCGATTAAAAGTATCAGGAAGTGGAGTGTTTAAAAGATTTTTGAATAACCATAATGTCCAGAGGGCATTGGCTGGTGCATGTCAATTTGCTTTTCTAGCTTCCCTCACCTGAATACAGGCTTCTCGAAGGCAGAGCATGGGTCTGATTCACCTATATATCCCTCAGGCATGTCACAGTTCCCTCGGGTGGTCATTCCACCAGGAGTTCGACTGCTCGCTATGACATGTGCTGACCACCAGGGGGCAGCACGGAACATGGCGGACATTGGCAATGTGCTGCAACTTCTCACTGGCTAGCTGGTGGTGGGGTGACAGGGACAGAGGTGCAGTGAGAATGCCCAGTGTCTGCTAAGCTCGCCCTCACTCCCCCTGCTACCCTCCCCTGGGACGCCAGGGTTGGAGCACCAGGGAAGCCCCCCAGCTCAGGTGCCAGGTGCCAAGGAGTCCACGAGGAAACCACGCCGCACCCACCCATGCAGCCTCTTCCGGGTGAGCCAGGCCACAGCCACCAGGACCTCAGGGGCCGGCCGGGCTCCCCATGGGCTTGCACAGGAGCCAGTCTGTGAGGCCGGCTGGGAGAGAGCGCACTGCCGGCCCAGCTTCCATGCGGCACCACTGGGTGGCCCAGAGGCCCATGCTGTGCCCCGCCCATGGCATCTGACTGCGCTCACCACATTTCCCCATGGGGACTCAGGTGCCGTGACTCAGGCGAAGGGGGGCGCAGGTGCTGTCCAGGGCCCAGAGGTCAGCTGGGACCTGCCCTTCCATGCCAGATGCTTGCGCTTCAATCACCAGCCAGGCCTAGGGACCACACCCATGCACAAATTTCATGCACTGGACCTCTAGTGGAAAAATATAAACCCTCCTCCTCCTTCATGCATGTTCCTAAATTCATGGGTTCCCTTTACCCTGAGCTAACACGTGTGTTAACATTTATGAAACTCTCCTATATGCAGCATTGAAGATGGTGTGAAAGAGAGTGGGAGCTTTAGCAACAACTGGCCTTAATTTTTGACCCAGGTTCTTCCCAACTATGTGCCATTGCTCAAATCTCCACACCCCAGCCTTGATTTCTATCCATCAAGTAGGGAGAGTAAGCAATCTCACAGGGCGGTTGAAATGATTTAATGAGATGATGTGTGCCGAAGATTATAGGCTCAATACCCTCTCCCAAGAGTGCAAGGAGAGGTGAAGACATGAGCCTTGAGTGATGTCGGCAGCTGGTCTGCTTCAGTTGGTCCCGATCCTACTTTTTTGTTTCTTCATGCCAAGTGCTTTTTCCAAATAATCCGGGCACTTGACCTCAGGCCTCCCCTTGCTTATATGGAAACTGCTGGCTTCTGAGCTCAGCAGCACACCAGACTCACTGGAGAAGGTTGCTGAAATACCATCTGGGGCTGTGACACAGCCATCAGTGCTTCTTTTAAGATGCCCCCGGTGATTCCAGTGTTTACCCAGGGAGAGGTTCACCAGCTATACAGACGAGAGTCGAGTTTCTAACCGGCAGCTCTTTCCATAACTGGGGAGAGGATGGAAACCGACAATGGCAATGGAACTTGGCTCCTGGATTGGCTTAGATGGAGAAGCAGGCCTGACCCCCGTGAGGGAGGGGACAGTGAGGCCACTGGTTGGATCTGTCAACCAGTGGTTACTTCGTGGGGGTCTGTGCCCACTCCCTGGTGCCAGACATCAGAGCAGGGGGTCAGAAAGAACCCACAGTGCTGGGAGTGTGCCCCAAGGCTAATTCTGGAACTGAGTAGCCATGTGTCTTAGGACATGGCCAGCTGTCCACTCTGTACATGTGTGTAAATGAAGATTACAGTAACACCTACTTAATATGAGGGTGGTTAAAATTAAATGAGAGAATGGATATGAAAAGTTTGCACAAAGTAAGTCTCTTTCACCTCCCTAGACATTTCTCTGCACCTTCTACTCTTGTAATTATTTCAAAAGCTAAAAAGTTTAAGTCAGTCAATCAGTCTTTTCCACTCATCTCTCCATGTTGCCAGGCTGTTGGCCATTGAAGTAAAAAAAATTGTGCCTTATAGAGGCACTGCACAGGGTATGCTGGAAAGCTCTTTGGTGACGATGATATGATGGTGGTGGTGATGGTGATGGTGATGGTGGTGGCAGCATTGAAGTAAAAACTATGTAATAATGATATCTATATATATAAATTGCTAAGCGACCATCGCATCTGAAATAACTGAATAGACAACAGAATAGGCTGTGTGGGGCGACCAGGCTGGCAGGGGGGTTAGTGAGGGACAACCAAATGACTGAGCAGCAGGCTGCATGGGGCAACCAGGCCGGCAGGGGGTTTAATGAGGCAGTTGGGGGCCACTATGCCTGCGGGGGGGGGCAGTTGGAGGTGACCAGGCCAGGGGTGGGGGACAGTTAGGTGTGATCAGGAAGGTAGGCAGGTGAGCAGTTAGGAGCCAGTGGTCCGGGATTGTGGATCAGGCCTAAAAGGGCAATTGGACATCCCCCAATGGGTCCCAGATTGGAGAGGGTGCAGGCTGGGCTGAAGGAACCCACCCCCCTCCCACCCCGTGCACAAATTTCATGCACCGGGCCTCTAGTATAAAAATAAATTGGAAATACCACAATCTCTTGGAAGTAAGATTTTTACAGATAATCATGGGATTAAGGTTTGTTCTCTTTTTAATACTTTTCTAAATACTCCACATTTCTTTCATGAACACATATAACTTCTATAATGAACACATTTCCTTAAAGGAAAGATGGTTGAGTTTGTGGAGAGAAGCTTCGCGTCTATGAGGTATAAACATGGGTAGAGGGAAAGAAAGAACAAAAGATGAAAAGCCACACCCTTCCTTTGACGCCAACAGATCTACTCAGTGGTGTTGGGACCTCACCACTGTGGCTCAATTCTGGCTGCAGAACGGACTCGCCCGAGGAGCTTTAAGAAACACTCTGCCTGTCCTACCACAGGCCAGTTGAATGGGGATCCCTGGGATAGGCCATGGCACTGAGAGGGGCAAGAGCTTCAGGCCCCTGCAGCAGAGGGGCGAGCCGGCCCCTGGTTTATTCTCATCTCATCTTTAAGTCCAGTGAGCACTAGAACAAACGACAGAGACAAGAAATGAAACACACTGGAAATAGATTTATTTCTCTGTAATTCCCACTTCCTATGTCACTGTGTGGCCCTTATTCAGACCAGACTCTGGGTTATTCTTAACCTGGCAGTGTCTCCCCACCCCCACCCATCCCTGTCCTCTAACCCCTCACCCACAGAGCAAAGGAGGAGTCGCTCGCCAGTGCACTCAGGGCACCAGCAAGAGCCCAACACGAATTGTCCATCACCCTCCCCCCATCATGCTCTCAAGATGAAGCCCCCAGTGCTGACTTGAAGTCCAAAAATGTGGGAAAGTTTATTTATTTCTCCCGAGCATTCCTGATTTGTAATGTGCTTTCTAAAAATGTTCCAACTGACCAAGCCCCTGCTATATTTAGCCACAGCGTTTAAAGAAATGTTCCTTACACTTTATAAGGCGGGCTTGGAAATGAATGCATTTAGGAGAAACGGCTCCCCAGTCTGGTCCTTGTCTCCCCAGAAGTGGGATGGAACCTTTTCCTGGCCTATAGGAAAAGCCTTGGTGCTGGAGCAGAAGTAAGGAGTTGTGTTCATTCCCAAAGCCCATGAGTTCACAATGGCTGGACTGCCTTCCCTGGGGGCTCCTAGGAAACTCCACAGGGACCTTGCTCCCCTCGGCCTGTGCGAACAGACTCTCCTGTAGTTTTCCTAGGCTCCCCTGCCGCGCAGAGCTGCTTTTTTTTGCTTTTGGTTTCATGTTCAAATGATCGGATCATCTCAGGAGATGTAACATTGCAATGGAGAAATGAAAATGGAGGCCAGCCCACCCGCAGGGAGAACTGGAGACATCGGCCCCCAGGAGTCTCCTGTTACCTCCAGAATTATGTAACCTGAGCAAGAGTTGTTGGTTCATGATTTCGTTACCAAACTAAGAAGTCACAATGGAAGTGTAAAATAAACATGTTTAGATTCGAGGCTCTGTCTACATGGATAAAACCTCCCATTACTTAACCGCTGTCTGTGCACCAGATATTTCATAGGCATCAACTAATCTAACTCTGACAATGGCCCTATGCAGGAGGGGTCATGATTATTCCTATTTCGCAGGTGAGAATGGGGGCCGGTGCTGGCCTACGAATTTAATCCGCCATTTCATTTACTCCTCACAACAGCCGGATGAGGCAGTTACTAATATTATCCCCCCTTGTACAGATGAGAAAGTTAAGTCTCAGAAGAGTAAAGTTATTTTACTCTTAAGTTACCGGTGACACACAGCAAGTGAAGGCAGAGCTGGGTCATTAGGTTCTGTCTGGTGGGCTCCAAGGCCACACATATGACGTACGAGGTTAATGTAGCCCTCCCGTCCCAGCTGAGTATCAAATTGCTGCCTAGTAACAAATCGATAAGACACTAATGACAGGGGGGTGTCTACAGAGACTTAGGGGGTGTCTACAGAGCAGGCAGTGGAGAGCAACTACCTGGGGAAGATGGTGATGCCCAGACGCTGGGGAGGCCTGATATTTACATTCCGCATTGCACATCCTGAGGAGCTGAGTCATGCTTTACAGTTCCTGCTGTCCAAGGACATACCCTTGTGAACACCAGGTGCTGTCCCTCCACCCTTGGAAGAAGCCTGACCTAGACACTGTCCAGGGCTGAGACACTTCATTCAAATCCTACTTTCTCTGGACCTGGGCAGGGGGACAGACACCCTCATTAGCATGTGATTCACATGTGGGAAAGGGGCGACAGCATCAGCAATGTTCAGGACACCACCCGTAAGGGATAACTTTGTTTTAGGTGCTCAACGAACTGATGACAAATCCATGTACAGTCATTCACAGCCCTTAGCAACTTTTTCCAGCTCAAAGCTGTGAAGGCAGGGTCTCTACAGCCAGGGGACAGGCCCTGGGAGTTAAGTCCAGGCCCAGACCCTGGTCCCTTAAGAGGGTCACAGATTAGGGTCTAGAACCACCTTCTCTTGGAAAGTTGCCAGATGAGAGAATTCAATCACCTAGAAAGCCAGATACAGTCCCCAGTATTATCGGGGAGATTCTAGTCTTGGCTCTTGGCTATCAAAGGTGTGGTCAGGGAAGCTGCAACCAACTGGCCCCAAGGGCAAGTCCTCTGCTGTGCTGGCCATCTGTGTCTGCCCCACCCGGCTGGGTGCATCTCAGCCCCTGCTCTGGCCCTGCAGGCTGACCCCTATGGAGTGCATCATCTGGGTTCCCGGTAGGCTGGACTACTAGAGGGGTTCAGCCAATCAGAGGTCTGAACATGAGGAGGGTGGGAAAGGTGGGTGTTTCTTCTGGCTCCCACCTCGGCCAGCACTGGCTGCATCCCCTCTCCCCTGTGCTCACCCTGGGCTGGGCACCTTCCCTGCTCCCTCGCTCCTGTAACTGTAACGAGTCTCTTCACCCTTGTCTTTCCCAGTGGCCCATCTAAGTGAGTTTCTGTTTCCTCCTGGAATCCTGGTTCTCGTGACTGATGGAAAAAGGACTCTGGGACCAAATCTCAGCCCCACCGCCTCCCTTTACCCTCCCTCCTCACTGCCAAGGTCATTAAAGACACCTGACTTGACTATGTACCTCCAAGACTTACGGCAGGTCCTCTGTTCCCTTCCCCCAGCTGCCTCCCAGGGGGAGAACTAAATTTTGTGCTCCATCTCATCTGCCCACCATGGTGTAGGCCCTGGGCTTGAATCCACATCTGGCCAGTGAGCCCAGTGCAAT